>OX457038.1:60409019-60469019 GCA_949752735.1 Lumbricus terrestris
TAAAATTTACACGCAGACCATACATATATATTATTGCAACATCGATGTGTATAATAGATCATATATAATTATAGATAAATATATATAGATTGTCAATATATATAATGATATATATACAGAGTGCGCCAAAAAACCCTAGGTTTTTGCCAATATCTTGGCCAAAAGTAAGAATTTCGAAATGAAATTTTACGGTCTTAAAGACAATTCATATTTACACATGACAGTCAAATTTCATAAAAATATTTCAAACACAACAATCGTTACACCACTTTTAGTGAGGTCACCCACCGTTTTTTGACGATTTAAAAACGCGACGCAACAAAGAGTAACAAAAAACTAATCTAATTATTCTGGCCAATATCTTGGCCAAAAGTAAGAATATCGAAATGAAATTTTACAGGTTTAAAGACAATTCAAATCTGCACATGGTGGTCAGATTCCATCAACAATATATGAAACAGAACAAAAGTTATACCACAGTTAGGGAGGTCACCCACCGTTTTTTGACGATTCAAAAACGAAACGCAACAAAAAAAATGAAACAAAAACACGATTTTTTTCTCATCTCAAATAATTGGTATCAAATAGCCTTGATATTGTCAGGTGATCATTATTATTACTATCTAAAAAAGAAACAGAGTACAAGCGTAACTGTGCGTCACCGAGAAGTCACTTGGCAAGATGGCAATCAAATTGGTAAATAAGGAATGTGTCAGATCAATCAACAGGTCCATTAAGAACTTTGCAAACAGGCTCAAAAGAAGTTTTGGCACTGGTGGTGGGCACATTGAACACAAGTTGTGAAGCACCAACAAGTTCATTTCACAACAGTTATTTGAGATGGGACTTAATAAAATCGTGTTTTTGTTACTTTTTGTTGCGTTTCGTTTTTGAATCGTCGAAAAACGGTGGATGGTCTCACTAAAAGTGGTATACCTTTTGTTCTGTTTTAAATATTTTGATGAAATCTGACCATCATGTGTAAATATGAATTGTCTTTGATCCTGTAAAATTTCATTTCGACATTCATACTTCTGGCGATGATATTGGCAAAAAACCTAATTTTTGTTGCGTTTCGTTTTTAAATCGTCAAAAAACGGTGGGTGGCCTCGCTAAAAGTGTTATAACTTTAGTTGTGTTTGAAATATTTTGATGAAATCTGACCATCATGTGTAAGTATGAATTGTCTATAAGCCTGTAAAATTTCATTTGTAAAGTCATACTTTTGGTCAAGATATTGGCAAAAAACCTAGTTTTTTTTGGCGCACCCTGTATATAGGCCTGTCGACTATATATAAGCTTAATGAAGAAGCTCTGTGTAGATCTATACAACTTTTATTGACGTATGCTTCTGATAACGCCAACCTAAGACATAATTGTACAGATACAAAGTATACAAAGTTTATATACATACATGTAACGTATATCTATATATATATGTATGCATCTGCATTCTATTTATATAGAGAGATTGCATTACTGCATGCATGTATGAATATATATATATATATATATATATATTAGGGTGTCTCTTAAAAATGAAAGTTCAAAATTTTAATCTCTCACCCCTTCAAGTCGTGAGGTTGATGGAGAAAAAATTTATAATTTTTTTTATCGAAATCTGAAAATATTTAGAGGTCGCCCTTTCATGTCAAAGTTTTAGACATGTAGCCCCATTGTTTAAAATTATGCTACATAGTTCGCATTGTTAAAGAAGTCCTAGATTGCCTTATTAATTGCTAATTTCAATTTATACTAGGAGTGAAGCAGGCTAACACCTTCTATTCACTTTTATTCATTCCGATAATTTATATAGCGCCTTTTCAAGCGACCTACATATAGGCGCT
Source organism: Lumbricus terrestris (assembly GCA_949752735.1). Taxonomy (NCBI): domain Eukaryota; kingdom Metazoa; phylum Annelida; class Clitellata; order Crassiclitellata; family Lumbricidae; genus Lumbricus; species Lumbricus terrestris. Next base: position 60,410,867 of record OX457038.1, read on the forward strand.
CTCAGCACAGCAACAGCTGACAAAGTGAGATTTGAGCGACTTATAAAAATCAGACGAGATTTACCCGGCCATCAATCACAAGTCTACTGGAAGGTCATTCCAGATGCAAGGACCCACAATCGGAAAGGCTCAACGCTTCTAATGAAAGTATGAGCTCGCAAAACTGACAGCTCCCCAGAGAACAGCAAAGGGTATGATGATCTTTGTTGACCTGTCTCTTTGACCTCGCAAAGGAAGATCCAACTTCCACATGGCATATTGGCCATCAAGATCCAACTTCCACATGGCATATTGGCCATCTTTAAATTCTCATATAAAGTGCTGGAGTGCAAGATAGCAACTTTGCAGTTTGTTTTCCACCTCAAGACGTTGGTTACTATTCAAGTCAGGGTTGAAGCACCTCTGAAAGACTTTTGACTCATGACCGAACCCCAAAATGCAAACTGAAGCAATTTCCAATGTCACATGCAAAAAGCTTGGACAGCATCAATGGTACCTTTCTGAAGAACTTCTTGATTCCGGAAATGAAGAAACTGATCTTAGCCACCATTGAAGACCCAGCCCCGGATCTTGCACCAAAGAGACCAGCAATGAAATCCGCAGCATTTTTAAGTACTAAGAGCCTGGAACAGTGCTGGATAAGAAAACGGTTATTTCCATACATGTTCTTCCACGGATTTCCCTTGACATGGACCCAATGAAGACATTAATGACAGGGCTGAAATAGGAGTGGTTTCATTCACGAATTCCATAAAAGCGTTGACCGACCGGAAGAGCAAAAAATTCCTCCTTCAAATTGATCCTGCCTGTAGCAGTGTACTACTATTCTTTAATTTTAACATAAATATACAGATAGAAAGAAGACATGTGGGGTGTAGTGGTGGTTCATTGCCTTGTAGCCGGGGGGTTTGCAGATTCGAATCCACCTCAGGCCGCCCCGTATGGAGTGACCTTGAGCAAGTCCCCAACAATTGCTCATGCGCATCGGCGTGAATATCAGGTTCAGTGTCCGGTGTCTGAGCTGTGGTCGGGAGTGCTTCTGAGTAGTAATCTTGAAGGGGCCCTATATCAAGTGTACCTACATACATGTCTGTTATATAAACAAGCCAATTGATTAACACTAGAAATGATGATTAATTATTATGCGACATTAGACTACATGATTTCCCATTGTCGAAGCAGGCTTATTACATGCAAAACTTTGAGGCTCGGGGGCGACCTCTAAATTGTATCCGATTTTAATGAAATTTTTTGTAGTATTTTATTTCAATAAACCTAACAATTTGGGAGGGCGAGATGAAGAAAAATCCCAAAGAATTTTTTCTCCATTATGCTAAGAGACACCCTAATATATATATTCAAGATTCAGCTTGCTTCCTGCTGTCGTCTTCCTGGACGTGCTCACTGTATACATAAAAAGCGAAGGAGTAATGAAGTTATTAGCCGAGAGGCCACACTTCATTACGCGGAGAGTCACAGTAGGCTATATAGAAAAGACGCTACATGTATACATACAAGCTGAATGAGCGAATGTGTGGAAGACACCTCGTAAATAATGCATGCATGCGTTCTAACCGTCTTAAACATATGCAAGCATTAGATTGATCATATATATATATATATATATATATATATATACATACATATGTACATACATGCATATGTATTATGTAGGCCTATGTGTAATTATGTATCAAAATATATATTCAAGACGATAGGCTAAATATGCGCTATATGGATATACCACAAGTCACACGTTTGCTATAATTATACATGTATACATCGAAATGTATAAATTTTAGGCAATGAAATTCAAGCTTTAGATTGGTATATAAACATGCCGCCATGTCAACATTGTATACAGAGCCTTGAAAGAGATACCCCAAGCTCCAGAGGAGTCTGCCGAAACTCAGACATGCATGCTGCAGAAGTACCAAAAAACTTCCTATCTGTCTCATGCATGTGCAGCGCATTAAATTCAGAATAGCTGTTCAGATGCATGCATGCGCATGCGCATTGTGCATGAGATGCCCTCTTCCATCTTCGAGAGTTCGCTTGAATTGTTTTTGTATACTGAGGTATGTATAGTCTACATGAGCCGCCGAACCTTTCAGCTGTCTCTATAGCTGTGAGCTGCTGGTCCCGCGTGCTATATATAGGCTATAGCACCACAACACATGTCCAGCTTATAGTTCCTGTTCAGTGTTCACTTCAGTTGTATAGGTTCTTGCACCCGAAGACGATTTTCTGTTGTCTTAGGTCTGGTGATGAACATACTAAAAGTTACAAGAAATCGGACAACGGTAAGTGGTCTCCGGAAAAAAGGATGGCCGCCAATTGGATAAGTGGTTTGGAATCTGGAAATGACACTGTTATAGAAGTAAGATCCTGGCTACGAGCTTGCACTATGCAAATATTTGAAATGAATGAATGAATTAATTAATTAATTAACTAACTAATTAATATAATGTTCAAGCATTAACGCAAATGGAACGTTAATGCATAGCATGCAAACTGCATGCTCCATTTATCTCTGTGTGAGCATGTGTGGAGGTGTGTGAGGGGTGGGCGAGGGTGCAAGTGCGTGTAGGTTTGCGTAGGATATATGTGACGACTATGTGTGTGAACCGTGCCAACTCATGCAATGTTTTCTTTCGTATAATATATTCGATCGGGGTATTTTGGCGCTATCTGGTGGTGGTGGTGGTGGTGCTGATGGTGTTCGGGTGTTTTCGCCAGATGTCGTTGCGATATATCTGCTGGGATTCGTCCATTCTGTCGGGAGCGGAGTGGGGTGGGGTGGGGGTGCTAACGATGGGCGACGATCGATCCGAAGATCGATCGATCGATCGATCAATTGAGCGACGAGAAGACGACGACGTCTATGTCAGTGCCACTGCCACCACTGCCACCACTGCCACTGCCACCGCTGCCACTGCCACTGCCACCGCTGCCACTGCCACCGCTGCCACTGCCACTGCCACCGCTGCCACTGCCACTGCCACCGCTGCCACTGCCACTGCCACCGCTGCCACTGCCACTGCCACCGCTGCCACTGCCACCGCTGCCACTGCCACTGCCACCGCTGCCACTGCCACCGCTGCCACTGCCACCGCTGCCACGACTGCCACCGCTGCCATCACCGCCGAAGCCAACGACCAGCGAACGACTCCCTAAACTAACAACGCTTATATTATGTCCTTCTCTCTTTCTCTGTCTCCCCTCCTCTCTCTTTCTTTCTGTCTATGTCTCTGTCTTTTTATCTCTCTTTCTCCGTCTATCTGTCTCATTGTCCCTACTTCTCTATATATATATATATATCTCCTCCTTCTTCTCCTCTCTCTGTCTCTCTGTCTTTGTCTATGTCTCTGTCTGTCTCTGTCTGTCTCTGTCTGCCTGCCTCTGTCTCTGTCTCTGTATCTGTCTCTGTATCTGTATCTGTCTCTCTCTATGTCTCTTTCTGTCTGTCTGCCTCTCTGCTTTCCTCTTTGGTCACAAGTCTCTGTCTTTTTACCTCTGACCATCCGTCTCTACGTCTGGCCATACGTCTATCTGTCTGCGTCTATCTCTGTTTGCGTCTGTCTGTCTATCTCTGCTTGCGTCTGTCTATCTCTGCCTGTCTCTGCCTTCGTCTGTCTATCTCTGCCTGTCTCTGCTTGCGTCTGTCTATCTCTGCCTGTCTCTGCCTTCGTCTGTTCGTTCTTGTCTCTTTGTTGGCGTCCATGTTCTTTGAAGGGCAGGTGGAGGAGGGGATAAAAAAAATAAACCAGACGACGCATCTATACCAATGAGAAGGAGCGCATCTCTTGCATCGTAACCACCAGCATTATCATCGCCAGCAGCAGCAGCAGCAGCAGCAGCTCAGAAGATGCTTTATTTTTATGTCGTTCTACAATCGCCAGTTGACATTGTCATCATCACCGTCGTCGTCGTCGTCGTCGTCGTCGTTTTAATCATAATCAACAAAATACTCTCAACGCCAACCACCAAGGCTCTTTCTGAGAATTGATGGTGATGATTATGTGACCCTATAGCACCAAGCATGGAAGTGTAGCAAAAATTGGTCAAATTCCAGAACGATACGAGGAATAAAAAAACACCTTAAATCATCTTACAACAACAGGACAATGAACCTGCGCATCGATCACGTCACACTATTTGACGGAAAAGGTTCCAGAGTCCATCGAGCTCGACAATAAATTGTTGACCGGCAATAGCCCAGATCTCAAGCCGGTGGATTATTCGATCATGCAGTAGATGTTTGCAGCAATTCTTGGTCTTGGGCAGGGAAAAACTGGTCGTCCAAAAAATCTTATGACTTTTTTAGTCATCTGTCTACAATTCCCAAGAAAAGCTACCGTTTTTATCCGACCAAAAAGTCGATGGCCTTTTTTTTAGTCGTATACGGGCCTCGTGGGTGTGTCGTGGGTGTGGGGAGGGCCTACGGAATTACTCATGGAGGGAGACCACATCAACTTTCCGAGCCAGAATAGCTGGTCAAAAATAAAGAAATTTCTAAATGGGGGACCATGGCTGGATTGGGCGCCCCTGCAGGGATCTGCCCCTGTGCAGGACATGTTTGCATAAATTCGTCTATTGCCAGAAGATCCGTATAACATTCAACATCTCAAAGAGTTCATCGTTAACTGCTGGTCAGATATTCAGTCAGCAGTTCATTGGCGGTTCGATTGCCCATCGAATAGCTGTTGTTGTTGCAGCACGTGGAAGACATGTTGAATATTCATTTGATTATAAAAGACTGCAACAGACTCTGTCTCCTAGACGTCCTGCATTTTAATAATCAAGTTGGCTTTACAGTACAAATTTCTGGCTATAGAACCTTTTTGTGCAATTGCTGTTAAAATTATCATTAATTTTTGATCAGCTATATATAGTTACTCAAAAGTTAGTATTTTTGATATGTCACTATCTGCGTCATTAGGGTACAGATACAATAAAAAAATAAAAAAAATTTATCAGATCTTGATACTATATAGAATGAAATATCTTCAATTTGACGTATTAAGCCTATAACTTCTAAAAACATTGGCTGAGTTATACGCATTCAAAGTCTGTATGTATATATACAATACATATATAATTGTATATAATATATAATATATATTATGTATATGATATATATGATATATATATACAGCGGCCTGGGAGTGGTTGCTGCGAGAAGACGCGAAGTCTTAACGAACAAATGTGTGAATAATATAATATCTGCAGCACGCGTATAAACCCGATGCTTCTTTTCCTTTGGTTTCAACACACGACAACCTTCCTCCCATGCATGCGGAGAGTCTGCAGTCGCCGCTAAGACAGGTCCAAACAGAACTCGCCATCATCGTCTTCTGATTCCTGAAATCCCTTGCCGATAACCTGCCGTCGTCGCTGACGTGCATGTGGCAAGTCATAAGATTCATGACAGCCGCACATGACTTGCCACTATATACTCGTTGCCTGACAAAGTCGTCGTGATGGCGTTGATATTGACGGCCGACGGCTTTCATTTCATCGACTAAACAACGCAAGTAAACTGACAAATCTCTGGCATACATCGCGCTGCATAATTAACCATGCTGATAAAATGCAATGGCATGATAGACTATATAGACAGAGTATACAGATCTATATCAATGTATGTAACGCAATGGATTCTTATGTTTGTCATTCATCATAACCGCTGAATGACAAACATCATGCGGTTGCGCTATGTATACAACGTTGTGGACTTTGTTCATGGTTATAAGTAGAGCCAAAGTATCATGGAAAGCAACGTGACAATTGGCTGTAAGTTCTAGTCATGATTCTTACACATTGTTCGCTTAAGAGAAAAGCTATTAGTAGACAGTAAACAGTACAAGCAAGAGCGGAATGCCAAACGTTTTGTAGCGCCAGCTTTGTATCTCTCCTAAACAATGTTAGCAAACATTAAGATGAATGAGTTCATTCGTAAGTAAATTCTGCTCAGATAATTGGGAGAAGTCACCGCTGGCGCACTTTCGAGAACACGCATACCATAAGAACCCGATGGCTGGTTGATGACATGTTCTGCAGAGTTGTTCATTGTCTCAGAGTAAAACACAACGGCTATTGTCGCAGTGGAAATCGGTAGAATAATGGTGCAATAACTGGACTTCGAATCCCGCAACGTTAGACCAAAAACCGTAAAGACGAATATACGATATACGTGTCTGCGAGTGCTTTCCAGCGAAGGTCTTTTCATCGCAAATGACTACATGACTACACTGCATTGTACGGCGCTACGTTACATTGTATCACAGTTACATATTACATTTTATCTCAGCAATGCATAATATTAAAGTAAATTTCATTACACATTAGCATAGAAGCATTACGTAAAAAAAGCCAATCGTACAGGCGTTACGCATTACATTACAGTAAATTGGGTTGCATGAATTAGGCCTACAACGCTTCACATCATGCCATCTGTACCGTCTGTCTACGCGTCGATATTTATATAGCGCTGTAATCTCATCTAATCTGACGACTTCTTCTATCACGACGATCAATGTATCATCAACCAAGGGATGTCTCAAAATTTATAATAATCGCATGTGATTACCCTTTTTAGAATAAATTCGGCGCTTCTTCAATGTTACCCTTCCGGAACGCCGAACGATCAGGACCAAACCTGAGCTAAAGAGAACAGCCTGTATACGATTGTGATAGAACCACCGGAGACCCTATAAGGCAAATGAAGATATGGAGGAACCCACGCACACCGCGATAGATCAGAGAAACGAGTGCCCATCCTCTATAGGCAGTGGCCTGAGATGATCAGAAAAGATGTCAACTAAACGTCCTTTCTCAAACTTCAATCATTGATTTGGTAAGTAAGGTATTAGAGTGAAATCCCATGTCTTTGAAATGAGTTGATCTCTAAAGAAATTCGTACAACTTACACACTGTACACTTCAGACGATGTAACCTGTACAATATAATATGTCAAAAGGCAGACTGCTTTGTGCATTAAAACCAGCTCCAATGACACTAAAATTGAAGATCGAAACACGTAGGCTAATTTTATCCCAAAAATTAGAATAAAAATCACACAATAGGTGCCCCATTAAACTCGAAGTACCGCCTTCAACTAGAGATATCGCATTATATCAAAAAGACAATTTTATTAAGAAAAATCACGCCACATGAAAAAATTTAGAAAAATTGACACAGAGATAATTCACAAGAGTTCATGGATACCACATCAAATTAGAGTTGTCACGTTAAATCAGTGATATAACTAGAAATATCAAGCTAATTTTGAGACTAACCTTTAACTTGGAGAAGACCAAATATGGCTCTCATCGAGGATATCATACACTGAAGAGGGCAGTTTTATCTGGCATCGCCCAACAACCTTGCTTAGTTAGATCTCGGTTGCTAAGCGACGCACCAGTTGAACCCGATTGTCGCCTACACAGGTTGTTGACGCTGGTAATGATGCGGAGGCTGAAGCATCTTTCCACAGCGCCATCGACAACAAGTTGTCCTAAGGGGGAGGGAGGTGTCAGCTACGATCAAACGAATTCGATTACCGGAAGCTCATCGAGACAAACGGACGGATGGATGAATGGATGGAAGGATGAATAGATGGAAGGATGGATAGATGGATGAGAGGCAAGATAGATGGACTATTATTAATATTATTTGAGCGTTTATGAGGCGTCACTATCCAATGATAAAGCACCAATCACTGTCGCTGCAGTTCAGCAAATGTATAAGCGATGAGCTTGCGCAATATTCCCAATACTCAGTTGCCGCATCAGAGGGGGGGTCGAATTTGTACTCATCGTCATAAATAGAGAACGCTCTGACCGATAGGCTGGATGGATGGATAAATAGATGGATGGATGAATAGAATGAATGGATGGATGAATGGATGAATGGATGGATGAATGGATGGATGGATTGATGAATGAATGAGTGAATGAATGAATGAATGGATTAAAGCATGGGTGAATGGATGGATAGAAGATGGAGAGACGGCTGTGTGCATTGAGGATGCATAATAGACCCGGATGTTGAAAACGATGGATGGATGGATAGAAAATGTATTTAATTATGTAGACCCCATAAGAATGTATGTATGCATGCATGAATGAATGCATTTATGCTTGTTTGCATGCCACCGAAGGCGTGTTCTCATGGATTGAAGGATGGGTGGATTCATGGATGAATACATGGAAGGATGGATAGATGGGTGCAGAGGCATGACGAGAGAAGTGGAATGAGAGAGAGAAAGAGAGAGAGAGAGACACAGAGAGAAAGAGAGAGAGACACACAGACAGAGAGAGAGAGAGAGAGAAAGACAGACAGACAGACAGACAGACAGAGAGAGACAGAGAGGTACAGAGAGGGACAGAGAGGGACAGAGATAGATAGAGAGACAGAGAGACAGGGAGAGTGAGAGAGAGAGAGAGAGAGAGAGAGAGAGAGAGAGAGAGAGAGAGAGAGAGAGAGAGAGAGAGAGAGAGAGAGAGAGAGAGAGAGCTCTAGATCTAAATGGAATAGACGGATGGAGAAACTGAGGAATGGAAGAATGCTATGGAAGTAGGATGGATGGATGAGAGTGAAGAATTTGATGGCTAAACGAACCGATAGATATCGAGGATCGATGGATGGTGGGATGGACGGATGAGCAGACAGACTGCAGCTAATGTAGCCATGCAGCCTTTCGCTTGAGCAGACGCCTAACTAAGTATAATGTCCGATTATTCCGAGGAGACATGTACAAGCGCGCATTGATTGAAACCATGATGTAGGAAATGATTGAAACTAAGAGGAAACTATAATAGAGAGGCTGAGTGCCACAGTCGCGAGGTTAATCTAAGGCGCTATATAAATGGCCATAACCAAAGACTTTATTGCTTTCGATATACAAAATAACATAACAGGTAAAATCAAGACAATCGCTGATTTGCAAGAAGCAATGGGTGAGGTATATTATACCCCTAACAAACAAAGTCCTGCTGGCCGATAGCCATAATTATATGTCTATATACTTGTCTATTTTACAATAAGCTTGTTGCTGAAAATTAACGACACTGCGACACGTCAAAGATGACTAGTGTTGCCCTCCGCCTTTCTGCAAGCTTGGGACTGGCACGACCAATGCGCGCGCACTGGCGGAATTAGTTTTCACAGAAGGACTCCTGAAGAACTTATAAATGATTATTCGCATCTGTGAAAAACCGTCGCATTGAGCGAATCGTCTGATCCAATATTATTGATATTATACGTATACAACAAAACATACTCTGTATACCATCTGGATTCAAAATTTCTGTATTTTGTTGCCCATGCAGGACTCTAACGGGATCACTCCTTTTCTGGGTGACCCTTTCTCGGGGATCGGTTCCTTCCTTACTTACTTGGTAGCTTAATATGGCATCATATATTCCCATTGCACACCGCTAATTTTTCAGTTTTTCCATTTTGCTGACTTTGTATATCGTAATGCTATGCCATTCGTTTACGTTCAACCCACACTTCCACTTATAATCTAAATTATTGAGGTTTTCGTTAAGCAAACATGATGCTGGACGGGCGATTCGTGTCGCTCTCCCATGAAACCAAAACAACTAAGTCTTATTATAGCGTGCGTGTAGTACACTGTGTAGCCATTGACACGGAACCCTCGACACCGTGTCAGCTGCGATTGGTCTTAAATTACTTAATCACAATCATTGTGGTGCTTCATGATTAATAGTCTTTGTTCGCATGATTCTCGTTCTGTCCATCTTCCTATTGCAACATCATTGCTTACAACTCAATCTGTTAATTCGACTGCAGTGTAATCGATTTCTCCGGGGAATGTATCTCTACTACAGCAGGCAATTCCCAGGATTTCATTACATCTCCAGAAAAAACATTGTAATTAGTACAACCTCCCGTCGCCTGTGGCGTGATGGTGTAGTTAGCCGGATCGACGCCACCAAGCGGTCGATGTTCAAAACGTCTGACGATTTCAGGTTTAAATAATTAAGGTGCATGGAGAACTGGATCTGGCTCCCCTCCGCTTATAATCGAATGGAGCAATGAACACGCGACACCTTTGGGTCTGATTGGAAGGGAGAGAGGGGAAGTACAGAGAATTTTTAAATCATAAAGTGCGAAAAATTAGAGAATATTAGAAAATATATATTGGCCAACTGAATGCAGGGACTGTGAGGTACGCAATTTATTCGTTTCCACTCAAAATCGATAGCATTACGAATGTATATATTATATATAGGCCCACTATTGGTATTCAACACTCACTCACTTACTCACTCACTCACTCACTCACTTACTCGCTCACACACGCTCGTACACTCAGTCACTCAGACACTCACCCATCCACTTGCTCCATACCTTCCAACACGCTCACCCACTCGCTTACTCACTCGCTCATCCGCTCTCTCACTATTCGCATGCTATTCGCCGCACATGTAGCAGTAAAACTCCACACTTTTTGCGAGAGTGCAGTTGCTACTTTTCTCGTAATATCCATGCAGATAAAACCTCGATATTGACCTCGTTCGTCTGCCCTCAAGAACCTGAGTCCTGTCCTTTTGAACTTCATTGCGGATAGCCAATCGTTCTTATCAACCCATTAACAGTAATATGTTATATTGTTGTACAGAACGAATAGAAACAGAATTGTACTATAAGTTGTTGGCGGTTCGCGCCTTTGTGGGAAAAGTCGAGTCCATTGAATGCGCTGTGTTTCATATCTGTCTTCAGAATGCCAACCGATCTACAAACCCGTTCTTATCGAACACCAAACAATCTCCTTTGATTTAAAAATTATTGATCAGATATAGCACCAGACTGATGCCGGTGCTTTTACTGGATTTTTGTTGCTGTTCCTGTTCTATAGGACCGGTTTTATTATCCGTCCTTTGACCAGTCGTTGTTTATGTATCCCTTTGCGAATGAAGAGACGGTAGAGACCTTACTTTTTAGACCAGTTTTGATGACTGCAGGTGTAATAGCACGCTTTGCCTCTCTGTCGCCAGTCTGTGCGTGTCTTTCTTTGTCAGTGTATGTCTTTCTCTTCGTCCGTTTATAATATGTTTCTCTTTGTCAGTCTCTCTTTGTCAGTTTGTGTCTCTCTTTGTCAGTCTGCGCATGTCCCTCTTCGTCGGTCAGTGTCTCTCCTTGCCAGTCTATGTGTCTATCCTTGCCAGTTTATGTGTCTATCCTTGCCACTCTATGTGTCTATTCTTGCCAGTTTATGTGTCTCTCCTTACCAGTTTATGTGTCTCTCCTTGCCAGTCTATGTGTCTATCCTTGCCAGTCTATGTGTCTCTCCTTGCCAGTTTATGTGTCTCTCCTTACCAGTCTATGTGTCTATCCTTGCCAGTTTATGTGTATTTCTTTGTCAGTGTATGTCTTTCTCTTCGTCCGTTTATAAAATGTTTCCCTTTGTCAGTCTCTGTCTGTCAGTTTGTGTCTCTCTTTGTCATTCTGTGTCTCTCTGCGCATGTCCCTCTTCGTCGGTCAGTGTCTCCAGTGGTTAAAGTGAGCAGTGGGAACGCTGGATGAGAGCAGTGGGAACGCTGATGAAGAATTTTATTGAAATGCATGTGTTTTAGAGTTCCATCATGATGAGCAGTGGGAACGCAAGCCAAGAATTTCGAGAGCAGTGGGAACGCCGTTCCCACGTGTTCCCACCCACTTTAAACCCTGAGTGTCTCTCCTTGCCAGTCTATGTGTCTATCCTTGCCACTCTATGTGTCTATTCTTGCCAGTTTATGTGTCTCTCCTTACCAGTTTATGTGTCTCTCCTTGCCAGTCTATGTTTCTATCCTTGCCAGTCTATGTGTCTCTCCTTGCCAGTTTATGTGTCTCTCCTTACCAGTCTATGTGTCTATCCTTGCCAGTTTATGTGTCTCTCCTTGCCAGTCTATGTGTCTATCCTTGCCAGTCTATGTGTCTCTCCTTGCCAGTTTATGTGTCTCTCCTTACCAGTCTATGTGTCTATCCTTGCCAGTTTATGTGTCTCTCCTTGCCAGTCTATGTGTTTCTCTTTACCAGTCTATGTGTCTACGTCGTTTTATATTCCAACATAAGCCACTGTCTTCTTGCTGGAGTCTGTCAGTCACGTTAACATGCACATAGCTTAGGAAACGATCGTTAACCTAGCTCCCAACACAGTAATATTACACGGTACACAGTTACACTGCCACCGTGGAAATAGTAGAATCAAATTCAGAGGCAGAGTTTTATTGTGCTGGCTATGTATCCTGAACCTTTCTTGGAAAGAACGCTCACTAGGGGGCACAAAGAGCACGGAGCGACCATTTTGCGTCGGTGTTAGAAGGGACGTTGATATGGGTGTCTCCAGGGCTAGATTCCAGTTAATAATCAAAGCAAGGCAAGTTTTATGTCCGGACTCCGCGGTCACCACAATAAAATCTGAAGAAGCATAATACGTAGATTTAAAAAATATATACAACTTTGGAAGTGTGAAATGTAAATATCTTGTTGTGTATGAATTCGAAGCAGATGCGTGAAGAATATTATGTAGTCTATAGAAGGGCTGAATTAATTGTGGCATTGATGGACAATCGTTACGGATAGGTTCATAGACTCTATATAGGCCTATATATGAATTGGTTTCGTGCCTTAGCGCAAGAGCTCACGTGGCTCTTCGAATAAAAATAATGTTCCAAGTTTAGTTGTATGCATGTTTAGCCTACATCGTTTACTCTGATTGATAGAGTGGAATCGTCTGTAAAAACAGACAAATCGATTGTTGGAAAGGCATGCAGGACACAACCGTCCGGTGTGAAGACTGAAGACAGATGTGTTCAATGACAATGGGCGTAGATGAGATGATCCAGGGCTCTTTTTAAGGAATTTTTTTAACTGAACAACTTCTTTCCTTTCCCATCATCCATGGTAAATTACTTTCAATCGGAGGACAACGATCTTTTTTGCTAGTTTTAACTGTGCAGAAGTGCTTTTATACAACTGCACAGTTTGTGTACAACTGCACGTTAAAAAAAGTCCTGATGAGATCGGTGAAGGTTCTTTTTCATCTAGATGGAATAATTACAGATGGATTCGATGAGTTAATTCCTGTCTCTGAACTCAGATATACTGTCTGGTTCATGAAGGTCGTCACTGCACTGATGAACTCGTTAAGAATTTCTGTAAAGCCGTATAACATCGCAGTCACACCCCAACGACTTCTCCATCACACATCGCTGCAGCTTACTGGGAGCAAATATTGGCCAAACATCTTGAAGTTGGCATTGAGCAGAACCAGACAAAGCACGTTGCATGCAAAAAGCTCAGAGCTCTTCTTGTTTGGAAATTACAACGAAGCTCCGACTTTTGTCAACAAATTTTGACGAAGGCTGCAGTGCTGAAATATAATTTTATATCGCCTGGCACTTGTCAGGTTCTGAAGATAAAGAGGATCAAAGGAAAACAGGCGTCATCCGGTCATTTCACGCAAGTAGAGATTCTTCCATTGGAAAGGAATCACGTATACGTGTTATCTCACATCATACTTAATCCCATTGATGTATAATACACCCCTATATGTAATGGATTCTCAATCTATAAGTCGCGTGCTTACTGCTTCAGAGCTACTTCTTCAATGCATGTAGATGACGACAGTGTTCTGTGTGAGAGACCCTGCATGCAGTATAATTTTCCAGCACCAACCTCCATTCTCCTGAACCAGACAGCAGTTTAAACAACGTCGTCTCGCCGCCATTTTTCCCTTTCAACCATATTGAAGACGAGCACATTATTATCAGAGACGCAGCATCTGCTCTTGTCACATAAATCCCTACCTAATGAAATTCAATCTCAGTCAGTATTTTCTATGAAGGACGCACACTATACAATACAAGATACAATACAATACACTGCTGATGAATACAGACATAAATTAATAATAAAAAATGATAAAAATAAATAAATACGTAATGGGATAATAATAATAATAATTTCCTTTATTGAACAAACCGGTTGACAGACCGCAACCGGTTACAGTGTACAGTTATGATGCAATTGAAACAATTCACAAGAACACAAATCGCAAATCTTTACTACTAACAGAACAGACAGCCTGCAATGCAAGGGCAATAGCAGCCTACAAGCGGGCTTCGGGTATAGAATTCGAGTCCGCTATAACCTCCATGCCATTATATGTTATCCCATGCGCCATCGGGCCATAGATTTAGGATATAATAAAATGGCAATAAATAATTATGGGTGTAGTGATAAATGACAACGACGGATATAATAAACAATGACAATTAAAAAATCGAGGTCTATAATCAGGATAAGAATAAAAAATTAATATGAAATAAATTATAGGTAGCCTATTAATTCGAGTATAGATGCTGATATTAATATTTCTACATTATAATTAGACTATTGTACAGCCAAAATTGGTGCTATACACTCTGCTTACGTGCCAATTAAACTTTTAAATCGAAAGAAATATGCATCCAACAACCCACTCAATGAAACGTGTTTTAAGTACACCTTTAATTTTCTAGCTAATAATTTCAGCATAATTATTATTCATAAATCGCCATTAGTTTATAAACAAGCACTTCAACACCGATAGGCTATTTATTATTCTTTGGTCGTCATGCATAGGCCTACATGTATATCTCTGGCAACAGTTTGCTTAAGCTCAAATGACGCAAAGGCGAAAGAAGCTCAACAGAAGCTTCCAATGATTAGCCAAAGTACGACTCCTGCATTTCTCCAGGGATAGAAGACATGCACTGAGATTATACTATAGGACTAGATCTAGGCTATGATAGCTGTGCTTATAATTGTTTTCTGACGACCTTTTTTTAGTCATTAGGCCGAAATTTTCTGAAAATCTACCCAGTGCCGGCGCTAGCACCCCCCGTACCCCCCGGCCGGGGGGGGCCCCGAGTTTGAAGGGGGCCCCCAAATTTAGCTGGTCATTATGCCTATTTGTGACTGTACAGATCCGGTCTGGTGCATGCCTCAACTAACCATACGGCACTGCCATAGCAGATCTAATGCAAATATCATACTGATTTTGGGCGTAAGTATAAAGCCTTTAGAGTTTGAAAGGGGGCCCCCAAATTTAGCTGGTCATTATGCCTATTTGTAACTGTACAGATCCGGTCTGGTGCATGCCTCAACTAACCACACGGCACTGCCATAGCAGACAGACCTAATGCAAATATCGTACCGATTATGGGCGTAAGTAGCCATTTAAACTTACTCAGGCAATTTCGTCCACTTTCTCAAACACAATGTTTATAAATTGTAACTGATTCTAATTGCTAATTGGATGAGGCCTCCAAATAAAACATGCGTGAGGCCCAAACATTAAAGCCTGTGTAGGGTCCCAGATGTCCTTGGTATGTGTCTGATCTCAAGTTTGCAAGGGGCCTCAAATGTAGCTGGTAATAATATACCTTTCATGACTGTCCATTCCTGAAATCACGCACCGAATTATGTTATAACGCAAATCATACAAAATAATATTACGCAAACTAATAGAGCATTGTCCTTCAACCAAAGAGGAGACTTTGGGGGTGTGGACAGGGGCACGGCCCCACAATTTATGGTTGGGACGGAATCCTAGTATCCCCAATATTTAAGAAATATTTCATAAGTATCATCCACTGCCCATCAATAATGATCAATTTTGTTAAGATGACAGCCTTTAAATGCTACCATTACAGTTGGCAAATCGGACAAATTTAAACAATGGAGAGGGCACACTCTGAAGTCCTAAACCACGACTAACAGCATTGAAAAATGAGCAATTTTTGTAAAGATGACAGGTTAAAATTCTACCATTACAGCATGGAAATTCCAAAAATGCAACAATTGGGATACATTTATTGAAGTCTTACACCATGTCTTTCAGCACTTACATTATGAAATTTTTTACTGAGATGACAGCTCAAGGTATGGGGAGCCCCCAAGTTTTTTTTCGGGGGGGCCTCAGGTACCCTAGCGCCGGCACTGAATCTACCATCCATTTTTCCCTGCCAAAATAACTGATGACCGTTTTTTAGTCATTTAATCGATATCTTGAAATCTACCATTATGAAATGTCCTGGATACTGACACAATAAACCAGCGGCGCCCGCAGGTTTTTTTTTCTTGTACGCACAGAAATTTTCGATGGAGGGGCGAACAGGAAAATTTTTTCGTTAGGCCGCCGAAAAAAATTATCAACCTAGAATTTCCCCAAAACATACCTTTTCTATCCGCCGAAAAACCTGATGACCTTTTTTTTTTTTAAGTCATCAACGAAAAATTTCCCAAAAACATACCTTTTCTATCCGCCGAAAAAACTAATGACTTTTTTTTATTTTTTTTTATTTTTTTTTTAGTCATCAACCTAGAATTTCCCAAAAACATACCTTTTGGGTCATCGCGCTGTACGCACTTATACTATGTGCGTACGTCTGCGGGCGCCGCTGCTGTACGCACTTGCGTAAGTGCGTACGCCTGCGGGCGCCCCTGCAATAAACCACTGTAAAATTTTGCCATGCTTTCATGATGAATATTTCTTAAATACTGGGGGACATAAGCATCATATCATTTATGTGCATAATGCATATGTATTGTGTGCGGGTGCGTGGGTGCGTGTGTGTGTATGTGTGTGTGCGTGCGTCTGTGTGTGTGTGTGTGTGTGTGTGTGTGTGTGTGTGTGTGTGTGTGTGTGTGTGTGTGTGTGTGTATGTGTGTGTGTAGACCTATGTGTAGACCAGGGGACACAACTGAGAGCAGAGTGCATAAATATAGTTTACTTGATAACTATAATGAAATTCTATGATTATAATAATAATAATACGATTCAATGCTGTATAGGCGTGCAGTAGTGTGCCTATAGATACATGTAGTGTATGCTGCGTGTTATGCTGAGCATTGGCCCTGCAGCGCCTCACGGAGACTGCACCATGCATGGTGTCATTGGTGTGTGTCTATTCTCGACTCTGTTGTCAAAACCTCTTCGTCAGGGTCGATGACCCTAGCAGGTGACGGGTGGATGGTCACGTGACGTCTGCAGCGGTCATTCTACATGACCATGCATAAAGCGAATGACCTTACCGACTGCATACTGGAAAGGCGCAATGGGTAGAGAATGATTGGATGGATGGATGGATGGTTGGATGGATGGATGAATGGATGGATGGATTAATCATTGATGGATGGATGGGTGAATGGATGGACGGACGGATGGATGGACGAATAGGTGGGTGCGTGGATAGATGGTTGGTTGGATGGATGGATGGATTGATGGATGGATGGATTGATGGATTGATGGATGGATGGATGGATTGATGAATTGATGGATGGATAGACGAATGGATGGATAAATACATGGACGTATTGATGAAGCAATAGGAACAGAAAGAGTAACAACAACCGGATCTGCCATTCTATGAACTCGTGAAACATGATGTCAGAAGCAGAAACCGACCAGAAAGTCGCACCCGAAAGGTCATATACATCAGACAGAGGAATCGCTGCTGCAGTTGTGAAGCCAAACACTCATTAGTATGCATAGATGAAGAAGCCACGTATAGGAGAAGTGTCGCCTCCCCGTGTTCAGTTTATGAAACGCCGGCTGCCGCAGACGGCTCGCATTAAACTGAACAGCAGGTCTACTTTTGTAGCGCCCTCATTTGCCATCGTTCGCATGCACGGCCATCGTCGGCAAACGGGCGTTATAAAAACCTTTCTGACCTATAGCGCATCAGGGTTTTAAATCGGTATGAAAGGAGGACGAAGCGTCGAGATCTTATATCGTCTGCTGTCATGGATTTGTCTCTCATCTATCCTTAGAGACATGCTATTGTTTTTCGGTGGTTCGTGCATGATCTATATATATATATATATATATATATATATATACATATATACATTATATACATATATACATATATACATATATACATATATTATATTTATTATATATATATATATCCTCAAACGCTTAATGTTCGCAAGTCTATGCCTATATATGTCCTCTAGTCTGAGGACAGTCCTCTCCCATATACGCTATAATTTACTGATCTCTTTCCCCAAGGTATATATGCTCTAATAACGTTATAATCAGAAGCACGTATTATATCATAGGAGGATGTCAGGCTAACAGGTTTTGGATATGTGATATAATTTTTGCATCCATTTGGTTCTTCTGTAACGGGGCTTAAAATAGCAAATAATTATGT
Source organism: Lumbricus terrestris (assembly GCA_949752735.1). Taxonomy (NCBI): domain Eukaryota; kingdom Metazoa; phylum Annelida; class Clitellata; order Crassiclitellata; family Lumbricidae; genus Lumbricus; species Lumbricus terrestris. The sequence goes on from OX457038.1 coordinate 60,429,088, forward strand.
CGTCCATCCAATATACAGTGCATCTGAGCCTTCTAGTAATAGAAGGCTCTGCAGTGCATTAGTAGCTGCCCCGTCTCTCTGACGTCTGGCCACTGGACCTTATATGACCTCCTCATGGACACACTTCTGACTCAACGCAGCGCTCGTGAATAAGCTGGTGCCCTGCGCTTGGCTTTCCGGTGGCGCTTTAGAAAGAAACATACTCACCAAATACAGTGCGATATATTGTAGCTCGTGCACATGTGTATTGAACTGCCTCTGAATTTCCGGTTTCTTTGGTTGTAGTAATACAAATGGACTCTGTGCAGCACGCGTATGATAATTCTCACAGAAACACTCACATATAAGATTTTCTATGCAAACATAAACATACATGACTGTACCCGCAATATTAGCTTATGTGTTTATGTTTATATTTACATATATGTGACACAGTATGTGTTTTGAACTTATGATCTCGAGCGGTAGTTTGGTCTATAGGAGAATCTATATAGGTGTAACGAAGGAATAGATTCCCCGAGAATCCACTCAATCGAGCGTCGGCGATAAACGTCGCGTCTGATATCTATGACACACTGACACAGAGCGTGCAGAGACAGCAGAGGAATGGGACACGAGACTCACGCAGACGAAGGCTACACTTAGACACAGACAAACAAACATATAGACAGAGATCTTAAGAGGTTGGTGCAAATCTACAAAAACGTATGAAGTCTGACACTAATCTATAGAATGCATGCCGGACAAGAGAATAGAGCGATACACACAAACCTATAGGTTATATGCTGACGCTCACAGACCGACGGCAGATCGCCATGAACAGAAACTGACAAAGTGAAAGACAAAAACAAATAGGCTACAGGTATATTACAGGTATATTATAGGAATATATAGGTCATACACGGATACGCACTAGAACAGTTACAGACACAAACAGGGCTTTTTTAACGTGCAGTTCAGCACAAAATGTGCAGCAGTTCTAAATGAATTTGTGCAGTTTGTAAAAGCAGTTCTGCATGCAGTGCAGTGAAAATCCTCAGAAAAAGGTCATTGCAGTCGGTTCACCACGGAAGAAGAACGAAGGACTTGTGCAGTGTGAAAAATAAGCAGGAAAGCGAAATAAAGCAATTTCTGACAACAAACGACAAAAAACTCATCACATTTTTTCGTCGCCGACGTGCGACGTTTTTGGGAAAAATTTTCAAAAACGACGAGAAATTTTCGCCAAACAAAACCGCACTAGAAAAACTTGCTGCATGGTTGTGCGGTTCTGCAAATTTCTTTTAAAAAGCCCTGGACACAAACCTAGTGTTTCATTTTAAATTGTATTGCAAAGGTCTTAACTTCTATAGCAAAGCGACATAATTACTTATTTACCTAGACGTATTCGAGGAGCTTGCAGACGTACACTAGAGCATACAATAGCCTATATAAAGAAATGCTTGTTGTTGAGAGTAAATAATGAGCACAGTGAAACAGACAGACAGATGGACGGAGTAAGACACGGACATAAATGTTGGAACAGCGGCATGCAGGCACGGATGCAGAAGCACAAAAGAGAAGAGGCAAAGAAAGACAGACAGATGGAAGAGTCATCGTGGCTGCTGCTGCTGCTGCTGCTGCTGCTGCTGTTGTCGACCACAAAAGAAATGACTCCATTGGAATGAACTCCAGAATTGGTTAGCGTCGCAAATTGATGGATCTGTGGACTGCAGCTGCGAATATATAGCAAGACTCTATATACAATATTATACATGTATAAGCTTACTATAGATACTCTATGGCACTATGCTGATATATTATATGCTCTGTATTGTGTAGCGCAAATAATCCTGAATGAGGAGGAGGAGACAAGTACAATCACATTTCAGCTGATCTGCCATGGACCTACGATGGCAGAGACGGACGGAAGGACAAAGGGAGGAGAGACACGGAGGGACACGGAGGGACACGGAAGGAGACGGAGGAACACGTAGGGACAAGAAGGGACATTGAGAGAGAGAGAGAGAGAGAGAGAGAGAGAGAGAGAGAGAGAGAGAGAGAGAGAGAGAGAGAGAGAGAGAGAGAGAGAGAGAGAGAGAGAGAGAGAGAGAGAGAGAGGACACACTCAAGCGAGGGACCAGGCATAGCAAGACTTCGCTCTCTGCTGAATCGTTTTGCATTATTATTACAAGGAAACAATGTTCACTATTCATGGGTGGAATCAACTTAGAAATGTATTTAATTGTATTGCTTTCTATTGCTTATCATTGCAATGAGAATGCATTGCACACTTTGCACGGTATATTTCATTGTTACGAAAATTTGTAGCACGTATAATACAAAATCGCGTAGTAATGTGGGAGATATCAGTGAATATGTAGAATTGGAATGTGCCTTATTGTCTTTGAGACTCCGGTGCTCTAAGGACAAAGAACTCAATGCACCTTAATTGTCAAAACAAGTATTGTGATTTGTATAGATTCCAGTACTTAACGACATCTTTAGGCGCCAGCGCTGCTTATGAATCTCTCCTCCTTAATCCAGACGCTGTTCTGGCGCTAACACAATGCGGACAGTGGCGAAGGTTCATTGTGAGTTCAAATTCAACGACCATTCATTCAATCATATCGAAAAGTTCTCTATATTATAGTAAAGAAACAAATTAAGGGATGGGCTTGTAAACTTCAGAACTGCATGCATGCTTAGTTATTATGGCCACAACATTTTATTCACTCTATATAAATATATAAATATATATAAATATAGGACATTAAATTTTTTACTTATGGCCCCGGCGGGGCTTTCGCCCGCATTAGCCGCTCCTCTATCATCCATGAAAGCCTCCAGTCGCCCCTGTCCTGTGCTCTACGCATTGCCTCGTGCACCCACGGTTAATCCGATCATCAGGCAATCCTCTTCCACCATATCCATCCATCGCTTCCTGGGCCTGCATCTTCTCCTCTTCCCATGCACATATCCCTCCAGTGCCTGCCACCTTTGGGTATCTTTCGCTCTGCATTCTCGTGACAGAAATACCGCATTCTTCCATTCTTCTTATCTGTATCCTGTCCACAATGTCTCGCTGGATTTTCAGTCTACTACGTATTTCAGTGTTTCTTATCCTTTACCTCCTTGTGATTCCCTCTATTCTTCGCATGCAGGAACGTCATTTCAAATACCCTCAATCGTCTTTTCTGTGTCTCTCTCAGCGTCCACGTCTCTGAGTTGCATAACAGTAACTCAGCACCGACGTTTTAGAAGTATACTCTACTAAGCCTATAAGATGGAAGATTTGTACGATAGCATTGTTTCAGTCTCAATGGTGATTCTATCGCAGCTTTAAGCTGAAGCCATAGGAAAAATAGCAAGACAGGCATAGGCCAACTTCAGTAGATCTCACACAGATTTCTGGACCACTTATACAACCCTTGTTATGTCATGATTTTATGTATGATATCTGTATGAGCCAAGAAAGAAGCAGAAGAAAGTCAAAGACTGTGAACAATATGCATATATATTATATGTATACATGTACTATGTATGTATGTGTGTATGTATGTATGTATGTATGTAAACATTGTTCAGTCTTTCATATATTATATATATATTCAATTCAATTCAATTCAATTGGTTTATTGATCCACCAAAAAACAAAGACAAGCAGACAATTTTGCTTACAGGATAGTACACACAGTGATTGATTGCTAGTTAACATTTGCGATTATAATTATGGACAAGTAAGCAACCAATACTGAGTGTGGCAGAACCAATAGGCTACCCGAAGGGAATGATCCCGCTAGTGGGGCCTATTTACCAGAAAATTCATTGGGGTAACAATAGAAGATAAAAAGCAGATGCGATATTAATTAATTAATTAATTAATGGCGGTGCTTTGAAAGCAAAAGAACAGAAGCAACGGGATACTTTCCCTCAAAACATATATCAAAAACATAATAATAAGCATGAACATTGGTTAAATAAAGGAGTTCATTTTACATTGTTTAATGTGTATGCACGGATTTGGATTTTAAACTGAGCGAGACTCCTGGATGCACGAATACTTTCCGGTATGTTATTCCATAAAAGAGGACCCTGGTACTTAATAGAAAATTTTCTAGTGTTCGTTTTTGCAAAGACACTTATGTAGGCTCTATTATTTCTAATGCCTTTAGTATATAAGTTAGGTCTAAAATAAGTAATTTGTAAACCATGTGAGTGCGATACCTCTGATCCCATAATTCTCAAGTTTATTTAACAGGATATTGTGGCTGACGGTATCGAAAGCTTTAGCTAAGTCGAGAAAAATGCCAATGGAATATTCATTATTATCCATAGCATGAGATATTTTGTCTTGTATATCCAGTAATGACAAAAAGGTTGAGTGTTCTGTTTGAAAGCCATGTTGAAAGGGGTATAATATTTTGTTCTGGGTGATAAAAGAGTAGAGGCGGTCGTACATTACCCTCTCAAAAAATTTAGAAAAAAATGGTAGTATAGAGATTGGTCTAAAATTTGAAACCTCATTTTTATTACCTTGCTTATGGATAGGTGTAATTTTTGCTAATTTTATGTCCGATGGGACTATTCCAGTTCTAAGTGAACAATTTATGACCTCGCTAAGTGGAGATGCTAATAAGTCCATGAGAGAAGACAATACATGTGGATTCAAGTCATCAGGACCAGTGCTGTGGGTGTCTTTGAGGGTTGAGTTGATAGTTAATAGCTCTTGAAAGGAAGTCGGTAGGACAGCAAAGGAATTAAGTGCAGAAGCTGGCATGTAGTCTTGGTATGGCTTGGCTGAGGGTGGTATTTTTTGCGCTAAAAGTTTGGGCAAATTAGCAAAATGAGTGTTAAAAGTATGCGCTATGAGCGCCGGGTCATCAATCGGTTTGCCGTTGATTAATAGTTCCTCTAATTGTATATTCATATTTTCCGACTTAACAATAGATTTAATTAAATGCCACGTTTGTTTTATGTTGCCATTATACTTGGCAAATTCATTGGCATAGTAATCTTGTTCCATTTTTGTGCGAACAATTTTGTATTTATTGCGATAGGTGGTAAATTTGGCTTTATTTACTGGTGTGGGATTTTTTATAAATTTAACATAAAGTTTTTCTTTTCTTTTAGTAGAGTTTAACAGCCCTCGAGTCATCCAAGGATTTTGAGGAGTTTTTCTTTTAGCAGTCGACTTTGGTCGTAGAGGAAAAGCTAAGTCGTAATTTTGTTTAATTAAGTTAACAAATAAATTGTATGCTAAGTCAGTTTCGTTATTACTGCAAAGAGATAATATGGGTGACCAGTCAACTCTTTCTAACAGCTGTCTGAATGCAAGAATGGTATTGTCATTGATAGCTCTTGTTAGTCGGAATATAACAAAAAAATTATACATGTATATGTTCGAATGAAATGCAACCACACACAGTGCAGGAGAGACATCGTTGTCTGCATTTCAACCATACATCAACTGCTTCTCGCGCCTTCTCCACAGGGGGCAACCTCTACATCATCATCTGTTTAACACACCCTGCGGCTGCGGTGACGGCAGCGGTGGTCAAGCCGATATGACCGCTGCTAAATCTATATTTCATATCAAGGAGAGATGCAAACTGCTTGTATATCCTCATTGCTGCTCGGCTTCGTATACAATATATATATATATATATATATATATATATATCGAGTATATATATATATATTATAGATATATAAGACTTGCGCATAATAATGGCCTTAGGATCGTATACGGCTAAGTGTGCGTGTTGGCAATGGCGCTGTATATAAAGATTAATGTCAGGTCATAAAGGCGAGCGCTTGACGGCCAGGTTATCTGGCCAGCAATATGAGAACACAAAAGTTGTTTACTGGGGGGACAGTGTATATAGGCCTGCGCTGGAGTAAGGATCTCCACGTTGGGATAGTTTTTGGAAGTGACTTGCATGGCCCGTATAGCTAATGGGAGGTGAGAGGGAATTTTCTCTGACGAAACACATTTGCAAACTGGCGCGTACAGATAGGCCTCCTCTATTTCTATACACGAGAGAAACCAATTCGGAAATTCTTATATATTATGTGTATTTATTTCTATAGTTTCTTATCTATTTTCAGTCCTATACAGTCTCTTGTATGTAGTCTTACTTTTATTTCTATAGTTTCTCATAATAATAATTTTCAGTTGTATGACTTCCTGAAAATGTTTCATTTTTATCGTTGTCATAATTCATCATAGTTTCATTTCTGTATACAGTTTTCTAAACATTCCTATTTCTATGATTTCCTATTCTGAGTATTCTCGTTTCTATGGGTTTTCTATAATTATTATCATATATTATCCATGCTGACCATGCATGGTGTTCTTTCTATTTTCACTTCTTTTCATTTCTACATATATATATTATATATTATATATACATATATATATATATATATATATATATATATATATATATATATATATATACATAGCCTGTGATGAATAGATTGAAAATCCAGAATATTATTTTCAATCCTATATTTGCTAAATTATTTCGGGAATATATAATATTCATGCCTATGTATATATAGGTTTATATAATTGCATCTATAATTACATGTGTGTTTGTAGGTGTGTGTGTGTGTGTGTGTGCGCAGGTGTGTGCGCAGGTGTGTGCGCACGTGTGTGCGTGCGTGTAGGTGCGTGTAGCTATGCGTCGGTGTGTGGTGTGTGTGTGTGTGTGTGTGTGTGTGTGTGTGTGTGTGTGTGTGTGTGTGTGTGTGTGTGTGCATGCAGGTGTGCATGTGTATGTGTGTCTAACTGTCTATATGTATATATTTTACATCGTGGAGACAAAATACTTGGTTTTTTCCACCTAGCATAGGTTGACATAATTATATGCCGTGCTAGAGTCGGGAGCGCTTCTGAGTAGTCGCCTTGAAGAAGCGCTATATAAATTCTTGAATGAATGAATGAATGAATATGAAGCAGTTCGGACTATACGTGTTCTGCCTCCCGAAAATAAGAAAACTACCAATAAAAGAAGTGATGCGAACAATTGACTGAGCGACTCTATATTAAGACGAGAAACGCTAACATATAGCTTAGCAATCTCAAATGCCAGTGCCAATCTTTGACCTTTAACTGTCAACCTTTGACCCATTCCATTCAGCCGTCAGCTCCTCAGTTCTTCAATCTGTCGCTAAAAAGACGGATTTTTCTGACCGATGTCTGTCTGCCCGTTCAGAGGACGGTCCATTAACTCATCCGAACAATTGCACCGATCCATCCATCCATCCATCCATCCATCCATCCATCCATCCTTTCATCCATCCATTCATCCATTCATCCATCCATCCATCCATCCATCCATCCATCCATACATACATATATACATACATACATACATACGTCTCTCTCTATCGCGTTGTCAGTCTGTGTCTGCGTCCCTCCCTCCCTCCCTCCCCCTCCCTCCCTCCCTCCCTCCCTCCGTCCCTCCCTCCCTTCCTCCCACCCTCCACCTCTCTTCTCTCTCTCTTTCTCTCTCTTTCTATATTTCTGTATTTCTGTCTCTGTCTGTCTCCCTTCCTCCCTCCGTATCTCCCTCCTGAGTAGATTTCTTGAATGGACGCTATAACAAGTGCTCACACATAGTCTACGCTAATAGGCATACGAATATGTGGAGCCAGGAATTGTAACCATGTTTCAAGATCTATCCTGATAAATGAAGGCCTATCGCAAACGCTCAAGATGGCGAAGCTGCAGAAAAAGAACAAAAGTCTAGCAAAATGCATCAAGTTTTTATTTTCCAAACTGCATCAAGTTTCATAAAAACGTGTCACGAAATGCATTAATTTTACACGAAAAAGCATTAAAAATGCCTCTAATGTTATCGTGTCACCAGATTTTGTGTCACACAATGCGTCAAATTGTAAGAAACTGTTACACAAAATGTGTCAAAACGTAGACCTATAATATATAGGGCCCAATGCTTTTTCAAAATATCTCTAGAAGCTGAAGCAATTTCAAAAATGTTCCTTCATTGTCTAAAGCAGCAGAAATCTGTCCGACCATATAAAACCAAACTCTGTTAGTTACTGGACAGGTCGCGGTTCGGCGCTTTCTCTGAAAGGAACGGGAGAAATGAAATTGCGAGCGAGCGAAAGGACGGTGTCACGAAATAGAGTATCCCCCGTATTAATTGTATCCCCCCCAAATTAAAAAAGTCGAAAAAACCGCTTCCGCGTGTATTTTGCTTTGCAAATTAATTTTTATCTGCTTTGTTTTGAACAATGACACTAACAGGTATGTTTATTCCGACTAGATAATTTGTTTTGCCCTGTTTTTAGATCACTTAAAACATTTAAAACACTTAAGAACACTCAGAGTCACTAAATAAATTCGAGTTGCCTTTATCTGAGCATTGCCTAGGACACTTAAAACAATTAGAGTCACTCTAAATTTTGATTACAGCATAAATATTTTTATTATGCGCATTTTTCAAAAAAGGGGATAGAATGGTTTATCCTCCCGGATAGCATAGACCGGTTAATTCCATCCGGGGGGATAGATTAATTCATCCCCCCGGATAGCTTTCAGGGGGATACTCCGTTTCATGACAACGGCGAAGAAAATTGCATTTGGAAAATGAATTCCGTTCATTAGGCCACACGCAGTGGCTGCCAGTTTTGCTCACTCAGTAACTGTGCTACTATACAGCAGTCGAAAATTGCAATCATGTTGACCGCGTTGCTTGTCAGTTTAAGAATAGAAGCAGAAGAAAACGCGGTCTATAGACTCTATACGGATAGCCTATAGGGCCTAAGGTTTTCAACAGCAAGACTCTCGGAGAAGCATTTTCGGCAACGGCTTAGACTTTTGTTTTTCAGCAACGACTGACATTAACATCATTCAACAAGTGTTCACAACAATTTCAGCAACGGTTAACAATAATATTATATCCAGTTAGGCATACAGTTTATAGACCGCAATAGACTTAAAATTTATCAATGGCGGTTTATAATAACATTATCAAATGCAGGCAGGCCTAGAAATATAGGCCTTCAGAAAGTCTTCAACAACGGTTTACAAACAAAAGCCTTCAACACAATAGCTTATGCCAACAGGCTCTTGCAACGGTTTAAAAGTACAACAAACGACAAAACGTTGGTGATTGTAAACGTCAAAGCCAATAAAGACTTTTAATCACCTTTATCATAATCCTCTGAGAAACTCAACGCAACCATAAATAAGGCGTTAATTAAAACTCTTCCGGATTTCACGCGACTGTTTGCTTAATATTCATGAGCCTAGACTAAATATACACGTGGAGGCAAACGCGCTGACGTCACATCCGCAACGCCCTCTGTCGTTCAGCGGAACAACAGAAAATCGATCGGCTGGTGATTTTTACTCCAAACAATCGGCTACTAACCGTCAAATGACGACACTTCCGTTCTGATTATAACGCCCCAAGCGAGCCCTTTCGAACAGATTATAACACGCCATCTCGCGACAGCCGGAAATGGCCAACGACCCGTTTCCGTTGTGCCTTGATCAAGAGCGCCTGGACGGGTTCATCATCTGTGGCCTTCTCCTCGCCTCCGAGATGAAGGGTTAGGGATTAGAAACGCCATGAACGCCTATAGAGCGGCCGGGATAAAAGAAGACAGGTCAGGTTGCACCTAGAAGCGGGAGAGAGCCATAAACATGAGCGGGGATTAGGATTGAGTAGGTGTTTGCATTCGTGCGGATATGTGTGACAAAGATAGAGGCAGGCAGACAGACGGACGGACACACACACAGACAGAGCACAGGGAGACAGAAAGAGACAAATGACAGAGAGATAGAGAGAGACAGAGACACGCAGAATGACAGAAAGACAAAGGACAGAGACAGAGACAGAGGATGTATGTAGCCTATATTATACCTGTCGGCCTGTTGGGATTTATATGAACGGCAGACAGACAGGCAGACAGACAAACAGACACACAGACAGACACACAGACATACGGAGAATGCCTGCATAACTGTACTTCTACGTGTCTACCAGCCTCCGTGTGTCTCCTTGCCTGTCTGAATGTCAGTTTGTCTGCCCTTGCTTGTCTGCCCTGTCTGCCCCAGTCTGCCTCTGTCTGCCCCTGTCTGCCCCTGTCTGCCTCTGTCTGCCTCTGTCTGCCCCTGTCTGTTGCCTTTCGTGCCTCTCATTAGTGTGACCGGCAACAATGTCTGGCTTGATGCCACACGGTGCTTGCAAATCAATTAGACTAAATCGTTTTCCATATGATGATGGCTGACCGCCCAACAACAACAACAACAATCGTCAACGACGACGACAACGATGTTGATGAAGACAATGATGTTGATGAAGATAATGATGATGAAGGCAATGATGATGATGACGATAATGATGATGACGGCAATGATGACGTTGATGACGATGACGACGACGACGACGACGACGACGACGACGTCACGACGACGTCACGATGACGTCACGTCACGACGTCGGGACGACGTCACGTCACGACGTCACGACTACGACAACGTCACGACGTCACGACGACGACGTCACGACGACGACGACGTCACGACGACGACGTCACGACGACGACGTCACGACGACGACGACGTCACGACGACGACGTCACGACGACGACGACGTCACGACGACGACGACGTCACGACGACGACGACGTCACGGCGACGACGACGTCTCGACGACGACGTCACGACGACGACGATGGTGATACCATCCTTGGACCGTCTGCGTCAGAGAGTTGATACACGGTGAGCCGAGTAATAGAATTGAAGCGACGACTTTTACTAATGAACTCGTCTTTTTCCTTTCCCAATCCTCCTCCTCCTCCTCCTCCTCCTCCTCCTCCTCCTCCTCCTCCTCCTCCTCCTCCTCCTCCTCCTCCTCCTCCTCCTACTGTCAACGCTCGCCTTTAAACAAAACTTACACAAAGAATCAGCAGATCATGATTGTCTTTCTTAATCCTATGCTCAAAAGATTTCTGCGTCAAATCTGTTCTAACTCGGATCTAAATGATTGTCTTGTCATATGATCCCATTTCATGCATGTAATCTCAATTACTACGATCTAATTCGATCTAATCAAATCTCTGGCTTCGGAAACTGCGATGATTTAAAATCGCTGAACATTAGAAGCGATGACAAGATAAGTATATCAGATGTCCAAATCAATCTGCTGGACTTCAGAGTCGCCCTTCGCAGACTCCTACGATCGTCTCTATAGACTTGCGATGAGATCATTCGATCTGACAGACAAATGAAAGATCAACAAAGACAGATGAAAATCTCGACATCGATCTCCACTCGACGTCGATCTCCGGATAGCGCATCTGATACGACGCAGCGCTCGTGAATAAGCTGGTGCCCTTTCGAATGGCTCTGTCGAAATACACGTGAAGCTTACGGTTACGTTTAAGATAAAACAAAACTTGGATTAACTTTGAGAGCAGCAATGTAACGCACCTATACTGAGTTGACTAAGAAGATAAAGTTATCATAGCACCTTTTAAAATTATTAATTAGGTTGTTGTTTTATTGGTTTTTTTTGTCGTTATATGATTTGTCATTAGACCTAGGCTATATGTTGCAGTTTGCGTTCGCTGAAAGACTTTTTCATTTAATGCTGCTAAGTATCTTGTCACCTACATATTAAAAAATGACCTAGAATGATAGCGATCGAGATTTTATTCGTACCAAATCCAGCAAAATTATGAGCTTCAGGAACTGATGAAGGTGGTCACGGTGATGACGATATCGATGACGATGACGATGCCGATAGACGATGATGATGACGATGATGATGATGACAACGACGACAACAGCGATGATGATGAATTTAATCTCAAGCAATCGAATCAGGGCCGGATTTAGGCATGGGCTACACGGGCTCCAGCCCATGGGCCCCCACCACTTAGGGGCCCCCACCAGTTGAAGTTTATTTTTTTAAATTAAGGAATGAATCATAAGTGTATTGCCACGGGTCTTAGGCCTAATCAGTGAGTGGTTTTGAATTGACCACTATCTGTACTCGTTGATATTGCTCACCAGTCACCATGGCAGTAGGGCTTTAAGCAGCATAGCATCCTCAACACCTGCTGTTGACAGATTATATTTCTTTTAACTCAAGCTATGACAGCCCGTTGGTACAGACATATACTGTCAGTGCATGTCAGAGGTGTTCTCTGGACTAGTCGGTATACGCAGCAGACGAACAGATCGAGACAGTCAACGTCATGTGCTCCACCCACCCCTCCCATGTGTATCAGGTTGCTGCAGAAAACGGAAACCAAACTCCGCCCATGCATATACCTTGCAGTGTTGAGTATAGAGTCCTATTCTGTGCCAACTCTATTTTAATCAGCTAATCGAAGACTTTGCAAATAGAAAAGAGTGCAAATTCCATATTGGCCCTACTCAAATTTAGACTCAACTGTAGACCTAACCGAGCTATTGAACTGTATATAGTCAGGCTATCTGCTTTATTTTGGATGTCTCACATGTCACTTATTTTTAGGCCTACTTTCTTTCTTTGTCTCATTGCCTTTCTAAAAACTGGACAAGAAGCTGCTTAACTTTTATCCTTTAACTTTGCATTTGAGAAATGATTTAGACACTTTATCTATCAGCAAATGATTTTTCAATTTGTTTTCATTTATGTATTTAAAAATTATTGACCATAAGTCAACAATTTAAACATTGCTTTTGCATTGTTTGTCTGTAACATTTTATGGTCGTATACGTGTGGGTTTGTTCCTGTCCGATACTGTGTATCAAAATCAACATATCCGTTGCAGAAAAGGGCCCACCCTAACTGGCGCCCATGGGCCCCCACCACCCTAAATCCGGCCCTGAATCGAATCTGATCTGGTCGAAAGCAAATCGATCTAATCTTAACGGATACCATAGAAAAAATCTTACTCCACCCGATGCACATAATCTAAGATCTTAAGAAAACAGCGTTGACATAACGCACCAGCATCGGCCAATGGACACAGCTTCGAGTGAAGAGATGCTCAGAGAGCCATCTTTCCTTATCAATATCCGCTGACCCTCTCCAGCAGCCATCCGGTCTCTCCCTTCTCCGACTTATCTTTCTGTGAAGAAGACGCAGGTCTACTCTGTTGCTGCTGCTGCTGCTGTTGCTGCTGCTGTTGCTGCTGCTGCTGCTGCTGCTGCTGCTGAACAGTGATGGTGATGATGATGCTTCAGATGACATCATTGACCAAAGTCACACACTCCTCTGTTCATCTTGCCACACATCCTCCCTACACACATTCGTCCATTCGCCAATATAACGGCCTTCTCGTCTGTCCTTGCATCTATACAACTGCATTGACACAGATATATATGATCGTCCATCCCCATGTATCCATCCGTCCATCCATCCATTCATCCATCTTCATCCATCCATCCATTCTTCATCCAACCATCCATCCATCCACACATCCAACCATCTCTGCCTTCCTTTGCATACTTTGAATCGTCCTTCCCAAGCATGCATCTTTTCGCCCTTCGTATCTTCCTTCTTTCCTTCCTCCTTCATGTCCCTCGTATTTTCCTTCATTCCTGTGAATTTTTCGTATTTTCCTTCCCGCTTTGTATCCTTTGTTTGGTCCTTCATCTCTTCCCTTATATCCTCGCATCATCCTTCCTTCTTCTTTTGTGTCCTTTATAATTATTTTGTATACCATCCTTCATCTCTTCCTTTTGTGTCTTTCGAACCCTTCTTCCATTCATCCGTTCCGTTTTCTTTCCTTCCATCTCTTCTCCTCCCCATCAATTCGCCGTCCAATACTCCACCAGTTCTCCATCCATCCATCCATCCATCCATCCAGTAATCCTTCCATCCATCCATCCATCCTTCCATCCATCCGTCCTTCTACCCGTCCTTCCTTCCATCCATCCATCCATCCATCCATCCATCCTTCCATCACTCCTGTCCGATGCTAAGTTATTAAATCGTTTTCAAGACCGAAAGGACCGCATCTGATGTGTATACCACACTCGCTTTGAATGGATCAACCACCGCAGCAAGATTTATCGCTTGCTCAACCCCCATACCACCACCCAAATATCACCCCCCCCATTCCACTTCCCAGCCAACCAATGTTGGCGCCACCACCGTCTGTATCAACTACCGGTATACAAGCACAGACACATTATTATACGCTCTGTCGCATACTTGCATATATATATATATATATACATATATATATAATATTATATATTATAAGTAAATCTTATACATGCATATGGATTGTGTGCGTATTCATAAGATATATGCATCGCTATAATGCGTGCCTATATCATGTAAAACGCAAATGCATCATTATACATGTACATGCATTTACATACAAAGGAACAATGTATCCATATTAATAAGTTACCCTCACTTGCCTATATATCTAAAACTATAAAACACAGTTTGTAATGTGAGCTTGATAAAAAATCTCCTCATCCACGCGACCGATTTTTCTCAAATAATTACAAAACAACTTCTAACCGCCCCATGACAACACTATCGGGATTCGCGATCCAAAAATATTACCTTTTGCCGAGCTTGAAAATTTATTTTTTCTAACCGAATCCTAGCACTGTTAAGACGCCATTAAATTTTGCTTTCAACCATCATCTTCAGCAAACATTGAGACCATCGATGATATATTGGTGATTGAACCAGTACATCAATGACGTCATGGCCGATTTTAAAATTATCCTATAGCGCCTTATTCCGTTAATTAATATCTATATCGTGTCGTATGTATCAGTAGCCTATTTAAGACGCAATAATTTTCGCCGATCGATTTTCAACGAAAAAATTGATTTTTAACCTCACTTTTCGCCGAGGTCAGATCTTTTGGCACGCGGTTTGGCAAAAATGCTGACTATAGCGTAAACATGGACGGGTGGAAGTTGGGTTGAACCGAAAACCTGAATTTCACGGGCAACGCCGGGCACCAAAGGTGGTTAGACTGGGCTGGGGCCGATGGAAGAAGGCGAGGTGAGAAGGGCGGCGTGGGAGTGGGGTCAGGCGTGGCGGGGGACGAAAACAGAAATTTCCCGGGCGTGGGAGCGGCCTGACTGGGAAGTGGGAACTAAAAACCGAAATTTCCCGGGCAAAGCCGGGTAATTCAGCTAGTATATAATACAGACGGACATCGCACACTCATAGGCGTAAATATATATATATATATATATATATATATATATATATATATATATATATATATATATATATATATATATATAATGCTCATATATGCTCGAGTTTGTAAGGTTCCTGTATGTGTGTATATATATGCACAATTTTGCACATATACATATAAGTAACCTACATATAAATATACAAAGCGTCGTTATATAAAACAGTATATTATATGCATATATATAGCAGATATAGATATTGGTATATATATATATATGTGTGTGTGTAGCATGGCGGACATCGATATACACTAGGGTGTCCCAAAAAATATTTTTTTCAAAATCTTCTATGCAGTCCCCCTAAAAAGTTTCCATATGGTCCTATAATAACACCTGTAAAATTTTATGACACTACAAAAATATTTAGGGGTCCCCCAAACCACCCAAATTTTACCCATATTGACATAATTTGCGCCTGATGTGTCCAACTTCTAAATGCCTTTAGATCCCAACCCTTGATCCTATTATAACAAATTTAATACCATTGGAAAGATCTTAAATGGTAGAATTTACAGATATCTAACTTTATTGGATACAATGGATATTTTGGGCGTAGTCTTACGCTCAAAAAATGCAAAAATCGAGAAAAATTTGAGATTTTTGGACTTTCACAGTATCAGTGTACAAACAACTAATCACTGGAGTAGTCATTACAAATGCTTGATAATGTAACGAGTCATGATTTTAGCTCCTCCATACCATCATGTGCTTCATGGTAAGAAATTCTGAGGGGCTGAGGGGTTCAACCCCCAATTTTTTCCTAGAACCACACAGGGAAGTCTTAATTGCACACCCCATGCGGCTACACACAAATCAAACGTATGGCCCGTTATTTTTTTCACTATTCTCATACTGATCTGCTTGTTCTACATCACTGCACACATCTCAACTTGTTCTTCAGTTCTACGTTCTACATTTATAGCCTACATGTCAGCAAGATTGTCACGATTGCATAAAAGGTGTCCTAATTGATACACGGAGAATTTGAATTCAATAATTTATTTGTTCATTGAACAACGTTTGGCTAAACTTAAACGTTTGGATGTTTATGATATCAGGCGTTTTCAGACTCCTATCACTGTATCAAATGTTATAAAACATGTGCCTATGTTTTTTGACAACTTATACGAGACATTGTCTCCGTTCTTCGTTATTGTTGAACTGAAATTTTTTATCAGAGCTGCGTCATGTTCGTTCAACACGGTCATTTACACAAACCAAGTTATAAAAAATCACACGTGGTCTCATACGATTGGCTAACTCGCCGCTCTTTCACTGAAAGATCGAGAAGACTGTCATTGAATGCAGTATATATAGTTGGTGAAAAACTTTTAGGAAGAGATAAACCTCGTTATTCCACATGGACGAGACAATAACTGAAAGAACAGAGAGAATTGCTATCTCTTATATCTTAGGTACCAGAATGATATTACATCATTTACAAACTTGTCGTCTAGAGCAGCATCGTCAGAATTATAAAGCTTTCGAGTAATTCAATGAGAGCAGCGACTACATGAGAACAACGACTGACTGTAGATGTCAACCACAAATCTGAGAGTTGCTGAAGTTGGATGCCCTGTAATTCACGATCGTCAAATGTGTATGTGATTCGTTTACATCATAAAGCAATTCGATCCATATTGTCTTGCCCATCCAACTCGCTCTGTGATGTGCATTAGACTTGCGAACTGTTAGCGAATTGCTCAATCCATCTATGGATACCAAGAACTGAGGAAATTCTTGATGTCATAATTCGAGGATGGCCACGCTGAAGCTGTTCAGTAATGAATTCCTATGATTTATTAGATACAGACTGCAGTAGCATTAAATTTTGTCGAGGGTTTGGTTGACGGTGAACAAGATTGGAACATTCATCTTTAAATGGCTTGAAGAGCTTAATTACAGACCATTGATGGACAAACTTTACCAAGAACACAAAGAATCCACCAGGCAACAAAACATAAAAGATTTCTGTGATGTCAACAAGACTGATGGCTGATGTAGAAGGGTGCAAGGCACTGCAAGGCCTATTTAATATGCAGTTATTCAAGGCCGTTGTCTCAAAGCATTTGCCAATAATTAATGCATCACACTGCCATGACTTCAAAAGATTCAAACTGCAACCGTTGATTCCTGTCCTGGTCCAGAGGTCAACTTTGGCACACCAAAATGTCAGTACTTCCACCAACTTGAGAATAAATCCGACTGACAATCTGTTAACCTTATCCATATCCACTCCAGTGATGATTATAATTGTCATGTAGAGGTATAGCAACCTGCAAACCCAGACTCGCAGTGCATGACAGATTTACATCCTTGGCTTGCTCGAGAGCTTAACTGTCGTCCTTATGTTTGAAAAACCTCATTCACAAACACAATAAGGTTGCATGCTTGTAGATTTTAGTATTTCAGAGCACTATAATGGTATTAAGCAATACATAAGCATGCTAGTGGAATCAAAGTGTGAACCTCCGAAATTTTGAAGCTCAGAGACGTCGTGCGTATAATTCGTGACAACCTACACAAATTGTATGAGCTTTGGGGACCTCTAAATATTTTTCAAATGTCATGAAATTTGGCAAGTATTATCATAGGACCATAAGGAAACTTTTTGGAGGGACTGCATGTCAAGTTTCAAGAAAAATATTTTTCCTGTGCAATCGTGGGACACCCTAATATACACCGTTCCAGCTTCTGGATCAAATAAGCAATGTCACCGACGATGACGATCCATCATGTCAGCTGCGAAGAGGATGAAGTAGGAAGCAACCAGATAGGCAAACATGCAGACAGGCAGAGAGAGAGAGAGACAGACAGACAGACAGACAGACAGACAAACAAGCAGACATACAGAGACAGAGACGGAGACAGACAGACAGACAGACAGACATGAATACATTCGCAGAGACAGAAACAGAGACAGAGAAAGATAGACAGTGACAGAGACAGACAAAGAGACACCGACAGAGACACAGACAGAGACAGACACGGAGACAGACAGACAAACAAACAGACATGAAGACATTCACAAGACAGAAACAGAGACAGAGAAAGACCGAGAAAAACAGAGACAGACAGAGACAGAGACCGAAAGAGACAGAGACGCAGAGAGAACGAATGAACAAATGTGAAATATCGAGAAGAATGGGCAGATATAGATAGCGAACGAAATGCGAAAATGGCAGCGGCAGGCTGGAAGGAGGGAGGCAGGAGGGATGGTGGAAAATGGAAAAGGAGTGAGGCAGGGATGGTGGAAAGTGGAAAAGGAGGCTCTACCGTATACGAGAGGGAAAAGATCAATGACATAGACAGTGAGAGCAATATATAGACGTAGAGACACGGTCATGTAGACGGTCAACCGTGAGCAGAGACAGTCAGACAGAGACAGAGACAGAAAGAGAGACAGAGACAGAGAGAGACAAAAGACAGAGACAGACAGACAGACAGACAGATGGGTGATTCGCCATTGACTATATATAGGAGATCTCCTCCGGCAATATAACCTCCCATCATCTGGGGATCGTAAATACGGCGCCGACTACAAAACACATACATGACTATAAACAACGACATAACAATAAACAACGACATAATCAGTTGGTATACGTGGCACGACTGCTTTTTATTATCCTCACTCACTCACTCACTCACTCACTCACTCAGTGACATACTCACTCACCTACACTCTTGCTCATTCACTCATTCACTCACTCACTCACTCATTCACTCACTCACTTACACATTCACCCATTTACACACTAACACACTCACTCACACTTACTCACTAACACACTCACTCACACTTACTCACTAACACACTCACTCACTCACAAGCTCAATGACACACTCATTCACTCACACACTCACTCACAAGCTCCTGATATCTAGTAGGCTGGCTCTCTCTCTCTCTCTCTTTCTCTCTCTCTCTCTCTCTCTCTCTCTCTCTCTCTCTCTCTCTCTCTCTCTCTGACTGACTGACTGACTGACTGACTGACTGGCTGGTATGCTTACTTACTCATTTACTGATTGACTGTTTAGCTGATTGGTTGGCTTTTCGATCAGCCTGCATAGCATTGAGAGACTGAGTGTTTGCTTAGCAACTGATTAACTAACTTTGAGTCTGAGTGACTGATTAACCAACTGATCGACTAATTCTTTCCCTCTATCCTATCCTCCTCACTCCCCCGATTCTCGTATAATCACTCAATCACTCACTAACCCCCTCATCCGTCCTTCCCTTCCATTTCTCAATCACCCTCTCACACGCTCTGAAGCTGTATACCGTATAAGTAGCTCTATGTCTTTTTTTACGCTGCCAATCCAAAAGCGCCTTTATTTCTCCCTATATTAAGATCAATTGCAGACGCATCAATGAACATTCGGCGCCATTTATTGATTCATATCTTGTCTAAGAAGAAACCACTGACGGTCCTAGACAACTAAAGATGTCGGCCTAAATTAATGTCGGGCGTCAGTCTTCTCTGATCTCCTACATCCGATGCAAAATGTCATAAAACCTGTGCCGCTTACTTAAGCAAAGTCCTATGTTTATTGTTTAGGAGCGACGAAGAAAGACACATTGAGCGAAAGACGACTTCCGTCGTTATTCGTTTTGCTAGAGTTGCACTTTTTCTATGGATTTTTCAAGAGAAGTTATTCAGCCTATAAAATGCCATATGCAGTGGCGGCGCCAGACACTTTTTGTAGCCAGGGCATAGCCAGGGCAGTCACACAAGTAACCAGGGCAGAGGGCGAGTCGCGTGCACGGTAGTACGGGCTTACATAGGCCTATAATTTTGCGCCACCGTGCATGTCATAAATCACCCACCCTACATTATTAGGGTTCTCTGGTCAGAGGATCAAATGGGCGAAGTCATAAAACCGAACACTCTGACATCCGAAAAGTAAATCTTAGAAACCTTATACAGGATGGGCCACAAAAAAGACCCCTCCCCCTAAAGTGTTTTGCCAATATCTTGGCCAGAAGTTAAAAAAATTAATAAAATTTTGCAGGCTTAAAAACAATTCATGTTTACACAGATTGGCCAGATTTCACCGCAATATTTCAAACAGCACAAGAGTTACATCACTTTTATTGAGACAACCGACTTTCTGACAATTCAAAAACATAATGCAACAAAAAGTAGCAACAAAGCGATTTTGTAAAAGTCTCATCTCAAATTAACGTGATAGTACATCACATCCTGTGTTCAATGTGTCCACCACCAATGCCCACACTTGTTTTGAGTCTTTTGCACAGTTTTTGATGGACTTGGTGATGTGTTCTAGAGATAAATCTTCGCAATCAACTCCAATGCGACCATCAATTTTCAGTCTCTTATCGTTCTTTGGTTTGGCTGCAGATTGCGGTATTTTTCGAGCAACAGCGCAGCTGTCCACAGTTGGTAAAATCATCGAGTTCAAATCCGGATATATATATTCTCAATGAAACCAGTAGGTCTACAGTAATATTGACGTTGAACCGATCTCCTTTCATAATAATTTTTTAAATGACGTTGAACCGATCTCCTTTCATTTCTTAACTCTCTATTTCAATTTAGCTCTTCATTTCCCTGCAATTACTGTTTATCAGATTAAGCGCCGATTATAGCTTTGCCTCCAAGATCTTTCTCATGAAATGTATGAATACAAATTTTGCGTGCCATCGACACCTTTGGAATTTTAAATTGATAAAAATTTCGATTTTATTATTTAAAAACAAAACTACTAATCTGAAAAATTCTTTATTTACCAACTTAGCTGTCATCTTGCTAAATGATGTCACAGCGACGTGCAGCTATGATGGTACCTGCTTTTTTCTAAATAATAATAACGACTTTCTGTCAATAACAAGTTTATTTGACACCAATTATTTGAGATGTTGCTTAATAAATTCGTTTTTTGTTACTTTTTGCTGCGTCATGTTTTTGAATCGTCATACAACAGTGAGTGCATGGTCTCACTAAAAGTGATATAGGCTAACTTTTGTTCTGTCTGAACATTTTAATGAAATCTGGCCATCATGTGTAATTTATATGAATTGTCTTTAGGCTAAGCCTGTGAAATTTCATTTAAAATTATACTACCTCTGTCCAAGAATATGGGCAAAAAACTTTAGTATCATTTTGTGGCCCAACCTGTAGACCAATCTCTGTGACCTAGTGAAGCATTGCAAATCCTTTTTCGAGTAGCATTTCGAAAGCAAAGCGTTCAGCAAATAAAGTAACCGTGTCAGGTATATAGATCTATTGTCTACGCAAATGCTTAGGCTTCATTTGAAAAATAATAAAGCTACAGCTGGACCCATGCTGTTAGTTGTAGGCTATACGGCAATGTGGATAAACAGCAACAGAATTTTCCCTGCAAGAACTTTTGCCCCACCAGAACTTTTGCCCTGCCAAAATTTTACGGTCTTTGCCCTGCCAGGATTTTTGCCCTCCCAGAACTTTTGCCCTGCCAGAAAACTGCCCTGCAAGATTTTGTTCTCTTCATGAACTTTTGCCCTGCCAGAATATTGCCCTGCCAGAACTTTTGCCCTGCCAGAGAGCGGACGGACGTGAACAGTAAGAAGCAATATGCCCGAACAAATTCTCCCAGGGTAACATTTCTGGCAGGGCAACGACCAGGGCAACAGCCAGGGCAAAGGCTTTTTTGGCAGGGCAAATGCCCTGCCATGCCCTGGCGTAGCGCCGCCACTGGCCATATGAGATTATGTATGTGATGTGTTTATTGCCACTGAATTTGTTATCAGCTAGGATCGGTGTAAAGTAAACGCATCCTGTAGGTGATGCACTGATGCAACGGTGCAAATCAATCAATCAATCAATCAGTTCAATCAATGAAGTTTATTGTACACTGTTTAAATTCATATTACATGCAAAGACAAAAATGTAATTCCAGAATTTCCAGCGACACGACAATACCCTATTATAAGAAATCCAAGGTTCCGCAAACAGGGCAGTCCTACTGCAATCACATTTCTGTCAGTCTAATCAATTCAGCAGCACAGTGTCTTATTTAGATTTTTTAATGCCTTTATTTCTCCGACATCGTAATAATTTTTTTAACCTTTTTTTGAGCAGTTGTGGGCCTACACAAAATGTGCAGTTGTGAATGACTTTGTGCAATTGTAAAGCAAACCTGTGCAGTGAAAACAGTAAAAAGGTCACTGTCTTCCGTTTGGGTTGGTTGGGGGCGGGGTAATTTACCACAGAGAATTGGAATGAAAGGAAGGGTTGTGCAATAAAAAAATATACGCTAGAAGGCTACATTGCGCGATTGTGGGTAAGTTCATGCAGACTAAAAAGCCATCAAATTATAAAGGAAGGAACTTGGTACCTTAGTGGAAATTTTTGGCGAATGACTAAAAAAGGGTTGTCAGAAATTTTCAGACCAGCGGGCACTAGATGAAACATTGCTGGTTGTATAGTTAAAAAAAGTCCTGTGACATACATGTAGTTATACATGCGTTGTACGCTATTACAATTCTGCAACACACATTGATTTTTTTTACCACAGTTCAATAGACGGGAGCCTGCAAAACACACTGGGCAATAAAACTTCCCGCTATACTCACTTCCCCTTCCCAAACAATAGGGTTTTGTCATACATCTGCGTTGCTTTGCATTGTAGGCTATTGTATTTTGTGGACATCTTTATTCATATGATCATATCGGAATTTTTATCGAGCATTATTGCATCGCGTCACAAATTTTGACTAAATACGTCCTTGTTCATAGATGCCAAGCAGTTAGCATTTGAAATTCTTCAGAACGACACGTATATAAAGACCTAGACCTACATAGAAGACCTCAGAAACGTTGGCAAATGGAGGAAAGAGGCAAATAATATAGCACTGTCCAAAATCGTTGATTTGAACTGCATGTCAACTACCGCAGGTTGGAATAATCCAGCTGGATTTGCCACTGGACAATCATTTCCCAATCAACAATGAGATGCTGTGTGAGATATTAGTTCGTCTATAGATCGCCCGAAAGACATTTCTGCTGCACAGCAGTCAACTCTTACATTCGTTGGAGGGATTACTTCTTGGAGCGGCGAAACACAAACGTTATAAGGGCCATATGGTACTATTTCTTGCGCTTGAACCATGGTTGGTTTGCTTGACCAATGACTGCAGTTTCAAACCCTCGAATTGGAGGAAGTTGCGAGCTAAATATCTGAAATATCGGACGATATGAAAAAAACGAGGTGGATTAGGCCTAGCAATGCCAAGCGAGTATCGACTGCAAAATGTTAACGTGTTTCTAAACAAATTATGACGGCCCTATCGTTGAAAGCCCGTCTATTACGATTATATTATGCGCAAACTGTCAGTGGATGCATAGACCTCTATTTATATCCAGGTGTCAGCAGTCCGTTCGTATGAAAATCATGGTCGCACGTGTATGCATGCAGAGCTTGTCACATGCAATTATACAAAAAATCAATTTCTGATGCCATCTGAAATTTTGCCGTATGGCTGGATTAATTTTGTCAGCTTACTATATATAGATCTACGTTAATGCCGTTTCGCTGCGTTTGACCAACTGTCACAGCCGCCATTATCAATCTTTGTTTCTGAACTACTATAGAAGCTTATACCGTACACAGGAGTCTATGGTGAAACAGTACACATATATAGGCTACGTATACTATTGATGTCACCCTATAAGACAAGAGGAAATTGAGGATGCATGTTCTATAAGAACTTAAATGTATATAATATTATATGTATAATCATACATTAAATCACGAAATATGATACCAGTTAACTATGACTTTGTTCGCATATTTACTTTTAGGCCTATGTTTGCATGGGTCTTATATAAATACAAGCTGAAGAGAGAGAGAGACAGACAGACAGACAGACAGACGGAGAGAGAGACATAGAGCGCTGCATGTACAAGTATAGGTCTATGACAAGTCGAAGGCATAGAGACAGAGAATCCTCGTAACGTCGTTGGTCGACTGTTGAAACCTTACACCTGAAGAGCCGACCATGCCGACTCGTTTTGGCTTTCGTCGCGTTTCGCAAAAAACGGAAGTGACGACGAAAGACCGGAAGACGATGTGGCTAATGGACAGCAACACGAGATAGGTGGCGGAGGAGGAGAGGAGGAGAAGAGGAGGAGAAGAGGAGAGGTGGAGGAGGTCGACTGGTTGAGAGGACTGCGGCGATACCCACTCAACGGGTTCGAAACTGACTACATATTATGATGCACAAAGCATGATCGATGTGTTTAAGAACCATTTGCTGTACTGCCTGCCTGCATGCTCGTTGGCTTAACCAGATCGCATGGCTCTTGTTGATATCAATTTATCAGATAGCGCGCTATATAAATATGATTATATGAGCATCAGACTAAAATAGTATTCGTGATTATGATGATGAGGATATAACCTAATAATTATTATCATTATCACTATAGGATTCAATCTTTAATTCACAGAACACTGTTGGGGAGTGTTAGCACAAAACAAGAAGAATATGAAAAACCACAAAACGCTGTAAGGGCAAAACTAATGACTCGCTTTTTCTCATCTTTCTCTCACTCTTCAAAGACAATTCTTTGCCCTGGAGCTTTTCGTGCTGAATGCGAGTCTGAACAGTCATTTGGTGAGAGGCGCTAAATATATTTACGGATACAATACAATACAATTTATATATACATGTGCTCGTAATCTCCAAATCTCTATAGAACGCCATTCGAAAGCCAAGCGCAGGGTCCCAACTTATTCACGAGCGCGGCATGTATAGCCTACAGCAGTGGTTCCCAATCTTTTTGGACTTGAGGGCTACTTTTTCTAAGTTGGAGAACACGATGGCCACTTTTTCTTGGTTGAAAAACATTAGGGGGCCACAAGGCTAAAATTTAATTAGCTAAAAGCGTATAAAATTGTTATAATAATTATTGAGTCAAAATAGAATGTTTGATGACATTGTTATTTATGGAAGTCAAAATAACACAATTTTTAATAGAAAATAATTATGTGTTCTATCCTGTTCAAATTGTCAGTGTTTTTCATGTATCTTTGCTAATTCTTTGAGAGATTAGGGCCATTTTTTAGGCCTCGGGTTGGGAACCACTGGCCTATACAGTGATTAGTATTTTTCCTTAAGAAGTTTAGTACTTATGCGGAATAACTTTAAGAAGCAACAATAAGCTTACGCAGCCAACTGAAAATAACGAACATGTTTTCCCACATGTTCAGTTTTAGTTCCAAACCATGCTGGACTGTATCGCAGAAAACAGCTGCATAAGGCAAAGTCTGCATCTGCTGAAGAAATAATATTATGAACATATAGTTCTGTATATACATAGGCTACTATCTAGAAAAAAACTTGTAGCAAGCCATCATCGGTTTCTCTATTGGATTTTCAGAATTTATGCTCTGGCATTCAGCTCCATATAGAGATTTGGCTTTATATATATAGAGTCTAATCTTTCAGATAACTGTTTCCTTATATGAATATTGTATCATATAATTAGAATATGCTAGTGACTAGTCAATGAAATTGCACCATACACTTAAAGTCGATATCATGGCACTGCTATAGTCATGCAAAAATGCATATATACCTATCCAGAGAGGCAGTGAGGCAGACCATTATTCAAATTATATCATTGAATGCAGTCGTCATGAAAACCCATAGTGAAGTCATGATGAATAACATTAAACAGCAGACTCGACTTAAAAGAAGTATGTATATATATATACGAAGACGGTAGAGAAGACGATATATATATATATATATATATATATATATATATATATATATATATAGAAAAGAAGGTAAAGAAAGCTGATCGACGACGATAGAAGTGATTCATCAAACTTAACTCGTCGATCATTCAATGCTGTTGACAGTTGAACCTGACTCGCCATGCACCCTCCGGTGATTGGCGATATTGAGAGACGTATAGGGTGTATAGTAATACGTTTCACCTAAAAAATCCGACGATTCAAGATATCTGCGTGTTAGCCGAGCATTTGATTGTCCTGATGCTTATAGATGAGTTTCGTAGAATTTGCATTTATTGGCTATGCCTCGACATTATATTTGGACGTTCTCACTCTTAGTTGTTTTTCTTAGTGTAAAATTGTTCAAATTTGATGTGCAAGCAAAAGAACGACATATTTGGAATCAGGAAACAAAGCTGATGAAAACCTGATATAGGAGCTGTAGCGCATGGCGGCATTGCAAGAGGGCCCTTGTCCCATGCAGAGAAACTGTCGCCTGTGTTTTAACGCTATTTTTTTAGATTTTAACAAATTTCTTCATACTAAAGCACTAATAATGCACAATATATATATATATATATATATAACACATAAAGTGAAACTGAGAAATTTACATTTATAAACCTCCTTCAAAAATGCCCATGTTCCCATTTCCTGCTTTGCATTTTTGACCTTTCTAGCACTTACTAAAAAAATATCGACGCGACCATTGTCTTTTACCCCTATAGACCCTATAGTGCAAAAATTCCTGCGGATGCCCATGGCTGCGCGTTGAACGATTTTCAATAGGAATACCTGGTACATGGAACGCTTATGATGTTGGAATACTTTGGTGCATATACGCAGGGGCTTCTATCCCCCCCCTAAGCAACCGGGCGCAATCCATTTTCTCCCCCCCTTTTCTGGGCCGGCTTTCCTCTATGTATGCAATACAATGCAATCTAGCGCATGCCCTCCTCTAGTGTGGGAATGAAGGTTTGTTTGGAGAGGGACAAACGAGCATCCAGCAGACGATTGCCGAAGCATGTGTAGCGCCGAGAAGGGACCTGGTTTGGGGAGGGAATGTGCCCCTCCCCATAAGAAATTTTTGCGATTTCCGCATCGCAATTTCAGCATTTTAAGCTGTCCTCTTAGCAAAATTACTCTACTGTTTCAGTGCAGGAATTGCTGCCAAAATTGGGCAGTCATATGTTTTGCGCCTCTGATCACTCGAGAGGCATTACATAAATTTTTAGAGAACAATGCAATACAATAAAATACAATGTAGGTCCGTCGACATTGTAAGCCCACGTAATAATGATGTTGCTTTACTAAGTGTTCAAGGACCAAATTTGACTATCTGAAATTTGAAAGATAACATTGGAGAGAAGCCATTTGAGTTGTGCAAAATAGTATTTGTATTAACATTATTTTTTTCAATTGTAATATGATTGTATTATTTATTAAAATAGTAAAAACATAATTATAATCATGTAATAGGGAATTTTTATAGTATATTATAGCTGTTAGAGCAGTTCATGTAATTCAAAAATGCAGATAGTAGCACAATTAAAAACTCAAAGTGTATTAAGTGTATACATTTTGCTAAAAACTATTAGGCCTACCATTTTGTCCAAATTTAGCCTATATGGAGGGAAAGTATTTTCTGGGGGGATCTTCCTTTACTATCTTCCTTTAGTGATGCCTAGATTGAACGCTGCCCTCCATGTCCGACCTCCCCCAACCGACGTGAATTTTGGCTGTCTTCTGATTCCCCCCCCTATTTTTCACTGGACGCAAGCTGCGCCCGCCATGTATAGGGATAGAAGCCCCTGCATATACGAAAAGTCGGAAGAACACTATGTGACTTACGCGTCCCCGTGCAGAACTCCGCGAAGCGAGAAGCTAATAATTCTGCAAGACATAGACATGCCAAGACTCAAGATTCTTCTGCCGAGAAAGACAACGCGTGATAATTACGTCGTTAATTAGTGCCGTCTAGAGGTCATGGGGTCGCTGGAAATATATAATATTGTAAAGAATCTCGTCCTACTAGGGCTGGGCAAAAGACCACCAGGAACCGAGCTCCAGACCCTAGTCGTTAAGGCGATGTCCGTCCGTCGTGTAGTCCGGCGTCAACTGGGGATTGACGACTAGCCAGTCAGGCTTGAAACACTTTTATTCGACTTCAAGAAAACCCTCGTTAAGCTGTCCTCAGCCAACTTCTATAGCGCCAGAGTTCGGAGCAAGTTCGGAGCAAGTTCGGAGCAAGTTCGGAGCAATTCGCGTAGCGCCACTGTCTGAAAACTAATATACCACTATCTACAGTAATTGCCAACGCAGAATGCTGAATCGTCGTCGCGTAGAGGACCGCTGCTTCGCCAGCGCACGTCGAAGTCGGTGAAACGGGTCGGGTTTCGAACCAGAGTCGACGTCGTCGTTGCGTAGCGATAAAACTGAACCACTGCGCTCACCCGGTCGGAAACGTTGGCAGATCCGGAGTCGAATGGCGTCGTCGTTGCGTAGCGAGAATCACCAGACTCTCCGTCGTCAGCAGCGTCGGATGACAGAAGAGAACGACTGTGGGTCAAGAATCGAACCCCAGCCACCAGCGTCGGACAGCAAAGGCTTACGAACCTTTCGTCGTCGACAGCGTCGGATCGTAGTCGTCGTAGATTCACGAAAGTCCCCAGACTTTCCGCCGTCAGCCGCGTCGAGTTACAGAAGAGCACGACTGTGGGTCAAGAATCGAACCCCAGCCACCAGCGTCGGACAGCAAAGGCTTACGAACCTTTCGTCGTCGACAGCGTCGGATTGTAGTCGTCGTAGATTCACCGTAGCGCCCTTCGAAGCGTTTTCTCCCGTACGACTCGTAGCTGCACTGCGCCTCGAACCTGTAACACTCGGCTGTCGCAGCTCTCTTCTATATCACGGCGACCGCGTCGGCTGATCCTTCCGTTCGATCGACTGTATTTCGACGACTGCTTCTCTGACTGTTTCTCGATGACTTCTTCTCGGTGACTCTTTCCTTCGAAGACTGTATCGCTGACTTGATCGCTGACTGTCGTGTTTGCGCTCGCACCCGTATATATACGCATGCGCCAGGCCACGCCCATGCATATATTATGTAGACGCTGGACCACGCCCTGCATATATTATGTGGACGCCTGTCAGGCCCAGGTAGACGCTTAGCCACGCCTTGCATAAATTAAGTAGACGCTTAGCCACGCCTATGCATAAATTAAGTAGACGGCATGTTGACGCTTAGCCACGCCTTGCATAAATTAAGTAGACGCTTAGCCACGCCTATGCATAAATTAAGTAGACGGCTAAGTTTCAACGATACACAGGCAGACAGGGACACGGACAATTAATTAAAACAAATTGCAGGGGCCTATTTTTACAACACGCCTCCCCCAGAAGCAATCCAAGGCCCACCTTGGAGCACTAACAGAAAATCTACCCGACAATCGGAGTAAAACATCCTATAAAACACGATTAATTGTCCGACTATACAGCAAATGCAAGAGTATCTGTACCAAAAGAAAATCTAACACGTTTTCCAATCAGCAAAATGCTGTACATCAGCTTGCCACAGAAATAACTGCCACACGGTACCGTAATTAAAGACATCATAAATAGCCAAGCTGAATCGGGTGCGAAGTGCTTTTCGCGCACATCCCCCTTTTTGTTCGGCTCTTTTCTTGCGGGTGCGAAGTGCCATCTCGGTCACAACCCCCTTTTATTTTTTTTTCTCGCCTGTTTTTCATGTCTCTGCCTGTTTTTCTTTTTCTTTTTTTTTCTTTTTTTTTTAGGCTTATTTCTCTATTTTTTTTTCATTTCGGGTACGGTGTGAACTGTTTTGTTCACACCCCCCTTCTTTCTTCTCTTTTTTTTTTCTTTTTTTTTTCAAAACGACATAGCATAAGTACAAACAATTGAATAGCTAACTATACAGCTGGCAATTACGCCTAATCAAAAAAAATAAGCTCGGAGTCAGGCACGACTCAACAATTATTTCTGCAAAGAAAAAGGATAGAGATGGGAACCCGGCACGGCTCCATAACCATTCTATCCCCCAATCGCTCCCATCATCCGGACTCAATCATCTATCCAAATTACTTCCTGCGGCGACGGTACAGGAGTCAGAGCCGTAGGGATACAACCGTCGTAAATCCCTCGCAGGAGCTCATCCGGCCAGTGGGGGTATTTTCCGGACATAATCTCCACGAAGCATTCCACCGAAACAATGGGCGCCAGTTCGCGTCCCTGCCTTACGACGTGGGTAGCCTCAGAGCGCGTCATCCCCTGTCCCAAGACATCGGCGAAATCCGCACTAGAAATTTCGGGAAGAGGGTTGTCGTCCAGCACCGGATCAGGAATAGCAGACAGGAAATCATCATCTGATAACAGATCAGGAATATCGGGCAGATTATCTTCGTCGAAACCAAACACGAATTCGTCTAGAAAGTCGATGTCTTCCAACGCCATTGGTACGGCGGCATCGACACCACCTGAAGCCTCCAACACCGGGGCGACAGCCTCCGAAAGGAGGGTGGCTACCGAACCCAGAGCAGCGGGCGCCAAGGATGCCTCCCGGATTCGACGGATTCTTGCGGCGCGGCAATTCCTCTTATGCCTCCATCTGAGCTTCCGTGCATTCGGTCCTTCGAAAGCGGTTCCGCAGAACGAGCAGCACTTAGCATCGGACGACTCCATATTTCTCGACTGGTGCGGTCCACTGCCGCTAGCGTCCTTATGTGGATAGTTTCGGACATGCGCAGTCCGCCGGCGTCGCTTGGCCAAGGGCACGCACGTGCATAATTGGCAACGCCGATCGGCACGCACAATCGTCGGCCCCTTGTGGGGCGCGATCCTCCAGTCATTTTTCGGGTCAACCCTCCGGTCATTTTTCGGGTCGACCTTCCGGTCATTTTTTGGGTCGACCTTCCGGTCATTTTTTTTTAATTGCGTAGGATGCACCCACAAGTCATGCGCCCTCAAGGATTTTTCGATATTTGCAACGCGCAGGTCAGGAAGTGAATCAGCAGTTAACATCGCAGGCTGTTCATTCAAATTCACCACACGAATGCACATTTTATCATCATCATCATTCAGCACAACTCTAGCTACATGCAATCCCGGCCGAATCTCTTTAGATTCAGTCATCCACGCTTCAGCTGTGGTCGTCAAATCACGATATTGCGTCCTACAAGGGATATCGCACTGCGAACGAGGAAGAATAGTTGTCTCCTCAGCAACAATAACCCTGCGACACCAAAGCGAACCATTGCCCTTAACCAAAGGAATGCGGCGTCTACCAACAAAGAGTGCACCCTGACCAAAACCAAGTCGACAGCGGTGTTGCCTCAACCAATCCATTCCCAGCATTGGTTCCCCAATCTGGTCAGAGACGAGAAAATTTGTCTCAATGGAAAAACCTCTGGAAATCCTGATTGGGACATCAACCTGACCCAAAACCCTTATCTGTGTTCCGTTAGCAGCCAAGAGAATGCGAGTGCTAGGCTGGAGCAACAACCCATCAACATCAGACGAGGGAACCAGGCTTACCTCCGACCCAGTGTCCACTAGGCATGTTCTTTGCCGTCCGTTGATCACTCCATGGATGTAGATCGCGTTGTTCGTTACGCCAGTTGCTCTGTCTCTCGTTGTATGGTTGGTGACGGTCTCTTGCTCGGTCGTCGGCTGGCCCGAATCGCGTGCGTCGTCGTTCCGGCGGTCTGGAAACTGTCGGCGTTGTCGGCACTGGCGTGCGTAGTGCCCTGGGGACCCGCATTTGAAACAGGTCGACCCACGTCCCAGACTTCCTGATGCGTTACCTTGAGACGGAATGGTCGGCGGAGCCATCGGTGCGGAGTTGAAGTTCGTCCTGTTCGAGCTTCGAAGTCCCTCCAGCTGTCGGCAGATTCTTTCTTCCATGTCCTGCTGCCACTTGCGCTGGGCAGTGAAGAAGTCGTCCAGCTGAGACTGAAGCTGTCCTCTGGTGTCGGCCTCCTGAGTTCCTCTTATTCGATTCGCCGGTCTGCGACGATCCTCCAGGTCTGCGGTCTGTTGATACGCCGACAAGCGTAGAGCTGTTCGGTACGCCTCGTCGATCGTCTTCGGTTCCCGTTCCCTCACCTTTAGAGACAGCTCCCGGTCACGGATAGCTTCAAGGAAGGCGTCCTTAGCAACGATCTCGGTCGTCTCGTTCGACGGCACTGGATAGGCGAGAACAACAAGTCTCCGGATGTCGTGCAGCAGATCTCCCAGACTTTCATCCGCCCTCTGGCGACGATAGTAGAGTTGCGCACGAAAAGTCTCAGCTTGACCTTCCGCGCCGTATCGTTGACGAAGTCTCTCAACCAGCTGTTCATACGTCACCTCCGTTCGCGCTCCAAAGTCCCACAACAGCTGCGTTGCTGCCTTTTCCAAGGAAACACGGAGGAAGTCGACTTTGTCGATTGCCGTCCATCTATTGTGGCGTGCGCAGACGTCGAATTGTGCCAAGAACGATTCGAGAGACCCAGTCCCATCGAATTTTGCTGGTTTCATGGTCATCTTCCGTTCGCTGACCAAGCGACTGACGTTGTCCAAGACTTTTGTCTCCAAAGCGCTGACGTCTGTTTCGGAAATCAGCAGTCTTTTGCGATCCTTCTTCGGCGGGTCATCGAAGTCGATTCTCTCCAGAAAGCGGCTGGACTCGACCTCAAAGTCGACCAAGAGGTCCGTCCTTCGTCCCACTGCTGGCGTCGAAGTCATCGGGCGGTCATCAGCGTTCCCGTCCATCTCTGCCGTGTTCCACATTGTCGCTGAATTTCGCTCCACAGGCTGCAATCAGTTCGTAGCTGGGACCAGCTTTGTAGAAGTCCGACGAAATCCAATCACTCCACTTCACGGTACCAGTTTGTAAAGAATCTCGTCCTACTAGGGCTGGGCAAAAGACCACCAGGAACCGAGCTCCAGACCCTAGTCGTTAAGGCGATGTCCGTCCGTCGTGTAGTCCGGCGTCAACTGGGGATTGACGACTAGCCAGTCAGGCTTGAAACACTTTTATTCGACTTCAAGAAAACCCTCGTTAAGCTGTCCTCAGCCAACTTCTATAGCGCCAGAGTTCGGAGCAAGTTCGGAGCAAGTTCGGAGCAAGTTCGGAGCAATTCGCGTAGCGCCACTGTCTGAAAACTAATATACCACTATCTACAGTAATTGCCAACGCAGAATGCTGAATCGTCGTCGCGTAGAGGACCGCTGCTTCGCCAGCGCACGTCGAAGTCGGTGAAACGGGTCGGGTTTCGAACCAGAGTCGACGTCGTCGTTGCGTAGCGATAAAACTGAACCACTGCGCTCACCCGGTCGGAAACGTTGGCAGATCCGGAGTCGAATGGCGTCGTCGTTGCGTAGCGAGAATCACCAGACTCTCCGTCGTCAGCAGCGTCGGATGACAGAAGAGAACGACTGTGGGTCAAGAATCGAACCCCAGCCACCAGCGTCGGACAGCAAAGGCTTACGAACCTTTCGTCGTCGACAGCGTCGGATCGTAGTCGTCGTAGATTCACGAAAGTCCCCAGACTTTCCGCCGTCAGCCGCGTCGAGTTACAGAAGAGCACGACTGTGGGTCAAGAATCGAACCCCAGCCACCAGCGTCGGACAGCAAAGGCTTACGAACCTTTCGTCGTCGACAGCGTCGGATTGTAGTCGTCGTAGATTCACCGTAGCGCCCTTCGAAGCGTTTTCTCCCGTACGACTCGTAGCTGCACTGCGCCTCGAACCTGTAACACTCGGCTGTCGCAGCTCTCTTCTATATCACGGCGACCGCGTCGGCTGATCCTTCCGTTCGATCGACTGTATTTCGACGACTGCTTCTCTGACTGTTTCTCGATGACTTCTTCTCGGTGACTCTTTCCTTCGAAGACTGTATCGCTGACTTGATCGCTGACTGTCGTGTTTGCGCTCGCACCCGTATATATACGCATGCGCCAGGCCACGCCCATGCATATATTATGTAGACGCTGGACCACGCCCTGCATATATTATGTGGACGCCTGTCAGGCCCAGGTAGACGCTTAGCCACGCCTTGCATAAATTAAGTAGACGCTTAGCCACGCCTATGCATAAATTAAGTAGACGGCATGTTGACGCTTAGCCACGCCTTGCATAAATTAAGTAGACGCTTAGCCACGCCTATGCATAAATTAAGTAGACGGCTAAGTTTCAACGATACACAGGCAGACAGGGACACGGACAATTAATTAAAACAAATTGCAGGGGCCTATTTTTACAACAATATACATAAACCGGAGCTAATGAAAATATAGGCCTAATAGGCCTAACACAAAATCTGTGATATGATTCGGTTGATTTAACTCCAATTGATGCAATTTGTCTTTCATTTCTTTTTCTAACAGGATATACATAACATTGTAAAAGATTAGACTATATAGCACGGGACACACAGCGAAGTAGGTCTAGAAACTCTCATCAGTGTAGCCTATTAGCTGCATGAAGATGTGTGCACCCGCAATAACTATTGTGAACCAAGAACAAACTGCATACGTTGTGTGCTTAGCTTAGGCTATGTAGCAGAAGCTGAACTACTGCAGCTGTGATAAGTGTTGTTCGAATAGGTTGTGTGCATGAGAACTGTGGAAAGTAATTAGAGAGGTTGGACTAAGATCTATACTTGGAACTGGGATGTGAAAAACAGACTTTACTATATGGGCGCTAAGAAAGACTGGGGTGCACATGAAGACCTAACCCCCGGCAATTCTCACCCTGAGGATAGGCCTAATGCCGGTTATGCTGTGCTTAAAATACTAATAAAATGTCAACTGTACATTGTACACCTGTCCTCAAAATGCACATTCCGGAAAGTCTGCTGCGAAGTTGACAATGTCAGCGGCGCACTTTGTGTCAGAAGCACAATATTTCAGACACTGCTGCAGGGTATATACTTGCCATCAGGGCCTACTACGCCATGGGGGGATGGAAGCAGACTGCTTCCAATTTGGGCTAGGGGGAGAAAGGTTTTCCCCCCCTAATGATAAAGTTGAGTATAGAAGATTTCCTCCTGAACATTTTCCCCCGTTATTCCCCAGCATATGTCATGGACTTCCTCCTGGTAAATCTCCCGAACAATCCCCTCCCCGTCATAACACAGGGTAAATCTTCATTTAATATGACTTTTGCTTAACACTCACATAAATTTGTCCTTGTGCTTCCATCACATTCACACCCATCAGTGCTTGCCACAATCATGGGGGAGTAAGCAGCCTGATCCAACTTGTGCCAGAGGGAAATCCCCCTAAGGATAGTTGGGCATAAGAGATTTCCTTCTGGACTCCCTCTGTTCAACTCCTCCCCGCACACCCACGAAAATTCCCCTTGAACGTTCATCCCGCCATCTCATCTATTTTGTAGTATGAGCTTTGCTTTGCAGTCACATTTGCCCCTGCACGTATATGGCGCTCGCTCTCACAACTCATAAATCGGCCTAATTACATTAATTGTTAACATTTTGTTAAAGTATATTGTATCTACTGAAACTGCATTGGTTTAATAATATGGGTCTCAAATAAAATGAACGATATTTTAAGAATGAATTTTAGTAATATGAGGCAAAGAAGCAACAGTAAAATAATTAGTAGCCTACTTTTGTTTATAGTAAAGGTTTTTGTCTGTTTAAGTAAACATCAATCAAGCAATAAAAGCTTGGCTGCTCAACAATTGAAGTTCAAAATCAAGTAAAGCAAATGAATTATAAATTCCTCCCTCAAACATTAAAGCACTATTGAAGTCCGTACAAATGCAAACTGCTTACACTTTTGTAGCCTACATTTGAGGGAAATGTTCGAGGGAATTGTCCTATTTAAACGCTCTGGTGGAATCCAGAGAGGAATTTACTGGGAGTGGTCATGAGAAATGTCCATGGGATCTGTCTGGATCAGAAAATGGATGTTGCTGAGTATTGTACAACTGACAGTAGACTACTCAATTTGATATACCAAAAGAAGTTGATATTTTACTGAATGCTGGACCTTTTCAAACTTCACAGAACTACTACGCTTCCAAACTTCCAATGCATGACGTCGAAGCGCTTAAGCGGGCATTTTCACGTGCAACCTTAATCCTACCGTTGTCAAATCAAATCATTTATTTGGCAACCAGCAAATCAAGAATGAAAAGAAGTAAAAGTTTACAAATACAAGAAGGCAGTATCTATACGCAAGTAACGCAAGTAATCTTTGCAATGGTTTTCATTGGTTGTGCATGAGACCTGAGCAGTGTCTTACAATCTGTTAACGGTGGGTCGATTCCCTGGAAGTAATACCATGCATGAAGATGATAGCCACTATATAGGTTGCGATTGTGTGGTTCCGACATAAGAGACATCAAAATAACTTATTTTGAACAGCAAACTGCTGCAAACGCCGCAACTTATAGCAGAGCAGCTTCGCATTCAATGTTCGTAGGCCATGCAAATCAACGAATTCATCATATGAAATACAACTAATTCGTATGCATGCGAAAGTGCATGCCATAGATGCGATTAGAAACTTCAGACTATTTTCCATCCCAAAATAAACCAACCCAGTCTCTCTTCACACGAATTTAAATCTGAAATAACAGAAGCTCTCATGAAAATTTTTCGCCGGCTGATACGATGATGGTGGTCCATTCTATTTCCAAAACTTTGGCACTACACTGCAGCTCGGAGGGATCGTCAATTGGGGGCCTATATCAGCCGAAGACAGAGGCGGATGAACATGCCACACGAGCGATCAATCAATCCTTCTCAGCGGATCTTTGATATGGAACAACAGAGAATATTAGGATTATTAATAGACGATCGACATAGAGTCATGGACATGAAAGTGACCACCACATGCATGCACATGTAGGATATGACGATGAATTATTATTGTCTGACATTGAGAGATATATAGATGCCTAGATCTTCCACTCATCGAGAGTTATAGGCAGAATTTTTTACTATTACTCCTGCGTATACGAGAATACTTTTATTGCTATACTTCTTATTCAATTACTACAACTACAATTACCACAACTACTTTAACTATACTATTACTACTACTTTTAATACTACAACAACTAATACTACTACTACCACTACTACTAATACTACTACTACGACTACTACTACTACTACTACTACTACTACTACTACTACTACTACTACTACTACTACTACTACTACTACTACTACTACTACTACTACTACTACTACTACTACTACTACTACTACTACTACTACTACTACTACTACAACTACTACAACAACTACTACTACTACTGCAACAGCTACTACCACAACAACTACTACTATTACTACTACTGCAATTACTACAACAACTACTACTACTACTGCTACTACTACTACTAATACAACTACAGATACCGCTATTGCTACAGTCGTATAATATGTAGCCTACAAGTCTATCTATAGCAGCCGTGTGTGACCTCGACCCTGATAAATTTTTCAATGGATTGATCCGAAGCCATTGTTTCTACCGGTGCCATCGGCAGCCAATGCATAGGCTGCTGTCTGGTGTGAATTATTTATAGCATTTCGATTAACCGCAATGCTGTCTGGTATTCGTTGAACCATGCAGTATCGAGCTGTAACAACGCTGTCAAAACAGTCTGGCCGTATTGAGACGATTTCTGTATTTGACACACTCGTAGGTCCTGAGCATGCGTATATAACTGTATATGACTTTGTTTACAATATTTATTTGTCTATAACTTAATTATGTTGCTTGCAATTCCTTTACTTACACTTGACGTACAGTTGAAGTGAAGATATTTTATGTTTTAATTCAATTCTTCAACATGTGAGTGTGACTCGGCGCAAACGCATTTAGAAGTATTCTCAATTTTGATACATCCAACATTCAGCTGGACATCCTTCGATTGTTTGGCCCATCATTATCTCCCCTCACTGGAAATTTGGCCCATAAAGCCACCACTGTCCATGGCCCATCATCCAAAAATGTAAAACCTTAAACATTGCATTAGACAAAAGGCTTATTGGGTATAGACCTCTATATCCGTTGATTAACTAACCAACAACACAAGAAAGAAGTTTGGATCTAAAATCCAAACGGAGTGTTAATTCGCATGGAGAGGAGTAGGACTACAAGTAGAGCCAGATGTGTATGGACACAGACAGACACAGACAAACACAGACAGACACAGACAGACACAGACAAACACAGACAGACACAGACAGACACACACATACAGACTGACAGACATACTAGGAACACATTCTTTTGACCATCGACGGTCGACTATGCAGCATCTGCATTAGACGGGTGTTTATGAAAGCTGCTGCAGCTGGGATGAGATGACGAAGCCCGTCTCTTCTTCTTTTCAATAATATAACTGCAGACACCATCGCAAATGATCGCATGGTGCAAGACGCGAGTTCCGACGGACGAGAGTCAGGCTCCTCTTAGACGAGCAAACTCGATATTATACTCGCACGCCATAACCACCACACAAGCCATATGTATACCCACGTCAGAAGGAACGCCTAGAAAGACGGACGGACGGACGGACGGACGGACGGAAGGACGGACGGACGGACGGACGGACGGACGGAAGGAAGGACGGACGGACGGACGGACGGACGGACGGACGGACGGACGGACGGACAAGCAGAGACGAGCAATGATATAGAAGGAAACACTGAGACCCTCGGTCATGATGACAATGATGATGGGGAAGACAACACTGGATGGTATACGATGACGACGACGACGACGACGACGACGATGATAATAATAAAGATGATTGGAGGGACAGGGTAAACATTCTACATTGCTTTAAGGTCGTCGGCCAGCTGTGAGTCCGCCCAGTCAGTCAGTCAGTCAGTCAGTCAGTCAGTCAGTCAGTCAGTCAGTCAGTCAGTCAGTCAGTCAGTCAGTCAGTCAGTCAGTCAGCCAGCCAGTCAGTCAGTCAGTCAGTTAATCAATCAGTCAGTCAGTGAGTCAGTCAGCCAGTCAGTCAGTTAGTCAGTCGGTCAGTCGGTCAGTCAGTCAGTCAGTCAGTCAGTCAGTTAGTTGGTCAGTCAGTCAGTCAGTCAGTCAGTCAGTTAGTCAGTCAGTCAGTCAGTCAGTCAGTCAGTCAGTCAGTCAGTCAGTCAGTCAGTTAGTCAGTCAGTCAGTCAGTCAGTCAGTCAGTCAGTCAGTTAGTCAGTCAGTCAGTCAGTCAGTTAGTCAGCCAGTCAGTCAGTCAGTCAGTCAGTTAGTTGGTCAGTCAGTCAGTCAGTCAGTCGGTCAGTCAGTCAGTCAGTCAGTCAGTCAGTCGGTCAGTCAGTCAGTCAGTCAGTCAGTCCACATCTTCGTCTCTCTCAGACTCTCTGTCCGTTCATCTGTTTCTCCACTTGTCAGTCCCTTCGTCCATCCTCTGTGCGTCCACTATCCGTCCTCTGTTTGTCCTCTGTTCGTCCTCTGTCCGTTCTCTGTCCGTCCTCTGTTTGTCCTCTGTCCGTCCTCTGTCCGTCCTCTGTCCGTTCTCTGTCCGTCCTTTGTCCATCCTCTGTCCGTCCTCTGTCCGTCCTCTGTCCGTCCTCTGTCCGCTCTCTGTCCGTCCGCCCGTCCATCCTCTGTCCGTCCTCTGTCCGTCCTCTGTCCATCCTCTGTCCGTTCTCTGTCCGTCCTCTGTCCATCCTCTGTCCGTCCTCTGTCCGCTCTCTGTCCGTCCGCCCGTCCATCCTCTGTCCGTCCTCTGTCCGTCCGCCCGTCCATCCTCTGTCCGTCCTCTGTCCGTCCTCTGTCCATCCTCTGTCCGTTCTCTGTCCGTCCTCTGTCCATCCTCTGTCCGTCCTCTGTCCGTTCTCTGTCCATCCTCTGTCCGTTCTCTGTCCGTCCTCTGTCCGTTCTCTGTCCGTCCTCTGTCCATCCTCTGTCCGTTCTCTGTCCATCCTCTGTCCATCCTCTGTCCGTTCTCTGTCCATCCTCTGTCCGTCCTCTGTCCGTTCTCTGTC
>OX457038.1:60474019-60539019 GCA_949752735.1 Lumbricus terrestris
ACATGTACTTCGAACTACTCTAGGCGAGTATACTACTTTGAACTCTAGATAAGTACTTTGAACTCTGCACTCGGAGTATAGGACCAAAGTCATAAATCAATGACGTCTTCGAATCAATTCCATAATCGTCGACATGGAAAATCCAGGTTGTCTCCAGGGATTGAGTCACGCCCCGTAAACCCACTTCAATTCCATCCGCATCGTTGAAATCCCTCTCCGTTCCACTACTCAGTTCACTGTCCGACCTTCACTGGTGCACTAGTAACTCCACAATTATAGTGAACTGCTTATGTCTGGCAATTTCAAGCACTTGCATGGTGCTATGCTTTTATAAGTACTGCCACCAATTAAATAGTGAATAGCTTATGTTTAACAATTTCAAGTAAACTTGTTTGGTGCTATCATTTTATACTCGGACTTCAATTCGTAGGTTAGATACTTACTTACTTACTTACTTAGTCCATCCCGTGCAGAACTGCACATCGGGCAACGCAGTCTCTCCACTCCTCCCGGTCCATCGCCATCCGTACAGCATCCTCCATCGTCATCTCCAAGCACTTCAGATCTTCTCGAACCGTTCCCATCCAGTTTTTTCTTGGTCTTCCTCTCCCACGCTATCCCTCCGGAGTCCACTTGGTCACCTGGCTGGCTTTTCTATCAATATTCATTCGGGCAACGTGTCCCATCCAGTTCAGTCGTTTCTTTCTAATGATGTTCTCTAGTTTCTCTTGTCCTGTTCTTTCTCTTATAGCCTTATTTGTGATCTTATCTTTCCAGGAGACGTGCAGAATTTTTAGACGTGCAGAATTTAAAAAAAAAGGTTAGATACCGGTATCATAATCTGCCACCAATTAAACCTTGTATGAGCCACCTTTTTAGAGGCGAGTTCATTGGCAATATTTTCCCGGAAGTGGCCAAACAAGGTGCCGAAGGCGCCTGGTCTAAATGGGGCACGGATCTGGATGGGGCTTGGTGAACCCCTCTTCAGAAAACCTTTGCAAAATAAGCCTTAAGTAGTGCATGCATTAGCATGCTAGCAGTCAACTCAGTGTAGTAGCGATTAGACTGCTGCTATACATAGGCGTATATGTTGGTCTATAATAGTACTTCTAGATTCCTTGGTGCTCTCTGTCTCTAACTCACCATTATAAAGCGAGTCTGGAGAGGATGTTGTGTGGACTAGGACCATTTCTTAATTGTTCCACTCTTGTTTCAGTCGCCAGGAGTTAGCCTATAGCATTTGGTGTCGAGGCACCCTCAGAAGTATCAGAAACTTCATTGTCTTCGAGGCAGAGCTCTGCGCCGGTCGCGCAGTCACTGCCGACATTTCGTGGTCGCCGCCGCCGCCGCCGCCGAGTTTTTGGTTAGGCGCGTCGCCGCCGAAAATGTGTCGGCGCACCGCCGATGCCACGTTGATTCGTTTATTTCTTTTTGGTGCATTTTAAATCTCTTGCATGATTTCGCGAAAAAATTGCTGCGTCAGTGTAAAATAAACTCTTTTTCTCATCTACTTCGATTTTCCTGGCATCACCTATTTTGCGTCAATACTATGAAACCTATAATGTTGAACATTCGTTTTAACTTTTGGAGCAGTGCGCTTGACGTTTAAACTTTTGTGGATTTTATGATTCGATTTGAATTATGGCAGCAACCAAAGTAAAAAGAACTCCAGGTAGGAATAGGTGAATTGTTATGCCGTGCGTGCCTTCTTGCCTGATAGTCCGACCCTACGCTAGGATGGAACAGAAGTTCGAGGACATCACGATTCGGACTTTGTGACGCTGTGAGCATGCATGCAGGAAGAAAGAGAAAAAGAAAAAATCGCTTCTGTTACATTACCTAACGAGTGGTACGGGTTGCAAGTTTTCTTCGCTTTAATTTAACCGAAAACATTGGCTTGTTTGTATAGCAATTGAACCGGATATAGTCTGATTTCTCTACTGCAACGAAATTACCAAAAAATCACATTCATCAGCCAGATCGATTTTTGTGCCGGTTAAACTTCTGGCTTAGGTGCAAGTATACCCTAAGTTGTAACTCGCATACGTGGCTTTCCATATGACTATCGCCAAACAAGAATTGCACGACGATTGCAATGCAAACAGTTGGAAAGACCGAATTATACGACATGGCGTTCACTGGATCCTACGCCCTCTGTTGCTCGACGATCGAACCATCGATTATACGATACGTTTCGAAGCAGCTTACTGCCTGATCCGACCCAAAATCACCTTTTAACCCCTGCAGCTCCCAACCGATCGTCCCGTCTCGATTCGACGATCCAATCGCAACGTCTGCAGTGTTGACCTTACTAGTCCCCTGAGGGTTTGTGCCAACGTAGATTACATATTTATACAGAGATTACATACTTGATGACGTATGTAAGCGCGGCAGGACCGTGGTGACCGCAGCGCAAAAAATAAGCCTGTCTATGTGCTGCATTTAAATAATGCTAGTTAGACACAGTTGCACTCTGCAAATCAGAGGATGATGGTGGGCAACAGATAAAGAAACCGGGTGAAGGTCATGGACATATCTGAACTTTAAGTACCAAATATGCAGATGACACTTATTTACTCATTGGCGCCTCAATGCGAAATACAACTCAAGAGGAACTTGATAATGTTTCCGATTGGGCCGAACGAAACAATCTTAGACTTAATGCAGGAAAATCCAAGGAAATGATTATCTTCCGTCGCAGTTCCAAAGCAAAAATTGCTCCTCCCGAATTGGAAATCGAGAGAGTAACTTCAATGCTCATACTAGGCGTGACCATCAATGATGATCTTGGAGCAACATCACATGTCAATGCTGTTCTAAGTACCTGCTCTGGGTCGCTCTTCGCGCTTAGAGTCCTACGAGCCCATGGTCTCCCCTCTTCTGCCCTCCACGAGGTAGCCCGTGCAACAACCATCTCTCGTCTTCTGTATGCCTCCCCTGCTTGGTGGGGATACACCACTGCAATTGATCGCCTCAAACTTCAACGCTTCCTACAAAAG
Organism: Lumbricus terrestris; assembly: GCA_949752735.1. NCBI lineage: Eukaryota > Metazoa > Annelida > Clitellata > Crassiclitellata > Lumbricidae > Lumbricus > Lumbricus terrestris. Next base: position 60,477,019 of record OX457038.1, read on the forward strand.
GTCAAGCGATTGGGATACCTCCCTTCTCATTACCCTGATCTTGACCGCTTGATTGATGATGCAGACTTTAGACTCTTAAAGTGTGTCATCTGGAATTTAAATCATGTACTCAGAAGTCTATTTCCACCTATTGTTAAAAGGCCTTATGCTCTGCGTTCGCGACCACACAACTTTGAACTGCCTAGAAAAGATGACTTTAATTTCATCTCTCGTGTTCTTTTTAAGACTGTTCGCAGTGTTAATTCTAAGAACTAGAAATTAATCTATCTTTCGCTTCCAGCCTGAATTCTGTGGACAATCGTTACTTCATCCTATTTACTTCTTTAAAATACTTTTTGTTTTTGTTTCAACTTTCATGTAATAAGTTGCGGTGTGTCAACTTAGTTTTTCTTGAATAAACGAAGTATATATAAACGATATTTAGCCTTTATTTAGCGCCTGCATGGAATTTGTATAAGAAGCGTAGTAAATGAACCACATGATGTTTTTTCTTTAGTCTTACCAATGTTTACTCGATATGAGAACAGCTATTGGAGAGGTAGGCAGAGGCCTAGACATTAGCATAAAGTGCTGGCTAGGCTACTTACTGTCTTTTCTTAGCCATGGCATCTATAGTCTAACGACGCTGGCCAATCAGCTTAATCGACGCCAGATCTCCCAGAAGACAGCGCTGTCTTCGAACTCAGCTTACACTTGAATTCGCTAGGGTCACTTGGCAGTGAAACATCTTTCTGGCTCGAATGTCAGATATAAATCTTCGATATCTTGCCTGATAGTCCAGAACATTAACCATTTAACTTGACTACCGCGCTTAGTAGGCCTATACGATCATGTATTCTGCCTATAACGTATACACGTACATGTAAGCGCGATACCGGTATAGAGCTTGATATTCAAGTTACAAACCACTTTACAGAAACACCGACATTAAAACAATGTCGGTGAAAAGGAACGCATCTGCTACCCAGGGTGCGAATTGCCAAGGGTTGGGGTTTCACCCTCCCCCACAGTCTTCCTTAGAGACCCATAGTAAAGACTGTTTTTCACACCACAATTCCAAGTGGATCATATTCCAGCCCCATTTATTTTTCCACAATTCTTACACTGCTGCTACCGCGCGCTGATAGCTAGGCTATAACTGAGTTGCGGTTTCGCACTTCGGTCAGAGTGCACTACGTAAAAATCAGAACTTCTTTTATCTCATGCCGTGAACGCAATCAGGTGAAAGCAAAGAGCTGCAAAAGTTGGCAAACGAAGAGTAACAATCGTAGACTATTCTTTTTTCCTCGCGAGGTTCGGAAGCGTCTCGGAGTGAGCTTGGTTATCTTTTAGAGGCGCTACATAAATATTCCGAATGAATGGACATTGTTTCATCGGCATCGCTTAGACTCTGCGGCTTTTGGATACGGCGGCTGTTGTTGTTCTTGCATCGCCTGATTGAAAGTGCTTTGCACAATCGTCCTGCGCTTTATCTTCCTATAAATCGAATTCTGCTCTTAGACGACGCTCGCAATGCAGTGTCTCCCGTCCTGCAGACGACATTTATGCGGGAATTTATTTCCCATGTTGCAGAGACGCAAAACGTCTTCTTTTCCACCATTTTATCTCCTCTATCTGAGTCTTTTGCCCTTCCTCCTCAGTTTCCTCCTTAGTTTCCTTCTTTCATTCGTCTTCATTTTCACCTTCATAGTAGTCGTAATAGTAGCATAGTGGTGGTGGTGGTGGTGTTGGTGGTGGTGGTGGTGGTTGTGGTGGTGGTGGTGGTGGTAGTGGTGGTGGTTTTGAGACATCGAAACGATGTGCTTTGCAATGGGTAGACCAGCTAATAGCGAATGGAGGCAAAAGTTCGAGTTTACCAAATCAGTGTTTTCTTGCGTGCAAGGCGTCAAATTAATATTGAAAAACTAATCGTTCCATTCTCATTTCTCCACCGGCACACAGTAACAGTTGCTGCTTGAAATCGTTTGTTCGACGCATGATTTATCTGCTCATTCATGTCAAAACTTTAAAAAAAACCTTTGCAATAGTGGCAAGTCGCTTGAGAGTTGTCGATGCATATATCCCATGCAGTGGCATCAGTGGCGGATTTAGGTTTTTTGCACGGGGGGGGGGGGGGCGAGGAGAATTTCAAGAGGGCGCCTTTACTTACATAGTTTAAAGCAGTGGCGGCTCTAGGTTTTTCCAACAGGGGGGGCAATGGGGGGGCAAAGGGACGTTATGGGGGGTCAGCTTAAAGCCTGGCCTATAAAAACCTATTGCACAACCTACATGAATCCACACAGAAGGGCACTGAAAAGTTATCGTTCGTAGCGACGGTAGCGACAACCTTAAGCTATACACATAAATATCAATTTTGAAAACAGAATTACTTTATTTACATTTCAAACATCAATTAGACACAATACATGTACATACAGTTAATGAAGAGCAAGTTTACGATTGTTGTGCCTACAGAAGTATAAGCTGCTTCAATTACTTTACCTAAAACTGGAAAGTGCCTACATACAAAACAAAAAGCAGCATCTCTCAGCTGTGAATACTCTAGCCACGGGTACAAAGAAAACCAGACTGATCTAAAAGAACGCTTGCTTCCAGACTGTTCTTTTACAGGATACAGTTTCAGGATGGGTTGAGACGGTGCATCAGTAGGTGTTGATGACAAGTCAGAGGGACCTGGACTTCTTTCATGCCTCCCTTGCCCTGATATAAACGGAGGATCGTCTCCAGTCTGGCTTTCAGAAAATGTCTGTAATAAACAAATAAGACAACATTTACAATTTGCCACATGTTGATATTCAAACTCAGCAAACTGTACAATGTATTGAATGTAATATGGGTTATCAGTAAAGGCTGTCACTAGCGGCCCACCAGGCAGCCCTGAAATCTCAAATACTAACGAACCACAACTAGCGGCCCACCAGGCAGCCCTGAAATCTCAAATACTAACGAACCACAACTCACGTGATTGCCGGTCCTCAAGTATACGGATAAACCACTTCGATAGTTCGCAGTAATTAAGATGAGCTGAAAATGCTACTGGTGATAGAAACTCCTACAAACTGTCAGTGATTATATTATAAGCTTACCTAATTACTATAATTTTATTTAGGCGTGGTGTAGGTCAGCGTCGAGGCCATACAATAGTAAGGCAAATGTTAGTTATAGTAAGGGGTACAGTTAAGTATTTCGATTGACAGTAGCTTTTGCTATAAAAAGCGTGTACATTTATATTTAACATAAAGGTAAAGCGATTTTCTGTAGCGGCCGTTTAATGGCCTCGGCCATCTTCATTTTGCAATGAAATGATCGAGTGAGAACCTGCACCACCGCTCGTCCGTTTAAATGAAAAAACGATTACCACATTATACATATAGTTACCCACCTGAGATTCATCCAGATTTTCTACATTCGATTCAAAATCTATGATATCGTCGGGCAGTTCATCGTCCAACAGCGCGATCGAGCAACTCGTGCTCTCTGAAGTGACCACCAAAGAGTCCATAGTTAATGAAATGTCGGCAGAAGGCACAGATTCGTCTTCATTTCTAGCCCTCTTTTTCGGTTTACTGAACATTTGTCTAATATCACTCATTTTAAGTTATTCTTAACGAACACGTGAAAGTTCTGTAACCGACCGCGTGCGAATCAATCGCATGAAAGAAAGATTGACCGCAATGACCGGAACTTCCGGAAGAGCCTTAACGCAAATAAACCAACGATCCTAAATACATAGTTCATACCAAAGATTTACGAGCATGCCATTATTGACTAGATATATCATATATGAGCAAGTAAGTAAGTGTTGTGTGAGTAATAATTACTAACGCGAAAATATAATATTAATAAGTGAATCTTTAATTATGTCTAAGGAAATAACTTGAAATAAGTAAGCAGTATGCCAGGCCAGTATGTAACACATTTTGCAATAAATTGGACGCGAAAATCTGGGAATCTGGGGGGGCAACTGTGGGGGCACGAGCTCAGCAGGGGGGGCAGCTGCCCCCCCTGGCCTCCTCTGTAGAGCCGCCACTGGTTTAAAGCAGTAAATTAGTTATAATTAATCCGATTTTCCCGAGTTCATCAAGCAGAATCAAGAATCTAAAACAGAAACTTTTTAAACTTGTGTGCTTGACTACTTACTTGAGTTACATAAATTTATGCTTATAAATTATAACAAATATTTATTAATGCTATTTATAGGATATTGATCCAGGTAAACGTGTATTTTAGCGTCGTGAATTATTCGCTCGTTGCAGCATTTTTATTTTTAATCAATCCAACTTCTAATTTGGCGAGAGTCCTTTTCATCGATCCAGCTTCTTGTTTAGGCAAGAATTTGCTTAATCAACCCCGCTTCTATTTCGTCAGCAAATATTTTTCATCAATATAACTTCTATTTAATTTAAAATTATTGTTCATCCCGCTGCAATTTAAGCAGGATTGTTTTCATTAATTCCTCTTTTCAGGGACGGATACAGAAATTTTCGAAGGGGGCCACAATTTTTGGTGATCTTTCCCAGAAAATCTTATGACTTTTTTAATCATCTGGTCGACCGTCAGCGTAATGTAGTTATGTTGATAGTTTTGTATGTCACTCAACTCAAAATCCCTAGGCTGCAGGTTTTAAACAATTTTGTATCATTGCTTAGAAATTTGCGTTTTAAAGCGAAGAGTGTTGTGCCGCCTATCCTTTGATGTAATTTGCCTCTAGGAATACTGGGATTCGCCCAAGAGAATCCTGGGATTTGACATGAGGTTCGTAGGCTTTTTTCCAAAGAATCCTTGGATATCCACGAATGAGCGATAAACCGAACTTTCATAGGCAATTAGCTATCCGGCAACTATATAATACATATCAATGCAATGGGCCATAGTAATAAATAAAAATAGGTAGACCTAATGGCCGCCATATGATTAAATAAAAATAAGTAATGACCGCCATAGAAATAAATAAAAATAATTCTGTAATGAGTGTTAAATTCAAGGTGTGATTGCGTAAAGTCACTGGTAAAAGTATGAGAATTTAGTTTCCCTGAAGGACATTTTAGGTTTAAGTAGTAAGTACGGGCCGGGCCCGGGGGGCGCCATTTTTTACCCAACAGGGGCACTGGGGGGGCGACCAGACCCCCCGGGCCTGGACTAAATCCGCCACTGAGTGGCATGCACTCGATCCTGACCACCACGGACTACTCTCACGGACAACCCTTCTGACTCAACGCAGCGCTCGTGAATAAGCTGGTGCTCCGCGCTGGCTTTCGAGTAGCGCTTTAGAAATTTCGAGTTTAAGATTACGATTACGATGCAGGGAGTCTGCTGTATAACTCGTCCCTATAATGGGCGCGTTTGTGCGGTGTCTGCACATGTATGCACTTTGTTATCGGAGGGTCCCAGATTCGAATCTACCTACCGCTAAGTTACTGCGCAATGCCCTGAGCAAGTTGCTCACCTACGATTATGAGAAAGGCAGCGGGGAACCAGTACCACATAACTAATCTCGTCCTGCAGAGTGGAATAAAGTCGATGGATATGCCTTCGGACAGAGAACCAGTCATCATCGTCGTTGTCATCACCATCATCATCATGGTCATCGTCATCATCACCACCACCATCAGCAACAGCATCATCATCGTCATCATCTTCATCATCATCATCATCATCATCCAGGATTCTTCCTGTAACACGGACTTAGTTTGTTTACGCGCAGTAGGCTGCTAGATGACGCGCGGTCTAATCTGCCTTTCGGCATACATAGCCTATACATGTTATACATATTAGGCCTACAAAGCCCTACATATTATATATATATATATATATATATATGCTGGCAGTAAAAGAACAAGACGATTGAAATCCGCAAAAACCACGGCACAAGTGAGATAGCGACCCAGATGCTTCAAGGTGTCATGATGTGGGGCAGACATGCACTGGCCGGTCAGGACAGACCAGTGGAGAGAGTCGGGGAGAGCGTGGGACACATACGGGCATTGACCCAGGTTGTCCTTCATGCCTCTCTCCCAATATTCTCTTCGTTCAGGCAAGGTGGTCTATAGTTGCTCCAAGATGTTAATGGTGTGGAGCTGACCGGACTGGTTGAAGCTGGGCAACATGACGCGAGACAGACTCGGACAGAGAGTGGCGTCGGACTCCTACGGGCGCTGAGTCTATAGGATGTTGATGATGATGATATATATATAGCGTTGAACTGACGAAGACATTTACATGGTTTTGCAGCTGCAGTACCCGCTGCCTGCAACTAACTCACGAACTACGACTACCATCAAAGCCAACTGCCTTCAAACGACAGCAAACAAAGGCAGAGCAACGCTATAATGCTACTACGACTCTTAAACGTCCAATCAATACATTATATGCTCGAAGCAATAATTCGTTGACGCTTGCAAGCAGTTATATCTCGAGGCGTCGTTGCACTCCACCGTTTGAGTGTTTGTCATTTCCAATCGTCGATGCATGCTCATAAAATTCTTATCGGTTGCTGTCGTAAAGTGCAAACTATAAAATGTCAAAAGCCTGAAAAGTGCCGTACGTCTGCTCATTAGCGAACGCTGCGTAAAGTCAAAGCGGTTGTACAGCAACGGCGTATAGGAAGATTAAGATGAAGATTCTGGTTGCCTAAGATCAGCGGTGGACCGCCGGTGGTAAAGGAGACGGAATAGCTGTGTGTGTATATATAGGGTGGTTTACGCTTATAGGCTGAGAGACAATAATTCCTTCATTCATTCCAAATGGGATTTATATAGCGCCCCTTCAAGAACAACTGCTCAGAAGCCCTCCCGACCAGTGGTGTAGATAAACCCCCCATTGGCCTGTGAATTTTTTTAAAGGTTATGTATCCACTTAAATAAGAAAGAAAAAAACAATTACTCGTAGTATATTGTTTTTCTTGCTTTACTCCCTTTGTTACTTTATTTCCTTTTTATTTACTGTAATACTGTTGGGTTGGTGTCAGAAAGGGCACCCGGCCAGGTCAAAAAAATCCGAACCCCCAGCCATAATAAATTCCTGACTACGCCACTGCTCCCGACCCGGCCCCGACTAACGAGGTGACTGTAGAGTAGAACGCGGCTTTAAGGGCTATAGGCATCAGGCGTGGTTCCACATGCAGAGCCCATTCCAGATTGCAGGGACCGCGTCAGATTGAAACGACGCTGCATGATAGCAGAGCGCGACTGGGGGAAAAGAAGTTCAGTCTGCTTAGAGATTGGTGGGGGAAGGCGACAGATTAAATGGACCAGTGTAACATTTCATAGATGAATGAATGAATTAATCAATCAATCAATCGCTTAATCGCTCAATCAATTAATCCGACATAAATGTAATGAAAAAATTAGAATTAATTTCGAGTAGAAAGCCCGTTGAATGCATGAGATGGATGCTGCTGATGGGCCATGACCGGTTGCAAGAGCCAAGAGGGGTGAAGAAGGAATGGCGATTTTAAAAAATAGTTCGCCGCGGAGATGAGGTGCGGTTTTGAATATTCAGGCATCTTGAAGATAGGTCTTTCACCTTTCCACGTCTTATGATGGAAAGTTAGCTCCACGGTCGAGAATCAGGAGTATGCGGAATGAAAGCTTATACTCCAATGTAATACCGCTCCAAACGCAGAATGGAAACCATAGCAACTAATTGTTTGCTTCATGCAGTTTGGTACCAAAGCAGACAGATCTGACAGATAACCATAGCAACTAATTGTTATTTGGATGCAGTATAGCCCCAAAGAAGAATGGAAACCATAGCAACTAATTGTTATTTTTATGCATTATAGCCCAACAGTAGAATGGAAACCATAGCAACCGATTGTTATTTGGATGCAGTATAACCCCAATGCAGAATGGAAACCATAGCAACTAATTATTATTTGGATGCATTATAGTCCCAAAGCAGAATGAAAACCATAGCAACTAATTGTTATTTGGATGCATTATAGTCCCAAAGAAGAATGGAAACCATAGCAACTAATTGTTAATCAGATGCATTCTGGGCCCAATTTATGCTGAACATAGGCCTACCATGGCAGCCAATAATAGTGTTACCGTATTAGAAGCATACTATCAAGTAAAGCGGTAAAAGAATCGAGACCTATTCGGTGGCGCTCGGGTCTATAATCCAGGGATTATAATTGCGAGATTATAATTATTATAGATTACAGATTGCGAGATCGAATCAGGTGAGCGAAATCTGTGCAACAACTTCCGGACTCGTATATACGAAGACCATAATATTGTCACACATCCCATGAATTCAGGGCATAAGTTCTGTATCTGTGAACGTGAGTGTCGGTTCGAATCAGGTTAGGCGTCGTGAAGATCGGATAGAGTTAGTTTTAGGGTTAGTGTCGTCACTCAACTGCACATGATTCGGTCCCCGATACTGCAATTACGCCAGATTCAGATTCCCGACTCTTCGCGAGCAGCAGGCTATACGCACTAAATGAACAGAGAGAGACAGACAGACAGAGAGACAAACAGACAGATAGAGAGAGGGGGAGAGACAGAGAGAGAGCATTGGATCGATAACTTACCCAAACCCAAAGAAACCTTTAACGTGTTCAACGATCGGAAAGAATCGTCCTTCGATCAGATCATTCGGGAAAAAGTTCTGCGCCATTTCGAACGCGATCCTCACAGCACCTCCCTCCTCCTCCTCCTCTTCTCCTCCTCCTCTTCTCCTCCTCCTTGTCCTCTTCCACTGACAGCAGACGACTTCTTCGAAGTGTACCGAGGAAGAGGAAGCAGAAGATGACTACGGCGACGTTGGTCCTGGGTCTAACTAAAACACGGACGTGCTTCTGCCGCCGACACTGCTTCTGCTTCTTCTCTGCATCATCATCGTCGTCGTCGTCGTCATCATCGTCTCCGTCGTTTTGTCTTCTAAAGATCAGTCTTCCTTCGGTGGAAGTCGGTCGCTTTGGATTTCCATTTTGCCCTATCGAACGCACGATTATGTTTCTGTCCGATATTCGGAATGCTTTCCACGGACGGACGGACAGACGGACGGACGGACAACTGGACGGTTACGGACGGGACTCCTCCTATTGCGATCAAGACGGCTGGCTGTTGGACGGACGATGGACGCACGGATGGACCGTGGATTGATGGATAACGTCAGATGGACGAGAAACTCGGCGTCCAGATAATTTTTATTGACCGATATAGCGACGGTGGAAGGGAGCTGCAGTCTGTCTATGCTTGACGTGACGTATTACAGAACTGTGATTTGAGACAAAGTATTTTATGCGGTTCTCAATGGAGTTGATTTTTTAAAATAAAATAATGAAGTCTGTTATTATTTCATTCGTTTATTCTTTCAGTCATTCACACAGTCATTCATTATATTCTTTATTCGAACGTGACCAGTAAATATGAATCTGAGCACGAGTGAGGCGTGCAAAAATAATTATTAAGAATACTTATTAAGAATAATTATTAAGAATAATTATTAAGAATAATTAGTAGGCCTACTCGTTTATGGTCGATGAGTATACGCTACAGCGGCTACACACAGCGTGCTCGAATCTCAGCTTGACGCATCCTAAAAGTCTCAAAGCAAAAATGTTACCTCTATGACAAGGACTATTTATACACAGTACTTGAATCTCAATGCATTAAGTTGTGTCCTTAGTTTTCGGACGATAATTGAGGTTCACATCTTGCTTCAGAAGAAAAGCATTGAATTAATTACATTTACGACGGCAGGCTGACAAATAATAATTATTAGTTTTACAAAGTAATAAATTACATTTGGAGTTTCAAAACATAACCATCATTATTACAAACGGAATTTGAAGTGCTGCGGCATCCATGGTTGAGAGTACAATGTAAAACACCACATTTTCACGAGTGACCAGTCCTATAAATAAAGGGTCCTTGTCTCCAAGACAACAACATCTATTCGGGATATCTACTCATGGTTCTTCACCAAGACGTTTGCAGGGCTTTTCGTCTTAAGAGCAATTCTACAGCAGTCCAGACTTGCGTGTAGGGACGGACGGATGTCCGACATAGTTGCAATGGAGAGGCGCCTGCGCAGAGCTGCAGCGAGGAGGAGGCAGCGGTCCGTGCGTGGAATAATCGCGTTCATTCCAACTGCGCCATATTATGTCGGACTTATTGCGGCTCGAAGCACCTGACCAATCTGATTTTCGTCACGATACGAGAGCAAAAGCTGTAAAAACCGCAGCAGAACTGTTGCTGACCTTTATGTAAGGTAATGTAACATAGAATGACCGTATGTGTGAATACTATGAGCGTGTACATGCATGCCTGCTTCTATATGTACGTACGTACGTACGTACGTACGTGTGAATGTATGTACGCATGTATGTATGTATGTATGTATGTATGTATGTATGTATGTATGTATGTATGTATGTATGTATGTATGTATGTATGTATGTATGTATGTATGTATGTGTGTATGTATGTATGTATTTATGTATGTGTGTATGTGTGTATGTATGTATGTATGTATGTATGTATGTATGTATGTATGTATGTATGTATGTATGCATGTATGTATGTATGCATGTATGTATGTATGTATGTATGTATATATGTATGTATCCTATGTATCCTATGTATATATGACTTATATGTATATATATATGCATGTATTGTAACCTATGTATGCATGCATGCATTTTTTTATTTTAAGATATTTATGCTTGCGTGCATGCTTAAAAATGTATAATAAGCTTATGTACTATATGGGTACGTGACGTGTTGGCGCCGCCGTTTTGGCGCCGGCCAAAAACGGACTTTCGCCCATGCATGATACATACATCATTAATATTTTCATTAATCCTACTTCTGTCTTGCCAATAATCATTTTTATCAATCCAGCAATTGTTTTTTAATCAATCCAGTTTCCATTGGAGCAAAAGTTATTTTTCATCAATTCAACTTCCATTTAAATAACAGTAATTTGTCATCAATTCAGCTCTTATTATTCTAAGGAAGAATTTGTTACTAATACCCCTTCTATTTAAGGTAAAATAATTTTCATCGGTCCAACTGTCATTTCACAAAGAGGATTTTCATCGATCCAGCTTCATTTCATGGATGAATTTTCCCCCTCAAACCCACTTCTATACTTAGGCAGAAAGCAATTCCATCCATCCAGTCTCTATATTGAAGCAAAGACTTACATGTAGTTTCATCCATGCAGCTTCCATTGATAGGCTGAGTTATTTCCATAAATCCAGCTTCCATTTACGCCAAGAATTAGTTCAATCAATCCAGCTTCCATATAGGCACCAAAACGTCCGGTGCCAAAACGGTGGCGCCAAAACGTCCTGCTTCGGTACTAAATGTAATTGTGCATATATATATATATATATATATATATGCATATATACGTGCAGTGCCGGTTCTGTTTTGATATGGTACTTGTGGTCCTCGGATCCGTACTTGAGACCCTCAATAATCCCAATAACCACAAAACTGCACTGCAAACGAGAACAAAGGAGAACAAAGAGAGCGTCAAGTCCCTTTAAGCAAAGCTCTTTCGTCGACAGCAGAAACGATTAAGTCAACAGTAGTATATTATATTACACATCGCATCGATACTCGAATCCATGCCTCAGGAATACGTCTTCCATCTCGGCTTCTTCTCCGCAAAAGGCGCAAATCATTCCAATAGTCCGTCATTGTCCAGTTTTCGGGCAACAATTAAAGATCATTGCCAAACGACATAACCTGCTGCTGTGCTTGGTGGCACGATTAAATGCTTTCATTAGCCTCAATGTCTTTAAACCGAACGAGGCTCTGTATACCCTGCATGCCTACTGTTACTGATGTGGTAATATTTATATGAATTTTGAATGCATAATTATTAGATTGGACCAAATGAATGCTTGTTTATACTGTTTAACGACACTGCCATATCAAAGATGCTTAGTGTCGCCCTCCTCCTTTATCCAGACTTGGGACTGGCACTGGCTGAGTGCAACCAGTGGCGGAGCTTGTACTAAATTGATGGATATACATCCATTATGTAAGTCCAACAACAAATTCTGCAAAGGAACCTATAATAGATAGAGACGAGAGGTTTGAGAATTGAGATACAGGTCGGTAGTTACCAGTTTGAAGAAGAGTTGGGGTCCAAACCAGTGGAGGCGCCACAGTATAATTATGTCGCGGAATATTTAACTCTTCACTCTTCACCTGCCTTGTGACTAGCCAAAAATGTTAGGGGGGGGGGCTATACGTAATTTTTATTGCTTCTCTACATAATTTCTTCGACCTGCTGAATAACTCCCATGAGGCCATGACCCTGACGTAGCCTGCTGGAATTTTATGTAGTTGGCATCGCCAGACCCGGCCTTAGCCCAAGTGGCGCCCTAGGCAAGGCATACATTTGGCGCCCCAGGCATAGGCCTGCATTTGGCGCCCTTAATTTCCCACTCAATTGTTCAGCCCACGTTAAAATCTAGAGATGAATCAGGCAGGACCGGTATACGTTTACAGGGCAGTAGCCAGGATTTTATTTTGGGAGATGTTTTCTTGACCGTGAATTTTGAGGTGCGTACACGCTGCGGGCGACTTTTTTGGGCGAAATTTTCTGACGACTTTTGTTAGTCGTCGAATTTTCTGACGTCCAAAAACACTATTTTCCGCAATTTTCGACTATTTTCTGCTCAAAATTACATTACACACTGTCATGTGCTAGCTGCAGATATAGCAAATGCATAATTATTTCATTTTTACATTAATTCATTAGGGGTGGAGGTGTTCAAACAACCAAAACATCCCCCTAGCTATGGCCTTGTGTCCTACGCTCAACTGAGTCATTCATTATAATTTCTTTATTAATGCACTGAAGGCTGGATAATATTCCATTTTGTGGAGAATGGTATAAGTTAAAAAATATTAAAATACACTCTTGTGGAAATGGCCCCCTCTTTATGGAAATGGCGCCCTCTAGAACTTGGCGCCCCATGCAACTGCCTGCTTTGTCTATGTCTTAGGTCGGCCCTGCCTCAGCTACTGCCCTTTCTTCATCATCGTCCCTACTAGACTATTTTATTTTATTCTGAATAAAGGGCAGGCTGTAATGTTGTAATCTCATCTTCATACTCAGCAAGGCACACTCCCATTTCATACATTAATTTTCATTTCTTGCAACATCTTCACTATCGAAATTGAGCGTCGCGTATTTTAACCTGTCTCCTAAAGCAAAGAGTACGGACTGTCGTTAAAAATCGAATTTTATTTGTCGAATTAAAATTTATGCAGTCCTTGAAATTGAATTAGGCCAGCCTGAACAGATGCAAAGAATCCACAATTATTTTAAATTCTTTCCATTAGCGAAAGTTTTGAGTTTAAAAGAATATAGTGCAAAAAAATAAATTCGCCGGTGCCGCGGCGCCCCCCAAAGACTGCGGCGCCCTAGGCAACTGCCTACTTTGCCTATAGCTAAGGCCGGTCCTGGGCATCGCCACCGCATGTTCAGACTCAAGATCTTGACCCTTGATGGTAGTAAAACAAGTTCTTTGTTGTGTGACGATGTGACGGAACCCTGGATCGTGGAGGAATTGGAAAGTAAAATGCAGACACGGAACAAAGTCACCAACAAAGCCCTTTATAATAGAAATGGAGGAGTAAGTCAAAGTCAAACGACTTTGAGGGGGAACCCGGGAGTTCGATGACAGAGGTCATATTTAGGTCAACTTTAGGTCAATTCTTTAGGAATGCATATGTTTGGTATTGGATATTGGTTTGTAGTGCTGATTTATTTTAATAAAGCGTATAGTAGGCATAGTTCTGTATGCATATAGACTCATTTAAGATAGTCTTGATGCCCTCCAGTACAGTGTTCTAACCGGGATGATTACTCATCCGGGACCTTCGAATAGTACGCATGCGCATGAGTACGAATCACCAAGGGCCAAGTTCTAACCCACGGATCATTCGGTTCTATGCATGCATATGGGACAATGGAAAGCATCAGTATTCCGGTGGCACGCATTCTGTTCCGTCCTCTACTCGGTCCGTGAGGAATTGGAACCAGGTTTGACCGATCAAATGAAGCCGAATGGACCGAAGGCGAGCGTGCGTTATACAAGATAAGTGTATGTGTGTGCGTGTGTGTGCGTGTCCATAGGTGTGTAAGACTGTGTGCGTGCGTGAGTGCGTGTGTGCATGTGTGCCTGCGTGTGTGTGCATAGGTGTGTTAGTGTGTGTGCTAGTGCCTGTATTATATATATCAAGACAAATTTCGTATTGCGGCCTTCTTCCAAATTATAAGTTATAGGCCTGTTAAAGGCTGTAATGTATCTTTAAAGGAGAATGTATATATTATATGTATGTTTGTCGAAAATGCACGCCCACAGTTTCACAGCCATTAACCTGAAACCATGCACCCTAAAACCGGGGTGGGGTGAAAACTCGAAATTTCATACTTTGGCTACCACCACAGTTTCGCACGTATACTCACCTCAAACTTTCCAGCAAGGCAGAGAGCCAACATCCACCAGGACAACACGCCCCGCCCCGCCACACCCTGACCCTGGGCCGTTAAAACTGAAATCGACCGATCAACGCCGGGTATACCTTATATAGCTAGTAATATTATTATACGCATGCATACGCACTGGCAACGTTGCATACATCCTGACCACGCCCACACAGTTGTCTAATGTGGTCTGTCATCTAAATTTTCTTCTTCATGGGTCAAATGCTGACTGATACAAGCGACCAAAAATGCATGCTCCTCGTCGGTGTATTTGGGGGTTGAGGGATGGGATGGGCTACGAGTTCTATCCCTTCCCGAAATAAGGAAATTGCCGAATTTTTAAGGTCTATTTTTTGACTCTGCGACCGTGTCCAATAGATGAACCATTCCCAATGGATACACCTTTCCCAATGGATACACCATCCCCAATGGATGCACCCTTTCCCATTGGATACACCATTCCCCAATGGATACACCTACTTCGGGTACCCCCCAATGGATACACCTCCCAATGGATACACCCTTTCCCAATGGATACACCATCGCCCAATGGATACACCTACCCCCAATGGATGCACCTCCCCAATGGATACACCTCCCAATGGATACACCTTCCCAATGGATACCCTCCCAATAGAAAATTCTCCACCCAATGGATACCCACCCCCCAAATGGAAACCCCGGAAATTGCATCCTGCCTACTTCCCTGACCATACTCCACCTGCTAAGACGCATTCCTTTTGACTTCTACAGGGTGCGGCCAAAAAAAATAGCCCATTACGAAAATTGCGATTTCTCGAAAACCGCTGAATATTTTCTTACAAATATTTTCGTTCTTATTCGTAACATATTTCTGCATATTATTTGAAAATTTTGTGTCAGTATCTTTATATATGTGATCATGACATCAGGCAGAAGAAAGAACTGCATTTTTTCAATTTAACACGGCATTCACGAAATATTAAATCATAATTTTACGTAAAGTAGCCTGCAGTGTGCCATAATAAGGTTTTCTTCACCGATGACAAGGTCTTTTACATCAATCCACCCATTAATAATCAAAACAAACGCGTCTGGGTGAAGAAGAAAAAGCCGATATCCATCCAAGTCGCCTGTTGGTCGAGAGAGCCAAGTTCTCTCCCAACATCATGGTTTCTGCAGGTGTCAGCTATGAGGGCAAATGACGCTCGCATTTCATTGACGAGAAGGCCAAAGTCAATGCTAAGTAGCCTACTGCGTGGAGATTTTTTGCCTAAGCTTGTCGATGACTGTTACACTGTCTTGGGAAATCAGTTCACTTTTCAGCAAGATTGAGCGCCCGCTCACGGCGCCAAGCTGGCCCAAGATTGGTCAACAAGTCACTGTCCGGACTTCATCGACAAAGATTCATGGCCGCAAAATTCCCCAGATATGAACCCACTCGACTATGCTGTCTGGGGGTGCTATGCTTGAGACTTACAACAAACTTCCCACAAAGCCAAAGAACATTTTCTGAACTGAAAACTACGCTGCAAATCATCTGGAATTACTTGCCACTTGAGACCATTCAGAAGTCTGCTCAGGGCTTTCAAAAACGTCTGCAAGCTTGCGTAAAAGCAAACGGTGGTCACTTCGAACATTCATTGCACAAAACTTACCAGTTTGGCCTAATCTTGTCAATAACAATACGTAACCTTGCGCTTTGTTACATTTCTGTTTGCGTCGTTACTTTGTTAGCCAACTTATTGCTGTTATTTGCTGTCACTAAATGTCTGTTGAAACGAAAATAACATTGCTTCATTTCAGGGTTGCGCCATTTTGGTGCTCATGAATCAAATTTCATTAGATTTAGGCAAGTTGTAGATAGATATGTGTCAAATAGACTGGCGAAGTTTTGTAACAAAATATTCAGCGGTTTTAGAGAAATCGCGATTTTCGTAATGGGGTATTTTTTCGGCCGCACCCTGTAGACGCGCCTGCGTTCGTGTCATCTCCCTTCCAGCCTCTGATGATGCTAATTGAATTTCTGTGTTCGACAGAACATCCATGAAACAAACTGGGAACGGGAGGAAATAATAATAATATGTCGCTTGACAAATCGCCATCTGCAGCGCCGTCTGGGGACTGTTTGGACCAACTCCGTTTGACTGCATGTTCCCTAGGCGGCGCTGCACGGTGAAACAGGTTTCGCCATTTGTAAACTGGGTTCAAGATATCTCAGCTAAAGGAAAATGCACGATGGTATCTGAGAACTTATATATATATTATATATATATATATATATATATATATACATTATGCACATACATACATATGTCCGGGGCAGCGGAGCCCCTTGCAATGCAGAAACTGGTTACGCGCGGTATACGTTATTCTGCAATGTGCTTGTCAACCTTCAATTGACCTTCAAAGTTTTCTTCCTTTTTCTTCAGTGTTCAGTAGCGCAGCCTACGCCTAACCTAGACACTGTACTTCGGTATCTAAAGCTAGTGTATAAGTTTCTAAAGTTCTTAACTTGTTCACTTACAACCAAGATCTGTTTCTTGTATTTTCTTCTCCGTTTTAATATTCGCAAATAACACAACAATGCATCAACGACGACAAGCGATTCAATTCTGTGACAGCAACGCAACCTTAATATCTTACTCCACTGTTCTCTAAAACGTCTTCTACTCTCTACTACCAACTCCTTCTTCTACACTTAACTCACTGTCTAGACGTACACTCTTCCCCTTGCCGCTCTGTCCTTCTATCTGTCCGTCTGTCTGTCTGCCTATCCCTCTCTCTCTCGCGCTCTCCGGCGACGGTCGGCCGAGCCGCGCCAACTTTCCCGCCAGTCTGTCACCTGCAGGCCTAACTGTCTAGACGCTGACCTTGAGCTGGTCTATTCGTACGCCTAAACATCAACTGACCACATAGACTATACAAAATTAGCTCACATTACCTCCCTCCTTTCTTTTAAAGAGAGCTAATTATCTATAAAAATTAGCGAACGTACCTTAACTAAACAATGCAAATAGTCTATAACATAATACATCATAAAATATCTTACACTACAATCTAGACAGACAATCAGCTACTACATTCAATTTACCTTTCTTATAGTTCAACAGAATGTCAAAATTTTGCAATGATAAAGACCATCTGACTAATTTAGCAGATTTCGACATTGATTCAGTCAAATAAACTAAAGGATTATGGTCTGTAAACACATTGATTTTAGAACCAATAAGAATTTCTTTCAACTTGTTTAAAGCCCATATGATTGCATAGGCTTCCTTCTCAATCGTCGCCCACCTCCTCTGAGTATCTGTCAGCTTCTGACTGATAAATGAAACAGGACGTTCAATCCCTTCCTCGTCCACCTGAGACAGTACAGCTCCCACAGCAAAATCACTGCTATCACAGTACAAATTAAATGGTTTCCCAACCTCAAACATATATAGAATCACATTTGATAAAACAATCTGTTTAAGGGAATCAAAAGATTTCTGATGTGCATCAGTCCAAACAATGTTCTCAGGTACTTTCTTGCTGGTCAAGTCTGTCAATGGTTTAGCAATTTCAGCAAAATTACAGATAAACTGTCTGTAAAATCCAAAAAATCCTAAGACTTGCTTCACTTCCTTCCTGGTTTCAGGTTTCTTCAAATTAATTAAACTGTCAATCCTGTCTGGATTCATCATCTTCTTCCCTGATCCTATGAGGTGACCGATGAACTTCACCTCACTCTTACCAAACACACATTTCTTCAAGTTCAATGTTACATTATGCAGTCTTATTTGTTTCAAGAATAATTCCAAATGTCTTAAATGAATGTCCCAATCATTCGAATGCACTGCAATGTCATCAACATAAGGTTCAGTAAAATCATGAATCGGTTGCAAGATCATATTTATCGCTTTTACAAAAGTCCGTCCAGAGTTAATCATTCCAAACGGAACACGCGTAAATTCATACAGTCCATTATGTGTAACAAACGCAGTCTTCCATTGGTCACTCTTTTTCACAGGACAAGTCCAATATGCACTGCGACAGTCCATAACAGAAATGAACTTGGATTTTCCAACTTTGCTCAAGACATCGTTGACGATTGGCATAGGATATCTGCAGTTTTCAGTAAAAGAGTTAATGTACCTGTAGTCACAAGCCAATCTCAAGGATCCATTCTTCTTTTTGACAATGACAAGTGGATTTGCCATTCTGCTTGACGATGGTTGAATGATATTTTCTTTCAGCATCTCTTGTATTTGTTTTTCCACTTCTGCTCGGTATATTAATGGTATTCGATATGCCACGAATTCTTTTTCTCGAAAGTCTGGTCTCAGCACCACTTCGTGTTCTACTAATGTACATAGTCCAGGTTGGTCTGAAAATCTGTCTGCATATCGATTCAGTACATCAAGTAATTGTTTCTGCTGTTCGCTGGTCAGATGTCCAATTTGTTCGTAATCCAATTGAAGTGACTTCTGTTTTGTCTCTGAATAGTCTTCCTTCAGCGGTATTTCTACCACTGATCCAAATTCGTCATCCTCTTCCACGATCAGACCACAAGACAATGTTCTCGTAATGAACTTCCTCATCTTGTTAGCATGAATAATCCGTCGACCGTTTTCGTTCATGTCCACCAGATACGAATATTTGGATCTTCTTTGCAGGACCGTGCATGGACCATGCCATCGGGAGATCAATTTATTGGTTGACGTTGGATACAGCACGATGACGTTCTCTCCTGGCTCGAATTCTTTATCTTTTGCTCTTTTGTTGTATTGACTGGCGTACTGTTTTTGCTTTTCTTCAGCACAGCTCTCGGCGAATGTCAAGGCCTTTTCCATGTCTGCTCTTAAATTCTTCAGGTACTTTGCCGGTTGTACTCCAATGTTCGGTGGTAGATTTATTTCTTTGGTCCAGCTTTCTTTAAGGATGGTGAGTGGCCCTCTCGGCAACTTTCCATAGACCAGCAAATACGGTGCCACTCCTGTAGTTGCATTAGGCACTTCTCTCAATGCCCAGACTGTAAATGGAATAATTTTATGCCACTGTCTCGGATTTTCCACAACGACATGATGAATCATTTTCTTGAACGTTTGATTCCATCTCTCCACCAATCCTGCCGCTTCTGGATGTCCTGGCGAATCGAATCGAGGACAACATCCCATCAGTTTCAGAAATTCTCTTGTTAGACTGGCTGTGAAATTCGTCCCTCTATCGCTCGTTATCACTGACGGAACTCCCACATCCATGAACAGCTTCATCAAAGCTTCGCATACAGCCTTAGCGGTCAATGACTTCATCAAGAATATTGTCGGCCATCTTGTACATGAGTCCACGATGCACAAACAATACTTATGCCCTGCTGCTGAAGTCGGTTCGATTGGTCCTACGACGTCCATGGTCATTCTTCTGAACGGTACATCCTCTCTTGGTATTGGTGTAATCGGCACTCGATCCATCACCAAACTTCGTGCTTTCAACTGACACTTCTCACAGGACTTGCAGAACTTCACCACATCTCTACGCATTCTTGGCCACACAAAGGACAACTTGATACGTTCCCTTGTCTTCTCTTCTCCCAAGTGTCCGCCAAATACTGACTCATGTGCCAATTCCATCACCTGAATTCTTCTTTCCTTCGGCAACACCAACTGATACACCAACTGGTCCAACATTTGATGCTTCTTATACATCAACCCATTCACCACACTAAACTCTGATCCTTTGTCTTCAGCTATCTTCCACCACGACCTCAGTGACTCGTCATTTCTCTGCTGCTCTTCAAATTTCTTTGCGTCTGCCAATTGTCTTTCATCACTCGTATTCTCGGCAAACAAATCCCTCATACTCGTGTCTATTTCACCATCACTCTCAGAATCATCATCATTATTACGTTCACATGCAACCATCTCTTCTTCAATTTCATTGTTTCCGGATGTTATTCCTTCTTCTTCTTCTTGAACGCTTTGTTCATCATCGCTTTCTGTGTCCTCATCTAGCAAACTTTCATTTGACTTTTCCTCTTCTCCTTCTTCCACTTCTCTTCTCCGACTCTGTGCTCTTGTAGTCACATTCGCTTGCAATTCTCCTTGTAATACACTCACTGGTGGAACCTCTTTCAGTTCTGCGATTATCTCTGGATGCAGCAAGAACTTTTCTTTGTTATCTTTGCACAAGACTGCCGGAATGCTGGCACACACCAAGGTTAAATATGGCGCGATATTTACTCCCTTGTCTTTCAAATCTCCTCCTTCGTTATGACAACTCATCCGCACTTCGATTTTCACCAACTTAGCTGGAATGGGTTCTCCAGCCACACATTGCAAATGTACTCTGCCAATTTCTTCCACTGTCGCTCCTTTCAACAATTCCTCATTGATTACTGGAATCTCAGTACCAGAGTCGATCAGCGCTCTGACTTGCACGGGATGACAACTGTCATCATTTCCACGTATCTCTACATTGACATGCTGTAGTAAAGACTTCTTCGTACGTTGACATTCATCTTTGCTTTCTGTTTCTCGACCAGTATCTTTAATTGGAGCAGAATTTACTATTTCTCTCTGTATAGCAAATTGAGGCGTGCACTTCATCACTGACTTCACTTCCGTTTCGCGGTTGTCTTGTTCTTCAGACTGATTCGGTGCATTCATTACTTGTATCTGATTTACTCTGAGATTTTCTGCACTTCGAGTAAACCTATTTCTCAGATTTGTCATTCTGGGTGGTACTTTGCAATCCTTTATCAGATGTCGGTCTGACTGACAATTATGGCAACGTTTCTTAACAATCCCTCTCTGTTCAGTGCTCTCCCGCCTGTAATTGTACGCTGTATTGTTTTCTCTTTGGCGTCCCATCACTGGAATTCGACTGTACATTTGTCTGTCACCCGTTGCTTCTCTTCTATCTTGACCAAACTGTCTTCCAGGAGCACCATCATTCCTTGCTTCGTTATTTCTGGCTTGGTTTCCTGTTTCTTTGTTATTACTATTCCACCTGGGTTGCTTCGAACTATTTCCCCATGCTTCATATTTCGGTTTGTCTTGAAACATTAGACCAATTCGATTGTTCACGTGTACGTCTGCGAGTTCTGCAACATTACTAGCTTCAAAGCATTCAGTACCCTCTTTTGCTAGTACGAACTGTAGTGGACCCGGTGGTAGACATTCTTTCAACTTATCCGCCACCAATAGATCAAATAACTTCTCGTAGCTTTTGCCCACTCGCCTACTTCTGACATAGTAGTTCAACAGATTCTTCAATCTTGCTGTAAACATTGTGTATGTTTCTTCTGCCGTTTTCCTCGCATCTCCAAATCGTGATCGATATTCTCTCGCTGTCAATTTGAATTCTTTCAGTAAATGTTCTTTCACTATGTCGTAATCATCCAGATCATCGAAAGACAATCGGTTCAACACCGTTCTTGCTCTAGGCGTCATTAGTGGCAACAGCAATTTGACCCAAAACTGCTTTTCCACCGTAAAACTGTTGAATGCATTCTCAACTGTCTCAAAATATAATGGCACCTCCATCATATCATATGGCATCTTAGGTAATACGTGTTTCATTGCATCACCTATCCTTTTAATCTTGGACACCATTGTCTCACTTTCTCTGATCCTGTTTCGTTCTGACTCTTCACGGCTTCTTCTTTCGTCTTCATTTCGTTCCCTCAGTCTATTTTGATCTTCTACCCTACGCAGTTCTTCTTGTTCTATCTTTTGCTGCAACAATTCTAACTGTTTTCTGCGTTCCTCCTTTTCTATGGCCATTTCTCGGAGCTGAGCTTCCTTAAGAGCGAGTTTCTTTTGTTCTAATTCTAATTGTTCTTCCCTTTCTCTTTCCGCTTTTTCCAAATTTTCTTTCTCCATTTTTAATTCTTCCTGTCGAATCTCTTCGGCTCTTTGTAATTCTGCCAAACGCATGGCTTCTTTGTCTTCCTCACGAATCTTTTGCTCTTCCATCTGTTGTTTTCGTATTTCTTCATCACTTTTCCTTGCTCTCTCGTATTCTATCATCAATTCCATTCTTCTTCGTTCAGCTTCGTCACGATCTCTTTTCAGTTGTTCTAGCTGAAGCTGGAACTGCTGCTTCTGCATCTGTATCTCTTCTTGTCTCATCCTTTCTGCTTGTTCTGCTCTTGCTTTTTCCTCTAGTCGAAGCTTTTCTGTTCGTTCAATCTCTTCTTGTCTCCGTTTCTCCTCTTTCTCTTTCTCTTCTTGTTTTTGTTCTTTCTCCTCTCGTCTCCGTTGCTCCTCTTTCTCTTTCTCCTCCTGTCTCCGTTTCTCCTCTTTCTCTTTCTCTTCTTGTTTCCGTTCTTTCTCCTCTTGTCTACGTTGTTCTTCTTTCTCTTTCTCCTCTTTTCTCCGTTGTTCCTCTTCTTGTTTCCGTTCTTTCTCCTCTTGTCTCCGTTCTTTTTCTTCCTGTCTCCGTTGCTCCTCTTTTTCTTTTTCTTCTTGTCTGCGTTGCTCCTCCCTCATCATCATAAATTGTATCAACGCCTCCATAGACATCGGTGCCGGTGGTTTTTCAATTGGTTTCTCCTCAACGCCACCCACTGCACCTTTCTCTTCAGCTTCCTTTTTAAGCCAAACCTCTGCTAATGCTCCCATCAAATTTTCTCTAGACATCTCTTCGACTTCTTCTACGTCTAGACCCTCTTCAATTAATAACTTTATTAATCGATCAGAAGACATCTTCTTTATACTCGCTTGCTTTTGTTCTGTAAGTTTCTCCATCTTTCTTCTTTACTTCAGTGATTACCGTGAAGAAATCAAGGGAGTGGCTATGAATATCTGTGATTGGCTGACTTTAATTCTTTTGGCTCCTTGGGTAAACAAGCAAGTTTTGTATACCTCTCTCTGGCGTTGCTTTGTCGTAATGTCGTTCGTATGCCCGTTGTATCTTCTCACCAGACTCCGAAATGCGTCTCCAATCGTAAATATTCCTCCGACTGAAAATATTCCTCGAATTGAAAATATTCCTCCAAATGAAAATATTCCTCCAATTGAAAATATTCCTCCAAATGAAAATATTCCTCCAAATGAAAATATTCCTCCAATTGAAAATATTCCTCCAATTGAAAATATTCCTCCAAATGAAAATATTCCTCCAATTGAAAATATTCCTCCGATTGAAAATATTCCTCCAAATGAGTTCGCTATCCCAACGTCCTTTGCTTGAATTCAGTACCCCACCGCTGCCACCAAAATGTCAACCTTCAATTGACCTTCAAAGTTTTCTTCCTTTTTCTTCAGTGTTCAGTAGCGCAGCCTACGCCTAACCTAGACACTGTACTTCGGTATCTAAAGCTAGTGTATAAGTTTCTAAAGTTCTTAACTTGTTCACTTACAACCAAGATCTGTTTCTTGTATTTTCTTCTCCGTTTTAATATTCGCAAATAACACAACAATGCATCAACGACGACAAGCGATTCAATTCTGTGACAGCAACGCAACCTTAATATCTTACTCCACTGTTCTCTAAAACGTCTTCTACTCTCTACTACCAACTCCTTCTTCTACACTTAACTCACTGTCTAGACGTACACTCTTCCCCTTGCCGCTCTGTCCTTCTATCTGTCCGTCTGTCTGTCTGCCTATCCCTCTCTCTCTCGCGCTCTCCGGCGACGGTCGGCCGAGCCGCGCCAACTTTCCCGCCAGTCTGTCACCTGCAGGCCTAACTGTCTAGACGCTGACCTTGAGCTGGTCTATTCGTACGCCTAAACATCAACTGACCACATAGACTATACAAAATTAGCTCACAGTGCTTATCCTAAGTAATTTCATGTTATAGGCCTACTTATTATAATTATTAAGCTCTAAATCTGATATTATGAAATTTTCTAGAATTGGCATCAAATTGCCTTGATCCAGTAGGCCTAGTGCATATCTGAAAATCCGTTGCATTTTCAGCGGTCAAAAGTTGGCTCTGTCTATCCATCCATCTATCCATCCATATTTCTTTCTTCCCCTCTCTCGGTCTCCATTCGTTTGTCCGTCAGGCTGTATGTCTGCTTTACTCTGCGTTTGTCTCTGTTTGTGTCTGCCCTCCCTCCCTCCCTATCTATGCCCATGCAGATACGGACCTTTGTCTCGCCTCGCTCCTTGTCTTTCACCTGCTGCAGCCATAGGCGTAGGAGACGGGGGTCCAGAGGGGGCAAATGCCCCCCCCAAATTTCGGGCAAGTCTGTTTTTCGGGCAAGCAGACCCGGGAAAACATTAACCAAACTTCTTGAAGTTCAACGTTCATTAGTATACTATATTATCTCCCAGTTTCATCTTGCCCGAATCGAGTTAGATATTAGCTCACAACAACCGTGGTTAGCAGAAATTCTCGAAAAAGTTCTGAATTCACGGTAGCATTTTATAAATAAGCTTAATGGCGAGAATCGCAGCAAATTCAAGAGCCAAAATTTGCCCGAAAATCTTGCCCGAATCGAGTTAGATATTAACCCACAACCATTGATAGCAGAAATTCACGAAAAATTCTGAATAATTATTCACAGTAGCATTTTGTAAATAATGGCGAGAATCGAAACAAATTCAAGAGCCAAAATTTGCCCGAAAATCTTGCCCGAATCGAATTAGATAGATCTATTAGCTCACAAAAACTATGGATGGCAGAAATCCCCGAAAAAGTTTTGAATTCACGGTAAATGATGGCTAGAGTCGCAGCAAATTCAATTGCTGAAATTTGACCGAAAATTGCGACTATTCGTGGCATTTGGGGAAATTCACAGCATGTAAGCTAGGTGGAACAGAACACGGAATTCACTTCCTGAATGACATCGAAATTTCCACTGGTCATGAAGCAAAATAGACACGACAATCTTGCGATCATCAACATTGAACGAGCAGATCTTGCATGGCCTGCTCTCTGAAAATTTACAATATGTTTCTTCTTGTCAAGTGTGCGGGATCAGGGTGTTGCACTTGATAGCTCACATAAATTACGGGTAGCACAATTGAGCACATTTCCAAAAGCACACGTTCCTTTTATTTTCATTTAAGGTGTCTCAGGATATCTCGCTGTTCTGTCTCCACCCATTGGCTTCCTCTCCGTGCTCACATTCAATCTAAATCCCTCACTCTGATCTTCAAGGCTCAGCGGGGTTTTGCCCAAATAATAATTATTATCTGACCGACGTTATACTAAGGCCTCACAGCGCTCACTCAGCCTCCTCCAACCGCCACTTCGTTCATCCAACAGACTTGACTCTTGCTTCCGCCTTCTAGAACTGCCCTGGCTCAGTCTTGACCATTTGCCTGAATTGGTCCTTCTTTTTAAAATGAGCTTTCTCCTTGCGTTCGCTCTATACACTTTCTGTGGCAGTCTCTCTTCTTCATTCTCTCATCTTAAAACCTGCCTCTTCGGGCGCGGTTTTTGCACACTATTAGCGCCTCTGAATGGTTCACCCTACTGAGGCGCTTTGTAGATGATTAGATACAATACAAAACAATCTACAATAATTATGAGTTTAATCAGTTGCTCGTGTGAAGTTTGAACTGGTTAAGCTTCAGGAATATATACATACATGTAGGCTACATAATAAATTTGCACTATGCCTAAAATTACCCAGCCTGCATGGTCCCTATAATATGGCCTGGTCCCGGTGTATTTGCCCCTTGTCCCCGGGTGTGGGTGCAAGAACAAAGATGGCTATGTGTGCACGACGCCAATTATTCCGGGTTTAATTTTTCTGGCAAAAGTAAAATTTTTGCCCCCCCCCCCACTGCTGAAATGTCCCCTACGCCTATGGCTGCAGCTGAGATGGAACTCAGAGCGACGATCAAATCGCAGTAAACCACCACTCGACCCCTCCTCCTCCTCCCTCCTCCTCCCTCCTCCCGTCTTCATCTCAACTGGACATCAGTGGCTGTTAACAGAAGATGGAGACGATTGAAAGATGCTGCGACTGCAGAGGAGGAGGATGCAGGAGACGGACAGGAAGTCAGCGGATGGATGATCCGGACAAGCACTGAATCACACCGGAAATGGAAGAAGAGTCGGAGTCGTCTCCGGTGATAGATGGATTTGCTAATTAACTCAACAACAACAGCATCAGCAGCAGCAGCAGCATCAGCATCAGCAGCAGGAGGAGGATGCTGTTATCGACAGACGATGAGAGCGGACCGTTTGAAAGGCAATAGGCCTATCTGGCGTTGACTGACAAGAGACAGGAATCGATTGCATGCAGGTCCTTCATTGCCACTGTGATGGGCAATCAGGGCAATCGAGGCAATCAAGGGCACTTTGCGGCTATCGTGGACGTTTCACATTGACAAGGTGTTCAGTACAGTACACAACACAGTTCGTTTATCTGTGGGATGAGGACGAACAGAATAAGAAGACGAAGAATGTGGAGAAGAAGGAGAAAATGAGGAAGAGGGAGAAAAATGGAGAAGAGCGAGAAAATGGAGAAGAAGGAGAATAAAATGAACAAGAAGAAGATCAAGAAGAAGACCAAGATAGAACATGTGCAGTAGGGTGGTCCAAAAAAATAAAATTCAAGCTAGATACCAAGGCGCCCTCTCAGTTTGTTAGACCTGTCAATAGTATTATTGAGACCAAATTTCAGCTTCCCAGTCCAACTCGAAGGCGGTGCTCAACGACATCAAAATATTACCATGTAGTTGTATTAGCAAGAAATCTTGATGTCTTTTAGCTTGATCAAAAATGTCAACCTCCAATTGACCTTCAAAGTTTTCTTCCTTTTTCTTCAGTGTTCAGTAGCGCAGCCTACGCCTAACCTAGTCACTGTATTTCGGTATCTAAAGCTAGTGTATAAGTTTCTAAAGTTCTTAACTTGTTCAATTACAACAAAGCTCTGTTTCTTGTATTTTCTTCTTTCTTCATAACAACGCAAATAACACAACAATGGATCAACGACGACAAACGCTTGAATTCTACGACAGCAACGCAACTATTATTATCTAACTCCACTGTTCTCTTCAACGTCTTCTATTCTCTACTACCAACTCCTTCTTCTACAACTTATCTTACTGTCTGGGCGTACACTCCTCCCCTTGCCGCTCTGTCCTTCTATCTGCCTCTCTCCGTCTATCTGTCCGTCTGTCTGCCTATCTCTCTCTCTCTCTCTCTCGCTCTCCGGCGACGGTCGGCCGAGCCGCGCCAACTTTCCCGCCAGTCTGTCACCTGCAGGCCTAACTGTCTAGACGCTGACCTTGAGCTGGTCTATTCGTACGCCTAAACATCAACTGACCACATAGACTATACAAAATTAGCTCACATTACCTCCCTCCTTTCTTTTAAAGAGAGCTAATTATCTATAAAAATTAGCGAACGTACCTTAACTAAACAATGCAAATAGTCCATAACATAATACATCATAAAATATCTTACACTACAATCTAGACAGACAATCAGCTACTACATTCAATTTACCTTTCTTATAGTTCAACAGAATGTCAAAATTTTGCAATGATAAAGACCATCTGACTAATTTAGCAGATTTCGACATTGATTCAGTCAAATAAACTAAAGGATTATGGTCTGTAAACACATTGATTTTAGAACCAATAAGAATTTCTTTCAACTTGTTTAAAGCCCATATGATTGCATAGGCTTCCTTCTCAATCGTCGCCCACCTCCTCTGAGTATCTGTCAGCTTCTGACTGATAAATGAAACAGGACGTTCAATCCCTTCCTCGTCCACCTGAGACAGTACAGCTCCCACAGCAAAATCACTGCTATCACAGTACAAATTAAATGGTTTCCCAACCTCAAACATATATAGAATCACATTTGATAAGACAATCTGTTTAAGGGAATCAAAAGATTTCTGATGTGTATCAGTCCAAACAATGTTATCAGGTACTTTCTTGCTGGTCAAGTCTGTCAATGGTTTAGCAATTTCAGCAAAATTACAAATAAACTGTCTGTAAAACCCAAAAAATCCTAAGATTTGCTTCACTTCCTTCCTGGTTTCAGGTTTCTTCAAATTAATTAAACTGTCAATCCTGTCTGGATTCATCATCTTCTTCCCTGATCCTATGAGGTGACCGATGAACTTCACCTCACTCTTACCAAACACACATTTCTTCAAGTTCAATGTTACATTATGCAGTCTTATTCGTTTCAAAAATAATTCCAAATGTCTTAAATGAATGTCCCAATCATTCGAATGCACTGCAATGTCATCAACATAAGGTTCAGTAAAATCATGAATCGGTTGCAAAATCATATTTATCGCTTTTACAAAAGTCCGTCCAGAGTTAATCATTCCAAACGGAACACGCGTAAATTCATACAGTCCATTATGTGTAACAAACGCAGTCTTCCATTGGTCACTCTTTTTCACAGGACAAGTCCAATATGCACTGCGACAGTCCATAACAGAAATGAACTTGGATTTTCCAACTTTGCTCAAGACATCGTTGACGATTGGCATAGGATATCGGCAATTTTCAGTAAAAGAGTTAATGTATCTGTAGTCACAAGCCAATCTCAAGGATCCATTCTTCTTTTTGACAATGACAAGTGGACTTGCCATTCTGCTTGACGATGGTTGAATGATGTTTTCTTTCAGCATCTCTTGTATTTGTTTTTCCACTTCTGCTCGGTATATTAATGGTATTCGATATGCCACGAATTCTTTTTCTCGAAAGTCTGGTCTCAGCACCACTTCGTGTTCTACTAATGTACATAGTCCAGGTTGGTCTGAAAATCTGTCTGCATATCGATTCAGTACATCAAGTAATTGTTTCTGCTGTTCGCTGGTCAGATGTCCAATTTGTTCGTAATCCAATTGAAGTGATTTCTGTTTTGTCTCTGAATAGTCTTCCTTCAGCGGTATTTCTACCACTGATCCAAATTCGTCATCCTCTTCCACGATCAGACCACAAGACAATGTTCTCGTAATAAACTTCCTCATCTTGTTAGCATGAATAATCCGTCGACCGTTTTCGTTCATGTCCACCAGATACGAATATTTGGATCTTCTTTGCAGGACCGTGCATGGACCATGCCATCGGGAGATCAATTTATTGGTTGACGTTGGATACAGCACGATGACGTTCTCTCCTGGCTCGAATTCTTTATCTTTTGCTCTTTTGTTGTATTGACTGGCGTACTGTTTTTGCTTTTCTTCAGCACAGCTCTCGGCGAATGTCAAGGCCTTTTCCATGTCTGCTCTTAAATTCTTCAGGTACTTTGCCGGTTGCACTCCAATGTTCGGTGGTAGATTTATTTCTTTGGTCCAGCTTTCTTTAAGGATGGTGAGTGGCCCTCTCGGCAACTTTCCATAGACCAGCAAATACGGTGCCACTCCTGTAGTTGCATTAGGCACTTCTCTCAATGCCCAGACTGTAAATGGAATAATTTTATGCCACTGTCTCGGATTTTCCACAACGACATGATGAATCATTTTCTTGAACGTTTGATTCCATCTCTCCACCAATCCTGCCGCTTCTGGATGTCCTGGCGAATCGAATCGAGGACAACACCCCATCAGTTTCAGAAATTCTCTTGTTAGACTGGCTGTGAAATTCGTCCCTCTATCGCTCGTGATTACTGACGGAACCCCCACATCCATGAACAGCTTCATCAAAGCTTCGCATACGGCCTTAGCGGTCAATGACTTCATCAAGATTATTGTCGGCCATCTTGTACATGAGTCCACGATGCACAAACAATACTTATGCCCTGCTGCTGAAGTCGGTTCGATTGGTCCTACGACGTCCATGGTCATTCTTCTGAACGGTACATCCTCTCTTGGTATTGGTGTAATCGGCACTCGATCCATCACCAAACTTCGTGCTTTCAACTGACACTTCTCACAGGACTTGCAGAACTTCACCACATCTCTACGCATTCTTGGCCACACAAAGGACAACTTGATACGTTCCCTTGTCTTCTCTTCTCCCAAGTGTCCGCCAAATACTGACTCATGTGCCAATTCCATCACCTGAATTCTTCTTTCCTTCGGCAACACCAACTGATACACCAACTGGTCCAACATTTGATGCTTCTTATACATCAACCCATTCACCACACTAAACTCTGATCCTTTGTCTTCAGCTATCTTCCACCACGACCTCAGTGACTCGTCATTTCTCTGCTGCTCTTCAAATTTCTTTGCGTCTGCCAATTGTCTTTCATCACTCGTATTTTCGGCAAACAAATCCCTCATACTCGTGTCTATTTCACCATCACTCTCAGAATCATCATCATTATCACGTTCACATGCAACCATCTCTTCTTCAATTTCATTGTTTCCGGATGTTATTCCTTTTTCTTCTTCTTGAACGCTTTGTTCATCATCGCTTTCTGTGTCCTCACTTTCATTTGACTTTTCCTCTTCTCCTTCTTCCACTTCTCTTCTCCGACTCTGTGCTCTTGTAGTCACATTCGCTTGCAATTCTCCTTGTAATACATTCACTGGTGGCACCTCTTTCAGTTCTGCGATTATCTCTGGATGCAGCAAGAACTTTTCTTTGTTATCTTTGCACAAGACTGCCGGAATGCTGGCACACACCAAGGTTAAATATGGCGCGATATTTACTCCCTTGTCTTTCAAATCTCCTCCTTCGTTATGACAACTCATCCGCACTTCGATTTTCACCAACTTAGCTGGAATGGGTTCTCCAGCCACACATTGCAAATGTACTCTGCCAATTTCTTCCACTGTCGCTCCTTTCAACAATTCCTCATTGATTACTGGAATCTCAGTACCAGAGTCAATCAGCGCTCTGACTTGCACGGGATGACAACTGTCATCATTTCCACGTATCTCTACATTGACATGCTGTAGTAAAGACTTCTTCGTACGTTGACACTCATCTTTGCTTTCTGTTTCTCGACCAGTATCTTTAATTGGAGCAGAATTTACTATTTCTCTCTGTATAGCAAATTGAGGCGTGCACTTCATCACTGACTTCACTTCCGTTTCGCGGTTGTCTTGTTCTTCAGACTGGTTCGGTGCATTCACTACTTGTATCTGATTTACTCTGAGATTTTCTGCACTTCGAGTAAATCTATTTCTCAGATTCGTCATTCTGGGTGGTACTTTGCAATCCTTTATCAGATGTCGGTCTGACTGACAATTATGGCAACGTTTCTTAACAATCCCTCTCTGTTCAGTGCTCTCCCGCCTGTAATTGTACGCTGTATTGTTTTCTCTTTGGCGTCCCATCACTGGAATTCGACTGTACATTTGTCTGTCACCCGTTGCTTCTCTTCTATCTTGACCAAACTGTCTTCCAGGAGCACCATCATTCCTTGTTTCGTTATTTCTGGCTTGGTTTCCTGTTTCTTTGTTATTACTATTCCACCTGGGTTGCTTCGAACTATTTCCCCATGCTTCATATTTCGGTTTGTCTTGAAACATTAGACCAATTCGATTGTTCACGTGTACGTCTGCAAGTTCTGCAACATTACTAGCTTCAAAGCATTCAGTACCCTCTTTTGCTAGTACGAACTGTAGTGGACCCGCTGGTAGACATTCTTTCAATTTATCCGCCACCAACAGATCAAATAACTTCTCGTAGCTTTTGCCCACTCGCCTACTTCTGACATAATAGTTCAACAGATTCTTCAATCTTGCTGTAAACATCGTGTATGTTTCTTCTGCCGTTTTCCTCGCATCTCCAAATCGTGATCGATATTCTCTCGCTGTCAATTTGAATTCTTTCAGTAAATGTTCTTTCACTATGTCGTAATCGTCTAGATCAGCGAAAGACAATCGGTTCAACACCGTTCTTGCTCTTGGCGTCATTAGTGGCAACAGCAATTTGACCCAAAACTGCTTTTCCACCGTAAAACTGTTGAATGCATTCTCAACTGTCTCAAAATATAATGGCACCTCCATCATATCATATGGCATCTTAGGTAATACGTGTTTCATTGCATCACCTATCTTTTTAATCTTGGACACCATTGTCTCACTTTCTCTGACCCTGTTTCGTTCTGACTCCTCCCGACTTCTTCTGTCGTCTTCATCTCTTTTCTTGAGTCTATTTTGATCTTCTTCCCTACGCAGTTCTTCTTGTTCTATCTTCTGCTGCAACAATTCTAACTGTCTTCTGCGTTCCTCCTTTTCTATAGCCATTTCTCGGAGCTGAGCTTCCTTAAGAGCGAGTTTCTTTTGTTCTAATTCTAATTGTTCTTCCCTTTCTCTTTCCGCTTTTTCCAAATTTTCTTTCTCCATTTTCAATTCTTCCTGTCGAATCTCTTCGGCTCTTTGTAATTCTGCCAAACGCATGGCTTCTTTGTCTTCCTCACGAATCTTTTGCTCTTCCATCTGTTGTTTTCGTATTTCTTCATCACTTTTCCTTGCTCTCTCGTATTCTATCATCAATTCCATTCTTCTTCGTTCAGCTTCGTCACGATCTCTTTTCAGTTGTTCTAGCTGAAGCTGGAACTGCTGCTTCTGCATCTGTATCTCTTCTTGTCTCATCCTTTCTGCTTGTTCTGCTCTTGCTTTTTCCTCTAGTCGAAGCTTTTCTGTTCGTTCAATCTCTTCTTGTCTCCGTTCTTTCTCTTCTTGTCTCCGTTTCTCCTCTTTCTCTTTCTCTTCTTGTTTTTGTTCTTTCTCCTCTCGTCTACGTTGCTCTTCTTTCTCTTTCTCCTCTTTTCTCCGTTGTTCCTCTTCTTGTTTCCGTTCTTTCTCTTCTTGCCTACGTTGCTCCTCCTTCTCTTTCTCTTCTTGTCTCCGTTCTTTTTCTTCTTGTCTGCGTTGCTCCTCTTTCGCTTTCTCTTCTTGTCTGCGTTGCTCCTCTTTCGCTTTTTCTTCTTGTCTGCGTTGCTCCTCCCTCATCATCATAAATTGCATCAACGCCTCCATAGACATCGGTGCCGGTGGTTTTTCAATTGGTTTCTCCTCAGCGCCACCCACAGCACCTTTCTCTTCAGCTTCCTTTTTAAGCCAAACCTCTGCTAATGCGCCCATCAAATTTTCTCTAGACATCTCTTCTACTTCTTCTACGTCTAGACCCTCTTCAATTAATAACTTTATTAATCGATCAGAAGACATCTTCTTTATACTGGCTTGCTTTTGTTCTGTAAGTTTCTCCATCTTTCTTCTTTACTTCAGTGATTACCGTGAAGAAATCAAGGGAGTGGCTATGAATATCTGTGATTGGCTGACTTTAATTCTTATGGCTCCTTGGGTAAACAAGCAAGTTTTGTATACCTCTCTCTGGCGTTGCGTTGTCGTAATGTTATTCGTATGCCCGTTGTATCTTCTCACCAGTTGTTTCGAATGCTCGGTTTCCTTCTCCCGTGTGATCGGCTCCTCAGATTGATTCGATATTCACCGTCCGTAACTTGGCGTCGAAAACGCTTCGTAAGCAAAATCCACCGAAAATATTCCTCCAATTGAAAATATTCCTCCAATTGAAAATATTCCTCCAATTGAAAATATTCCTCCAATTGAAAATATTCCTCCAAATGAAAATATTCCTCCAAATGAGTTCGCTATCCCAACATCCTTTGCTTGAATTCAGTATCCCACCGGCTTGAATTCAGTATCCCACCGCTGCCACCAAAATGTCAACCTCCAATTGACCTTCAAAGTTTTCTTCCTTTTTCTTCAGTGTTCAGTAGCGCAGCCTACGCCTAACCTAGTCACTGTATTTCGGTATCTAAAGCTAGTGTATAAGTTTCTAAAGTTCTTAACTTGTTCAATTACAACAAAGCTCTGTTTCTTGTATTTTCTTCTTTCTTCATAACAACGCAAATAACACAACAATGGATCAACGACGACAAACGCTTGAATTCTACGACAGCAACGCAACTATTATTATCTAACTCCACTGTTCTCTTCAACGTCTTCTATTCTCTACTACCAACTCCTTCTTCTACAACTTATCTTACTGTCTGGGCGTACACTCCTCCCCTTGCCGCTCTGTCCTTCTATCTGCCTCTCTCCGTCTATCTGTCCGTCTGTCTGCCTATCTCTCTCTCTCTCTCTCGCTCTCCGGCGACGGTCGGCCGAGCCGCGCCAACTTTCCCGCCAGTCTGTCACCTGCAGGCCTAACTGTCTAGACGCTGACCTTGAGCTGGTCTATTCGTACGCCTAAACATCAACTGACCACATAGACTATACAAAATTAGCTCACAAAAAACCTCAACACTTGTCATGTAGATGAACTTGAAATAGATACTGTTGTACTATCATACTTATTACAGTCAGTGAGCTACTTGACAGCTGTTTAGCCATCAAGTGACAAGTGCATTTTGATAGCAATAACACTTCAGGTGATCTGATCATGAAGCATTGAGATTGTTGATCACAATTACTGCAGCGCTTATGTGCGATCCTTTTGTCTTGCCATTTTCACGGAAAACCATTCATATTGAGTGTTTAAGAAGCCAAGATGGAGCATGCTGAAGCTGTAAGATCTGAGTTTGCACCAGATCATACACTTGAGGTACACTGGAAATGTTGACCGCCTGTGAATGCTAGTTTCAGCTGATGGTGTCGCTAAACTCTTTGGTATGCCCAAATGTCCCTCTATGACAGGATATAATTTAAATCCAAGGTCATTCATCATCTTCTGAAGTTATTGAGACTCGCTGATAATGGCTAAGACTTGATCTTTGACACAACACCGGACGTTTTAGTGAAGTGTACGTTTTTCTGGAAAACAGGATATGTAAAATGTTCCTGTGGTTGGCCTGCTGTCGTCATTGTGATGGAGTTGCTTTAAGCCAAAATCTTCATCTTGTGTTGTTGTCTCTCTAATCCAAAATAGAATCCAATCTTAAAGAGATTTAAGGCTGTGTGGGATGGTGTGACACGTGACAACATACGAGTACTGGAAGTCGTATCCGCTACTGAAGCCTCCCATGAGAGAGCGATCAGTTTCATCAAGTAGACTGCTGAAATTAAAGTCAATTTCAGAGAAGACTACCAAGAAGTCATTGAGGTGTCAATGGTTGTCCTTGGAAGTCAGCCCTCAATAAGAAACTGGAGAGCCCAATTTACCATGCACGTTGAATGGCCAGGTTACTGCATATCATCAAAACAATTGTACGATTTAGCAATCAACGTGAAGTATTCAATCTAAGGGAAAAGAAAAACTCAGATTCATCCTTTTGTGTGATTGGGTGCCCTGCTTCACTCAAAGGCATCCTCTTGCTGCTGAAACTCCAGGACAAGATCTGTCAATTTTGATTGATATAGGACTTTTGATTCAGGTGACTATTATTTGTAGGAGCTCAACGTTGCTGCCATGAATGTTCTAGAAATTTATCAATACTTAGTGCCTTTCAGATGAGGCTGAATGTCTGACACTATTATGCTGCCACCTGCCTGAAATGGTTCAGATAAGGTGAAGATTTTTGACGGAATGACTGCAAATTCTAGTGAAAGGATGTTGACGGTAGTGCTGCAATACAGAAGGAGAGGGATTGCCTGGGCGAGTTTGCAACCAAGTGAACACTGATACAGCTGCCACGCCTGAAATTTGGTGACTCCTTTTTATACTTACACCAGTGCAATAGCCTGACGATGATGATTATCAGCAGTGTAGATGCTGAAGTCAGCAATTGAGAGTGGTAAACGACATGGCTGAGAGAAGTGTGAAGTTAATTAAACTGACTAATCACTGATGATGAAGAAAGCAGTATTTTCTCCAAGTGGTTGAGGGAAATAGAAAAGCTCTCCCCACTCAATCAACAAAGAAATATGCTGTTGACACTGTGCTTGCAAAGCCTTCTACAGTGTAGACGTCATCGTATGTTTGGAGTCATAAAACGAGAACAATAGACATTCGTGGATTTAACGATTTTTTGACATTTTTTGACATTTTCCATATTTAAAACCTACTGAAATTTTATATTTCAAGCTCACCAATTGTTTAATTGTCACACATATTGTCAAGTTACAGTAATGTATCATCTATCTTGAAATAAAGCACAATTGTATTGGAATATATGCTAAACACATTTATTTCTACAATTAACGTCTTTTCATTGGCCCATGCAAAGTAAGACAGTCGTTGAGCACCGCCTTCCAGTTGGAATAGGAAGCTGAAATTTTGTCTCAATAATACTATTGATAAGTCTAACAAACTGGGAGGGCGCCCTGGTTTTTAGCTTGAACTTTATTTTTTACCATGTATCTGTGAACCACACTAATGTGCAGGATGAGCAAGAATGCAAATAACACTATGAAGGACAATGAGGAAAAGATGACGACGACGGCGGTGGTGATGGTGGTGGTGATGATGGTGGTACCGTGGTGGTGGTTGTGGTGGTGGTGATGATGATGGTGGTGGTGGTGGTAGTGGTGGTGGTGGTGGTGGTGGTAGTGGTGGTGGTGGTGGTGGTGGTGGTGGTGGTGGTGATGGTGGCCATTGGTGGTGGTGGTGGTGGTGGTGGTGGTGGTGGTGGGGGTGGTGGTGGTGGTGGTGGTTATGATGACGATGATGATGACAACTACGACGACGGAATATTGAATTCACTCACAAACACACACCCACATTCGATCACTCACACACATAAATAATATTAAATACGGTACGTATTCTATACATTAGATATATATATATATCATGTAGCCCACACATAATATATATATATATATATATATAGCCTTTAATAGACTCCATGAGGAATGACTAAACGGGACTAACACTCGAATGCATAAGCATGGCGTCTATAATGTTGCCAGTGACTTGTGTGGCCAACGATGTACGAGAATGGCTTCAGCAGCTGCGTTTGCATTGCTCCTAAGTGAATTGCTTTCTCGAAGGATGCTACCGACGACGGATGGAAGGCTTGACGTAGACAGACAGGCAAACGTACACAGAGAGATACATCCAAACGTACACAGAGACACAGAGAGACACTCAAGCGCACAGAGCCACAGACAAGCGGAGGGGATGAGGAGACGAGCATCTGGAGAGGACATCGTCCGTGTATCGATCTGCCAGCAAAAAAATACATCGATACAAGAAAGCTTGTAATCGATGAGATTTTTTCTCGGCGCGTGCCTCGGTTATAATTATCCGTTGTTGATTTACGAGAAGACAATTACTGTCTGAAAACAATGCGAAACTATGACGAGTATTGGTATACGTAAACGGAAGTTTCTGTTCAATCATTCATTCAGGGCCGTTTTAAGGAGTTTTGGGGCCCTAGGCACAAACCCTAACCCTAAAAGTAGACATAGCCATGAGTCCAATCTAGACCCTTTAAAGCTGCTGTGAAATCAAGGTTTCTGGGAACTGAGAACGGGTATTTGCCGGTCGATTGCTGAGACGTGTAGCGCCGAGAGGGAAAGTATGGGTAGGAAATTTGCCCTCCCCACCAGAAATTTTTGAATTTTCACATTGCAATGACTGCGCATTTTTAGCTGCATCCTAGCAAAATTGATCAACTATTGCAGTGCTACCATTGGTAGGCCTAGCCT
Organism: Lumbricus terrestris; assembly: GCA_949752735.1. NCBI lineage: Eukaryota > Metazoa > Annelida > Clitellata > Crassiclitellata > Lumbricidae > Lumbricus > Lumbricus terrestris. Next base: position 60,514,844 of record OX457038.1, read on the forward strand.
AAGACTTCAATAAATATAAATTCTTACCATTATTATAATTTCTTTTTCAATTTCCACATTGTAGGCCTAATGGCAGCATTGCATTTTGTAAGCCGAGATCCTAACAAGAGTTACTCTATTATTTCAGTGCTTATAACAAAAGAGTGATTGGAAATTTCAATAAGTATAATTATTATTACAATAAGAATTTCTCTACGTATCAAGTTCAGCAGCTCATGAGTTCAGTTCCATTACACTAGCCTATAGCCTAATGAATAACTGCAGACAGGTTTGTAATTGCGCAGCCATTCTTTTTTTCACATGAAAAACGTAGCGTAGGTCTATTCCCGTTGCTGAAAAAGGTCATGCGCATTGCTGACCCAGGACACATTAAATTTTATATTAATAGTTACAGATGTTACACAAACCAAACCAAGGAAGAACTTCCAAAATCGGGACGCCGTGTATAGTAATGATAACCTACTGTTTTAGCCTACTAAGTATTCAAGGGACAAAACATTTAGAAAAATTGGCAGTTTGACATTTGAAAGGTAGCATGGAAAGACGCCAATTAGTCGTGCAAAAATAGTCATGTACAAATATTAACAGTAAACTATACTCCTTGTTGCCTAATATGATGTTATCGTATATTTTATTAGTCGATTTTATCATCATAATCATATATTACTAGAGTTCGTGTAATACGATAATGTAAACAGCAATTAAAACTATTATTGTGTGGTCAAATGTTTTGGATACCGGGTAGTCATTATTTTCTGGGTGAAGTTCCCCCAACCTGAGAGATGCCTGACGTCACCCTATTTCCGCCTCAATATCTCAGTGTCAGATATAGAGTAGTTTAACATAGATCTACGTTAAAGTTCGTATAATAATTATGTTGCTAATTTGTAGTATTTTGGGTCGTCGCGGGGCCCCCCTGTTGCGCGGGGCCCTAGGCACGTGCCTCGCGTGCCTTGGCCTTAAAACGGCTCTGCATTCATTCATTCATTTATTTCAAGAATTTATTAAATTTCTGCTATGAAAGATCCAGTCCTAACCGTTTCTGTATCTTTGTCTCTGTCTCTGCCTCTGCCTCTGTCTCTGTCTCTGTTCGTCTCTATCTTCAAATAGGATTAGATCAGGATGGATTTGACCGGATTAGGTTGGATCATGGGATCGGATCAGACGAAATCCGGTGTGTTAATCTCATACGTATAGGCATACACAGGACGTAGGCCTATACGTAGCCTACTGTACATATATGATGATGATGATGATGATGATGATGATGATGATGATGATGATGATGATGATGATGATGATGATGATGATGATGATGATGATGACGACGACGACGACGATGGTGATGATGATGAGTCCTCTGCCTGAAAACAGGTTTATTCATTGACCTTTATCATTCTTTATGCCTCTGGGGATGCGAGGAGTGGCACCATAACAAGAAACATCATCGATGGGAGAATGGAAGTTAAAAGACACCAAGAAAACCATGAACGATGCTACTGGAATGAATGATGACAAAGGAAGGCTCCAGAGGACTGAAGAAAGAGGCGAAAAGTAGAGATGGGTGGCGTCGTTTGACATATGAACATAGCTGCCTTGAGGCAGAGAATGAAAGGGACTTTGTAGGCTATCGTTTTGCTGGCCAGTGTTAAACATCTTTGGTCGTTTCTAGCCAGGGCATTAGCATCCAAAGAACTTCGAAACACTACCGGAAGTTCATCCAAATTCGCCATTTTATGAGCATGATACGTTGAGGAAGAACTTATAATTATTAATTATAGACTAATATTAAATTCGCACTGTTGATAAATGTAAGTATAGGTTGGACGCATGTGATTATATATGAACAAAATAAGAGTTCGGCTGGTCAGATTTCATGATTTTATTGGATGCTTGTGGGCAAAATCTGATGTCCGTGTGCTTGCGTCCCAGGTCGGGTCTGTCTAAATTAATGTCAAATTTTCACTCGTTCCGTTTCTGCCAAAGGTTCTTTGGTTTCTGCACATATCTTAACGTCTTTTATCATAGTTCCGAATGGTAGATTAATTAACTGACGAATTGGTGACACTAAGCTTCGAATCCAATCAGGTACTCGTGAATAAGTAGGATATATTTCACTTTCACTTCTATATATTTTTATATTCATATGGGTCATTGCATAATTACGCATAAAAATTATAATAGTTTATATTTATATATTCAATTTCGCTTCCTTCAAAAAGCGGCTCCAAATTCACTACTTCTCCTTGGCTTTCAAGCACATGGATATCTAACTGCGGCTGACTATCCGCGCCTCAGATTCACATTCCGGTGTGACCTTGCGCGCGTTAAAAATTTATTTAATAATAATAATTATACTGACATTCGAAATTCTGTGTGATTACACACGTTAACACTTTTCATGTCTGTTTGGTCGAGTCTTGCTGCCCGAGGTGGAGCTCTGTGTGGAATTTAATAAACATGGCAATTTAGAAATTCTTAAATGTGCACGGTTGTCCTGCTACGCTTTTCTTCAATATGATGACCTGAGATTGTGTAAGTTGACATATTTAAGCATCTGATAATGAAATATTACTTTGGCACTTTGAATTATGTTGAAATATGTACAGACGGTTATTTTCATGCAGAATACGAGGGCTTTCCTGACTGTTTGCAAACAAGTGCATTTCCAGCTGTTTGATGTTGCAGTAAACCTGTTATGATTGCTGTATTTGACTAGGTCTGTTTGTTAGGGTTGGGGGTCATTGCATTATTATGTAACGCTTGAGGGAGGGTGGGTGTGGTCATTGAAAACGTTATGAAATGTTACGTGGGTGGGTGGGGGGATCTGAACGTTACATAGCACCTTGACAAAATTATTGATGAATATTATGTTACCATCAAATGACACTTCAGACATGATGTGATCGAAGTTTAAACTTCGTGACATTGGTTTAAAACATAACCGATGTAAGTCTATATATATATATCTGAAGACTTTACGGCAGCAGGCACCAGTTACATGCCGAGTCTATAGATCTGTTCTCCCGTTTGTGCAAACTGGAAACCGCTATTCGAATTGTTTGGATCTGTGATAGTTTTACGAACGGAACAACATGGTAATAATTCCCCTTGGATTCCTGACATCGAAGAACCACTTTGAAGCATATTTTTCTTAGTGGACACGGATTTAAAACATTTAAAATTGATGCCCAATAGAACTCAGCAATATTTCTATTAATAATTATCGAAGTGCCCAGACTAAACAAATAATGAGTTTATTTTAATGTTGATTTATTATTAATGAGTAATTTGGTCTGTGAAACTTTTCAGCTGTGTGTAAAATTGTATTATTCAGGTAAAAATTTAAGAAAATTGCAGTTCAGTCATTTACATCAATAAAACATTCTGTGCGTTTTAAGCATAGTCTAATGTTAAGTTATAATTCACATACTACCTGGTATATTAAATCCGCTATGAAAATATGAATTGTAAATGCGATTTCGCATAGACCTGGTAGGCCTAATTCTTAACTGATTTTTCGTAAAAAGAATTACGTAGCACTGGGGCGGGTGGGTGGGTGAGTCAAGGGAAGTGTTACGAAGCGTTCAGGGTGGGTGGGTGGGCCAAAAATGGAAATACCTCAATTCTGCATTCAGAAACTTGCCTTCGTGTAGAAAACAGTTTCCCTGCTGGCCCGTCTGCATGTAGCTGAAAACGGACGTTTTATGCCACAACTTTTACTACAACTGAGTAAATTTTGTGCATTTTTGTTGTTACTTTTTCTCTCAGAGAAATGAGCAACGTCGAAGGAGAGGACAACGATGTCGATGGTGATTTGATTTTCATCAGCGAAGAGCACATCGATCTCGAGGATTCAGCGCAGTTGAAGCAGGACCAGAGCGCAGAAACGAGAGAGGAGATGAATGCCGAGATAGAAAGTGCCGATGTGTCCAACACTGCTGGTGACGCAGAACAAGAACACATGGATGATGCAGAGGAGGAAGAAGAAGATGAAGAACAGGAAGCAGAAGAGCACGAGGGTGAAGAACAGGAGGGGGATGAGCCGGAAGGAGACGAGCCGGAGGCAGAGGGACACGAGGAGGAGAAACTCCTGGAGAAGTCGGTTGGGAAAGATGGACTCATGGTCGTGGATGAGTGGGACGACGATGATTTGGAGTCTGAGCCGGAAGAAGAAGGTAATAAAGTACTTTTTGTGTCATTGTAAATTAAAGAGGTTTTCATGGTACAGTTTGTACCTGGAACATTGGATAAACAGAATGTTTAGTAGAAGTGAATTGTATGAGGAAGTGAGTAGTAAGGTGTTGTAAAGGAGTACTGGCAGGTTCATGTGAAATGTGCTGAAAAAGTATGTCTAGATAGGAAATGGTGAGAAATATTGGTGCAGGTGTTCACGGCGACACCATGGAAAAGTTTATGGGTTGCCAGCAATGAACAGATATGCTTCCTTATATGCAGTAAATACTGCAACTAGCTGAACTACCCGGCGTTGCCCGGGAAATGTCGGCTTTTAATCCCCAGCCACGCTGACCCCGCTCCCACTCCGCCTGTCTCACCCCGCCTTCCTCCATCGGCCCCAACCCGGTCCCAGCCTGTGGTGCCTGGCATTTTCCGTGAAATGTAGGGTTTTCGCCCCAACCCATCTCCCAGCCGCCCCTGCGGGGCGGGTTCACTCGGCATTTGCCGGTTAATCTTGGTTCTTTTGCATAAACCCGTCCGCCCTAAAAAATGTCCAGATGGCCTACATACGACGACACGGTATAATATTAATTACCGGTAAAAATTGTCATTATCTTGCGGTCAACCGTTCATAATTATTATCAGTGTTGTAGTATAATTTTGCGAAAGCGCGCGCTATGAAATCGGCCGTCTAAAGTGAGGTGAAGAAGTGATGACGTCATAAATCTATGGATTCTTTGAAAAGGTTACTGGATCTTCCGGCGACCAATCTTAAATATTGCGTTAACTTTCGGATAGAAAATTAACTTTTTCAAACTCGATAAAAGGTAAGATTTTTGGATCGCGAATCCCGGTAGTGTTTTCCGTGGGTGCTAAGAAGTTGTTTTGTAAATTATTTGAAAAAATCGGTCGCGTGGATGCGGAGATTTTTTATAAACCTCTCGTTGCAACTTGTATTTTATAGTTTTAGATAGTGCAGGATGGCCTACTTTAGCCACATTGCATTATTATGGTGGACTGTTCTTGTGGTATTCATATTTTATGCCTACACCTGTTCTGTGAATTACTATTTTATGGTATGTTACCATATTTTATGTCTTTCTTGTGCAATATGCATGGCTGTTTGGAATTGAGCTGGTTTTGATTCTAGTAGGATGTGCTGGATTGATGTCTAGATACGAAATGGTGAGAACTATTGGTTCTGCACCAAAAACATTCAAACATTCCATTCTGTGCATTCAGTTTAATTAATTCACCAATTGCAGGCGGTGCACATTTAATCATCAAACATTATAGATTGCATGAATCAAAAATGAGAAATTTTCATTGATTACAAGTTTGTCTTGGATGCAAATTCTGTGTTTCATTAAGAACATTTTTGTAGCTCATCTCCATGCTAACTGTGCCAAAGTGTTTCAGTTGATGTACTTAGGTTCGAAGGCAGATGCACTGAAGTGGTTGGTCTGCACTGAAGGGGATGACCTGCACTTCTTGCCTCATATGGCGTCTTGATATTTGCTTTCCTTTTAATCTGTAGCCGCAGATAAAGATGAAGATGCATTGAATCCTGAAGATATTGAACGATCCATGTTGAACATGCCAGTGCTTAATTCTGTTCTTAGTGGTGAGTATGTTTGACATAGTGGGTAATCACTCGTATTTTTCTGCCTATATCACGCGGCGATTCACGCTGGCCACCGAATTGTCTCTGGCTATTGTCTTCCACTGGATCAAGCTCTAGTTTTGCTAAGGCACAGGCTTTGTGAGATCTGTGAATATTCAGTTTCAAACATAATATACGCTAAGCTGATATGTCGATGTGGACGAAATAGTTTAACATTAGATGACACCAGATGACAGTGTGCATGTTGTGCCAGATATGTTACACGTACGATTTGCTGTCTTAGTTGATTTACAATTTCTTTACTTCCATGTTTCTAAATGAGCTCATTGGGTCGTCTCATGTATCGGTTTATAACTCGTGTAGCCATATTTCTATGCACTGCTTCAGTTCAATGTGCATTATTATATGTTTACTTAAGTTGCATCTGTTTACATCACTTAGATATATCTTTATCTGTATATGCAATGTGATTAACGATGTGTCATTGTTCTGGATAGACATTGGTCATCTGAAGCAGAACAGACGTCTTGTCATCTCTCCAATGACGATTGAAGAACTGGAAAGTGCAAAGCTCAAGGAGATCATCGCAAACGATGCTTGCGAAGAGGTGAAGGTCGACTTTGTTCGATCCAAGAGCAATCCCAAGGAGTACACCGGGTATGATTAGCTGCTTCATTCTTTTTTCAATATTTTACTTGTTTACAATATGCGGATGGTGCCTCAAATTCAATGAATAACAATAATATTCCAACATAAATGCACGTACATGCATACATACATTATTCCACTACATGTTGGAATCCTATGGAGTGTTTTTTGCCTAGTTATTAATATCCTTGTCTGAACGCACAATTCACTGCTGCAGAAGAAGTCAACATCATTGGTAAGCAGAAGCAGGCAGATCTGTGTTGAAAGTCAACTTCGATCGGAGAGGATTTGCAGTTTTACAGAGACTTTACAGAGTGATTCTTTTTAGCGATAAATTGTTAGAAGTGATAATTGACTGAAGTGATAGTTGGCAAATTATGTTATTGATCTTTTATTTGATTGTAGTATCGTTGTCCTCAATTTCATGACTTCTGGATCTGCATCACAGGCGATGGAGGAGGCGAAGCAGATCAAGGAAGACATCACCGTTAAACTGGAAACTAACACCAGTAAGTACCATCGTCGTAAATATTCAGCTGCTTACACAGGTTCCATTCATAGAATTACAATTGTGGAATGTTTTTTCACTCTGAGGTGACCATTTTTGTTTCAACTTGGCTTCTTAACCAGATTACCACTTTGACTACGGTCTCATATCTTATAAATGCCTTGTGCATTTTAACTATGATGTGGATGTGATTATATTAGATTGGACTGTTATTTTGCAATCATTAGATTAGATTATAATGTTTTTTGACACCTTCTCAATTCTACCTTCCTTGATCGTACTGAATTTGAAAGAGAGAGGCGTTGGCCATGACGGAACATAGATATCAGGCTGATGAGAGCAGACCTCATTCACTGGCCACATTGCTGCCAATGTGGACGTTGATACTTGGTTCATATTCTGATATAGAGCCATACATGTACAATTGTGCATGTGAATTTAAGCTGGCATAATGAGAAGTTGTATCAATTACGGCTGTTGCAGTGGTACTACTGTTGAACGATATTTTGCACAGTGCAAAGTTTGTGAGAACTACTAATGATGGATGGAGATGTCATGCCTTGATTTAACTTTTTCAGATATCATCATGGAGCAGTTTGTGAAGGAAAACAAGACGGACAGTAAGTTTCTTTGGTCTCTTATGCGAGACGATGTTTTCGATGAGGTTTTCATTCAGGCTGTTGGCTGTCAAGGTGGCTTCTCAACAAAGATCAAGCTATTTGTCATATTTCAGTGAATTGACTTTAATTTAGCTATGATGTGTTTTTTCTCAATGTTGTTTCTTAAGAACAATATTCTGTAATGGTATCTGAATTTGAAGTACTGTAGCTATAACAATTTAGTGACTTTTTGATCCTGCTTGTTTTGCCTTGCCTTGAGCAGTTTAATGTTAACATTTTCTAAGAAATCTGAAACTTGTGTACCAGTTTTCTGAAGCCTTCTTTCAACACTCTGTAGAAGCCATATCAGAGCTCTTACTGCATCTGTGATTCATGTCACTATCTATGATATATGTCAAAGTTTGTGTTAAATGGTGTGTCCTTCATGGAGAAATTAGTATCATATTAAAGAAAATAAATATATATGAGTTTGGTTATTGCAAGCAAAAAACTTATAAAAAGTGATTGTCCTGGTTACATTTTTTCTTTCTTTTGCTGTTGTTTTGTTAAATGTTGACTTTAGACAGTTGGACAGTGTTTTGTCAAGGTAACAATTTACCGGTTGTCATGACACCTGTCTACTGGCAGCTGGCTTCCTATCGTTAAGATGCTGTTGCTTGATGATGATGCTGTGTATATACACGAAAAAAATTCTACTGCCTCCGAAGTTTTTATCGTCTCTGATTTTTTCAGAACGTTGGACCGACAACGTCTTGGTCGTAAGAAATCTCGTCGACGACGTCAAGTTGGAAGCGCTGAAGGAATTGTTTCCCGAAGCTGAGGAGGTTGTAATTCACAAGGAGGCATCCAAACGCCGAGAATCGACCGTCGCCAGAGGGTAAAAACAACAGCTTGCGTTGTCCGCTCCTCCCAGACGGAGCTTTCACTGCGTCATTCTGGAATCATTACCGACCGTCAGATAATCTCTGACGCAAGACGATTGATTGCATCAACTCGTTTTATTTATTGCGTTGCATTTCACGATGGCCGTGAAGCTGCTGCTGCGGCTCGCTTTCTACAAAGTCACCTGAGGCAGTGATTCGGCGTTGAAGTCGATCCATTTTGCAGCCGGATTCCTTCAAGTGACTCGATGCCCTGGCTCCTCCGCGACAATAAGCTGGCACTGTATCTGGGTTTGTTGTTTGGTAACAGCCAAGTTGGCCGGTTTTTGAGTCGGCACACGATGCTGTGACTCCTTTCCCATCCTTTAGTTTACCTAAATCAGCCTCACCTTCAGGCGATTTCTCGTAGATACCACCAGCTGGGTGATTGTATCATAGCAATATGCTTTTGTATTGCTGTCGAATTTCAGAACAGTTTTTGACGCCACCCAGCTAACCGGACGACAGACTTACGCTCATCCACATTTAAACCTGACGTAAATTGATAGCTTGGTAGTTATGGCAACAGCCTCACCTATAGTCTCGAACGACTGCAGAACCCTGCTATAAAGTGTGTGAGGAACACTTATCTACAGGCTTCATCTATACATCCTGTCCTGTTACTGTACGATTTTGTACGAAGTTACAAGTTATGTTGGGAACACGACATCACGTTACTGTGCCGTCAAGGCATAAGGTTTTTTGTTGTTAGATAAGAGTTCATTCTGTTGTAGCTTGCTTGAGCGAAGATTCCTCTGGACTCCAGCTGATAACTTTCCAACTCTGTTCTACGCGTCATTCACAGCAAGTCTGGCAGGACAGTCTTGAGTTTACCTCACCAATGTCCTTGAAGTGATGACTCTGGATGTTGATAATTATACAACTTTTTCCTGAAAGTCCTGTCTGTTGGCTTCTTGCAATGTCTGCCATTGCTAAGTACCTTATAACTACAAGCGTGTTTGAGCAGTTTACATTTCTAAGTTGTTTGCAGGTTTCCTGTTTTTTGCGTTCCGACAGGTATGCGTTTCTTCTTTTTCGCACGGACACTGAGGCAACGGAGGCCGCTAAAGAGTATGAGAGTAAGAAGCTTATGCTGGATGGACACCGGCTGTCAGTCTTGACATACAGACAACCAGAGGAAAATTTGCCCAGGGGTTAGTCAATGCAGAATTTACCTTTTTTTTGATGTAGCTTTAGTTAGCTGCTTGTAATCTTGACCCTGTTAGAACTTACTAAATTGTGTGGTTGGTTCAGCAGAATTCTACACTAAGGGAGGTGTAGCGAGACATGGCATCCTGATTAATGGCTAGTTTGTCTGAAGATGGATATGGATATCTTGAGATTCGGATGGAGACTGTGAAAGTAGATGGAAAATGTGGGAGGTTTGCTGAACTAGTGCTATAGAGTTCTGCATGGGACAGGGTTTGGCACTGCAAGTTTTTGGTATTTCAAGTCAGTTGAATTGTCCTTCACTCTCAGGACTTCCTTTTAGGTACAGAGTTCTGTTTTAACGAAGTAAGACTCTAGAGTCTAGACTAATATTTCACTTTAAGCAACATTATCTATGACCTGTGTACAACTGTACATTGTGATAGTGGTACTATAGACGTCATTAAATTTTACGCTATTAATTTTGGCAGCAGTGCAAATGAACAGGTTGAACTTGTGCTTGCAGGATTGCTGCGCCTTCGTGAACGCCGCCTGGTTTTGAAACACTTGGAGAAACTGGAGAAAAATATGGACAAGGCGAAAGAGAATGCATCCATTAAAGTACCAAAAGGCGTCAAAGCGGTACATTTCTGTTCTGATTGTGTTATTCCAATTGTTGTTCAATTTAACATTGTATTCCCAGGTTTGAGATGGCTAATGCTCTTTCTATGAGGCAATGTTAGGTTAATGTATTTCTGTGTTATACTTTCGATTTTTTATTTACACACTGTTTACTTGAATGTGCTTCATGTATATTTTAGCCTCCTTGTAGTGCTTTTATTAAGTGTGTGAAATTACTCTGTGCCAAGAGTTAGTTTAAAGGTGCTATGGCAGCAATTAACGAATACAGGCATGGGCTCAGCTTTCCTCATAGCTGCATCAGACAGTGAGAAGACAATATTTTTTGCAGCTACCAGTCAGTAGTCTGCTGCTTGAAATTTTTTAATTTGTTGTTATTGCAACAGCATTAATGTACACTCTCTTCATTTCAGCGTATTGATAAGTGCCACGCAGTCATCGATAAAGACAACAAGGCACGTCGGAAGGTTAACCTTGAGGAGCCGACCTTGGAAGAGATGAGGAAAATGTCCGGCCTTCCAGTTCTGACATCAGCCGACTGTCATCGTTTCCTCATTCGTCTTGGCATTATCGACGAGAAGAAAGGACCGGCCAAGGAGGCGGACGATGGTCGCGTGTCGAGCAAACGCGAACGGTCGAAGAGCCCCATGAGACGCAACAACAATAACAACCGGAACAATCAGAGGTCACGTCAGAGGCAGTCATCACCGAGGAACCAGAGACGGTCACCACCGAGAAAGCGGAAGTAGGTGCTCTTGCCTTACCATTGTCTCTCAGCAGGTGCTTTGGTTGCTCTTGCCTTGCCATTGTCTCTCAGCAGGTGCTTTGGTTGCTGAACATTGTCTTACCATTGTCTCAGCAGGTGCTTTGGTTGCTGAACATTGTCTTACCATTGTCTCTTAGCAGGTGCTTTGGTTGCTGAACATTGTCTTACCATTGTCTCAGCAGGTGCTTTGGTTGCTGAACATTGTCTTACCATTGTCTCTTAACGGGTCTGGGGTGAATCTTGAAGCTCTCGGACATTCGTTTCGTCATCAATTTCTTATGTCGACCAATGCGGGCAAATGAGTGATTGATGGTTATTGTTAAATGGAAATATGAGTTGCGTATGAGTGGAGGGGATGTGTAATTAGATCTTACTCTTTTTTGCTGTGAACTTCATTATGATGTGTTAGATATATGTGTAGTTACATTTGGTTGAATAAGCATTATGTTAGGTTCATTTATCCATTTCATGGTGCTAGAACGGCTTCTTTATGCAAAACCTTCTGATTTAAAAAAAATTGATTTCAGATGATGCCTTGTTCAGCTTGAAAATGTTAGCAGTAGCAGGCTAAATTGTCATTCAGTAGCTACAATACATGTCCAGCACCAGTGCTCATTGTCTTTAGAGGTCTACATCGTCTTTGCTTGCTGTATTTTGCAGCTGGGGACAAAACAATCAGAGGAACCAGCAGCAGCAACAGCGATCGTCAGCGTCATCTGCAAATATGATGAGGTAATTTCTTCATCTTCATTCAGACCATTTATATAAATGCATCTCCAAGTTTATATCGAGGACATCAATTTTCTTGAGGGCAAAGGGTATGCATATGAATCTGACTGCTTTTATAAAAATGGGGTTTATAGGTTTTGTGGCATTGAAGGCTTGAGTTTTTCGGTTGGAAGATTACATGTGGTGAATATGGAGAGAGACTGGTCATGCACTCACAATTCCACATATGCTGAGGTTAAGAAAGACTATAACACTCCGTACGCATGGCTGCTGCTACTCTGAGATGAACTTAAGGAACTGCTTAAGAGACTACCTTTTAGAAAGGAGCCACTCTTCTATGTATTAAACCGTAAGGGTTGAGCAAATTGTGCGAAAGAATGTCTTTACAGGAATTTGTATGGAGCAAACCTGAGTAAAATTCATGAAATAAAACGGAGTGTGTTTTGATTATGTGTGAATTTCTCTTCTCATATATATCTGGTCAGTTGCAATCAAAGTGCTGTTGTCGTGTTTCAGAGCTACAGCAATGGGAGCCGGTATGATTAACCCTTTGGCACTGATGATGCAGCACCAGATGCTAGGGTATGATCTCATTTCAATTGTTTTCTTTGTTTGTATACTAGGATAATTTCTAGGCTGCATCATGAGATGTCTATTTTTTTCTGTTGCACGCTTGGATACGTAATCAAATTCTTAGTTTGCTTACGTGCATCAAAGCTGGCTGGCTGGCCGTGTGTTAAAATCTATAGGGTATATCAATGGAAGCAACTCTGGTAATTTCTTTTTTGGGTACATGTACGTTTGACTATATATAGGGCCCGTTACAAATTGCTCTGTTATTTCAACACCGCTTAATTGCATAGGTATTCACCTTGTGCTGTCAGCTCGTAGAGCTCTAGCGATTGTCATGACACACATTCTCCATTGTTCTCTGTTCACAGACAAGTCCCTCAGTTCTTCCAAATTCATGCCAGTTATGTCGTGTATCTCGTCCATCCATTTGCATAGGTATTAGGTAGCCTATAACATTCCAAGATGGCTATTTTGTTGTGATGCTACACATTGTGCTGTATAGTTAGATTTTTATTTTTCTAACCTATCTAATTTTTATGCATGAGCAAAATTGTGTATGCAATATTATCAGCAAGTGTTTTTTTATTTGAGCTTGATTTGTGCCTATCCTGTGACATGTTCTTTTTTAGGCCAGGCGGTATGCTTAATCCAGGAATGATGATTCCGCATAACATGGGACCTGCTCTTCTTGGACCAGGTGGACTGATGGGTAATGTCCCACAGCCAAACATGCCCTTCCTTGGTCCGATGGTTCCTCCACCGAATGTTCACGGATTGGATGAGCCGGGATCGCGACTACTTCGCCTTGACGAAGCAGGTGAGGCACTTCTTCTCTCGTGTTGCATCTTAGCATGTAACTGGAATGACACCAGAACTTACTTTGCGCATGCCTCATTACAACAGACCCAGTCTTTCAATAAAGCGAACTTGTTTGAAGTTGGTACACGATGCAGTTCAGCTTGTGACGTAAACCCTACTAGGATCTATTTCACTTAGGCTCAATGAATGAATTACACTGATTTGCTATGCAGTTGATATTTTAGGTAGTATTATAAGGAATCATTGTTTCCTAATTAAATAAATATTAAATTGATTTGATTCGAAAAAATAAATGTTTTACTGCTTAAGTGATTGTGTATGACTGTGCTTCGACGTGTGAAAAGTCATGGTCTCTGCTCGCATTCTGTTTCATCGTCAGTTTTGTGGATTTTGCCTTTTACGGATTCGGCATTTTGACCGTTTTCTGTCAGACATGGAATCCTCCATGAACATTCGTTCGCATCGTATGTACACGCCAGCTGAAATGTATGCCTGCAGACAATCTTCCATTCACATTAAGCGCTGGGTACGGAAGAGGTTGTTTGCTCTGCAGCTGTGGCAACCTGTTCCGGTCTGTCAAGGTTCATCGCAGTCCACTCGCCCATCGGACAATCGTGAATCTCATTCCCTTCGTCGCACTGTAAAGCGTCTTCAGTGACTTTAACCCTGGATTTAGCAATTCTGTTTGCGCTTCGGCGTGTGAAAAACAGACGGCCGGCATTTTATGTTCATCGGTTTTCTGGATTTCTTGAGCTGTTTGGAATATTCTTTGGATTGCGTCTTTTGATTCGTCTGCTTCACGCCATTGTATCATCTACGATTCAGCTGTTTTGACCTTTGAAGTCCTTCACGTTGTGTGTGCAACTATATGCCAGCTGAACTATATCCCTGCAGATAACCTGCTGGTACGCATAGCGTTTGCAAGAGGTTCTTCACTCTACGTAGGTCCCCAGAAATCTGCGTTAAAAAAGTGCAGTGCAGTGAAAATGCGCATCAAAAACAATAAATTTTGCTTGCATTTTGTGCCAATTAAAAAATGGTTAAGCACATTGTGTTTTGCATCAATCAGTGTACCAAAGTATCCTACGCTGAACATTGTTATTTGGCGCATAGCTTTGGATTACTAGAAATTAGACATTCAAGCAACAAATGTAGTCATAGAGTTCGTAAAACCGTAAAATTAATAAATTCAAATAATTGCAAATTTATGTAGTAATGCAAATCTACACCCATGAAATCTAAGATCATTACAAATTCAACTTCAGGATAGAGTAGACCTATGAGCAATCACCAAGTAACACATTGTGCAGAATAATATTTTTTTTCAACAATCCGGTTAACAGACCGCAATCAGTTACAGTATACAGTTCTGCAGTACGAACAATTCACAATCTATGAAACGATCTTAATTCACATAAATCTTAACTACTAACAGAACCGAAGCCTGCAATACAATGGCGCTATTAACAGCCTACAAAGCACGCCTATCCTGCAGGGGTTTCAGAATCGAACTCGGTTCCACTGATCTCCAGGCCAGCATGTTGTCCAATGCGCCCTGCCTTCTACCAACCACCCACCCCTTCTTTCATCTTCATGTGTAATGCCTATGAGTTCATTCACTCGATTTCAAGTTGACACCTGTGTACTCTACGAAGAACCTGTTCTTTTCTGGGCACCTCATACCTTAAGCTTACCGTCTATTCTTAATGCTGCTGCTCATCTGATTGGTGGCACCTCGAAATTTGGCCACGCATCTACTTTCATGATACTTTGCGATGGTTGCCTGTACTTGTTCCCCCGGCTTTTTCCTCTTAACTCATCAGCTTTGCCTTTTTAGTCTTGCCTAAAACAACGTTGCTTGTGAACCTTCTCTGTTCCACTAGTGCTTGAAGTCTGGTCTGTTTGAGTGAGGTTTCCTTATTGCCTTGAGAGTTCTAGTTATGAGGTTTTTTTCTTGAAGTCATGCTTTACCAATTTTCATTTACGTCGTGTTAAGCTCAATTCTTTTGCTCTCGGTTAGGAAACTTCCGATCCACTGATGACCGTCGATTCCACGAGCGAGACCACCGTCGAAACGAGGGTCAACGGGGCAGGGGAGAACGAGACGATCGATCGTTTCGGGGAGGAGACCTGCGTCAGGAACGCCACCATCGATCACGCTCTCCCGATGATCGACCGACAAGAAATGTTCCGCGCGTCGACATGCGGAGTTACGGCGAATCCTCTCCACCTGGAGGAAACCAGAGGGGGGATGGTGGAGCCGTCCGACTTGGAGAAGAGGGCGAGGCTACAAGCCCGGCTAATCTGCTGTACAATTTGAGCAAAATGCTGTCGTGAGTTGATTTGGTTTTTCGTGTGGGGGTGGATGATAAAGGTGTTTCTGATTGCACTTGGCTGTGCTGATATTTTGATGATGAAATTTTATTTTCAGTCGTTTATTTAATTACTGCCTCTTTATTATAGACTCATCAAAGATGTGCTGTTTTATGGTTGTTTGATGTTTGAAAATTTGGTTTGTGTGTGTAGAAATTTGGATGGTTTTGATGTTTGTGGCGTTTGGGTTCTGATTACATTTTATTGTTTTTCTCTTTGTTGCTTGGAAATTTACCCACACTGTGTATTCATGTTTCATGTTGTGTTGAATAATATCCCATTGTGATGAGCATGACGTGAATAATGTATGTATATCATGGATTCATGCGCTATATTGCCGTTTTGCATATTGTCATTGTAATCAAATATTTAATATGGTGTCGCTCAAAAGGCAACAGTGATTTGCATCAGTGCCCGAGTCCGTGAACAAGAAGGTGACTTGCTTGTTTTGCACTTTATGTCATAGGCAAAAACTGGAGCAGAAGAGACAGCAAGTTGAGCGTGAAAGGCGAGGAGGAGGCTATGACCGTGGTAAGTTGCTATGTGCACAAGTGAAGACGGTCTAACACTTTAACAACAGGCTGCATAATTTGTATCCCAGTTGCTTTTAATACACTCTCTTCATTAAAGTGCTTAGGAGATTCTGAAAAAGTGTCAGTGATGCATACAATATGTGATGATCACCTCCATGTTGTAAATGTTGACTTTGGCTTGGACCAGCATTCCTTCTGTGGTCCATATAGTTATTGGACTAACAGCTCTTTGACTGCTAGACACGTTTTAGCATGTACTTGACCTATAAAAGCCATTTATTCATTCATTTGCTAATTTGTCTGGCATCTCTTCAGTGGTCATTTGCTGTGGTAGTTTTTGAGGCTTTGGTGTCAACAGCTGTTGACTTTTTATTAAATTTGAACCAAATGGTAGAACTTTTTGGTCTTTGATGTTCTACTTTGCT
This sequence comes from Lumbricus terrestris, assembly GCA_949752735.1. Taxonomy (NCBI): domain Eukaryota; kingdom Metazoa; phylum Annelida; class Clitellata; order Crassiclitellata; family Lumbricidae; genus Lumbricus; species Lumbricus terrestris. The sequence continues at coordinate 60,531,349 of OX457038.1, forward strand.
TTGAATATTCAGAGCTTTCATGTCTGTTTTAGGCGATTATCATGGTGGACCACGTTAGTGTACAGGGAACCAAAAGTGTTGAATCATTAAGGTAAACCTACTCTGATTGATTCCCTGATGATTTTAATATCTTTTATATTGTCACATTTTTTTACAATTTAGTTTTTTCATGTGGTTGGTAACTTTATTGTGACAATGCCCGATACATGTAAATTGATTATTTTTTTATATGATGACTAGTTTAGAAAATGGTTTGATGAAAACACGTATTTACTGTAGACAGGTTACAAGGTGGTCAGATAAAGCTGATGTTGTTTTGCGGTAGGTAAACTGTGAGGTAAACTCGTCTATAGTATCTTGCCAAAGCTAAGTTTGGCATATCTGAATTCATTTTATGAGTTTACATGTATATAGTGCCTCTCAAGAACTGTTCAATTCAACTTTTCGATTCAATTTATTTCCGGAGAAAAACATAATACGATTAGGGCAGGAACATAGTAATTGACATTGTTTGCAGTTATCAATGGATGAATCAGAAGGGATTATCAATTCTGCTGATAATTTGGAGTCATCTAGTAACGTGTATAACAAAGACACAATAATGCAAGACACAGTTAATATGTACAATTACAAGAATACCAAGATAGGAGAAGCTTTTAAGTCGAAGATTGCTTATGTTTCTTATCTTGCACACTGTAAATATAGAGTAGGTATTCATGCAATTTGTTGGATTAGATAAAGACTCTGGTTTTTCTTAAACCTATGAAAACCATGCAATTGACAAATAGATAATGGGATACTGTTGTAGAACATTCATCATCATCATCATCAAAATCCTTGGGCTAAATACCCGTAGGTGTCCGACGCCACTCTCTGTCTGAGTCTATCTCGTGTCATGCTGCCCAGCTTCAACCGGTCCGGTCAACAGGTCCATACCATTAACTTCTTGGAGCAGCTAGACCAGTGGCGTAACTAGGAACTCGGGGGCCCCTAGACAAAATGTGAATATTGAAATGTATTATCACTTATAACAGTGGCGTAACTAGGAACTCGGGGGCCCCTCTGGGGCCTCCACACTCGGGGGCCCCCTAGACTTTGTCTACCCAGTCTACCCTATTGTTACGCCACTGAGCTAGACCACCTTGTCTGATTGAAGAGAATATTGGGAGAGAGGCATAAAGGACAACCTGGGTCAATGCCCGTATGTGTCCCACGCTCTCTCCCCCGACTCTCTCCACTGGTCTGTCCTGACCGGCCTGTCCATGTCTGCCCCACATCATGACACCTTGAAGCATCTGGGTTGCTATGTCACTTGTGCCGTGGTGTTTGCGGATTTCAATCGTCTTGGTCTTTTACTGCCAGCGTATCGCCACCCATCTGGCAAACCTTCCTCCCTTTGTCCGGGCTTAAGACCGGCACAGGGACGTTGTTGGTTCCCTGTGGCGTAGGATGGATGCAGTTTAACGTCGTGCCCAGGACCAATGTTGTAGAACATTAGCTCCTGCAAATGTGTTAAAGAGCAACCTATTGTTTGTATGAGCAAAGAGTTGTCGATAGAAACTAGAACTTCTAGTAGAGTATGAATGAATTTCACAGGCATGGAAGAAGAATTGCATATAAATAACCTATAATTGATGATTTTGCCAAAGATCATTTGAATAGATTAAATCAAATCTTTTAATTTGAAATTGTTTTTTTGTAGGTGAAGATGAAGTCATTTTCAAAGTGAATGAACTGTTGAGTCTTGATAAGATATTTTACGTTGCTTTATTCGGACAAGAATTTGCGGCAGAATTCGTACACCATTTGACTGAAGAGAACTGTGGTTTTTGACGTTTTACGACCAGCACTGGTTTATGACCTTCTGTTTTTATGACAAGACTTGTAATAATTATGCTGAAGGTGTGCAATTCCAGCTAGCAGTTCTCTGAAAAACATTTTCAGTTTTTGTTTAATAAAATGTGGAAACAGTTAAATTTTGCAGCTGCTGGTGACAAACCATTGTTCTTGGGTAGTTGTCATGCCTCGCAAAGTCCTAGATTCACTATTATGTGGCACTTTCTTATGATGTTCAAGATATTCTATCATGGCTCCATTAATTTTTATTATCAATAACTCTGAATTAGTGAGCTGCTGCTTAGTTATGTTAAGCTGGGCTTTTTAGCGTGCAGTTCTTGACAAAATTTGCGGTTCTAAATGAATTTGTGCAGTTGTAGAAGCACTTCTGTGCAGGTAGAAATAGTAAAAAAAGGTCATTGTCATCCAATTTGGAGTAATTTACAATGCAAGTGGGAAGGGAAAGAGGAGTTTGTTCAGTTCTAAAAATTCCTTTTTAAAACCCTGATGTTAATGTATTGTTGGCAAGCACAGACAAATTACATCTAATTCACACTGAGGGCCTGTGTCACGAAATAGAGTATCCCTCGTATTAATTGTATCCCCCAAATAAAAAAGTCGAAAAAACCGCTTCCGCGTGAAATTTTTTGTGCAAATTAATTTTCATCTGCTTTGTTTTGAACAATGACACTAAGAGGTACGTTTATTCCTACCAGATAATTTGTTTTGCCCTGTTTTTAGAGCACTTAAAACATTTAAAACGCTTAAGAACACTCAGAGTCACTAAATAGATCTAAATTCGAGTTGCCTTTATCTGAGCATTGCTTAGGACACAAAACAATTAGAGTCACTTTAAATCTTTGATTACAGCATAAATTTTTTTATTATGCGCATTTTTCAAAAAAGGGGATGGAATGGTTTATCGCCCCGGATAGTATAGACCGGTTAATTCCATCCGGGGGGATAGATTAATTCATCCCCCGGATACCTTTCAGGGGGGATACTCCGTTTCGTGTCACCTGCTCTAAATTTTCTTGTATGGTTGAGTGTCTTTGTCTCTATAATTCTATGAGGTGGCCTTTTTATTATCTGGTACTAAGCTTCATTTGGGTCCACCCCAAATGTTACATCACACTTGTTCTCCAATCCCCCCGGACGCGGTGCAGTGTTGGATATCACTCGGTTGGAGAACTTGAGATGAGTTGTGGCTCGAGAGTTGTGGTCGAGAAAGACATTCAGGATTGGATTGGATGGTGGAAATCTCGCAATGTAGCATATTGGGCGTGGAGTTTAATTGTCGGGAGTGGTAGGTTATAGTAGCCTACGTTATCGGACTTTGAAGATAATAATTATGCTTACGCTCTGGGATTCATAGGAAGTGGCGTAATTTGAATATAGGAGTGATAATAATAATAATATGATTACGAGGACGCCTAGGCTAAACTACTAAGTCTTAACCTAGGCCTACAGTGCTACACCAGTAACACCACACTTCAATCCTCCCGGCCATCTAATCTGCGCAGTTATTCACAAAACAGCCACTAGGGTAGGTCAACCCGTTCATCTTACGCCTTAACACTTCGTCGTCACATCGTTACTCAAATTTGCAAATCGCTCGTTGCCATCGGCTTATAGCCCATGCAAGACTTAAAGCACTGTGCTTAAAGTGTGGCTAGACGGTGCAAGGACGGCGTCCACGCACTTACTTTCAAATCCGAACGCCGTCCAGTGGATTCACAGAGTTTATGAGGGGGCCAAACCAAGGTAGGCCTATGTAGGTTGAGGACGAGCGGCCGAAGGGCGATCGGCAAGGCGTGGAGCGCCGAGAGGTGATGGAAATGTGCCCCTCTCCATCCAGAAAATGTTAGCCTACTTTCCGCAGTGCATTAAATTTTTAAGCTGTCATCTTTCAAAAACTGCTTTACGATTTCAGTGCTAATAAGAGTGGTAGGCCTATAAGATTTCGTTAGATCTAAATGAACTTACAATAATAGCCTAATAAGTTCTTATTTATTTTTCACATTGTAGGCCTAGCCTATTGGTATCATAGCAAGATGTCAACTATAACCAAATAATTGTATCATTTTAGTCCTGATAAAATGAGTAGGCCTCGTTTAAGATTCGAATAAATAAAATGATTATAAATAAATATAATTGCAATAAAAATAATAATTTTTTATGCAGCAAGTTCAGCAACTCAGTGCTGCTGCTGCAGTCTGCAGGCTATTAACTCGGCAATAGGCCTATTATAGAATATTATAGACCGCGAGCCAACTCTCTCTTTCGATGCCAACGAAATGGCTTCCAACCATTTTTTCATCTTTTATGCCTCTTTTATTGGAGATCGTTGGTTGTATGCAGTCTTTACTTTTAAGTCAATCATTCACCAGAGGGCAGGACATATTGCTTAGGATGGTATTTGTGATTTAGGACTTACCCTCAAAATTTTGCTAACAACATTTTACGGTGACGAGAGAGCCAGCAATTATGGCGATACATTTTTGACAACAGCAACAAACTACAAAATGATGTTTTCACAAGAGAACTTATGTCGTGATTCGTCGACTAATTATATCACTTTTCTTCGATGTGTATTATGTACTGGTAGCGTGGCCGAGTGGTCTAAGGCGCTGGTTTTAGGCACCAGTCTCTTCGGGGGCGTGGGTTCGAATCCCACCGCTGCCATGTGTTTTCATTTTGTAATCTGTTAATTTCTTTTATTGAATGTGCAAATACCTTGCAGTGCAGCTAGCATCGCAATCCATCCTGACTTATAATAACATTGACCCATAATTCGGTGATTGCAACGCTAGCCTATAATCACCTAGCCTATTGCCAAGTTCTGCGACCGTAGGCTACTTTGTTGTGCTATGCAGTGTAGGCCTTTTAGTACCTAAAGTTTTGCTAAACCGACGAGAGAAATTCCGGGTCCCCTATAGGCAGAGACACGACCTTTAAACTTTCTTAAGGTTTAATGAGAAGTAAATTTTCTAGAAGACTTAATTAGTGATAAAGGTGAAGGTAGGCCTATGACCTACACTTATTTTTTATAGGCCTGTTAGGTCTTAATATGATTTTTATTCCGTTGTTAACTTGAAGTTTTCACTTAACGTATTTGTAGCTTAGTTTTCTCTGCAACATGTAAATTATATTTAAAAAAAGCATAAATCATAAACGTTTCTATATAGGCTATAACAGCTACATAGTCTGGGCCCCTAGCAGGGTCCCTGGGTATTTGCTCCTGCACCCCCCCCCTCTTGGCGGCCCTGCTGGTCGGTTGACCATGGACGAACATTTACCCAATCGATGGGGGGGAGGGGCTTTATGTGCATTTCGATCGATGGGTAAATATAGGAGACTGCAGATCAAACACTGTGACCTAAATATCCATCCTCATGAGCTTATTACGTCATGTGACATTAGAGGACTGCAGGATTATTATATGGAATCAATTACAAATATCTCTGGCTTTTACAGCAGCACCAACAGTCTATGCAAATAGTAGCTATAGGACAACAGTCGTGTCTCGTCATCAATGCTTTGATACCCCAGCAGAGCCTAGGCTGTGCACGAGGTCTACTATGGACGACTATGTTGACAACGACTACGACAAGATGATAACGATTAGCCTACAACGACGATGACGAAACGGACGATTGGCCTAAAGATCATAATACCATACAAGTATCAGTATGCAAAGATACAAGCATTAGCCTACGCAGGAGATGAGTAGGCGGCTAGGCCTATGACGACGACGAGTTGTTGGTGGTAGTGGGGTGGGGTGGGAGGGGGCGAGGATGAGATGGAGCAGAGGGCTTTATGCAGCAGAAATTAAAGCAGTGATTCCCAACCTTTTTTGGCTTGCGGCGCACTAAGAAAGAATAAAAAATCTCGCGGCACGCTACATTATAATTACCCGTTCTTTTTATTTATTTGCCACTATTATGTAATGATATTATAATTTCAATGTTCTTATTGTATAATGATAGTACTCTAGTCTAGTGAGTCTATAGTCAATAAGCAAATCAAATTGAAACGAGGCTCCAGAGACGACAATCATAGGCCTACTCGCATTTTATCGTCGATTCTAAGAAGTCTGTCTATCTTGTTACATTTGATTTCAGTTCAGGCTGAAAATCTAAATTAAAAAAAATTACGAAGATGCAAATGGCAGAAGAATTGTGCCTGCTCGTGAATTGATCGAAGTATACGATTTTTGAATGGAAAGCCAAAACTCATCCAAACTCTTTTCGGAAAATGTTGACTGATAAAATTTGTCATTTCGTAAATCAATGAGTTCTTCTTCTTCCTCGGTTGTAAGATTTGTTGTTTCGCCGATTACGAATGGAATGATTACCCAGTCAAAATTGTCGATTGCAAGCAAAGGGAAGTAAGCTGAATGCTGTAGGCCTAGTGCTGGTTGTAAAAATGTGTTTTGGATTTAGGTGTAATTTTCTTATTTTAACTGAGATTCATTGACCGTGGGAAAACAATCAAGAATTCTCTTGGAGATCTTAACCTGCTACAGTGTGAGAGATTAAGATCAACTGACTTAAGTTTTGATGTTACAGTGATGACGTTTTCAGATTTTTTGTTTGAAATCATTATTAATTAATAACTTTTAGAATTTTCTCGCGGCACACTTGCAAAGTTCTCGCGGCACACTAGTGTGCCGCGGCTAACAGGTTGGGAATCACTGAATTAAAGGATGATGTGATGGATATGGCATCTTATCAGGGAGTTCTCAGCCGACGACTGTTGGCGATTAGTGGAAAATCGAAAGACTATATATACCATAGGCGGAGACTTGGGGGGACGGAAAGGCGCGAAATTTTTTGATGGACGATTGGCTGAGTGTTTAAGAAAAATTGTCATCTTTTGCCGGCCAAAAATTTCTGACGAAACAAATTCTGGAAAAAAATTCTATTTTCGCCGCCAAAAAAGTTGATGACTTTTTTAGTCTTGACGCTCAACGATTGGGGGGGGGGGGACAAATGCACGGGCCGTCCCCTCCCCAGCACCTTCACCGTCCCCTAGGTCTCCGCCCCTGGACTATACGATAGTGGTAGAGGATGGAAAAGTATGCCTATATATATAATTAGAAGACCAGCAGGCCCATAATAGACCTTTGTAATGAGATAAAGCATCAGTGGCTGGAGGAGAGGGTATGCTGGTGACGTTGTTGGAGGGTCGTATGGAGGGCAATGCAACGAGAGGCAGAAGGAGATTAAATATGCTGAGTGATCTCGATGATGGAGATTGGTCGCACCAAGAGGAGGGCGCAGGACAGAGAAGGTTGGAGGAGGTCGGAGAGGAACACGAGGTCGTCCATGTCACAAACCTGCTCAACAGCAGAAGAATGGAGAGAGAGAGAGAGAGAGAGAGAGAGAGAGAGAGAGAGAGAGAGAGAGAGAGAGAGAGAGAGAGAGAGAGAGAGAGAGAGAGAGAGACAGACAGACAGACAGACAGACAGACAGACGGACGGACGGACAGACAGACAAACAGACAGAGACAGAGAGACTGAGAGAGAGGAAGGGAGGGTGGGTGGGAGGAAGGAAGAGATGGAGAGAGGGAGGGAGGGAGGGTGGAAATTAGATGACGATTATGACGATGATGATAACGACGGCATATAAATATATGACGAAATTTAATTGGACCTACTATGGAATTCCTTATTAGGGTCCATAGGTTTTTTTAAAAGACCACAAGGTAATGATGAAAAATCAGCGCCGGTGTGGCATGAAATGTTGTCCGGCATGAAATTGTGTCAGGAAAGCGCTGTCATTGGTTCATGTGACCGATGACATCAGATAGCAACTGTCAAGCTAAAGCATC
>OX457038.1:60544019-60559019 GCA_949752735.1 Lumbricus terrestris
TAAGACGACACCTTAAAATGCTGCCATTGCAATGTGAAAATTCAAAAAGTTTCTAATGGGTCACTGAAACAGTACAGCTATTTTGTTAAGATGACCCCTTAAAATGCTGCCATTGCAATATGGAAATCCAAAAATTTTCTATTGGGTCACTGAAACAGTACAGCTATTTTGTTAAGACGACACCTTAAAATGCTGCCATTGTAATGTGGAAATTCAAAAAGTTTCTAATGGGTCACTGAAACAGTACAGCTATTTTGTTAAGATGACCCCTTAAAATGCTGCCATTGCAATGTGGAAATCCAAAAAATTTCTATTGGATCACTGAAAAAGTACAGCTATTTTGTTAAGACGACACCTTAAAATGCTGCCATTGCAATGTGGAAATTCAAACAGTTTCTAATGGGTTACTGAAGCAGTACAGCTATTTTGTTAAGACGACACCTTAAAATGCTGCCATTGCAATGTGGAAATCCAAAAAATTTCTATTGGATCACTGAAAAAGTACAGCTATTTTGTTAAGACGACACCTTAAAATGCTGCCATTGCAATGTGGAAATTCAAACAGTTTCTAATGGGTTACTGAAACAGTACAGCTATTTTGTTAAGATGACCCCTTAAAATGCTGCCATTGCAATGTGGAAATCCAAAAAATTTCTATTGGATCACTGAAAAAGTACAGCTATTTTGTTAAGACGACACCTTAAAATGCTGCCATTGCAATGTGGAAATTCAAACAGTTTCTAATGGGTTACTGAAGCAGTACAGCTATTTTGTTAAGATGACCCCTTAAAATGCTGCCATTGCAATGTGGAAATCCAAAAATTTTCTATTGGGTCATTGAAAAATTATATCTATTTTGTTAAGATGACACGTTAAAATGCTGCCTTTGCAATGTGGAAATCCAAAAATTTTCTAATGGGTCACTGAAACAGTACAGCTATTTTGTTAAGACGACACCTTAAAATGCTGCCATTGTAATGTGGAAATTCAAAAAGTTTCTAATGGGTCACTGAAACAGTACAGCTATTTTGTTAAGATGACCCCTTAAAATGCTGCCATTGCAATGTGGAAATCCAAAAATGTTCTAATGGGTCATTGAAAAATTATAGCTATTTTGTTAAGATGACCCCTTCAAATGCTGCCATTGCAATATAGAAATTCAAAAAGTTTCTAATGGGTCACTAAAAGTCTAAAACAGTACAGCTATTTTGTTAAGATGACCCCTTAAAATGCTGCCATTGCAATGTGGAAATCCAAAAATTTTCTAATGGGTCACTGAAACAGTACAGCTATTTTGTTAAGATGATCCCTTAAAATGCTGCCATTGCAATGTGGAAATCCAAAAAGTTTCTAATAAGTCACTGAAAAAGTACAGCTACTTTGTTAAGACGACACCTTAAAATGCTGCCATTGCAATATAGAAATTCAAAAAGTTTCTAATGGGTCACTAAAAGTCTAAAACAGTACAGCTATTTTGTTAAGATGACCCCTTAAAATGCTGCCATTGCAATGTGGAAATCCAAAAATTTTCTAATGGGTCACTGAAAAGTACAACTATTTTGTTAAGACGACACCTTAAAATGCTGCCATTGCAATGTGGAAATTCAAAAAGTTTCTGATGGGGAGGGGCGTATCCCCCTCCCCATACCCCTTCCTCTCCCAGTCTCGATGCTACGCGCATCACGAGCGTCCTTCGGGCGTTCAAATGTCTCCCCCCCCCCAGATACCCCAATTCCCCCCCCCCAGAGGAAGGGGACTAGATTAAACACTGCGCCTCTTCTTACTCATTTTTCTATTCTTTGCCGCAGCCACCACCACAACATCATCATCATCATCGTCGTCATCATCATCATCATCATCATCATCATCATCATCATCATCATCATCATCATCATCATCATCATCATCATCATCATCAATCATCATCAATCACCATCATCATCATCATCATCTTCTGTTTCTTCATCTTCGTCGTTTTCTTCTGATTCTCCTTCCCCCGCTTGGGGGTAGGCTATCCTCAGACATTCGCGACTACTGCCACAACTGTAGGCCTATATATTGTTCATGAGAATTCATCAGCTGACTATGATGTCCGTTATTTCGATGATCGTTGTTCGTATAGGACGGTAGATTTCTATCGCAGAGCGCCTTCATACCTCGGGACAATTATTCGCTGTTCGAGGGATCCTGCGAAGAAACGGAAATCCGATTCAACATCTCCTGGAGCAACGAATCGTTTGTTATCGCTTTCCATCTGGATACGTTTCAGGTAGAAATCCTAAAGGTCACGCAAACAATAGGATTAGAAAAGAAGCTATCGAAAACTTCGGCTCCTATATAATCAGTGCGGGTTAAAAGTTAAAACTGCATAGTTGGTTCCAACTTAAGTTGAATGTCGTCTTCTTCTTCTTCTTCTTCTTTTTCTTTTTTTTTCTTCTTCTTCTTCTTCCTCTTCCTCTTCCTCTTCCTCTACCTCTTCCTCTTCTTCTTCTTCTTCCTCTTCCTCTTCCTCTTCCTCTTCTTCCTCTTCCTCTTCCTCTTCCTCTTCTTCCTCTTCTTCCTCTTCCTCTTCCTCCGCTTCCTCTTCTTCTTCTTCTTCTTCTTCTTCTTCTTCTTCTTCTTCTTCTTCTTCTTCTTTTCCTTCACGCTTGAATTAATCCCTCTCTACGAGGTGGGGGGGTCAGCCACTCGGATCCTCCTCTTCCACTTTCCTCTGTCTCCAGTGTCTTCATTTTTCAGTTTGAGGTGTTTCATGTCTTCTTGTATCGCATCCTCCCATATCTTCTTTTGTCGTCCCCGACTGCGTCGTCCATAAACATCCGCCTTCATAATTCTTTTAATGCAGCTGTTCTCCTCCCTTCTCGTCACATGACCGTAGGCCTACCATCTCAACCTGACCTCTCGTATACCTTGTCAGTTACACAAGCTACTCCGAGCTCCTTTCGGATGTCCTCGTTCCTGTGTCTATCCCTGAGTGAAATTCCTAGTATAGGCATATCCACCGTAGCATTCTCATTTCCGTCCTCTCCTGTAATCCCTCTACCCCTTCTCGTCATCGTCCAGGCCTCTGCTCCATAGATCATCACCGATCTGACCATTGTTTTAATTGGATTGGCATTTTGGCATCACATAGAACTCCAGTTAACTCCCTACATTTCTGCCAGGCCAATCTGATCCTGTTTCTGATGTCGACCGCACAGCCCCGCTGAGCATTCATTGTCGATCCAAGATATTTAAAAGTTTCCGTCTGTTTCAGTTCATTTCCTGTGGTGTCCACAACCCTAGTTGTCTCAGCTGTTTTTCAGCAGACCATAGTTTATGTTGAATGTCTTCTAAACCACTTAAAAGATAAGGATATGTCATGATGCAGCGGCGTATACATAGCTTTTCATGGGCCCGTGTTCAGAGGTCCCGTGTGGGCCCCTGTTTGGTCTAGTATGGCAGGTATCTTTGCGTTCTTGCAATCAAGATCACCATAACTAATCAATGGTATTTCCTATTTAGACATAACATAATAATTATGCAATACAACTCACTCACAGAATAAACGCGAATATTGCACGAATGATACAGTTGAATTAAAGTGCTATAGCTGATGTGATTTCTCAGTCTAATTTGATATCTATCACTTTGCAGACTTATCCACCTATTATTTACTAGTAGGCCCACTAGCAGGTCTTCGTAAGACAATGCCATGGCATCCTAGAGTTTTATTTATGGCATTTTGTTCAGCAAGAAATGTCATTCATTTATCAATTCTGATCCATGATTTGCAATTTGCATACCAAAAACAAATCAAAAATGTCATTCATTTATCAATTCTGATCCATGATTTGCAATTTGCATACCAAAAACAACACATGCAATCATCAATTTGTCATAGCAGGCCTACCGAAAAAACGTTTAGCAATATTTCCTGCAAGTGCAAAAATGGAACAAACTCTGTGGTTCCCTAGGACTCTGACCCACACGTGCTCAATTTGGTGTCTCCCTGATTTTCGGGGTGAGAGCCGGGAGGAGTTGAGAGCAGCATGCGAATTACAATAAAAATAACTTGGATCAGACAATGACTCCAAGTGGAGTTGTATTGTGAAGAGGTGAAAAGAAGACTTAACTATGTGACGGTTTTGTGACCCTACAAAAAAGACTAGCGAGGGTTGAACCACCTCAAACACCGGAAATTCTCACCCTGGTTGAGGCAGATGTGAGGTCACTAGGTCTACCGTTACCATGTCCAGCAATTGACCGGAATACATGAGCATGCCTGTTACAAGTTTGAGGTTCCTGCAGTACACCATTTAATTACTATTGACCTACACGATCGTGACAGAAAGACGGGCATATAATTATCACACCTATCGTAGATAGCACAGGCATGCCCTTGTCCTTTACATATAGAGAAGCGAATCAGCGAAATGAAAATCTTATGCCGATATGGTTCGTTTCATGTTCTCCACTTAAAAACTGTATTAGATTCTATTCTTTATTATCATTCACACACTAACGAACGACATCTTGCATTTTGACCATCATGACTCGAGACGAAAACACAAGTTAAAAAGAGTTAAGTAGCCTACGGTATACTATAGAGAGTTAAGTACATAGTTTGCCCAAAGATAATTGGTTTGCCTGCCAACAGCACGGCTGAAGAAAAGTAACGAAATAGCCTAAAGCCAGTGTGTTCACAAAAACTACATCTGTCACAAAATAATGTAAATTACTAATTAGGTTAGATTAATAATTTAATAATCTCTGTGGGCCCTGGAGGTCGTGGGCCCGTGTGCTTTGCACACATTGCACACATGGTAGCTACGCCACTGTTCAACTAGTAGGCCTATGTTGTGCTATCTCGACTCTCGAGTTGTTGTGTTATGTGTTGTATTCGCTCAGGTCGTATCATATTAAAGCAAAACTGATCGGAACTACAACTATAGGCTTAGCCTGCTTAGCCATGTTTCTATTTGCATGTCTTGAAAAACCTTAAATTCTATCAATTCAGTGCACTCAACGTGCAATGGGTTTTCATTTAACGCAAACTGTGACCAACAGTGTTCCTCTTCAATTCTTCAAAGCTTTGGAAACATTTCACATCAGTAGGCCTATGCATAATTGGTAGTATCATAATCATTATAGTATTATAGCCTAATTATAATAGTATATTTGTTAGTACAGTACGTAGTATTTGCGATATACTTTCTTAGTATATGACAGCAAATCGTCTAACAATATTTATTGTGGCATATATAATTATAGTCTGGCGTTCAAGGTTCTCAGTCGACTTTCTGGAGCGTTGCTAGCGTTGATATGACTCTTCGAAATCTGCCGTCAGCCGATTCAGGTAAGTGTTCAGTGTTCAGTGTTCACACTTCAGACAAGAGTATACTCTTGCTCTTCAGGGCCGCCCAGAGAGGCAGGGGTCAAATACCCATGGGCCCGGATACTTTTAGGGGCCTGGGATAGGTAGCAAAGCATATGATTTATGTCTATTTAAATATAATATTACTTAGAATTAAATACAATGAGTGTACTCTCTGCAGGTTAAGTGGTTGTCACTCCATCATCATTGTTTCGAACCGACGGCCTCTGGATTACGATATATAAAAATGTCACAATCAAATTATATGGAAGGATAACTTACATGTAATTGCTTTATTTGTGCGGAACAATTGATATTAAATCCACGACTGAATCACCATAACTGCATGTGTCAGTATCAATGCATCTTACTGAACTATACTAAGTTACTAACCGAATGACTATAATAAAGTATAGGACCTAGGCAAGTTGGTTGGTTGATTGTTAAAATAGAATAAACAAAGCGGTGTAGCTCGTTACATGTTTAACGACAATGCCATACATATCAAGGATGATTAGTGTCGCCCTCCTCCTTTATCCAGGCTTGGGACTGGCACTGGCAGAGTGCAACCAGTGGCGGAGTTACAAAGCTTTGCCGCAGGCTGTGTTATGTGTGTGCGTGCGTGTGTGTGTGTTCGTATATATATATATATATGTGTGAGTGTGTGTGTGTGTGTGTGTGGGGTGGGCGCGTCCGTGCGTCTGTGTGTGCGTCAGTGCATGCGTGCGTCCGTACGTGTGTGTGTGTGCGTGCGTGTGCGTGCGATTCTTGTGTTCTTGCTTTGCCATCTCTCTGCAGATGTTGTTCAGCTGGCAACTAAGAAAGGCGAGCGACACTTCGCCACTCCTGTCAACCAGTCTTATTCGTGCCACGAGCGAGAGGAAATTGACCTAAGGGATCCGAACGTAGACGCCAGCAGCAGGACCCCAGTCGTTGTCATGGAGATGTGGGATGTTGAGATCCATCCCGTCATATTCACTGATTCCAGTCAACCCACAGGTAACACGTTTACCCGGTTAGCCTACATGTATCACAGGTTATCCACTTGTAAGCCCTATGATCGGTATGATCATTTGCTCTATTCCGACCTACATGTATATTCTATTCTAACTTTATCTAATAATTATAACCTAATCTTATCTAAACTAATTTGTTATAACCTCATCTTTACTAACTTAACTTTCTCTATTATCTCTAACTTAACTTATTTAACTAACATATTCCAACCTAATCTATTCTAACCTAATCTATTCTAACCTAATCTATTCCAACCTAATCTATTCTAACCTAACTCAATCTAGCTCTTATAACTCAGCATATTCTAACTTGATGCATTCCAGCTCGATCTAACTTGACGCATTATAACCTGACCTGTATTTTGCCTAATTTTTTAAAACCCATTCTATTCTATTATAACCTCATGGTCCTCATCTATTCTGACCTAATGTGTTCTGAACCTAATCTATTCTCCATGATCTAACCTAAGTTACCTAACCGAGAACAAGACCAAGGCAGTTTCGCACCAAAAGACCAATAGGCCTACATTACAATGCAAGACATAAGAAGTCTGTTTCGAAATCAAGACTTGGTCTTTAGACCAAGCAACTCGACCTCTGTGTGAGGTATAGGTCTATACAGTCTCTATACAAAAAGGCGCTAATTAATTGTTTGGATACAAATGTCTATGAAACGCATGATTTTCGTTTTATGGTGACTGTCCTTTTGTTTCAGCGTTTCATTGCCAAGAGGATGGCGAGATGCTGGCAAGACAGAACAATCAATCGTCGCTTATTGTGGCAATCTGTCTGGCCGTCTCTATTCTCACCATTCTTCTCATCTACGGTATTGCAACTGGAGGTCGCAGAATACCATACTCCATCATCTAAGTCTAGACTTACTCTTGATCGATGGCGCATATACAGATTACATGTAAAGTTCATATCTATACTATGACCATTATGAAGCTCTGATCTGATCTGGTGTACTGCAGAATATTGCATAATGCAATCTGACCTCACGTGTAGGCTTCGCCTCACCTGATCATATCTAATCGGGTCAGGTCAGGTCAGGTCAGGTCAGGTCAGGTCAGGCCAGGAATAGCGTAAACGTTCTAGTCCAATTTTATAATCTGTTCTACTGTAGTACCGTACGTATGCTCGTGTATTGTATTCTGAGGTAATGTCATCTGATCTCACCAAGTTATAAGCCAGTCTGTCGATATAATTTTTTGTTTGTATTCCTTGGTCTCGAGTGCGCACGAGTTCGTTTTTAAAAGTCTTAGTCCTGAGACCAAAGTCTTGGTCATGGTCTTGAGGTTTCAGGTCTTGACAACAAGACTTCTGTGTAATTTGACTTCATCTGACCTGATCTCGTTATGTTGCACAATAATAATTAGCTAAATTCAGCGAAACGTTGCAGGGCATATAAATAAATACAACTGAATGCAGAGTATTCATTTTGAAGCAGCAAAAACGCTCTGTGTGCTTATATGATGGCGCTACAGAAGTCTCCATCTTTAAGATCAGATCGCTTTTAAAAATGCAACACTCTGTGGCTTGCTCCTTGCCACAATTTCTCAACACCTCTTTTGGGCCGGTCATTTTCTGGAACTAGGCTTATGTTCGTGGGGCGCGGTGGTGTAGTGGTGGCTAAGCCCCCTAAAAAAGGCCATCCATTTTTTCCCCATGTAAAAAAAAATTGACGATTGACTGACCCCTTAAGCCCCCCCCAAAAAAAATTGACCGCAAAGGTACGCACGAGGTTTGGCAGACAGCTTAGCGGTCACGCAAAAGGACCACTTTTCCAAGATTTCGAGCAAATGACTAAAAAAAGTCATCAGAAATTTTGACGGCTGAAATGGAAATTTTTCTTGAGATTTTGGTCGACGACTAAAAAAAGGTCATCAGAAATTTTGGCGACTGAAAACGGAAAATTTTTCCCGAAAATTCAGCCCCGCAAAACTGAAATCCTGGCGCCGCCACTGTCAATAAATCATAATTTGTATAGCGCCCTTTCAAGATCCCTACTCAGAAGCGTCGATATCTACGTATTTTTCTATTTGAAGACAATCGTTATCATGAATATATATGCATTTTCAGTATCGAGAGAATCGTAGCCATAGCAACATACTCTTCTGTTTGAGGATAATCGTAACCATGTCTATGTATTTTTCTGTTGGAACACAATCGTAAGAGTTAGCAACGCATTTTTCTAGTTCAAGTCTTCAAGACAATCGTAACCATAGCAACATACTCTTCTATATATATTTGAGGATAATCGTAACTATAACAGCGTACTCCTGTTTGAGGATAATCGTAACCATAACAACGTATACTTCTGTATGATGATAATTGTAACCATATCTATGTATTCTTCTGCTAGAACACAATCGCAAGAGTTAAATATACGCATTTTTCAAGTTCAAGACAATCGTATCCATAGCAACATACACTTCTGTTTAAGAAAAATCGTAACCATAACCCATATCTACGTATTGTTCTGTTCGAAAGGCTATCGTTTCGATTAACTACGCATTTGCCTATTTTAAGACAATTATAACCATATCAACGTAGGCCTAGCTATGCTCTTCTGTTTAAAGACAATCGTAACCAACTGACGCATTTCTTTTGTTTAAGAACAATCATCACCCTAATTTGTCTACGAATTCTTCTGTTAGAAGACAATCGTAGGAATTAAACAATGGCACGTGACGTAATCGTACTCGAGCATTTATAAAGCGCCACCTAAAATCGGGGGCGCTCACCGACAAAAAGAGGTTTTCAGGCGCTTGCAGGTGACACGAAACGGAGTATCCCCCCTGAAAGCTATCCGGGGGGATGAATTAATCTATCCCCCCCGGATGGAATTAACCGGTCTATACTATCCGGAGGGATAAACCATTCTATCCCGTTTTTTGAAAAATTCGCACAATAAAAAATTTATGCTGTAATCAAAATTTTAAGTGACTCTAATTGTTTTAAGTGTCCGAAGCAATGCTCAGATAAAGGCAACTCGAATTTATTTAGTGACTCTGAGTGTTCTTAAGTGTTTTAATGTTTTAAGTGCTCTAAAAACTGGGCAAAACAAATTATCTAGTAGGAATAAACATACCTGTTAGTGTCATTGTTCAAAACAAAGCAGATGAAAATGAATTTGCAAAACAAATTCCGCGCGAAAGCGTTTTTTTCGACTTTTTTTAATTTGGGGGATACAATTAATATACGGGGGATACTCTATTTCGTGACACAGGCATGGGTTGTGATAATTGAAAAACAGTAAGAAAAATAGAATATTAAAAAAATCTTTTTTTATACGGGACCGAGGGCCTCCGAGGCAGTTGCTAGTCGGTTCCATCTGGCGGGGCCAGGACCCAGGGGCCTACAAAAGCGAAGACCATAGACTGCTCCGTAAAGGTACGCTATGCTTCGAGGAAAAGCGATAGTGGTCGCAGGTTGAGGACCGTTCAAATGGAGGAATGACAGCCGCAGACTAGAGATAGGCAATAGCCACTGAAATATCGTGAAGCAGATTCAGTAAGACAGTTTCAGATGAGTGACCAGACCTTGGCAAATTTGGAGCAGGCCTAAGTGAAAGAAATTTCGGGTAAAAGAAGAACTATAGGCCTATGTATAATTATGAATTCATGGAGAGAATAGGAAAGAAAATTTAAGCTAAATATATAGATAAGCAGAGTGCTCGGGTCTGCCTACAATCTTATCAAATATAGTGGGGAATTAGATTATTCGAAAGAGTGCAATTCCAAATTGCTATGACTCATTGTTGGGAAATTTCCTGCTTCTGGTAGTAAATATTGCGCATAATCGCACAAAACGAAAATACTTCGAAGTTCCCCTTGGATTGTCTGTGAGCTTATGTATAGCGGCGCTATAGTTGCCCTCTGGGTATCAATAATTTTATTTTGTTGTCGAAGCTGATTCATTACAACTGTCTGCGAAATAGCACATACCAAGAGAGAGAGAGAGTGAGAGATAGAGAGAGAGAGAGAGAGAGAGAGAGAGAGAGAGAGAGAGAGAGAGAGAGAGAGAGAGAGAGAGAGAGAGAGAGAGAGAGAGAGAGAGAGAGAAATTACATGTAGGCCTACAATTTGTACATAGTCTACGGCATAATGAATTTCATCTTCATCAACCAATTATGCCCTAACACTTTTCGACAGCATCCCTATAGCATTGAAAAGCATGGGTTTAAACTAGGACCTCTGGATGACCCATATCGGCTCTAATTCGCTACAAGGATCTGCTAGCCCGATGTTTAAAGCCCAAGGTCTGAAATCTTTGGTTTCTCCGTAAACCAGACACGTGACGCATTCAGTAACGCCTCCTATATAGACGTGCTTGTCAATCAGCCTGTGCCTCAGTTTGCCTGCAGACTAGTGCCCCTGCAGGGATCATTCCACCCCCTAAACATGCCGAGCTGACGGGTTCCTCCAAGGTTATTTATATGCAAATTAGCTAAACCTTGTTTGTCTTCAAGATCCACTCACCTGTGTCTTTAGGCCTACCTCAGCCTAGGTCGTACAAGTGTTCCTTTGTTTATAGATAACACATGTAAATAATCATTATACGTGGTCCCTCCTAATGGGTCAGAGGTGTTTATATTTGGGCATCTCAATTGGCCAGCTATAGTCCTTATTTATATGTTTGGATGTATTCTAAACTTGGGCCATAGCTAGCTACTGCGTGCAGAAGATATTTGCTCATTCTTTAATTTCTATAGTGCCTATATTTCTATAGTAGGACAACCGAAGAATTCAATAGCAAATGCACAGCAAGTTGCTATCTGTTGGGTAGCATTATAAATATATTCGTATATATATATATATATATATATCATTCTTAGCTGAATGGCGCGTAATAAAATATTTCGTCACGTCTGCAATCGGTGTACGCAGAGAATAATTCTCTCCCTAAACCGATTGCAGGCGTGACTAATTCATACATTTCGAGAATTTATATAGCGCTCTTCAAGAAATCTGCTTGGAAGTGCTCCCAGCTTAGGCACAGATAAAAAAAAGTAGGCATTGAGCGACTTGTAAAAGGCAGGCGAGCACAGCCTGTGCATCAAATGCTAGGCTAATGGGAGGTCATTCCAGATGCGGACCAATAGTCGATAAGGCTCGGCGCTGTCTCACAGAAGTACGAGTTCGCGGAACCAAAAGCTCCCCCGTTGAAGAGCTCGACAGGCTGTGCGGTCGGATACAGGCCAACAAAGATCAGACAAGCATGACAGAGCGCAAACAAGAAGGCACCGCCAAACAAGTGCAACAACTCGTAGAAGACGCGCTGTGAAACAGGGAGCCAGCGAAGAACGTCACGCATTTAGGCAGAGACAGAGGCATATTTAGTAATGCGGCCAATGAGGCGAACAGCCGAACGAAGAACTCGTTCAAGGCGCCCAGTTAGTTCAAGTTGAAGTGGCAGACCCACGAGTAACGAACTGCAGTGATCAATTCTACTATTGTGACAAAGGCATACATGGACCCGAACGGTCGAGGCGGATCTCAGACCTCTGAACTTTGGGCTGAGCACTGCATGGAGACGAGCGCAGGACAGAGTCTTGTGGCAAAGGACGGTGCATGGAAACGGCTACGCTCCAGAGAAGGGCACGCCAATGATGATGATGATGATGATGACAAAGGCATGCAGAAGAGCCACAGTAATAAATTATGGCGTCATGAGAAAGTGAACTTGAGACAACTCGGAATAGACGAAGCTGGTAGTTGTAACTACGAGTGACCAAATTGATATGCTGTGAGAAATTGACCCAAAGTGACTCCGACGTTTCGTACTGTGCGAGAGAACGAGATATACTCTGAGATATATGAAGTCGCTGCTTTGGTAGGTGCAGGTCAATGGACGCCTATTGTCTGCAGTGGCGGCGCCAGGGGGGGGCTGGAGGGGGCTAAGCCCCCCCTAAATGCGGCTCAGCCCCCCCAAAGCAAAATGCGGAAAATGTCTATAACGGCTATTTTCGTAATAAGAAAACTAGACAATCATCAACGGCATCGAAATCTATTTGAGAATGAAGTTAGCGACTTCATTTCTTGGCCTCAGTCTATGAAAACGGGTGACAAGTTTGCACCCTTACCTTTTGACCATACAACCGGACAGGGTTGTCAAAAAAACATCCTGGCTCTTAGACACCTCGTTTCAGATTGAAACTGTTTTATAAGTACTAGACGTATAGAAATATTGAAATTGCCTAGTCCTTCAAAAAGTGGTGCAAAGCTGTATTTTCTATTGAATTTTCGCATATTTCAAAAAATTAATCATCGTCACAAAAGAATGTTCAGGATTTCTCCCTCCTGCAATCAACTATATAATCACAGCCTAGATGCTTGCGCCAGTGGCGTCGTCAGAGGGCTAGGGGTTATAACCTCTAAATGCGGTTCAGCCCCAGAAAGAAAAAAGCAGAAAATACCCATTACGGCTTATTTCGTAATAAGAAAGCTAAACAATGGTCAATGGCATCGAAATCAACTATATATACAATAATTATATATATATATATATATATTAAGTTGTATAGGTCATTTAATTCGTTGCATAGCAAATGCTACAAATTTAGTGAACCAGTTTTGTTGCATTTAGTAGCTGCCGTTTCTTTTTTATGGAATGGAAGCTGTCAGCCTTCCAAAAGTGAGCTGAACTATTTAGAGTACACTTACAGCTCAGCAGTATGTAAAATTTTTAAAGTCTCCCATAGTAGTGTTGCATCTGTACTGCACATCATGCATGAAAATAATATTACAGACTGCTGGTTATCCAGAATATTGCGTTTTATCCAGAAATGCCTTTGACACAACAATGTAGTTGTCAGATTTGCGTCATGTTTCTCTTACACACCTCTAATGTGCGCGCTCTTGTTATTTTCGGTATAATAATTATTATATTCTTGTTGTGTATACCACCACTGTCTGGGAAAGTAGGCCTACGTTTGATATAATGGTTATCAGTAAAAAGTCCTAGAGCTATTAGCATATACATGTAAAACATTTGTGTGCAGATAATTACATGTATATAAACATATACATAAAATAATTGTGTGCGTATATCTAAGCATGCATACTTTTGTATTAAAGAAACTTAAACTGTTTTCTGTCATTAGTAATATGCAGGCAGATAAATATAAGAGTGTTCTGTGAATGCTGTTGGACACCTTTATTGTGATTTATTTTTATTTGTGATTATTTTACTTCAATGTCCAGGGTAACGGCCACTGTTGTCATAGACCCTGGTCAAATCGGATCCATCCATTATTGTGACTGTAACGGTCTCTGTTGTCATAGACCCTGGTCAAATCGGATCCATCCATTATTGTGATTACTTTTTTAGTGTAAAATTTCTGAGTATTAATATTGTGTTGGACACCTTTATTGTGATAACCTGGAACTCGAGTCCGTGTTCATGGCCGACTTTTATACGATAACACTGAATTACACACCATTTTATTGTAAAATATATGAATATTAAAACAGTGTTGGACACCTTTATTGTGAAA
Source organism: Lumbricus terrestris (assembly GCA_949752735.1). NCBI lineage: Eukaryota > Metazoa > Annelida > Clitellata > Crassiclitellata > Lumbricidae > Lumbricus > Lumbricus terrestris. The sequence goes on from OX457038.1 coordinate 60,557,893, forward strand.
ATTTGGAACTCGAGTCCGTGTACATGGTCGACTTTTTATATGATAATACTTAATTGCACACCATTTTATTGTAAAATTTCTGAATATTAATACTGTTTTGGACACCTTTTATTGTGACAACTTGGATCACGAGTCTGCTTCTATGGTTGACTTTTTATACGATTATACTGAAATGCACACCTTTGTATTGTGGTATTTCTGAATATTAATGCGCTGTTGGACACCTTTATTGTGATTTATTTTATTAGTGATTATTTCAATTGAATGTCCAGGGTAACGGCCACTGTTGTCGTAGACCCTGGTCAAGTCGGATCCATCCATTATTGTGATTACTTTTTTTATTTTTGTAAAATTTCTGAATATTAATTCTGTGTTGGACAGCTTTATTGTGATAACTTGGAACTGGAGTCCGTGTCCATGGCCGACTTTTTATACGATAATACTGAATTACACACCATTTTATTGTGGAATTTATGAATATTAATGCGCTGTTGGACACCTTTATTGTGATAACTTGGAACTCGAGTCCGTGCCCATGGCCGACTTTCTATACGATAATACTGAATTACACACCATTTTATTGTAAAATTTCTGAATATTAAAGCTGTGTTGGACACCTTTATTGTGATAACTTGGAACTGGAGCCCGTGTCCATGGCCGACTTTTTATACGATAATACTGAATTGCACACCATTTTATTATAAAATTTCTGAATATTAATACTGTGTTGGACACCTTTTATTGTGACAACTTGGATCTCGAGTCTGTGTCCATGGTTGACTTTTTATACGATCATTCTGAATTGCACACCATTGTATTGTGGAATTTCTGAATATTAATTCGGTGTTGGACACCTTTATTGTGATAACTTAGAACTCTAGTCAACGTGGTTTTTGAGTGATTGCATATCGGTATGTCAAAGACAATAGGGACTTAACATTACCTCACTGTCTGCACCACATAGCTACTCGGGCTGCTGTGTGCACACGCACTGTATATACTTGCTCAGCTCGGTCACCAACTCAGCTCAAATGACTGAAATTTCGGGGTATGGTACAGTGCGGGCACGGCATAGACTTTACGCGGACGCGTTTGAGGACCTTCCATTCCCTTTTGCTGCCTTAGTT
>OX457038.1:60564019-61154019 GCA_949752735.1 Lumbricus terrestris
TATTTCATTCTCAAAATGAACTTCTTTAATAGCTATAGTAGGTCTGTATCATGATCGAGGTGACGTCACAATGGGCCTAGTTTTATATTCTCAAACTGAACGTATAATAATAGATTTGTATCATAATCAGAGCGATGTTGCATTCAAACAGCCCCAGTTTTGTATTATGAAAATGAAATAATATGACAGCAGATCTGTATCATAATGGAAATGACGTCACAATAGACCTAAAAGGCCCCGTTTTATATTTGCAAAATGAACATAATATACTGGTAGAACTGTATAATAATCGAAGTGACGTCACAATAGACCTTGTTTATATTCTCAATATGCACTTCTATAATAGTACATTTGTCTCATAATCGAAGTGACGTCACACTAGACCTTGTTTATATTCTCAAAATGCACTTCCATAGTAGGCCTAGTATATTTGTATCATAATCAATGTGACGCCACAATAGGCGCTGTTTTTTAATTCTCGGTGTGAACTTATAATATAATAGCAAAATTGTATCATAATCAGAGCGACATTACAATAGTAAATAGGCATAGACCTAGTTTTGTATTCTCAGCATTAATGAAATAATATGACAGCAGATTTTTGTCCTGATCGAAGTGACGTCACAATAGGTGTAATTTCGTTTTCTCAGTGAACTTATTTAATTGTAGAATTGTATCATAATCGAAGTGACGTCATAAAAGGTCACGTTTTATATTCTCAAAATTAACATCTACATGACTTAATGCATATACATGCATATAATAGTAGATCTGCATCATGCTCACTCAGAAGCGGATCCAAGGAAGGGGCCAATCCGGCCATGCCCCACCCAATTCAGAGATTCGCATATGACGTGGTCCCTCCCTCCATCAGGTTTCAAGAAGTCGTAAATCAACGCAACGGGAACAGGAAGGTGGGAGAGAAAGTATATATAGGCCTAGTACATGACTAATAAAGTCATCAGATTTTAAATAACCGGAGTCGCCACGGGTTTTTAGAAGTTTTTTGGGCGAAAGACTAACAAAAGACCAACGAAAAAATTTTCGGCCCTAGACCACAAATTTTGTCCACCCCCTTCCAAAATTTCGTTATCCGCCCCTATATTCGTTCAACTCAAATCGAAAACGTACGTATAGATACTCTACAGTCAACTTTCACAGTTCCACTACGGTAGCACGAAATCGCCAGCTGCAAAAGGTTCGTTAGTTGAACTTGTGTGCAAAAACTGAATTACGTCATTATGACATGTAGGTCACTTTGAGGCTTCAAAAAAATAGTAGGCCTAAGTGAAATATTTCCAAATCGAGTCGAGTAGATGAAACAACGATCGACTCGAATTAGCAAGACTCACGATCGACTCGACTTGCAAGTCGACGATTTTTCGATCGACTCGACTTGGCAGGACTCACGATCGACTCGACTTGCAAGTCGATCGAGTCGACGATTTTTCGATCGACTCGACTTGGCAAGACTCACGATCGACTCGACTTGCAAGTCGATCGAGTCGACGATTTTTCGATCGACTCGACTTGGCCGAGTTATGATCGACTCGATCGATCAACTCGATCGACTGCGGGGTATAATAATTACTATGCATGTAGCCTACGGCACCGATTCAAAACGAACAGCGACGGTGAATGAATCGGTAGGACCTTAAAACCCCGGTTAGGCCTAGTTCATTGAAGTTTGAACAATAGCCTATGTGTACGCTGGACTAACCCATAGGTCTACGGCCGCTGTAGTAAAATGTGAAGCCTACGTTTACACGTCACATTGTTTTATTTATGTTTTTTTTAAATAGCATTTAACATCAACAACAACAGTTAGGCGCCTGTTCATGGCTGCCGTATATGCGCCTGTTTATGGCTGCCGCTACTGTATCTTATCTTATTTCTTTACATTATTATTACTATACTTTATTATTATTTCTGTGTTTTATTTTACATTTTTGACATGTAATGCTTGTGCGCTTGTCATATGCAAATAAAGGCTACTTACTTACTTACTTACTTACTTACTTACTTACTTACTTACTTATGCAGTATAAAAATGCGTGTAAGCGTGTGTTAGTGCGTTCTATTGGAACCTCTCGAAAACGTTCATCGCTAGGTTTAATGTCGACTTAGAAATTGCCCTACATTGAAAAACATTGGTGTACATTGAAACACAATGCAAATAACTATAGGTAGTAGGTATGGTATTAATTAAAGCGAAATTAGTAGATTAGTCACCAAATTTATCTTCTATCAATCGATTAAATTCAATTAATTTAGGATCTGCGACGTGTCACTAAAGTGTAAACTATTTACAAATGTAGGCCACTTGCTGACTCAGCTGCTTTCTTTCTACGAAAAACTTCAATCAATCAACCAATCAATCAACATTTTGAAGTCGTGTTGTCTTCAGCATGTGAATTGACTGAAATGATATTTTTTATCCGTGCACAGTAAACAATATTTTCCCCATTTAATTGAGCGCCTGCAAACGCACTGCGCTTTACATGTAGGCCTACAAGTTAATTACCATCAAAATTAACTACTAACTGAACAGACATCCTGCAATGCACACGCACACGCACACGCACGCGCACGCACACGCACACACACGCACACGCACACCCACATGCTTGTTGATTACTATAGAATGAAGATACTTCAAAACAGTTCAATTTCGTCGCCATCCTGGATTTTGCCATCAGCTTTTGCTTTCAATGCAAAATGATCGCGCTGTTAATTTTCCACTCAAGCATACCACGTCAATATCATTGTTCGCATGCATGTTTTGCTGTTTTCTCTTTGCATGGGCCACATTTAACTGTAACGGTCTATCGGTCTTATATATTCGCAAGAATAAGACCGATATGAATATCTGACACGTGTTATATATATATATATATATATATATGTTATATGTAGTAGGCCTATAATATTATATATAATTATATTATATATACATAGGCCTAGGCCTATATTGTGTGCATGTGCGAACTTGCACAATTAAGCAGGTCGGTTACAACAGGCTCGGTAGCTTAACACCATTGAACTATTTGTTCAAGTAGGCCTATAATAACAGTCTATATGTATACGGTAGTCGAGGTCAGGTGATATATGTAGGCCTATACTTAACGTTTCTATATTATATGAGACGTCACTTGTGGTCATTGTTTGATAAGCAGGTTTCTTCTTCTCCTCGAGTCCTCATATTTCACCTTGAAGGGCACTCATTGAAGTGAGAGTATTATAAAAGCGGTCATATAACAACAATTTCACCGCAACTACGCCACTGTTCATTTATTTTATTTATTTATTTTTCGCATTTGCTATGGAAATCCTTCAAGCTTACTGCTCAGAGGCGCTCCCGACTATATACAGCGCAAACACTGCGTCGGAGTTTCACGCCGAAGCGCGCGCGAACTATTGGGAGTGAAGGACTTGCTCAAGGTGTATACCAATACGCGGCAGCATGAGGTGGATTCGAACCTGGAACCTCTGGCTCTAAGGCACCGAACCCACCACTACACCATGCACCGCGCCCCACAAACTGCACTGCTTGCACTCTGACCGGGCCAATCCCAGGCCTGGATATAAAGGAGGATGCATGCAACGCTAATGATCTTTATTTCCACACATGAGTGTCGTTACACTGGAACGGTATATGTATACACACACACACACACACACACACACACACACACACACACACACACACACACACACACACACACACACACACACACACACACACACACACACACACACACACACACACACACACACACACACACACACACACACACACACACACACACACACACATATATATATATATACATATATATATACATGTTTACGTAGGCTATAATTAGCCCCATGAGCATTATAATAATATATAGTATATATATATATATACACCGTTTCACCACTTTTGCTCATGGGCTAATTATACGTAAATATGCACTATCAAATCGTAAACGTAGCCTATATAAAATACGAAATATCAATAGTTTTAATATTCAGAATGTCTGTGATGTGTAAAAGATGTTGTATATACGCCAGAGAAGACTGTAATCAATATAATTTATGCAGATGAATGATGCTGCATGCATGCATGCCAGCTGCAGCCTATAATATAGGTCAGCTTCCTTAGTCATCGAGAGTTACAGAGTACACACAGACCAATATCATTGGTGTATGTATCGTGCACAAACTCTGTACAAGTGTACAAGCAGTATCCCTTCAAGCTTTTGAACCAAGCTATGGCATATAGGCTTCATATGCTATGCATAGCCTATAGAATATAGACACAAACGTGTATATATATAAAAAGACAAATAGCGAACTGCATTTGCTTTGATGGTCTATCTGTAGACTGCAGGATATAAAATCTATGCATGTATAAATTGACTTTACATGTATGCAATTGTAGGTTAGCTAATAAGATTGGCTAAACGATACATGTAGACTATGCCAGAAGCATGTAGGGCCTATGCATGTATGTATGTACAGGGTGGGCCATAAAAAAGTAACCCCCTACGGATTTTATCCCATATCTTGGCGAAACATAAGAATTTTTAAATGAAACTTTACAGTCTTAAAGGCAATTCATATTTACGTACAATGGTCAAATTTCAACAAAATATTTCAAACAGAACAAAAGTTATATCACTTTTAGCGAGGCCACCCCTCGTTTTTTGACGATTCAAAAACGAAACGCAACAAAATTAGTTTTTTGCTAATATCTTGGTCAGAAGTAAGAATATCGAAATGAAATTTTACAGGATTAAAGACAATTCATATTTACAAATGATAGCCAGATTTCATAAAAATATTTCAAACCCAACAAATGTTATACCACTTTTAGTGAGGCCACCCATCGTTTTCTGACTTTTTTGAATCATCAAAAAACGTAGGGTGGCCTCGCTAAAAGTGATATAACTTATGTTCTGTTTGAAATATTTTGATGAAATTTGGCCATTCTACGTAAATATGAATTGCCTTTAAGACTGTAAAGTTTCATATAAAAATTCGTATGTTTGGCCAAGATATGGGCTAAAAACCGTAGGGGGTTACTTTTTTATGGCCCACCCTGTATATATATATATACATTCATATACAGAATATACTCTGATATAATATAGGTAGCTTTCCTATATTATTCGTCATATTATTCGTGTATGATTAGCGCTGCATTTAATCTGGCTGGATAAACATTTCGCTCGGAAGCGGAAATGCTGAGCCTAAAAGCCTCCGGACTATAATGAACTAAGTGGATGATCGCCTGTATACCGTTCGACCGATTACACTTTCGTATACGAGATGGAATATGTCTTTCTGTCTTTCTGTCTGTCTTTCTGTTTGTCTTTCTGTCGGTTTTCTGCCAGTCTTTCTGTCTGTCTTTCTGTCGGTTTTCTGCCAGTCTTTCTGGGTCATTTGCTACGCTCAGCGAGCGTTTTCTCGCAGTGTTTTTTGCGCGATATATTCAGTCTTCATTTCCAGTAGGCTATATGCTGATAAATTGCTGTGTTAATTTGCTTGACCAGGGCTGTAATCAAGGGTATACGCGGGTATACGGCGTATACTCACCTCCGGGGAAAAACGGCATCGTATACTCACCGCGAAAAACCAGGGTATACGCGGGTACACAGCGTATACTCACCTCACAAAGGGTGTGTGGGTATACGCGAGAGAAAGGCAAAGGCTATGCGAATGACTAAAAAAAAAAGGTCGTCAGAAATTTTGGCGGCGAAAATGGGAAATTTTCATGAGATTTCGGCTGACGACTAAAAAAAAAAAAAAAAAAAAAAAAGGTCATCAGATTTTTCGGACGGGAAAATGGGGAAATTTTTGCCGGATGACAGCCGCCAGAAATTTTTTCCCGAAAAAGTCGGTTTTTCTCCTGGTCAGCGTATACTCACCTCAAAATTTACCAGTACAGCCCTGTGCTTGACGTAATATCAATTTATACGTAAACCTATTGCAAGCATGCAGCAAAAGCTGTTTTATTAACATGGATAAATACATGTGCATTATGAATGTTTTCAACTATAGGCCTAGTTGTTTTCATTTACAAATGATTGTGCCAAGAACTATTGCATAATTTTGTCTCAAGGATCCGCTTTAAAATGTTTTGAGTTTTGATTGACATTATTAACATTGGTATTTCATGTTATAATACAATGAACATTGATGACTTTGTAGATGATTTTTGACCTGTTTTTTGGAAACTGTAAAATTATGATTTATGTTTTCAATGTTCTGTATATTATTTCATTTGTCGTCAACGACCATTGATGTCACATGACGACGTTAATTATTGGAATAAAAAAACTAAATAAATAATTATGTTCTACAACGTTACTCAGCAAAAAAACACGTATGCCTACTCACTGATCGTAGGTAACGAGGAGGAATGTAATTAGATCTATTATTTTGAGTAGTGGTCGAAGGTATGCTGGCGCTGAGCGCTTTGTCAGTTAAATAGATCAATTTAAATTTTATTATGAACGCAGCAGGAACTTCCAGGAAGTCAAATGCAACGGACGCAGAGGTTTTTGTTCGTAGCGAGTCACGTAGCATTAGTGAACTACGGAGCTTTGGGTGCGCTTCAGCCTATTGCGTTCAAGGTCTGAGAGACCCACAACAGCAGAACTAACATACGGTAATTAAAGCTAGAAGCAAGGCATGAGACTTTGTTTGGTTTGCAGCATATTTTTAGTCAAAACCTGCTGCGACGAATTGCTCTGGTATACGATAGATAAAAACAAGAATAACAAATATTTGCTATGTGCGGTCGGAATGTGAGCTTACTGCCTGCGGGGTTGTGCCCCAAACGTGTTTTTACAGCATCTGATAGACATAGTGTCTGCCAGGTCGATGTTATACAGAGCGAAGGAAGAGAACGCAGGCGTTGGCGTGAACCAAAACAAAATTGCATCAGACTTTGTCTGGGCTTATGGTCCTATTATTCAACAGAACCCATACATACAGTTTATTTGTACGTAGTCATATATGCATAACGGGGGGAGGGAGAAGTCCCGCAAAATATACGAGTTGCAGCAGGGGAAGGGGGGTCAAAGATACAATTTTTGAGTACGTAATAAAATAATAATATGGATGGTTGGTCCAATGGTCCATATATATACATATTGAATCTGATGAACAGCACATAATATTATACACCAAACTGATCAATGTTAGTCCTGCTGCTGCTGCTGCTGCTGCTGCTGCTGCTGCTGCTGCTGCTGCTGCTGTTGGCCACATCAGTTTATCGAGGGCATTCATGACCATTCTCTCCGTAGTCAAAGCAGGAAACGACCGGAACTCAAAGAGACTCGCCTGCATCGGGGGTGGGGGTGGGTGGGGGGTGGGGTGGGTCCGTCCTCTATGCGCTGTCGCCTGCATTCGTCACATTTACCGTAATCTAATTATCATAATTAGAGAAACAGATGCCGCCGACAGAAATTGCGATGGATATGTATGTAGTACCGATTTCAACACAACGCACGTAGACCCTGTGTATGTATATGTGTGTGAATGTGTGTGTGTGTGTGTGTGCATGCGTGCGTGCGTGTGTGCGCGTGTGTGTTTGGGTATGTATGTGTGAGAGCGCACATAAAATTGTGCATTGGCCTATGCAGGCCTATGCATCTGCAAGCATAAGTAAGGCTTATATAGTTCCATATACATGTAAGTAGGTCTAGAATTTAATATTCTCTGTATTGCTTCTAATAAGATATTTATACAACGCTAATTTAAAATTATATATCGAAAGCTGTTTGCAAAATGAAATCGAGAAGTAGACGGGTTTCCAAAGTTCACAGAGGCGATCTTCGAACTCCATTGGGAGAAAAAACACCGACTGCGCATGCGTAGGCTACCGTACAGAAACCGCTGATCTTCAGTCAGTCTTGGCTAAAGTTATTAATGCGTCTGCCGTCAAGAAAGATAAAACCTCTGGCTGACCTGACAACCTTGTCAGCTGTTTTGTTCTGTACAATGAGCATAATAATTATTGTATGGTGCCCAGTCGTGCTCAATGTGGCGCAAAATCACGGCTGTCAACTGACAACTGACTTATAAGCATTGATTGAACTCGATATTTTTTAGGCGCAAAAATTTAAATCTTATAAATGAATGTATGGAATAAATTAATGAAAAACCTTCGACGCCCATGTCAATCAATCGATAAATTGTTCATCCAGTCATCTATTCAAACCATCTATCAATTTATCATCCATTCACTAATTTACCCATCCATCTATCCAAGCATGTGCACATCATCCATTCATTAATTCGCTCATTCATCCATTAATTCGTCCAGCAATGAATAAATTTATCTTACCATCTATCATTCCATCCATTAAATCGTCCATGAATAAAAAAATTATGCAGGCACCCATGCATAATCCATCCACTAATTCACCCACCCATCCATTAATGTGTTCAGCAATCGATAAAGTCGTTTATTCATTTACCAACGCATCCATCATTAATTCACCTTTTAATTCACTCATCTCTCCATTAATTCGTCCTTTAATTAACCAATCCATCCACTAATTCCCCCCCCCAGTAATCAGTAAACTTTTCCATCCGTCTGTCCGTCCATCCATCCACTCACCCACCCCATCCATCCATCCATCCATCCATCCATCCATCCATCCATCCATCCATCCATCCATCCATCCATCCATTCATCCATCCATCCACCTACCCATCCATTCATCCGTCCATTCATTCATCTATCCATCCATTCATCTATCCATCTGTTTCTTTTCCTTCAGGGTACCTGAGCGAGATCCATAAACCGGACAGCTACGTTGTCGTCTGTCATGTTCCGGAAGTGCAGGACTTACCCGCCTTCTCATTCAAACGTAAGATTCATTCAATTACTCGTTTAAAAATTCATCTCATACAAGAGCGCTACATAAATTGTAGCATTACGCTACAATTACGATTAAGTTAATTAAGTTTTAAATGATAACACAGATGGCGCAGCACGGTTAAAATTAGTACCCGATAGTATACATACAACTTTATTCAATGCAATGCAATGCAATAGAAATTTAATACTATATAGGCCTGCCCGTTAATAGCATAACACGCATTTTCATAAATGCACGTAGACCTAAATGAGATCATGGGCGGAGTTTGGTTTCCGTTCTTGGAGGGGCTAAAGCCTTCTTTGGGGGGAGGGGCTAAGCCCGGGAAATGATACCAATTACACGGTAAAAATGAATCTGGGTCTTCTTGGGGGGGGGGGCTTTAGCCCCCTACTCTCCTAGCCCCTGATAAATTCCGCCCATGAATAAGATAATAGCTTGCGTTAAATAATTATGGTACAGTATGGAAAAGTAATTTAAAATAAGTTTAGTCAAACTATAGGGTCAGGTAAGGTAGGAAGTGAGACAAATAAGATTAAATTAAATAAAGCAAGCTAAAAACGATGGCAATTTAAGGTAAGTTGGAGCAGAGGAAGAGCAAACCTGGTCAACAATCTGAATTGGTAAGTCGGCATAATTATATCCACTGAGAAAAATTACGTCTATGGCCGGATCCCATGCTTTCTGTTTATCCGACATTTTTCGTTATCTTTGCACTGCAGACGGCCTGAAAATACCCGTGGAGGAGTGGCAGAAATCCCTGAACGAATCCATCGAGAAGGTCAAAGAACTGGAACTCTATTACGATGGGGAACTTCTCAGACGAAAGGTCGGCAGACTTCAATTTTGTTTCTACCTTTTACGCCATGGCCTGACGTCATAACTGCTATGATAACGTCATAATCGCTTACGCTCGTTAATTAGCGTTTGTTGAACACGGAGACCATAGGAAAATCCAATCATGTCATGTCATTCCGCCATCGTCGCTCTGCGACGGTTGGCTGCACGAATGGATGAGCATTTTCCACAGTTGTCTATCTCCTGCCATGTCTATCTCCATCCATCCATCCGTCTGTCCGTCCATCCATCCACTCACCCACCCCATCCATCCATCCATTCATCCATCCATCCACCTACCCATCCATTCATCCAATCGTTCAAACCCAATCGGAAACTAGAAAAATGGGTCAAGAGAAGTCACGTGCCTGATAATAATTATTATCATGTAGGCTAACTTGGCTAAGCGCCTAAGCCTACGTGATAAGATCATATAATTGTTTGTAAGTAAATTTAAAACAATAATGATGATAATAATGATGATGATCAGAATAATAATAAAATATTATTAGTATAATAATACTAAAATATTATTATTATTCTTTATTAATTAATTCAAACTTGCCAGTATGCAGTAGGATTATACAGTATGTTATAGTAGACCTAATTAACAGATGATGAAAAGTCTAACAGGAGTCGATTTCAACTGCAAGCCAACCATGCGTGGTTCCTGTCTGTCCTGCTGCTCTTTTACCATCGCCATCTGGCAAATAAGTCAACCATCTATAGGCCTATAGGCATGGGCGCCGACTCTGCGAGGCCCGTGAGTGCTCAGCACCACCAGAAATTGGCCATGCGAGGCCCGCCTATGTATGGGCACCACCAGAAATAAGCCAACAAGATGTGCTTTTTATGATATTATTTCTCTGTTGGCATTGCTTATCTATGAAAAGCATTGCGTCTTTAACATATTTTTTTATATCTCAGTTAGTCTACCTTACTATTACTCCAGTTTTACCCCGTCCGGTAGTCTGAGTACGAATACAAGGAAACCTCGAAATCCTGCTTATTCGATCCGATTCAGTCATTTTCTTTATTACGGACTAAGGCGTAATCGTAAATTATCGTAATAGTAGCAGCAGTGGTATCAAGGCGACGATTTTGAATGACTGTTTCTTTTTATTGTATATGCAAGGCTATATAATGATCCTCATTGCGCGAGAATCACCTCCCAGCATCACAAAAGCTGCACGTGTTTTGTCTGCGCTAAAATCAGCTTTGACTAAATTGTCTGTGAAAACTATTTGAAAAGCTATCTTACACAATGTTATTATTGGCTCACTAAATAGTGGTTAATTCAAACAGAATATTTTTATTTCTTGTGCAAAATTTGAGTCTGTTGAGTATTGACCTAATTAGGGGAGAGTGCTCCAAGATGCCCATGGCATGCTAACGAAGATTGTGCTTTTCTTCTGTGTGGATTTCAAGAGAAGTGCATGTTGACCCAAAGAGTGATCAAATTTTTTAGCAATTGGGAAGAATATTTATTGAAGTCTTATCATATTTTTAAACAATGAAATAATGGGAAATTTTGATGAGATAACAGCTTAAAATTTCACTATTTCATGTTATGTGCAAATTTTTAAACAACGGCAAGGATGCTTTTCAAGCCTTAAACCATGACAATTTCGTAAAAATGACAGTTGAAGATGTTACCATCGCAGTGTGGCAAGAACAAATTCGAAAATGGTTATAAGCACATCCCCTTCCAAAGTCCCTTCGGACCTTCCCTGCTCGGCGATCGTCCTTTGATCGCGAGTTCGTCCCCTAAAACCATGAACAAGTCTACGCCTATAACAAGTCTCCGCCTATGAACAGAGTCGAGGTGATTTCAATAACTCTCCTATACAAAAGGCTCAAAAAAATTGTTCGCTCACGCGCGGATTTCTTTCACATTCGTTTGGGCACTCACACTCTTCGGGTCAACTCGGCGCCTATGCCTATAGGGACTCGATATAGGGAATCAATTCTGTTTCCTGCTGTCTTTCACGCCATTGACGTGACCTTTAAGTTTCATCTATAGCCCCTTCCAATTCGAAAAAGTTCATGAATGCTCTGCCACGGCGCATGCTGACTCTAAACTAATTTTCATATCTAATGTAAAAGTGTAAAAAATCGCGAGGTGTACATGTAAATAGGTCTAGGTACGATCCGCCCCCCCAGACAAAATGTGTAACAATTCCCTCCTCATAAAAATCGACACAGGTATTGTGTAGGCTACGTTATTTTTGGTAAAAGCGAAAGAAAGACTAAAAAGGTCATCAGTTTTCTCGGTAGCAAAAACGGTAAAAATTTGATCGAATGAAAAAAGGTCGTCAGAAAAAAATGTCCGATCACGTACGTGGTATTGTCGGTGGCTCAGCGGCCGGTTGCCGTTCGCCCAAAACGAACGCTTGCCCCCCCCACTCCAGAAACTCAATCCCCCCCCGTAGGGAACCAGATTTAAAAACTGATCGACCCTGCTCATTTTCAATAAATCGATAGGGTGCGAGATCCTTTACCACCGCTGGAATTGGCGTCATGCAATTTTGCTTTTACGACATCTGCTTAATTTTATCGATTTGACCCCCCCACGTAACACATTCATTGCTTTGTTATTCACAGCGTACTGAACAGAGACAGTAAAATTTTAATTCGTTCTAACTCCTGTATCATATTTCATTGGATCAATGCCAGACCGGGATTCCCTGCCAGCTTTTCCGTGGGTATTAGTCTATTAGACGAGACCCATATTGGTTATATATATATACATAGACATAGACTTTTGTTCCAACGATACGTATGTACAACCCTAACTATAAGTGCAGAGGGACCACACAAAGCCGGATTAGCAAATGTGGTGACCGCGTTCCTGTTCAGACAAACTGTGGGACGCAGCCCTATAGAATCACAACGGTAGGACACGTGAACGTGAAGGCTTATGTTGGATCTGTGCTATGGACATTCTACTGTGACGTCATCTCTTTGTTCTAAAAACTCTATTATTACGTCACTGATTTTATTGCAGACGATGAGTCTACATTATGGACTTCGTATTGTCACTATTGTGACGACTTCCTCTTGTCGGCCAATTTTGCTGCGTTACTAACTTCTTGGACAATCTGTTGCTAACTTGCTACGGCAATAGCTCTTAGTCTTTACTATTATGACGACATTTTCTTATTCTTGGTCTGCAGGCTGCAGCACTATTGTTACGTCATTAGCTATGTGTGATGTTAACGTTGTAAGGATAATGGCTAATTCCGCATTAGCACAACCCATCCTAGTTTTAGTTCTACTATATAAAAACATGTTGTTACGACATTAGCTTTGTTCAGAAACTTGTTGCTGACTTGCTGTAAGGACGATAGCTTTGTTACATGGACTTTTTTGCTAATTATTTGGTCATTATTTGCCTTAAAAAGTATATAAAACGGATAAAGGTTCAAGGGCCGTTTGTTGCTGCAGCCTCTGTTGTACAGTGTTCACAATAAAATTGCCTAATTTGGGTTTTAATACGTCGCACAGCGCTTGAGTTCCGGTGAGGCGAGGAATACGCAAAAAATAAATCTCACTAGAATTTCTGTTTGAATTAGAGATGAATCTGCCTGATAATTGAAACCCAATATAGGTCCCACACGTGTGCGAAAATTGAGTAGCCTCGACTTAAAAAATTAATAGCCTACCCGGTAGTTTCGAACAAAATTCTGAGGTTTTTTGCCTTTTCTTGCACTATTAGAATTAACAAACTACGGTAATAAACTGTTGAAATCTGTTTCGTTTGCATGAGTAGTGTTGGCCGTGTTCGGCCAAACATGTTTACCTTGCCTTGATTCGCCTCTGGTCCGGCTGTGATAGGCGGCCTATGTTCGTGATGGACCGGTGGCTTCTCAGAACTATAGGGACCATTAGATGGCAACCACAGTACCCGAGCCCGCACTATAGCCTTAATGCGGCCCCGGTTTCTTCTTTTCCTAATCGAATCCCACACTTGTGAGATGTTGCCAACATCATGTTGGCAATAATAATTGTTGACAAAATGGGGCCTAGTGGCCAGTTGCTTAACATTGCTCGTTGACGTTGTGCATAGGCCTACAGATTAACGATCAAAAGCTGAATTAAGCAACTATAGTCTCACACTAATTTCACATCGACCACGTTCGCAAGCTATTTTATATAATTAAATTACTGCATGGGTGTTTGATCCTGGTAATAAAAATGGAATTATAGGGTGTAAGTGAGCGGCAATGGCCGAATCACCCAATCACCTACACAGTACACAACGTTGCAAAACGTTACCGCGATGTAACGTGATAGGCTACGTCATGCAATAGGCCTACTAAACGGCAGACGGTTTTGTTCCAGCCTAGCATAATGTCTGACTACCTGGCACACGTACGACACAACAATTCATTTAGGCCTATATCTATAGGCTAGATCTGGAGTCTTTTTGTTGCCATAATTCAAATGAAATGATAAAATTCACGAATAAATTTAAACGCTAAGAACATTGTTGCAAAATGACTATTTCGCACTGATATAGCAATTTTATAGCAAAATCGTGCAAAAATGAAGAAGAAACAAATAGGTCTATGCACTCCTCAACGTGGCATATTGGATTCAGCCAGTGTTGTCCATATTAAAGTAGCGGCAGTAACCTATAGGTCAATGTTCGCTAGACATAATTATCTGATTTCTAAACGGTATAGTAGGCCGTTAGCCTATATCTATATAGGCCTACATGTGGGTAGGTCTATTTGTGGGTTACGGGGTGTCCATATATAGTATATATGCTTAACCTATAAGTCAATGTTCGCTAGACATACCTAATGATTTCTAAACAGTAGGCCATTATCTACATGTGCGTAGGTCTATTTGTGGATTACGGGTGTCCATATATAGTAGAGTAAGTAGACCTCGCCTATAGGTCAATGTTAGCTAGACACTAGTAGACAGATCTAATGATTTCTAAACAGTAGACTGTTATATCTACATGTACGCAGGTCTGTTTGTGGGGTATACGGGGGTCCCATCCCGGAAATAAACAATTTTCGAATTTTTATAAACTCAGTTTATTTTGCGACAATGTCCATTGGAAACTGCATGCGAAAGTTTTTCCTGGCTTTACGCCTCTGCCCATCTGCGCCGTCCCTACACTATTATGATTATATTTACACAATTCTTCGCACTGTTGCTAATAAAAATAGCAATAAAAGTTCAGATAATAATAAGCTTATGTAGCCTACTAATGCACATCCATCGGGCGTCAGTCGGAAATGAGTCACCATGCACCACAGTGAGTGATGCCCCTCCCCACACCACCACCAGAGAAGCTTTGCCGTTGCAACCATAGATATGGTTGAAGCCACGCTGTTGATCATCAAATCCAGGCTATTTGTTTTGCGACGTTGAGAGAGATTGAAGATCAGTTTCCGCCGAGCGGGTTTATGTGTGCCCGGACCATTTGACCGATCTCTTTCAATTCGACGATCCCATTATACTTGGAAGGGGGTGCGGGATATTAACTGGCTTCGTCGCGATACGCAATGGCGTGGTCCTCTTTGATGCCATCGTAAGGTTGGTCGCTTCCAATGTGACCAATCAAGTATACCCCGCAGTCGATCGAGTTGATCGATCGAGTCGATCATAACTCGGCCAAGTCGAGTCGATCGAAAAATCGTCGACTCGATCGACTTGCAAGTCGAGTCGATCGTGAGTCTTGCCAAGTCGAGTCGATCGAAAAATCGTCGACTTGCAAGTCGAGTCGATCGTGAGTCTTGCTAAGTCGAGTCGATCGTTGTTTCATCTACTCGACCCGACTTAGAAATATTTTACTTAGCCTACTATTTCTTGAAGTCTCAAAGTGACCTATACAGTTTTTGCACACAAGTTCAGCTAACGAACCTTTTGGCAGCTGTCGATTTCGTGTTAGTGGAACTGTGAAAGTTGACTATTATAATAGACGTGCGTTTTCGATTTGAGTTGAATGAATACAGGGTAACAGGAGCGAATAAAAAAAATTTTGAAGGGTGGACAAAATTTGTGGTCTTGAACCGACAGAAATTTTCCTTGGTCTTCCGCCGAAAGAATCTTTTTTTTAGTCTTTCGCCCAAAAAACTTATGAAAACCCGTGGCGACTTTGTTTTTTTAAAAATCTGATGACTTTTTAGTCATGTGCTAGGCCTACTTTCTCTCTCACCTTCCTGTTCCCGTTGCGTTGATTTACAGCTTATTTTTTTAAACCTGATGGAGGGAGGGACCACGTCATATGCGAATCTCTGAATGGGTGGGGCATGGCCGGATTGGCCCCTTCCTTGGATCCGCTCCTGAATGAGCATGATACAGATCTACTATTATATGCCTGTATATGCAAGTCATGTAGATGTTAATTTTGAGAATATAAAAGGAGACCTTTTATGGCGTCACTTCGATTATGATACAATTCTACAATTAAATAAGTTCACTGAGAAAACGAAATTAGGCCTATTGTGACGTCACTTCGATCAGGACACAGTTCTGCTGTCATATTATTTCATTGATGTTGAGAATGCAGAACTAGGCCTATCCCCAACAACACTGCCATATGTCTAAGATCTCTAAAATTGACATCAATGGAGCCCAACTGGGGTATTTATGGAATACATATGCCAAAAACATATGTCGTGTGTCACATGCATACCACATAAATTCTGCATCATGTTATGCATCCAAAAATCGCGAGAAAAGCGTCAGAGTGCAAGGGCGGATACAGAAATTTTCAAAGGGGGGTCCAAAGTCCTACGTACGGAACTACTCATGGGGGGGGCACGCATAGGCGTACGGGACATTTCGGCAGTGGGGGGGCCAAAAAAAATTTTTGCCCGAAAAATCTGACGACTTTTTTTTTTTTTTTTTTTTTTAGTCATCCGCCCAAAATTCCTAATATTTTCCCGTCCAAAAAATCGACGACCTTTTTTTTTTTTTTTTTTTTTTTTTTTTTTTAGTCATCCGCCCAAAATTCCTAATATTTTCCCGTCCAAAAAATCTGACGACCTTTTTTTTTTTTTTTTTTTTTTTAGTCATCCGCCCAAAATTCCTAATATTTTCCCGTCCAAAAAATCTGACGACCTTTTTTTTTTTTTTTTTTTTTTTTTTTAGTCATCCGCTCAAAATTCCTAAGATTTTCCCGTCCGAAATATATTGCGACTTTTTTACCCATGCGTGCCCGAAAAATCCCTCCCGTACCTGTTTTGCCCGAAAAAATTCTCCGAAATTTTTTTGCCCGTCCAAGCCTCTTTTGCCCGAAAAACACATTTGCCCGAAATTTGGGGGGGCATTTGCCCCCCCTGGACCCCCGCCTCGTACGCCTATGGGGGCACGTCTACTTTCCGAGCAAAATAGCTGGTCAAAAATAAAGAAATTTCTAAATGGGGGGAGGCATGGCCGGATTGCCCCCCCCCCCTGTATCCGCCCCTGTCAGAGTGTGATGACCGACAGGTCTACAGACAAACAATCAACGAACAGACATACATCGCAGCATTAGGTGCACATGTAGGCCTATATCTCAGGCTTTCATATTATTACAACGGAAACATTCCGATAGACCTACAGGTCTTAATCATAGCGTTGTTTCTTTGTGATCACCTCAAATTAGTGCCACACACACACTAGCACACACACACTAGCGCACGCACACACATGCACACATGCACAAAGGCCTACGCACGCGCACATACACACGCGCGCGCCCACACCTACTCACACCTTTATCCGGGATAGATAAAATAAAAATTTAGTTCTTATTGTGAGACTTTGCACACGATTGATTGACGATGTATGCTCGATGGCAGCGCGTCTTCAAAGTCTCTGCAAGTTGTGTCATTAATTTAACTTCAAGTGTTAAACTCATTCCAACGCCATTAAAGGTTCCAGAGTGCAGATCGCAGTAGAGAATGGATCCATCTGAAATAACTGTAAGATCCGAGATGCTCATACATGACATGTGTATAATGTGCCTTTGCAACCTGCTTAATAGCTAAGCTACATGATATTGTCTCTGTCTTTCTGTCTCTCTGTCTGTCTGTCTGTCTCTCTCTCTCTGTCTTTTTGTCTGTCTCTCTGTCTCTTTGTTTGTCTCTCCGTTTGTCTGTTTGTTTGTCTCTCTCTCTGTATATGTCTTTCTGTCTTTTTATCTGTCTCTGTCTCTGTATCTGTCTCTATATCCGTCTCTGTCTCTCTGTCTCTCTGTCTTTGTCTCTGTCTGTCTGTCTGTCTCTTTCTGTCTCTCTGTCTGTCTGTCTGTATATATATATATATATATATATATATATATATATAGCATCTATAATATAAAAAATATGTCACGAACACTTATCCATGCTGTATGATAGATTTAATTGTAGATCCCAGATGACTTGCTACCGTAATTAATTTCCTTTTCAAACGCAGATATTTTAATCGTGTGGCTTGTTTATGTGACCAGCTTGAATATACGGCATAGGCCTACCACTTTGCTTCTGATTGGTTCTTGATGAGAGAAATGCTAATACAATGCAATAGGCCTACATGATACCATGATATGTGTGTGTACCACATAAATGTTTGTTTGTTTGTATGTGCACTTGTTATAGCGCCCCTTCAAGCTCTCTCTACTCGGAGGCGCTCCCGAATGCAGAGCGGACACTGCATCGGAGTTTCACGCCGAAGCGCTGAGCAATTGTGAGTGAAGGACTTGCCTAAGGTCCTTACGCGGCGAGGTGGATTCGAACCTCGAACCTTCCGGCTTCAAGGCGACGACGCCACCACTAGACCACCGCGCCCCACGTACATACAAATGGTTTACCAATATGAATCTCATACAGCAGACAGATCGGAAAACCATCAGAATGTAATATGGTATACATATGGCTTCCATGAGTAACCAGCTTAGATACACCATTTTTTAGCCACATGGATTCAAGATGGTATACCGATATGTATCTCATGCAGCAGACAGATAGGAAAACTATCAGAATGCAATATGGCATACATATGGCTTCCATGTGTAACCAGCTTAGATACACCATTTTTGAACCACATGAATACAAGATGGTATATCAATATGTATATCATACAGCAGACTGATCGGAAAACCATCAAAATGCAACATGATAATATGCATGTCACTTCTTTGTGTAACTACATGTAGCTCAGTTAGGCCTACACTGAAAAATATAAGGTGGGGCACTCTTGGGAAGGCGCGCCTCCACGATTTGGCATTCAATCATATCTTTAGAGGAGATCACCACCGAGCGCGTGTTCTCATGTCTTTAACATGATCATAGGCGGAAAATAGCACGCACTTATCCAACATAATTATCGTATAAGGCCTAATGTAAATCATTTACTGACATGTAGGCTACCGGCCTGCTCTAATAAAGTACAATACATTTTTAAAAAGTAAATAAATATTCTCATCCTGCTCCTCCTACTCCTCCTCTTCTTCCTCCTCCTCTTTCTCCTCCTCTTTCTCCCCTTCAATCCCCTTCCTTCTCCTCCACCTCTTCTTCTACATGCTCCTCCTTCTCTTTGTCCCTCATTATCTTCCTCTTTCTCTTCAACTTTCTCCTCCTCCTCCTCTTCTTCCTCTTCCTCCTATTCTTTCTCCCCTTTCTCCACCTCCTATTACTCCTCTTCATCCGCCCCCTCCTTCTACGCCTTCTCCTCCTTCTTATTCTCCTACTCATTTACATCCTGCTCTTCCTCCTTCTCGACTTCCTCCCCGCTCCTCTTCTCACTCTGTTTCCATCTCCTCATATTCCTCATCCTCCTCATCCTCCCTCCCTCTCCTTCTCTTCCTCATCTACTTCCGCCTCCTCACCTTCTACCTCTTTCTCCTCTTCCTCTTGCTCTTCCTTATCTCCCTCCTCCGCCTGCTCGTCTTTTTCCTCCGCGCCACTTTCTTATCCTCTTGCTCTTGCTCCTCTTCCTACTCTCTCTTCTTATCTACATCCTCCTCCTCCTCACCCTCTTCCTCGTCCTGGTGCTCCTCCTCCTCCTCTTGCTTCTCCTCCTCCTAATTCATCTCCTCCTTTTCCTCTTCCTCTTCCTCTTCCTCTCCTCTTCCTCCTCCACCTCCTTATATACATCCTCCTCTTCGCCCTCTTACTCGTCCTCGTGCTCCTCCTCTTCCTCTTTTCCTTGCCATCCTCCTACTCTTCTATAGTACCTCTTATGGACGGCTTCGAGTTGGGTGTGTTATTATTATTCTTATTATTCTTATTCTTATTATTATTACTATTATTATTATTATTATTTATTATTATTATTACTATTATTATTATTATTATTATGTTATTATTATTATTACTATTATTATTATTATTATTATTATTATTTTGTTTTTTGCCCTGAGGTACCGTGTTCCCCCAGGGACTTATAAAATATAAAAGCAATGTGCCTGGAACGGCTTATTATTATTGTTATTGTTGTTATTATTATTATTATTATTATTATTATTGTTGTTGTTGTTGTTGTTGTTGTTGTTGTTGTTGTTGTTATTATTATTATTATTACTGTTATTATTATTATTATTATCATTATTATTATTATTATTACTAGTTACTACTATTATTAGCAGTCGACTTTATTGCTTTGTTCCTGTGGTCGCCGTTGTCGCTGTTGTTGTCTTTGTTACTGCTGCTGCTGCTGCTGTTGTTGTTGTTGTTGTTGTTGTTGCGATTTTATATAGCCAATTGAAAACTTTCACAAAAGCGCCGCTAACAGTCTAAGATTGGTCAAAATACAGTATTAACACCAGAGGAGAACAATTAAGGGGGTGAGCTTGCAATCATACGATATTCTCGGTCGTAAGACCAGGCTACTGAGAATATACCAGACGCCCTCTGCCTAATTACTATCGGCAAGGGAAGGGAATTAACTCCGAGATAAACATCTCTGCTCAAAGGAGGAACAAGATGCTCCGCATCTCAGCAGCAGAGCGTATACAGGGCAGCTGCATTGACACCTGTGGTATGGCTTAAAGGACCTAATGACCCGCGAATGCCCACGGGGATACTAGTCCCTTGATAGCTTGATGGGACTGCCTATCGAATGTCTACCCTGGCTGATGAACAGACTCTACTCTTCTTCCGAACCGACTATTGAAAAATAAAGCCGTGTGTGGCCGTGTGTGTGTATGTATGTGTGTATGTGTGTCTGGCTGTGTACGCATGTGCGCGTGTGTGTGTCTGTGTGTGTCTGTATGCGTGCGCATGCGTGAACGTCTTTCTGTGTGTATCTGTGTGTGTGCGTCTGTGTGCTGTTTGAGTGTGTCTGTGTGTGCGTGCTTGCGCGTGCGTGTTTGCCCACGTGTGTGTCTGTGTGTGTGTGAATGTGTCCATACGTGTGCTTGAGTGTGCTTGTGCGTGCGTGTCTAAGTGTGTGTTTGTGGGTGTGCGTGTTTACGTGAATGGGTGTGCGCGCCCATTTGCTTGTGTGTGTGTGTGTGTGTGTGCGTGTGTGTGTGTCTTTGTGTGTGCGTGCTTGAGAGGTCGTGCTTCTGTGTGCGTTTGTATGTGTGCGTGCGTGTGCACGTGAGAGCCTGTGTGCGTGTTGGCCTATGTGTGTGTGTGTGTGTCTTTGTGTGTGCGTGCTTGAGAGGTCGTGCTTCTGTGTGCGTTTGTATGTGTGCGTGCGTGTGCACGTGAGAGCCTGTGTGCGTGTTGGCCTATGTGTGTGTGTGTGTGTGTGTGTGTGTGTCTTTGTGTGTGCGTGCTTGAGAAGTCGTGCTTCTGTGTGCGTTTGTATGTGTGCGTGCGTGTGCACGAGAGAGCGTGTGTGCGTGTTGGCCTATGTGTGTGTGTCTTTGTGTGTGCGTGCTTGAGAGGTCGTGCTTCTGTGTGCGTGCGTTTGTATGTGTGCGTGCGTGTGCACGAGAGAGCGTGTGTGCGTGTTGGCCGTGTGTGTATTTGTGTGTGTGTGTGTGCATGTTTGTGTCCGTGTGTTTGTGCCTATGTTTCCGTGCATACGCGCGTGTGTCTGTGTGTATGCGTGCGTGCGTGAGTGTGTGAAAGTGTTTGTGTGTTTGTGTGTCAAGAATACTACAAAACTGCTTAAATGACGCCCTATAGGCTATACATCGCTGGCCTCGCTATCATTTTGCTTAGATGATGCGATGAATTTAAATTTAGCTCATGTCTCATGTCAGTTTAAGTCGACTTGTGGAGAAAATACTTTTTAGGTAACTTTTTTAACAATTTCGATGTTGGTCAGTTTCGCTAGGCAGACACGACTTTACTCGTCTTGAGATGATTAAAAGTTTAACGACATGTGTTATATGATGACTCATATCAAAGATAATTAGTGTCTCCCTCCTCCTTTATCCAGGCTTGAGACCGGCATTGTCAGAGAACAAACCGTAGGTTTTGAACAAAGATCATCCACTCAGCCCCACTTTACTTGCTGGGATCGTCTCCCAGGTCAGGTTCGTT
Source organism: Lumbricus terrestris (assembly GCA_949752735.1). Lineage (NCBI taxonomy): Eukaryota > Metazoa > Annelida > Clitellata > Crassiclitellata > Lumbricidae > Lumbricus > Lumbricus terrestris. The sequence continues at coordinate 60,586,164 of OX457038.1, forward strand.
ATAGTAGTCGTGATTTCGTGATTTCTAAAGTGCCTACAAGGCGAAGTAACTGGAACCCGCTTTAAAAAATCAATTATTACTATACTTTACTATCATTTCTGTGTTTTAGTTTACATTTTTGACATGTAACCGGGTGCGGGCGGTGTGTCACCAGGAATTGTCTGATTTTAAATTAAACGGCTATATAACCTAGACCTACAATATAATTATTATTATGTCACAGCGAAGCTTACTGTAAATGTTTGTATGTTGACTTGTTCAAGCTCACTATTCAGAGGCGCTCCCGACTACAGCGCGGACACTGCATCTGAGTTTCACGCCGAAGCGAGTGAAAGACTTGCCCAAGGTCCCTACGCGGCGATTTTTGAGATGGATTCGAACCTGCAACCTTTCAGCTGCAGGACGACAAACATACCCACTCCACCACCACGCCCCACATTGTGTTGACTGCTACAGTAAAAACGTATCATGTAGCTATAATCATTTAATATTTTACCTCGTAAACTAGCGTCACTTATTATAAGTTGTATTTTTACAGTATTTATCAAATTAATTAACTAATTGAGGCTGTGTTTATCCTACTTCTTCACTATTCAGATGCAACGGTAGAAAATAGTATTTTATGATCTTTGCTATATAGAATCGTTGTTCCGCTTCCGTTGTTTTCACATGTAATGCACGCGAGGAATTTGCTTTACAAGTTAACCGTTTTTATTCGCAAAAATGGGTAAGTATGGTTGCTCTTATTTATTTTGTTAATCTGAAATGATCAATGCATTATATGTTTAGGGCATATATAGTAATTTTTAAGGAAATTGCCGGCCAATGGATCAACTCATGCAACGTGATCGGGGGGCGACACATGCATTGTCTTTTGCCAGCATAAGTGGCGCGCCGTTGGCGGTGCCGTGATTGGACGATTAAAATGAGACACGGACTATAAAATTAGCTATATTATTTTCGGTAGATGTTAACGACGGCTCGGTAAGCACTATGGCCGTCACAGATCGGGGCAGAATAGAGCGCTCTGGCGTACGACGATCGATAGCCCAATGTTTCCACAAAAGTAGGTAAGTCATTGATCAGAAGACCACGAAAACGTATATTTTCAGAAATATTGATAAGCTTAAATAAGCTAAAGAACACAATCAAAGTGTCCAATTACGCTAGGTAAATAAGCTAACATAAGCTGTCGTGCAAAGTAAGTATAGAGTAACTATATACAATTTTTGGCAATCCTGGGAACGGCGGTCATAAATTATAAAATTCCATAAATCGATAGTGCGGAGTATTGGATGGGCAAAAGTGTGGGTTTTTCATCCAGCCTCCATTTCTTAAGCGTTTCTTCATCAATCCAGCTTCTATTTCAGATCTAGAAATACCTTCATCCAGCTTCTATTTCTCATGCGTTATTTTCGTCAATCCAGCTTCTATTTCACCTGCAGAAGAACCTTCGTCCAGATTCCAATTCTCTTGCGTTTTTTCATCAATCCAGCCTCCATTTCACCTGTAAAAGGTCTTCATCCAGCTTCTATTTCTCAAGCGTGGTTTCTATGCAACCATCCTATAGCCTACACTGCGCTATTACGACACGTCAGGTTGATTTATTTCCCAACGGAATGCCGTCAAAATAACGTAAACAATGACGTAAAAAGAAAATAAGTGAATAAATGCAGCCTTAACTGTAGTTGGCTCTTCCTCTGACGAAAATACATGTTTCGGAGTTTATGACCGCCGTTCCCAGGATTGCCCAATTTTTAGTCGCCCGACAATTAGACCCTAAGTATAGTTTATCATGCGACATATATTACCCGAGTACAGCGATGGACAGGACTAGGAATAGCGCTATATAAACATTTTGTAATATTATTTCGGCTACTAGCAACAGGATGTTTCTTATTAGCGACTTTTACTGATTCATAATTATACGACTTTTTCTACCATTTAAACATAGTATCATGCCATTTTAGGCCTATTTGGCTATAGGTAGAGCCAAGCCAGAATGCATCTTGATTTTACTTAGGCCTGATTGCTCCTATGCTCTCTGTTCCTTGCTGAAACATTTGCATTTGAATTGATAAACAGAGGGTAGGTGTTTAAGATCAATCAATTTTGTTGTGTTTTTTAACTTAATTTAAGCTTATTAATATTTATGACCGACTTACTTTTGCGGAAACATTGGGGTATCGAGGCCATGGCAGAAATTTGTGTGGAGATTTTGGCATACATTTAATATTGGGGGTGACATATGCAGTATCAAGGCAAATGTATTTGGGACTGTGGTTGCTTCAACTCAAAATAGACAGACTATATATATATATATATATATAGTTGCTTCAACTCAAAATAGACAGACTATATATATATATAATATATGTATATAATATATTCATTCATTCATTCATTCATAGCATTTATATAGCGCCCCTTCAAGAAACTACTCAGAGGCGCTCCCAGCCCAACCACGAACAAAGAAAAAAGACTTGAGAGACTTGTAGAACCCAGCCGCATGGGCCACAAGTAGAGAGCGAAGCGTAACCGGGAGGCCGTTCCAGACTGTAGGCCCCACAACCGAGAAAGCACGGCACTGCTTAATAGCTAAGCGAGCCCGCGGGACCAGAAGTTCACCCCTAGCCGAAGAGCAAAGTACACGACGCGCTGCAACGTCAGAGACTGGACAGCAAAGATCACGCAAGTATGACGGAGCACAGCCAAGGACACAGCGTGAGACCACAGCAGCAATATATATGTATATATAGTCTGTCTATTTTGAGGTGAAGCAACCACAGTGCCGATATATAGTCTGTCTATTGTGAGGTGAAGCAACCACAGTGCCGTATACATTTGCCTATATATATATATATATATATATATATATATATATATATATATATATATATATATATATATATAGGCAAATGTATACGGCATTTGCCTTGATACTGCATATGTCACCCCCAATATTAAATGTATTAAATGAGTGTTGGTTAGGTTCAGATTAGGCGTCATGTTGTATATATATCTATAGTCTGTCTATTTTGAGGTGAAGCAACCACAGTGCCGATATACAGTGGCGTAACAATAGGGTAGACTGGGTAGACAAAGTCTAGGGGCCCCCGAGTGTAGAGGCCCCAGAGGGGCCCCCGAGTTTAATACATTTCAATAAGTACCGTAGGGAGAGGGCCCCACCTTCATATTTTGTCTAGGGGCCCCGAGTTCCTAGTTACGCCACTGCCGATATATACTCTGTCTATTGTGAGGTGAAGCAACCACAGTGCCGTATACATTTGCCTATATATATATATATATATATATAAATATATATATATATATATTTGCCTATATATATATATATATATATATATAGGGGCAAATGTATACGGCACTGTGGTTGCTTCACCTCACAATAGACAGAGTATATATCGGCAGTGGCGTAACTAGGAACTCGGGGCCCCTAGACAAAATATGAAGGTGGGGCCCTCTCCCTACGGTACTTATATATATATATATATATATATATATATATATATATATATATATATAGGCAAATGTATACGGCACTGTGGTTGCTTCACCTCACAATAGACAGAGTATATATCGGCAGTGGCGTAACTAGGAACTCGGGGCCCCTAGACAAAATATGAAGGTGGGGCCCTCTCCCTACGGTACTTATTGAAATGTATTAAACTCGGGGGCCCCTCTGGGGCCTCTACACTCGGGGGCCCCTAGACTTTGTCTACCCAGTCTACCCTATTGTTACGCCACAGTATATCGGCACTGTGGTTGCTTCACCTCAAAATAGACAGACTATAGATATATATACAACATGACGCCTAATCTGAACCTAACCAACACTCACAACAATGACTGCCTACAGGTGGCAACCATAGTGCCGTATACATTTGCCTTGATACTGCATATGTCGCCCCAATATTAAATGTATGCCAAAATCTCAACACAAATTTCTGCCATGGCAAGATTTGAACGTGGTCACTGGTATCCCCAAAAACTCTGAAAATACACAAACGCCAGATTTCCCGAAAACAATTTTTAACAGAAAGCAGCTGAACCTCCAAAAATTATTCTGAGTTAATAGAATACTTGGTACAATTGACCCATTAAGTGCTGTTGATAATAATTATAATTTTCGTTTATTCAACAATGGGGTTGACAGACAGCAACCGGTTACAGTATATATATACAGATTATGCAGTACGAACAAGCTATGCGATTGAAATGATACACAAGAACACAGTTTAGTGTCTAAACATCATTAGGTTTTTATTAATATTGATTTCAAATTGGGGGGATGGTTGTAGTGGTGCATTGTTAACATTGATAACACACTGGCATGGAGGTCAGCGGACCTGAGTTCAATTTCCAAAGCCCACCCACGTAGGATAGACATGCTTTGCATTCTGCTATTTGCGCCTTTGTGTTGCACAACATTTTGGTTGGTTAGACTGTTTTATTGCTAAACTATTGCTTCAGCTCGGTCGCTGATATCCAATGAGTAATTAAATAAATTAATAATATGGTCATTGCAGATTGAGGCAGAATCTTTTAGCTGAATCCTAATATTACCATGAGCGAATCAGGTTCCACAAAAAACGCATTTTAGTAGAGATTATTGCTTTTAATAGTAAAAAGAAACGTAAGGACATACAGCTTCTGTTAATGTTGTGCAGACAGTTTCTGATAACAACACTGATCCTAGCTGACCCTTGCGATGTTTGACTTGAACTAACCAACTCCTGGCCATAAAAGGCCCTTGTTACGCCTTAACTTGACTGACTCTGAAGACACTAGTAAGCTTAGGTACCAATGTTTAAAATATGATTGCTTCCAGTAACTGACTCACAAATACTAGGCTGTAGATCAGAATGCTCCTGTTTACTTAATGTGTATCAGTGAATAAGCTGGTGTGCTTGTTTACCGATTGATTTACTTGATTTTAGACCTGGAGGTGTGATATGGAGTGAACAATGATGTGCCTGCTTTGAGGTCACCTACCGAAAAATGGATTTCGGGAACTTAGCCGCAGCCAAATGTATGACGAATTGTTGATGTCCAGCCGAGCAACAGCCAAACATCTGTCGAATTGTTCGTGTAAGTTAGAATCCCATTAATTTAGCCTTGTGGAGTTGGATGTCGTCCAATCGACTCCACCTCAACTCTTTAAAACTTCATTTCATTTGGCTTGGCACCTGCCAGCAGCTGGCAAAGCTAGATATGAGCTTGCTGATGTCTTTCCTGTCTTCTCAACCAGGGTCCGTGAAATTGGTGTCTGGACCAAGAGCTCACTTTTGCCTCACACTTTCACTCACTCAGCCATATCTGTTATTATCAACTGCGTCAACTACGCACTATTTATTCCTTGCTCGCTTACTCCTACTGCTGCTGCTACCCTTGTCCATTCTTTCGTTACCACCAGACTTGACTACTGCTGCTGCTGCTTATGCTGGCCTACCAATTGCCCGTCTGAATTACTTTGATTGCATCCTGCGCTCTGCAGCCCACCTTATTGGCCGCATTCCCAAATTCAGCACATATCTCTAGCTATATGCGTGACGTTCTCCACTGGCAGTGAATTGAATATAGGATCTCTACTCTAGTTTGGCTCTGCATGCTAGACCTTGCTCCTGCCTACCTTTATGATCTCTTTAGCCCTACTCTTAGTTCTCGCCATTTCCACTCCTTTCGTTTGTCTGAACAAAGTCTGCTCTCAGAACTCTTTTGCTCCTACTTCAACTATGCCGAACCGTGCTTTCTCGATGGTAGGACCCTCAACCTGGAATAGTGTTCCTCTGACACTCTGCTGTATTTATAAAAATCCTTCTCAGGCTTTCCTCTCTCATCTTAAGACAGTTTTATTTGGCTGTGCTGAGGTTGGGAGCGCCTCTTAGTAGCTCCTTAAATGAATAATTTCCAGAGATGAATAAGGTGCTTTGCTATCAAGTGCAAGAACAAGTGCTTAGTTTATATACAACTGATCGTGAATGCCACAAAAACAACGAGGTGTTTTGTTTTACCATTACGGCTGAATCTTCAGTTTATTTATGTTATTAATGCCGTGGAATTTTTTGGCTCCGCTTAAAGGTGATTTACTTAGGATCACTCTTGGTCCAACCATGGCTAAGTAGGACAGGTCTTTAATTTAACATAGATAATATTTGTTTGACCTTTAGGCAGTAGGGCTGTAGAACAGAATCCCATTTAAGGTTCTCAGAACATCATTTGAAACTTAGCTGCCTCCTTATAGTAGTCTGCAAGGAAGAGATTCGGAGTTTAGCTTGATCAGCCAATAATTATTTGGATAGCAAAACTATGCTGCACACATGATGTGGGATGCCATCTGAGTTCCGCAGATACTTTGAAGCTGGCCTCCAATTCAGGGTCACACCAGCTCAGAAGCTCTGATAACCACACCGATCCTAGCTGACCCTTCCGATGTTTGATTTGACCTCACCGACTGCTGTCCATAAAGGGCCCTTGTTACACATTACCCTGACTGACTCTGAAGACACTCAGTAAGCTTAGGCACCAATGTTTGAAATATGATTACTTCTAGTAGCTGACTCACAAATATTAGGCTGTAGATCAGAATGCTCCTGTTTACTTAATGTGATCAGTGACTGAGCTGGTGTGCTTGTTTACCGATTGATTTACTTGATTTTAGACTTGAAGGTTTGATATGGGGTGAAAAATGACGTGCCTGCTTTGAGGTCACCTACCGAAAATGGATTTCGGGAACTGAGCCACAGCCAGACGTCTGACGAATTGTTGATGTCCAGCCGAGCAACAGCCAAACATTTGTCGAATTGTTCCTGTAAGTTAGAATCTCATTAATTTAGACTTGGATGTCGTCCAATTGAATCCGCCTCAAGTCTTTAAAACTTCAGTTCATTTGACTTGGCACCCGCCAGCGGCTGGCAAAGCTAGATATGACAACCATTGCTGATGTCTTTCCTGTCTTCTCAACCAGGGTCCATGAAATTGGTGTCTGGACCAAGATTCACTTTTGAGCCATGTCTGTTATTATCAACTACGCACTGTTGCTCACTCGCTTACTATACTGCTGCTGCTATCCTTGTCCATTCTTTCGTTACCACCAGACTTGACTACTGCTGCTCTCTCTATGCTGACCTACCAATTTCCTGTCTGAATTACTTTGATCATGTCCTGCGCTCTGCAGCCAGCCTTATTGACCACATCTCCAGCTATATGTGTGACATTCTCCACTGGCTCCCACTCAAGCAGCGAATTGAGTATACTCTACTCTAGTCTGCTAGGTCTTGCTCCTGCCTACCTTTGTGAGCTCTGTAGCCCTACTCTTAGTTCTTGCCATTTCCGCTCCATTCGTTCGACTGAACAAAGTCTGATCTCAGGACTCCTTTTGCTCGTATTTCCACAATGCAGAACCGTGCTTTCTTGGTGGTAGAACCCTCAACGTGGAATAGTCTTCCTCTGACACTGCTGTCTTTCTAGAAATCCTTCCCAGGCTTTCCTTTCTCATCTTAAGACACATTTATTTGGCCGTGCTGAGGTTGAGAGTGCCTCTGGTAACCCCTTGAAGAGGCTATATATAAATGCATATAATGAATAATTTGCAGAGATGAATGAGGTGCTTTGCGGTCAAGTGCAAGCACAAGTGCTTACTGCTTAGTTTATATACAAGTTGTCGTGAATGCCGCAAGAACAAGGAGATTTTTTTGTTTTACGATTACGTCTAAATCTTCAGTTTATTCATGTTATTATTGAATTTATTGTCAAGTAATTTTATTGCAACTCTTTACGGTGAACAACTCAGGATCACTCTTCAGTCTTGGGCTCATCCCCTAACCATGGCTAAGTCGGACAGGTCTTTAAATTAACATAGATACTATTAGTTTGACCTCTAGGCAGTAGGGCTGTAGAATAGAATCCCATTTAAGGTTGTCAGAACATCATTTGAGACTGGACTGTTACCTGATAGTAGGCGGCAAGAAAGAGATTCGGAGGTTAGCTTGATCAGCCAATAATTATTTGGATAGCAAAACTGTTCTGCACATGATGTGGGATGCCATCTGAGTTCGCAGATACATTGAAGCTGGCCTACAATTCAGGGCCAAACCAGCTCAGAAAGCCTATAGGGAATCTGCTGTGGAAATAGAAGCCAATATATCAGTGGTTCTCAAACTTCAACAAGCCACGGACCGGCAATAATTTGTTGCTGAAGTTCGCGGACCACTAACTTAAATGGCATGCGCAAGCAGAAGAGAACTATATTTTTAAAAGACTACTTTGTCTATTTATAATTAGATATTTGCTTAATTAATTGAGGCATTTTATGGTATTAAAGGTAATTCAGATTGATGTTTAATGGTCTAATTTCACCAAAATATTTAAAACAGAACAAGAGTTATAGCAATTTTAGTTAGACCATCCACTGTTTTTTGACGATACAAAAACGTAATGCAACAAAAGTAACCAAAGGGATTTAATTAAGTCACATCTGAAATATTTGGTATCAAATAACCTTGATTTAACCTTGCCAGACAGTCATTATTATTTAGTAAAGAAACAGGGTTCCAGCGTAGTTGCATGCCCCTGTGAAGTCACTTAGCAAGATGACAATCATGTTGATGAATTATAAAGAATCTGTCAGATTAATAATTTTATTGTTAAAGTAATGATTTTAAAAATTCTAAAAACTGAAAATGGCGAAGGTATCAAAGTGAGACAAAATGCGTAATCAGACACTTCATGAGCATGGTCTTGGGTCAAAGCCATCGTCTTATTGTCGCTTAGTCTACTCTGATAAAGCAGTGAAAGTCGGTTATGCAATTGATAAAAGGGAATTGGCTCAATGTCATGTGTCCAGGTTTAATTGAAAAGAATCAATGCCATCAATTCAGGATTTCAATTCGATGGATTATCATGTGGGGTAGCTATGCCGGAGAAATACCGCAATCTCCGGCAAAAACCAGGAGCCGACAAGATAATTGAAGTTTGCATTGGAGTTGGTATGGCAAGGTTTACCTCTGGAACCCATCAACAAGGCCTTCGATGACTTTACAAAGAGACACAGGGCAAGTGTGGGCACTGGTGGTTGGAAGCATTGAACACAAGTTGTAAAACAGCATAAGGAGTGTATGATCAAATTCATTTGAGATGTAACTTAATTAAAATCTCCACACATTACTTTTTGTTGCATTATACTTTAGGATTGTCAAAAACAATGGTGGGTCTCACTGAAAGTGCTATAACTTTTGTTCTGTTATAAGTTTTTTTGGTGAAATTTAGCCATTGTACATAAATATGAATTGCCTTTGACCTTGTAAAATTTTATTTAAAAGTTCATGTATTTGGCCAAAAAGATTAGCAAAAATCCGTAGTGTATTGCTTTTTTATGGCCAACCCTGTATATATGTTATGTAATGTGTAACGGAATTGAATTAATTAATAAATATTAGGCCAGAGGAAGTTAAATACATGCTCTGTTCTGTACTCAAGTTGATAAACTTTTCTTCGGCGATATAACATTATTTTTTTTAAGCATTATTCTTACACCTCCCCTGAAAAATTGCATTTGATGTTCTGTGTTAAAGCAATCCAGCAATTATTAGCTTCTTATTGGATGAAGCATGTTGTTTTTGATTTGTTGAAATCTTTTTGCCATTACAGGAGCCGTAATGACCTTCGAGCCATCAATGAAGTGGAGGAGGTCATCCTGGTCTGTTGCAACGAAGCCTTACACACACGCAGAAATCTTTCATCGTGCGGTCTTCTTGGAGGCACCTCTGCCAGGTTGTTGAGGCAAAAGTTTTCTCTTGAGTGATTATGCCTCTTCGGCCTGGTGACGGTCTCTCAAAGGCAAGGGACTGATGCTAACCTACTGGAGGTTGTGCTAATGAACAAGTTCCTCGTTATGTGCAATCTGTTCCCTCCAAAACATTTTTATCTGTGATCCTGCTTTCATGAATTCACCTTGCCTGTGTCCCGAAATAGAGTATTCCCCGTATTAATCGTATCCCCCAAATGAAGAAAAGTAAAAAAAAACACTTCCGCATGTTTTGTTGGCAAATTATTTTTTTTTCGGCTTTGCTTTGAACAATGACACTAACAGGTATGTTTATTCCTACTAGATAATTTTTTGCTTTGGTTTTAGAGCACTTAAAACTTTTAAAACACTTACGAACACTCAGAGTCACTAAATAAATTCAAGTTGCCTTTCTCTGAACATTGCTTAGGAGACTTAAAACTAGTCAATTCAAATTTTGATTAGAGCAAATAATTTCAATTATACGCATTTTTTCAAAAAAGGGGATGGACTGGTTTATCCCCCGAATAGTCTAGACAGGTTAATTCCATCCGGAGGGATAGATTAATTCATCCCCGGATAGCTTTCAGGGGGTGCTCCGTTTCGTGTCACCGGCCAGGAACAATGAAAATTTCTTATGCTGGGTTCTTTACGGTGTCCTTAGCTGAACATTTTCTATTGCTGTAGACCTAGGTCTTACCGGTAAATCCTTTAAAGAAACTCTTTGTATCTTGTTGCGTTTATGTCAATGAGTGTCTTGAATAAAGTAGTTGTAGTAGTAGAATTAAACAGTTTGTCTGTCACTGACAATGAAGTTTAACTATGATGTGCTTTATTCTTTAAAAAATCTCAAAAAATGTTTATAAATTTGAAATGAGACTGAAATGTGATATTGATGTCATAGGACACAAAATTGTTGTTTACACAGTTAGATATTTGCTCGTCTTGCTATTTTTTTCAGCATTTTGCATTGTGGATACGTATCTTGGAGACAATGTCACTTTGGTGTCAAATCACAGCATTAACAGTATATCAATCAATCAGAATTTATATAGCGCTCCTTCAAGTTAGCTACTCAGAGGCGATCCCGGCCGAGATCTTGAAAGTGAAAAGTCTTGACAAGTTTGTGAAATTGAGAATAGTTTGGAAGGTGTCGCATAGTCAAGGAAAGTCCATTATGCTGATGATGCTCTGCTTTGTCACCAAGGGAAGAGTCCATCATATGCTTGTAGTGTCTCTCTTCAGTGCTTGCATGGTTCTGCTTCAAAAGTCTGGACTTGGGCCTGATCCTCATTCAACTTGAACTTTAATAACCTTAGCCTAATCCAAGCCTCTAGTCTGCATCAAAGTTTAGCTCATGCCAATGACAACACACCTTTCAATACAGTCTAGCTTTGCTGGCATTTTCCCCCCATGCGATGAAGACTTAAAAATACTTGGGGTCACTTAAACCTTTGCAAATCATGTTTTTTACCTCAAGGCAATGCATCACATGATGACTGCTCGTCCCAGACATGTCAAAGACCAAAGCCTAATTTCTTGTCTGTTTTTGCTTTGATTATGCCAACTTAAAGTCATCAGGCTTTGACGCATCCAAATTCTTTATCTTGCATGATGCTGTGTGCATATCATTAAAAACTCCTCGATACAGCTCTGTCCGCTACAATGGCTATGAGGATCAGATTCAAACTAACATTTTGAAACCCTTGCAATGAACACTTCTATCTACCTTCAAGAAATAGTTTCTCCTTACTTATTTCCGTCTTCAGTAATGCGTCTTCTGGTTGAGCCTTGATAAGCACAGTCGTGAGTTTTTATGTATTCAATGTTGCTACTAACTAATAGGATATGGAATTGACTACCATTATTCGTTATCTGTTGCTTGAATTTCTTTTCTCTTTCAAGAAGTGTCTGGTAACTCCCATTTCTCACTGACCCTCAGTCGGCTGGACATATAGCTGCAAAGCAGCATCTAATTTGAATTTCTGTGTGCAGAAAAAATGTTTGTTCTAACAATTGTTCTTGTGGAAAATAAAAATGTTTTATCAATCATATAGTAGCAACTACTGTCATATAACACTTTGTTCTAATGCTGCACAGGTGTGCCTTTATGTAGCTGTGTGGCTGTTATATGTATTGGTCTTACCTTCAGTCTGGATTAAAGAAGAAAACTGGTTATGTAATTTATATTGTTGGATATATTTATCTAGCATGCATGTTTTGCAGATAAGTCAGTTACATATAGCAAGAATAGAGGTTTAATATGGAAGACAAATGGATAAATCATCTGTAATCTATCTAACACACATGTTTTGAAGATCAGTCAGTTACATATAGGAACGATATAGGTTTCATATGGAACGCAGATGGATAAACCATCTCTAATCCATCTAGGATACATGTGTTGAAGATCAGTCAGTTACTTGTAGGAACAATATAGGTTTCATATGGAACGCACATGAATAAATCATCTGTAATCTATCTAGCATACATGTGTTGAAGATCAGTCAGTTGCATATAGGAACAATATAGGTTTCACATGGAATGCAGATGGATAAATCATCTCTGATCTATCTAGCATACATGTGTTGAAGATAAGTCAGTTAGATGTAGGAACGATATAGGTTTCATATGGAACGCAGATGGATAAACCATCTCTAATCCATCTAGGATACATGTGTTGAAGATCAGTCAGTTACTTGTAGGAACAATATAGGTTTCATATGGAACGCAGATCGATAAACCATCTCTAATCTATCTAGCATACATGTGTTGAAGATAAGTCAGTTACATGTAGGAACAATATAGGTTTCATATGGAACGCAGATGGATAAACCATCTGTAATCTATCTAGCACACATGTGTTGAAGATCAGTCAATTGCATATAGGAACAGTATAGGTTTCATATGGAATGCAGATGGATAAATCATCTCTGATCTATCTAGCATACATGTGTTGAAGATAAGTGAGTTACATATAGGAACAATATAGATTTCATATGGAACGCATATTGATGAAGCATATGTTATCTATACGGAAAACATATGGTATAGATATCCTTTTGCCATATTGAATGCATATTGATTATATATGAGGCCCTTATGGTTTTGTCATATGAAAAAGATATGGGCTGTCGGGTGCAAACCACACGAATTTAGATATCTTTACCATATAGGGTCCTATATAACGCCCATATGGGCTCAATATGACATTGTTGTCAGGGATGCCTATTGTAACGTCACTCTGATTATGATGCAATTTTGCTATTATATTATAATTAAGTTCACATCAAGAATTATAAAAACAGCGCCAATTGTGACGTCACATTGATTATGATACAAATATACCAGACCTATTATGGAAGTGCATATTGAGCATATAAACAAGGTCTATTGTGACGTCACTTCGATTATTATACAGATCTACCAGTATATTATGTTCGTTTTGCGAATATAACACGGGGCACTTTTATGACGTCAGTCACGTCACTTCTATTATAATACAATTCTACTATTAAATAAGTTCACTGGAAAAAACGAAATTAGGTCTATAATTGTGGCGTCATTTCGATTATGATACAGATAACAGATCTGCTGTCATATTATTTTATTTTCATAATACAAAACTGGGGCTGTTTAAATGCAACATCGCTCTGATTATTATACAAATCTACTACTATACGTTCAGTTTTAGAATATAAAACTAGGCCCATTGTGACGTCACCTAGATCATGATACAGACCTACTATTAAAGAAGTTCATTTTGAGAATGAAATAGTCCTATTGTGGCTAACCTCGATTATGATAATGATCTGTTATTATAGAAGTACATTTTGAGAGTATAAACTACGCCTATTGTGACTAACTTAATTCAATTATTGCACAGATCTACCGTGATAATTATTGAGTTTCATTTGCATGATCTAAAACGAGGCCTATTGTGACGTCACTACGATTACAGTGCAAATCTATAAATTCACTGAGAATACGAAATTAGGCATATTGTTACGTCACACAGATTTATGACACAGATCTACTATTGTTTAATTTCATTTTAAGATCATGTAACTGCAGATGGTGAGCAAGAGACAAAACTAGGTCAAGTCGACGCGAAGTCGATCGAGTCGATCGTCGGCCGAGCCAAGTCGATCGAGTCGTAGAAAGGTCGGCGAGTCGACGAAGTCGATCGAGTCGATCGTCGGCCGAGCCAAGTCGATCGAGTCGTAGAAAGGTCGGCGAGTCGACGAAGTCGATCGAGTCGATCGTCGCACGAGCCAAGTCGATCGTAGCCCACGACTCGATCGACTGGGGGGTATACAATCAAGTATCCATTGTCAGTGGCGGCGCCAGGATTTCAGTTTTGGGTAGGGCTGCCAACCGTCCCGGATTCGCCGGGACAGTCCCGGAATCGACTCTGTGCGTCCCGTGTCCCGGATTGATATCAAATTGTCCCGGAATTTGGTCCAGATATCCACTTAGCACAAGTATTGTTCCTATTAATTTTTGCTTACTAAACTCAGCCATTTGTACGATGATTTTTACGTTCTGCTCTAGATTAGACCTATACATTATACGTTGTTGGCTGAACATCGGGAGCTAAAGTCTTCAAAACTTTACAAATCAATTACACTCGGTTTTCGGTTTAGCATATTGTGTCCAGTTTTAATGCTTTTTTGCGAGAGAGCGTTCAGTATTATGAACGATCTGTTGTCTAACAATCGCAATTACCTGAGCACCGCGAGTTCACCGACCTTATTAAAGCACAACTGTTAGCATGACATGTGCTGATTTCTGTGACTTTGTGCCCAGTGTTCTGGAACTGCTTAACGCACATAAGTAGGACCTACAGGCTAATATAATTAAGTATATATAGGCCCCAAGTTTAATATAAATTTTGCTCTCCGGTCGCAGACCTATGAGCCTACGATAGGCCTACCTACGAACTTCCATCAATGTTGGCTATCGTCTTACTCTAGCCTAGGTGACTGCAGTTTGAAATGCTTCTTATTGAGGTTGATTCTTGTCTTAAATTTAGGCTATATGTCTTTTGATGATTTGTCGGAAATTATTAAGGCCTTTTTTTTAGTAGATTGCATATATAGATTCTATTCTGGGCTGACACAACATTTGCTACCTCATGCGCTGCTGTGGATTTTTTAAAATTGGTAATGGCACATCGAGTGGTTGAAGGCGTCCCGGAATGGCAAAATCAAAAGTTGGCAGCCCTAGTTTTGGGGGGCTGAATTTGCGGGAGAAAATTTTCCGTTTTCAGCCGTCAAAATTTCTGACGACCTTTTTTTGGCATTTGGTCGAAATCTTGGAAAACGGTCCTTTTTCATACCCGCCAAACTGTCTGGCAAACCTCGTGCGTACTTTACGGTTAAATTGGGTGGGGGGGGCTAAAGGGGTTAATCGTGCAAATATTTCATTTTTACATGGGAAAAAAATGGATGGCCTTTTTTAGGGAAGGCTTGGCCCCCAGACTCCCTAGCGCCGCTACTGCCCATTGTACTATCAATTGTCTTCGATCAAAACAGATTCGCAATCCAATTAACTCAGGAAAATCATGCTAAAACATATTGACATAGGCCACCACAGGGCCTACAATTAAAAAAACTCTTCAGCTAAGAAATGTAACTTTATCAATTAGACCATACTCTTTGGGAAGGTGTAATTAATGGGGGCGGAGGGTCAACATATACATACAGACTGCTGAGTGCACACTGTGTAATTCACTCTTGGTCACTAGGCATGGAGGCGCAGTGCTTGTAGGCCTAATGCCATACTAGAAATGACGTTTTATTGTATTGAGTTTTGCATTGTTGCAATTGGCAGATACCGCACAAGTTCAAAAGCGAGGCGTGCAAGCATCCCGGTCAGGGGATAATAGGCATGTCGGAGTTGGAGAAGGCGAAGTTGATCGTCGTTGGAACGAGAGGACTCGACGTTGTCCGAAGAACCGTCCTCGGAAGCGTCAGTGACTATGTAGTTCATCATTCCAAGGTTCCAGTTCTCGTCTGTCCAAAGCCCGATGCTTAAAAAGGTGCCAAGAGGCGCCAAGACTCCAATGGAGGCGCCAATGAATCGGCAGCTAAAGCCTGTTGAACTTTCATTGCTGTAGGTTTCCTAAGAAATCATCAAGCGCCTAGCGAGTCGTTTCTCGCTTAGGTTCGCTTTTAACACTAAGACGTATTGATTTTTAATCTAGTTACAATGTTAATTTTATTCGTGAATTTTAATTCGATACTTTTGTGTTATGATTGAACAGCTATTGACCGTAGGTAATCGCGTTTTTTAACCCTCGAGATTATACAAAACGTTTTTTCTGGAATGGTAAAATTAGTGAGCTGTTTTGTGGAATGCAATGCTCGCTATATCTTTATATCTTGCCCAATTTGTGAACAGTGAACACTATAAATTTGCCAATTTGATTAAATGAAGTGCCAGCAAATAAACTGGCCTTACTATGACGCACAGCTTCTGTGTGTTGCTGTGATTCATATTACAGTTGGCATCTACGAAGCTTTCAACATCACAGTGAAAAACTACCGAAGTTGGTTGGCCATACTGTATAAAATAAAGAACAGTGCTTCTTTAAACAAACACATATAGACTGCCTCTAATTCTCATGTTTGATCTGCACTTGGTTTGCTTTGCTATCAAAGTGGTGCAAAGTGGTTTGCTTGGCTATCAAAGTGATGCAAAGTGGTTTGCTTTGCTATCAAAGTGGTGCAAGCAGGGTAGAAGTGGACCAAGGGATGTCCTCCTATCCCTCAAAAGGATTCACAGGCATGCCAAAATGGTATCAATCACTGCTAATCAACTGTAAACACTTTTATTGCAAGCTGGCATCAATGAAATTTTCAACATCACAGTGAAAACTAGCCCATTACAAGAAGAGTAGGTCCTACTCATCCTTCCAAAAGGTTCTCAGTCAAGCATGCAAAAAGGGTATCAATTACTGTCACTGTTAATCAACTTAAACAGGATTAATCATTAGCAACATAGACTTCAAATGTCATGACTGGTCGAAGCATCTGTCTTTGTTAGGAATGCTGTTTTATTCGTTCCATTTTTCTCCTAAGTTCGTTTTGTCTAAATAGACTCCCTACATAGACTCCAGTGGCGGCGCTAGGGGGGGGGCTAAGCCCCCCATACAAGAGGCTCAGCCTCCCTAAAAAAAGGGCCATCTGAATTTTTTTACATTGAAAAATCCACAATTTTCGGCTGACAAATAAAAAAAAGGTCGTCAGAAATTATTTCGGCGAAAATGGATAATTTTCCGGAGATTTCGGTCGATGACTAAAAAAGAAAAAAGGTCGTCAGAAATTTTGACGGATGAAAATATGAAATTTTCGCTGCGAGGCTTCAGCCCCCCCCGAAACCGAAATCCTGGCGCCGCCACTGATAGACTCTCTTCTCTTTCTACCCTATTCGATCGACGATTCCTGTGCTGTCGAGACCACTGAAGAAAAAGAAGTTGTTGTGAGGTGCGTCCTTCTTGGAGACTGCTTTAATGATCTCCTGGCCAAGTATGCCGCCAGTCACGGCACAGACCGGACTCAACTCGGCAAAACAGAACCTACAAAAACAGACATGATTAAAAACAAATGCTTAACAATGCATTTCTGGTGTGACACTTCTAAAGAGCCATTGCGACTAAATACATAATTCTAGTCTAATGGTGCACGACCTCTTTCAGAGCATGGCAACCGTACTAACGCAGCTGCACGTCAGGTCATCCATTTCTCTTCAAGTTAGTTCTTTATTCTGAGGTGCTCGATTACTTTGAGTGTTCGATGGTGTAGTGGTTCAGCATATGCTGGATTGTTGCATGGTTGGGGTTCAAATCTCTGCCTGGGCCGAAATTGGGCGTGACATTTCCGCTCCACCTGCATTTTTTTTTACCCAACTCAGCTATAATGACTATACTGTCAAGACAAAATAACCAAGTTCAAATAGAATGTCAAATAGCAAAATACTAGTCCCATATTTCATTTTAGTAATTTGTACTATGCAAAACCAGTACATGCAATTCTGTACCTGAAAATGTATGGTGCAAAAAACTGTTAAAGCCCATCAAGTAGGATATATACAGTATTACCCAGTCAGTTGATGGATGCATATACCGTAATAGGTGATAAAGAGAAGAAAAAAATTGCAACTTATCTTAGTTCTGTAAAATTCTTACTTGTCACTTTTGCTAAATAAAGATCATGGACTGCTGTTGAAAAGAAGGTAAGGCAAAACCAGGTATGTAGAAAAAAACTCACTTCCAGAAGTCTTCCGGGACAAACTTCGGATCAACTCCAAGTGACGTTTTCAGCCACTCTGCTCTGAGTGACTGAAGCTCCTTAGCATCCGAGTCCAGATTTTCAGTGTCTGGATATCTGCCATTAGATGACCGAAACTCAAGCAGAACTGTAAAACAGATGCAATCTAATGAGTAAACGTAAGGTACAGAAAGGTAAATGTACATTAACAACGTACGCTAATTGAAGTCAATGGTAGAGAATATTTTGTACAAAACACGTTTAACAAAGCATTAGCCTAATTCTGGACATTTTCTTACAGGAAGCTAATTAGAAATCAAATAATCTGCATTTGCAAAGTGACATTTTGGCAACATGAAACCATTAAAATGAAGGACTATCAAGACAGAAAGAACATGATGGTATGAAAACATCGTACAAATAACTGAAGAACTGCAGCTACTAACGTTTCAGGATGAAAAACAAAGGCGAAGTCTTTTTCAGTTTTGCTGCATTTTCTTCTGCTGTCCACTCAAAACTGAGAGCCTTCTGCAGCCGTACAAACACTGCTTGCTAAACAAAACACACACAAAAGATATATAGTGTAACCTTGTTAAGTGCCATAGATTGTAGAATGTATTCAATTACAACACAGAAAGTGTCAGTTATGAATTATATTAAAATCGATATTCTCATGAATTCTTAAAAGTGCAAGCATGGCCTTGATGGATCGTACCAATGGTTAAGGCACAGCAGTAAAACCATTTACGTTGAACTAGCATTTACAGCAAAACTTCGGCATTTCAATCTTTAGGTCGTTGATTCTGATCGTGAGTATATGAAATCCTCTAGCGACTAGCGTTCAATAACAGTAAATGGCTCACATACAACAAATGCAAACATAAAAACACAGGTGGTTTCTTGAATCTGTTTTTTCAAGACTAGCTTATTCGCGTATGACTTCCAACTGGCTCCAAGTATGAGATAAAGACTAAGCCGGACTGGGAGGGGTCAGTCAATTAAGACTATGTGTTTTCCAAGAAATTTGCCATCTTACCTTAAGTATCCTCATTTTAATGACCTAAATCCTAGTGTCTGACTAATGAGGTGGCAAAGAAGAGGGAAACTGGATAAAAGTCTACATCACTGACACCAGTGTCAATAATATCAGAAGCTTTTAAGTGCTAGTAGTTATCAGATTGCGTAAAAAAAATTTAAATGGGAAAAGGGCTCATGCCGGTCCCCATGCTAGAATTTAAGAGATTCCAATCTCGGGCAGGCACTGTCCATACATTGCACTTCAAAAGGTCAGTGGCACCCATTCCAACAGCAGTAGTGATGGCCATCACCAATCAATTCATTGAAATGCGAGCAATCTCAGGGGCCATACAGCAATGCATGTACATTTCCATTTGTACTGCAGAGCTTGAAATGCAATTCTTGAATATTTTTAATTACGAAGTGTTGATCATGGTCCACTGAAGTTCAATATGATGAAGTTTTGCTTAATAATGATATTAACAGCAAACTTTAACTCTACAACGACCTCTCTTCATCGGTATTATTAGCAAGACATGTATTTTTTTACAGTAAGCCAAGAATTGAACCTGGGAAACTTGGAGAAAGCAAACATGACAACATTCGACAAAAATTACCTTTTTAACAGTACGTGCTTCTTCCAATCGTGGCTTCTTAGCATCAGGCTCACCGCTAGCTTGACTGCTGGGTTTCTTGTGATCAATAACTTCCCTGTTATAAGAAAAACGGACAACACACAACATTCAAACAATCAGACTGACTCAAACATAAACATCCTTACAATTGGTTTTACTGATAATTGGTGGCTTAAGCTGAAAAGTGGTGCTAAAACAACAAAAGATAACTGATGCTGATATTACAACTAGATAACTTGTTTGATGCTAATATTGAAGTCATTTCACTCAACTTCTAATTTTATTTTCATTTTTATTATCAATTATTATATTGATACATGTATTCATTCATTCATTCATTATATGCATTTATATAACGCCTCTTCAAGGGGACTATTCAGAGGCGCTCCCAACCTCAGCGCAGCCAAATAAAACTGTCTTAAGATGAGAGAGGAAAGCCTGAGAAGGATTTTTACAAAGAGAGCAGAGGGTCAGATAATGATGCTTTATGTCCCATTCTGCATTTGCTACATGAGTAATAAAGGACATACTTAAACAAACAAGGTAATAAAGTGATAAATAAAATAATATAAAATAATAAAGTAAAAAAACAACCTGGCAATAAAGTGGCGACTGGTTTCAGTGCAACTTACTCGGCATATTCATGTTCGTTCAGATCAGCAAACATGTAACCATAGTAACCAAAGACATCGCCAGCAAAGAACATGATCTTGTTCTTCGCGCAGATCTCGTTGATCCTCATCAGTTCCTTTTCTTCACAACCGGTGGCACAAATTACATCAAAAGAACGGAAGAACTCCTCAGATTTGTTCTCTGAATTTTCTGTGTCACATGATACCTCGACCATCGGATTCAGCAACTGGGACTTGCGCACTGAACTCTCTGCCCTCTGTGAAAATTTTATCCAAAGGTACAAGCATGTATTAAGTATGTCAACAGTGAAAACAACACTAGAACACAGGAAACTTGCTATATAGTGAACCATTTCATTACGAGGTTGTAACATATTAAATGAGCTGCAAAATTTAACTATATTATGTTGCATCGGAATTCAAATTGTAAGAAGTATCCGGTGTACAAGTGACATTTGAAAGATTGGTACACCAATCATTGGAATATAGTGCCGAACAAAATATGTCAACTTTTTACATAAATGCACAAATAGTTGACACTTTGTTGATATGCAAGCACAATGACAACGGCAAAACCTTTATCCGCTGGTAAAAATGTGACATGCACAAGTCACAGAGAAATACTAATATGAAATGTGAATAATATGAAATATTAGAAGTCTCGACAACAAGCTGCCCATACAATTTTAGGCAGCTGCAAAGTTAATGCAAGCATATAAGAAACAACAACATAATAATAATGACTCCATGCTCACATTTTTTCCTATGTCTTTTCGGTCGATAAGGAACTGACTGCAAGCATCCTCTTTGGAAACCTTAAAACACCAATGAGCTGTTTTACAGTAAATTATGGCTGAAATACTAATCAAAAAGCATACCTGATCTTTATGTAACAAAGTTCAACACTAATAAACATAAGGCAGAAGACAAATCAGCAAGCAGTAAGTTAAATATGCAAGCACAATGACAACGGCAAAACCATAACTCATGTTATGTTATGTTATGTTATGTTAAATGATATCCTTAGGGAAACTGTAACAGCAAGCATCACAGAACAAGTAATACATCAGCCTGTAGTCTTAATTTTAACAGAGTATGTCTTGCCGCTCAATAAAGAGTCTTTCACTTAGCAGGTTGAAAAGAGACAGAGTGTTCAACATGTTGACAGTCCCTTTAAAAATGCAATATGAATTATTATATATTACTAGATACAATAATCACACATTATATCATGCTAGCTGATTCACAAATTGTCCTCAAAATATTTGAGGTATCACAAGCAAGCACTGCTCAGCCATTGAAAAAAATAAATTTGCGTTTTAAGAATTGTACAGGAAGCACAGAATTTATGCTACTTCCATAAACCAATTTAATTTTTACTTTTGTCTAAATCAAACTTGAAACAATAGTTTTGATACCTTCCTAATAAAAAAAGTTGACTTACCGGGACATGATCCAAGAGTACAATCGATTTAATACCAGACAACACAATGTTTTTTACAACTTCCGCACCGAGTCCACCCAAACCAATTACTAAGACCCTGGCTGCACGCAGTCTGTCGACATGAAACAAAGCAAAAACCAACATGACAACAGCATCAAATACCCCATATAAATTTCCATAGGATTTTCATGCATAAATACAATTCACATTTCGGGAAAATGTTAATAAGTAAACTAGATAGCTCACTGAAAAAGATGCTAAGAATGTTTGCTTGGGACTGTAGGCTTAGCTACATGGAGGCAAAAAGGAGGCAACTTCCTTCTCTTGCTTTTATACACTTGACCAATAACCAGGATTTAAACGGTCTGTTACTCTTGTATCATGGATATGTTCCTCTTGAATGAATTTAGGTCTGGCTACGCCACTGCTTCGGACCAATGGACTTAATACCATTCGCACTTAATGTCTTCCACGTTCTTATTAATGGCATAGTCTGACAGAACTTGCTATCTGACGTCAACGATTACGTGAACCAACGAGAACATTTTTTTGGACAATGGACACAATTTAACGCAGGACTAAAGCTCAAGCGACACCGGCCATCAATGATATAGTTCTGTTCACATTACTTTTCTAATTAATGTGTTCCGCGTGTAACTGAGTGCGGTGTGTCACCCGGATTATCTCATTTTCAATTAAACGAATATATTAAATCTGACTATACTAAATTAGTTCTTTGTAGGTTCCATGCCTAGCGGTCGATAAACGAGTAACTTCGATCAGAAGAGATTCACCTTTTCTGTGCATCCAAGCCCCAGAGACGAATTTGTCGGTCGTACAATGCCGCCTCGTCTTCTGTAATATTCACTGATTCCTTTTCAACCATAATTTTTAGACAAAATTCTAGCAATTTCTAAATATTTTAAAACTTGAGCAAGCTCTCCAGAAAGCCGGGAACAGATTATATAGATCCAACTCATCCAAGATATTTTTAATTTCACATTTCGTGCAGGATGTGTGTTACCGTCATCTAGCGGCCAATTTTACAGATTCAGAAAAACTAATAAATGTACTATAATTTTATTATTAATCCTCGTTTAATTAGACAAATCAGGGTGACACACCGCACCCAGTTACATGTCAATACACTTTAAAAGTAAACAGCAAAATAATGTGAAGGTAACAATGTCATTAATGGGTGTCAAAGAGAACCCTCGGAATAAAGTTTCTAACATCTTTAACTGGTAGAACAAAGGGATGTGGTCTAGGTTGCAAGTTATAGGTGGTTTTTGCAAGTTTTTTCGTTTATATTTAACAATCCGGTTGACAGAACGCAACCGGTTACAGCGTACAATTTGTTTTTGTTTGTTTGTTTGTTTGTATGTGCACTTGTTACAGCGCCCCTTCAGTCTCTCTACTCAGAGGCGCTCCCGACTACAGAGCGGACATCAAGCATCAAGCCGAAGCGCTGAGCATTATTGTGAGTGAAGGACTTGCCCAAGGTCCCCACGCGGCGACAATTATGCAGTTGAAACAATTCACAAGAACACTAGCTGATCAACAGAATACATGAATCTGAACTACAAACATAACAGACAGCCTGCAATACGCGACAGTCTTATTGTTGTATGAATTATTATAAAGACACATTATACTTCGTTAGGTAAAATTTGAGAATGGTCCATTTGGGCTATTTGCATTTAGGCAGCAAACACCTTTTACGGTGATAGCAACTGTTGTGCGCAAGTTGTGCGTTACAAAGAGTCGGTAGAGGTAATGTTATATAGTGTTTTTTTTCTTGTTATGACTTTGTTTCTTTTAATATAAAAATATGTGCACAAATATTGCTATTTTTCTGCCTTAACGATATTTAAACTTGAGATTCTAGTATTTTGTTTCTTCTAGTGAAACACCATGCGACGTGAGCGATAATACAGATTTTGAGTAGCATAGTAGAAGCCTGGCAAAACACATTACTGCACCAGTGTTGAAAACGGAGCAAAGCATTGAAAGTGTCATGTAGCATATTACTGTCAATGAAAATGAACTATGACCGACCTTTTAACCAACTAAAGCGATGTATACCCGCAACCCACACAGCCTCGTCAACTGGTCATCAGTCATACGGGGTCTATCCTAATTTCCGAATCCGGAATCCCTTAATACGCTGAAAATACACAAAGCCAAATTTTCTGAGAACAGTTTAACAGAAAGCAGCTGCACCCCAGCCAAACACCCTGCTCTGCTCGACCTCTTAGTACTTCATTTGTCCATCTTTGGTCTTTGATTGTTTAGATAAATCTCACTTGTGGCCTGTTAATTCAGCAAAACACACAAACATTATAGTCAACGTAAATTGCATGAAAAATTCTGATCTTGCTGGAAGTTGTCCATTAAGATAAAGTCAGGGATTGACACTAGCGTTTTTTTGGCTTATTAAATAGCTTAAATCTGCAACATTCTTAAAACGAACATTTCTGAATTTAGTTTCTTTATGAAATATGCTTGTCATACAAATTCCACATAATATGGAACTTGTTAAAGATTGTGGTAAATTTATTTTTGAAATGCATACACTTTTATAGCACCACTTCATGGTAGGCTACTCAGAAGCACTCCCGTTCCAGCCACTGCTAAATTGGACAATTTTTAACCCTTATAATGGATTATTTCTGATTCACTTGTGTTCACAGTGCTCTATTTTTCAAAGAAATTTTTGCTGTTCTTTAATTGATCCATGCTCCACACTGCATTTCATGGTACATCTCTAGAACATACCTTCAGCAGCACCTGTTGTGAATCCCGTAAAGTTTTCAATTCCCACTGGCTCAGCCTTCCACTCCCTAGGGACTTATGGTAAAAATGAACTGTAGGTGAGCGAATGGGTGTCTTCCAGGCTGCAATATACAGTTATAAAAGATCAACTCTTGTTTAACTTGTTATCATGTGCTCCTACTAATTTTTCATGTAATCATACTGTGAGTTTTGAACTTCAAATTGAATTTAGTGAATGTTATATACCTAGTGCTTTTGTTCTTAATTTTAGTTCAGAAAGACTGAATTATTGAAGTGAAAGATTTGATCAACCACATCCTATAAGGTCATGGACGTTCGACCAAATCACACGATTTATGTAAATAACTTGAACGAAAAAATCAAGAAAGATGGTGAGACTATTTGTTCCGTGCAGTAACAAGTGCACTTCAATAATTTCTCTTGCTAGAAGGTTGTGAAACTACATTTGGTTTAGCAATGTTGGTTAATTAAGAGTGTCGACGGGACTGGTTTCTATATCTGCTCTAAGCATGGGCACCTACTGTTGACATTGAGTGTATAATCTGAGTAGGTTAAACATTCTTGTATTACCATTTTGGATTTTGAATGAGCTTGTTTGCCTGTGGCAGCTTTTGTGAGGTTTTAGGAGATTCATTAATATACATTTTGTTAAATTTTGTATTTACTCAGAATAGTCTCTTTTGTACCAACTTTTGTGAGCTGAAATTGGTTGTTGCAGCTTTTTCGATGTTGATCTGTTGCAGAGTTGAAGAAGTCTTTATACGCCATCTTCTCACAGTTTGGCCAAATACTTGACATTGTTGCGATGAAGACTTTGAAAACAAGAGGACAGGCATTTGTTATCTTCAAGGAGGTCAGCAGTGCCACCAATGCCCTGCGCTCCATGCAGGGTTTTCCGTTCTACGACAAACCCATGGTATATACATGATGCTATTCTTCACATCATCATCCTTTTTGTTATGCTGTGATTGGACTGGGAGTGTCTCTGGGTGGGCTTATTGGAAGGGTGCTATATGAATTATTAAAATGAATGAATGCATTTACTTATAATGTTAGCTTAATTAAATATGCTGTTATGCAGTGTAAAAGGATGAGGTAGTTTAATAAAACATTAATTCATGTATGTTCCATTATGCTGATGGTGGTATGGTAGCCTTTGTACACCATAGACTGAAGCAATGGTAAGACTTTTATACAGAATGATTTAATGAAAACTTTCAATGGCACTTCTTGTTCTTTAAGTTGTACATGATGAAGGCCACTTTTGATCTTTGTTGGAATGAGGCATGAAAGAGGCTTAGAAGTTTTCAAGTTGCGAATTAACCCATTTCAAAGTAATTGGTCCTTCATCCACAGCTGAACCCCTAGGCTATAACCAAAGTTAACATTTGGTAATTAACTTATCACCAGTACTTTGCACGTACTAACCACCTACAGCTGGATTCTGTGCTTGCCATTCGTTTTACTCTAGGCAGCATTCAGTTTCTTAACCCTCAGGCTACCAAGCTTTTTTTGTAACACTGACTACCAAGGGGGGGTGGTTACCACCCCCCTGGATTTTGGGTTTGGTTTGAGATATCATAACTTGTAATACACCATTGGATTCAGCATTCATTTCTGCACAAAATGGTATATTTAGGTTCAGAAAATATGAATGCCCCTCGAAATTATGAATTTTTTACCATGGGTACCCGTCGATTCCACAAATTGTATACTTACGCATAAGGAATATATTAGATTCTGTGTGTTTTATACATGATTTATATATAAAAAGTAGTTTACATATAATAAAGTCCAATATTCAACTATAAAAACTAGTAATAAGTCTGTTTTATGTTCAATCAAACAAAAAAACATGTTTTAGCCGCTGAAAAACGTTTACGCAGGCATATCGGCTTGCGTTGTAAAAAACCCCCAACATTTTCACACATTTTAATTTATTTTGAGCACTTCCGGTCATCAAAAGACAAATTATTTAGTATCAGAAAATAGCCCTAAATGCCCTCTACAGAATGGCATAATTTATTTCTATTAAAAAATAAATTATGGATAAGTTATAATAGCAAAAGCATGACAATTTTATGAAAATAAAACACCTTTATTTATATTTTAATTTATTTTGAGCACTTCCGGTTGTCAAAAGACAACTCAGTGAGCATGGAAATGTAGCCCCACATTCCCTCTATAGAATGGTATAATTTGTGTCTCTTAATATTAAAGCGCGGAAAAGTTACAGACGATATTCTATACCACCCCCCCTGGTACCTTGGGTATATCGGGTGTAACTTTTGAACGGTAGGGGGCATCATCAAACATTTTAGCTCAAAATGTGTCCCAATGAACCCTCTACAGCTACCAATTTTTTCAAAATTTTATTCCAGACGGAACGCGTTTGATTTGCGAAAAACCTAGGGGGGGTGGCAACCACCCTCCCTTGGTAGCCCGAGGGTTAATCTGCACAGCATTCATTTTCTTCTGTTTGGAGAAGGGGAATGAGTTTTGTGTGATGGTTTTGACTGATTGTTAATTATAAGGATACAAGTTTATATATTTAAACCCAATTTGATTGTTTGCATGCTAAAATGAACCATTTAAGATTAAGAGTAAAAAAAATTCTGCGGAAGGGCTCACTGAGTCCATATATCCTATTACCCTTTATTCTCAGGTGTTTTCAACAACCTGGCCTACCACTTTCTGTGAAATACTCCCACTGGCCCACCATTAACCCTTTACCAGTTAATTAAAAAATTTCTAAACCAGCCTGCACCGTTCAATTATTTTTGGGTATACATGCCGTGTCAGGGTTGACCATACCTGACTAGTTCTTACTAAAAAATTAAAATAAAATTTGTTTGGTGTTGCTATTTGTAAGTCACACTTGTCTCTTGCTATAGGCCTAATGGTAAAAAAAGTACTTGAAAATAATCGTAAGTAATGTTTTCCTGCATGATAAACCTAAAAGAACAGATTGCTAGGCCTACGACCCAAAGAAAAACTTCACTATTTGGAAAGAAATTGTGTCCAACAGCGGCCAACACATTTCCAGTTCAGGTTTCTGCACAAATACAGTGCCGTAATACGCATAGTAATGGAAAAATACTGTCGATTTATCATTGTTTGTGACAGACACTGACTGCTAATTTGTTCAAACAATGAATCTTTTGGAACATAATGGCTTTGGAGCCAGTATTGCAGCCGGCAGGTTAGTTTCCCCAAACACATAGGTAGGCCTACAGCTCAAACCAAAATCTTCCAGAAAAGTAGCTCAAACTTGGGTCTAAAACAATGTCCGAAAATTCATTCATACCACCTAGTTGTAATAATTCTATTTCACAAAATGAATCTCGAGCTAAAACTATTTTAGAAAACTGTTTTAGACCGACGGTGACATAGCGCGAACAGAAGTTTCGTTTCTTAGAAGAATGTGACATAATCACGGTTTTCGACCGCAAACATGCTGTTTTGCAACTATTCAAATGATAACTAAAAATAGAATACTAAATATAGAACACCATAGACGATATAAATAATAGATTTATATCATAGAGCAAGAAATACGCGAGTTTATACGGCCCAAACTGTAGAGGAAAGGCTTGGATAATGATCGGCGAGTATACTCGGGTCAAACGCTGCAGGCTAGTTAGCCGTCGGCGAGTATACTCGGGTCAAACGCGTAAGAGGTTAAAAAGAATTTGATACCTCTGATTTAGAGCGAATTGGTGATAGGTGCTATTCTTGATACACACATATAAAAGTCGTTGATGCATACAAAGAAAAGACATTCATTCTGGTCATCTGTGTAACCTTGAGGACATAATCATTAACCAACACTAAGGTTCTGGATGAACAGGGGGCATTTATAGAATCGCTGTGCACAGTTTTGACAGCATTTATCAAATGTAGCATTTTGTGCTTTCACACCAGAGAATACAATATTCGAAGAGAGATTCCGATATAATCGCCAAAATGAAAGGCACGTTCGTGGAACGACCAAAGAAGAAGAGACGAGAAGACGAGGAAGAAGAGCCGCAGGGAAAGAAGAAGAAGAAGGCGCCTGCTAAGTAAGTGTTTCATGGATCATCTCAACAGACATTGCCTGTTGCACCATGTAAAGTAAAGAGGTGAGTGTATTTGGGTGTAGTCACTAAGTCACTTCGAGTGCAGCTTCTTTCATAAGGAGAATAAGTTTTCTGAACCCCCCTCCCATGCAAATACCCTGTGGTACTCTGTAAAGACCCAATGGCCAGTTACAGCTCAGTTCATTTATTTGACAAACATGCATTTGGTCAAAACTGTCCATTTTAGCATGAGTTCTGCAAGAGTATTAGTATTTTAAACGTTTTTGGCAACTGAATTCATATGTGTGGATTCTGGTTTCGAATTTAAAGCATTCGTGCATCAATTGCTGTATGTGATCTTTCTAATTCGTATGCAGCAATTTTAATATGATGCATCCAATAAGGGTGTTCATGTATCCAAACTTCTAGAAATGTATTAGTTGTACTGGAACAACTTTTGATTTAAATTTATTTTAAAATTGTATTATTGTGCATGAACATAGTTCTTGATACTGGTTTCTGCAGCATTGCAAAAACTGACTGGTTCAGCCTAGAATGATGTCAAGTAAAACACTGATGCCAAAGATTTCTTTTATTGTATTTCATGCAAGAGAAATTAGATTCCGCACGCATGATAGTCTTTTGATGATTCACTTGAAAGTGCTGAGTTTGTATTCTTACCATTGTACTTTCAATTTGTAGGAGTAGTGTTACTGTTATGGCAAACCAGAAGGCTGTTATCAACACCCCTCTTAAGCAACTGCAACCAGGTATGTGTATTATCAACATCTACCTAAAGTAGATAATAGATCACAATTTAGCTCCATTAATTTCTTGAATTAGGTCATGTTGCTTTCATGGCTGTATCTAGTAAGTCTCAGTTTGGCCTGTCAAGGGGTGACATTTGGGCCCTGAAACTTACCTTGGTAAAGAACCATTACATATCAATTATTTTTTAACACCATTTCTGGTTCGGTAATGGGTTCACAATGTCATAATGTTGTCTGTGGCTCTTGAACATCCATGAATTGGATGTATTGGATTGCTGTTGTGAATTCAGCTTTACAAACATTTATAGTAATAAATTGTTTGGTTGTAAGGCAGTAGAAATTAGTGCGCTGTTTCACTGGCTGGTCGTATGATAAATATCGTGGCCATGTGATCTGGTGATTGTGAGACTTACTTTGAATAATATGGAAATGTAGGAATGCATATATGGTGACTAACTTGCAGTCCATTCAGTAATTGTTGTGTTTTCAGGTGACAGCTAGTTCTGTCCTCGTATATATACCACACCTGGGTTATGTGTTTTACCTTTTAGATATGTGTTTAGTAACAGTAACTCTATCGTCACCATTGCCGTCAGCATTGTTTTTGTCCGTTATGATCATTAGAATAGCTGACTAAACATGGTGCCTTTCCAGGACCTTAGTGTTGCCATGAATTTTACTTGACATCTGACTGGAAGTCTTAAATGCAGCTAGAATGCCTTCAAATGTGGCTAGGGTGCCTTCCTATTGTCAATGATGTTGCATTGTCTTCATGGATGCTTTCAGTTGCTGTACCAACACCAGTTCTGCAGCCTCAGGCTCCGGTTGCTCCAGCAATCATTCCAGAACAACCTCCGTGTCACATCCTCTTCCTCACCAACCTCCCAGCGGAGACCAATGAGATGATGCTCTCTATGCTTTTCAATCAGTAAGTTAGACCATACCAATTTTCCATCATGAGCAGCTCATCTGTTTCGTCTGTAAGAAGGTGAAGTAATTACTGATTTATTACATTAATCTTTAAGTTGTCGATTTAAGCACTGTAAGCCAATTGCCGCAATCCAAAAGCTGGAAACCTTTCCTCGTGGATTGACAATAATGTGTATTTTTAAAAGAATACGCTGGGATATTAAACCCAGATAATTGAGTATTAGGCAAACAGTTATTGTTATTGGACATTTTTATCAATTTTAAATAGGCAAGCTATTTCAACTTTCATAAAGACCTATTTCAATTTTTAAGATATTGGCATAATGACGGCTGCATTGGTGTGTCACGAAATTTG
Organism: Lumbricus terrestris; assembly: GCA_949752735.1. NCBI lineage: Eukaryota > Metazoa > Annelida > Clitellata > Crassiclitellata > Lumbricidae > Lumbricus > Lumbricus terrestris. The sequence goes on from OX457038.1 coordinate 60,616,876, forward strand.
GTTGTAAGTTTAGGTGTGTCGTGCGCGGAAAAAGGTTGAGAACCTCTGCCTTATATAATGACACTTTCAGAAACTGAAATTCTTTCTGTTATTTAACTGTTAGCACTTGCACTGACAAACATGAACCACTGAACATTGCAAACACTGCAAAGCACTCTATATAACGAAAGAATTGTAAATATTGTAATTATAATAGAATTATCTAATAATCCCCAATTCTTTATGTACGGCTTGCTTAAGAGAGCATCAAAGAAGTGTTATACATGATATGTATTGATTCTGTTCAAAGGTTCCCTGGTTTCAAAGAAGTTCGGCTGGTGCCTGGTCGCCATGACATCGCATTCGTGGAGTTTGAAAACGATGTGCAGTCTGCTGCCGCAAAGGAGGCGCTCCAGGGATTCAAGATTACGCCGACCAATGCAATGAAAATCACGTTTGCCAAGAAATAAAAGTACACTGCTGCCACCTGGCCGCTCTTCTTCATGGCACGTTTAGATTTCGTTTTCGGCTTGCGATGCAGCGATGTCGAACTTGGACAGCTTTTTGGTGAATTAATGGATTTTAGAAGAGCGAGAGTATTACGATAAAAATCTGTTACTTCTTCTTGTTTAGAAATGTTCAGTGGTGGACCTGTTTGCATTTATGGTTGGTTGCATTAAGGTAACAATTCAGTAATACCTGGCACATACTTAGATAAAATTATGTTTCATAATTTTATATGATATTCTAGAAGTCTGTTGTGCTTTTGTGTTACAAAGTTGCAAAGACATGTGTGCAAATGGAAAGGTTTGCAAACAGGTTTCATGGTTTGTTTCTAGAATATTCGTTTATTTAAGCTAACGGGCATGCAGTTAGAAAGCGTCAATGTATAACATTACCAGTGCTTAAATTCAGCCGGACCTGAAGTGTCCAATCCAACACATAAAAGTGCTGACCTAGATGTGTTTCTATCATAATAATCAGCCATAATCTGAGTATATGCGAGATAAACTCCACTGGCTCCCTTACCCACAGCGCATTGCTTACAGAATTTCTATCTTGGTCCGGTGCTGTTTTGAGATTTTAGCACCTTTATACTTGCAGGAGACCTGCTGCTCCACCACGTATGTCCAGCGCTGCTGCTATCTCCATACAGCTGCACAAGTGGAACTTATTGTTCCTTGCTCACGGACTGCAGTCAGGCAGTGCCATGCTTTCTCCATGGCTGGCCCTGCAACCTTGAATGAGCTCACTGTTCTTAAGACTGTCTTGTTCGACCTTGGTTGGACTGGGAGCATTCCTGAGTAGGTTACCTTGAAGGAGCGGTATATTAAATTGCCCGTAAATAAATATAATTTTATATGTAATTATAATATATATATCACTCCGTCTCCTCTGTCTTTAACTCAATTGTTCATGCCTTCATCTTTTCCTGGATCGACTATTATAACTCTCTATTGGCCCTCCAAAAGTTTGTCTTTCCCCTTGCCCTCCAAAAGTTTGTCTTTCCCCTTCAGTTTGTTCTAAATGCTGCGGCCGGACTAGTAGCCTGACTCCCTCGCTCATCCCACAGCTCTGCTTTTATGTTTGTCCACTTTCATTGCCTTCCCTTATTGATTGAGTTCAACTCGAGGTTCTGACATTAATTTTGCCGGTCTTATACTGGCTGAGCACCCAAATATCTCTGTGACTTCATCCGTCTGACGACCTTGGCCACTTCTCTTCGCCCGCTCCGCTCCTTTGATTGGCATGATCGCTTTGTCCCGCGAGCTACGACCACCATGGCTAAAACGCGTGCCTTTGGTCTCCTTGGCCCAGCATTGTGGAACCAGCTTCCTTCTTCAACGTATTCCCCTTATTAACTGGTGGGCCAAATGCTTATTATTTTGTTTCCTCAAGACAACTTTTTCTCTGTTGGTCTAACACACTGGGAGCGCCTCTGATTGGTGTGCACTGTGAGAGTTGCTATATATTTTTAAATACAATACAATGTACATGGTGTTAGAGACATAGCAAATGGTGACATATCGGTCGAAGAAATGCCAGATAGGCTTTAGTTTTAGATTCGTAAATATTTGCTGTTCCCCCACCTTTGCATGATCAATTTAACTGCTGGTAGTTACGCAAGATCAGTGGCGTAGCCAGTTATTTTTTCATGGGGGGGGCAGTGGGGTGGCAGCTTAAAATGATGGGGTGGCTACCGTTGGCAATTAAAGCGTGCATCGGCATCGGTATATTGCCATAGACTATGTATTTTTAGATTTTGGATGTATAACAGTATTGGACATAATACGCAAGCAAGCCTCACTAGCTTGTGTGTCCCACAGTGCACTATAGTGGCCTGTCCCACTTTCCCATCACCCACCCTATAAGAAATTGTACAGGAAGTTGTATAAAAAATAAAATAAGTCTGAAATTATATAACATTGTTTAATTCTTTATCACTCGTAAGAGTAAAAAGTAAAACAAACGCAGGGATTGGGGGGGCAGCCCTTTCATTTGGGGGGGGCGGCTGCCCCCCTTGCCCCCCCGTAGTTACGCCACTGCGTAAGATAACAAATTTATCAAGGTATGACGTCAATTTCTGGCAGTGTCCAAGGCTTGTCCTACTTCTCATTTTACAGTTGCCTCTAGGGAGTGGGTGGCTGATGAGTCAACCTTTGGGTCTAGTAGAGATTAAACCCTGGTCCGACCGTGTTGTCTCCAAAGACTCTCATTGAAAGGATTAAGGATAAGAAAAGATTCCTGCCGTAAAGGCACTCGGACACGAGTACCTGATGAAGGTGACAGTCACTTTCAGGCCTAAACAAAGTAGGTTGCAGACTGCAGTTAAAAATTGTAGCCTACAGCCATACATTTCATCTTGGATTAAAACTAAAAAGTCATGTTTTTGGTTTGACATCTATGATCCATATTCTCTTTCTCTGTGTTCTCTGCATGGTTTGAATTGTCAAATTTAAAGCGGGTTTGAAAGTCTGTATGTGTCCAAATAAGAATTTCTTATGTTTCGTAAACTGGTATAGGCTACATTTTAGGTTGTAGTCGATGTACCATACTTGATCCTTGGCTCTGACAATTAAAGACTTGATGAGGTAAAATACTTATTGGAAAACTCTTGAATTTTAATTTTCAGACGATTTGCAAGTATCAAAACTTGCGATTTAAATTAAATAAACCAACACTAGTCCGTAAAGTGGTATGAACAGACATTGAGAAATACACGAAACAAAACCATGACCTTAATTAATTTAACAAATAGATACATTGTCCAGGGAGTTAAGTGAAATGGCTAAAAATGATTTGGGATAATTGAACCTGTCACACTTCAGACAATTTAATTCCTGTTACTCTTCTATGTCCAGGAATTTACTTACAGAATATTTTCGATTATAGCTTTTTGCATTTGGTTGCAATTTCTTTTTCGAAGTTATTAGCACAGTTGATAAAAATTCGAGACTTTATCGTAATCGTAATCGTAATCTCGAAACTTCTACAGCGCCCACAAAAGCCAAGTCGCGGGAACCAGCTTATTCACAGGCGCTCAATCAAAACAAAATCGATAGGCAGCGGGTCAAGTCCGGAGACTTTAACTGCTTGTTGGTAAAAACTGAAGACTTTTACAAGATACAAAAGAATTGTAGTTCTTCAATTAATTTTTTCATACGTGATCAAGCTAATCTGACCTGTGCGAAATTTCTTTGAATAAAGATTTTAAATTATATGACCCTTCTATAATAAATGCGCTATAAAATATTTTCTGCGTGAACGGAAAAGTAGAAAGCGCGGGCAGCCTTGACCTCGCAACAGAGAGTGTAGAGTTGGTAATCTTTGTTAACTGGAGACAGTTTGTGTTTCATAAAATAATAATTTTACAAATGGAGGAAGAAAAGTCGTCGAATAATCAGGAAGAAGTCGAGGATGACGTTGCAGTGTCGATGGTCGAGATTTTGGAGGCGGAAGAAAAGCTTCAAGAGGATGCGAATGCTGTTCTAGGCGGGAGCGATGATAGAAATTGTACTTACGTTATGGTAATATTCCATTTAACAAATTAAGGTCTAGAAATACCTTCATCACTTACTTACTTACTTCACACAACATCACTGACTGAAGCGGGACCCCAATGTTTCGCGCGGAAACATTGGGCTATCGATCGCCGGAGATGAGGCCGCTCTATTCTGCATGTATCTGTGACCGCCATACTGTTTACTTCCTACCGAGACGTCAGTAACAATAACCGAATAATGAGTTGGTTATAGAATTAATTGTCTGGTAGACAGATGTGCATCCGATGATTGGATGGAACTTTGTAGTGCTTTTACAAGGAAACTAATTGTGTTATGCAATGCCGGGATAAATCAATCAATCAATCGATCAATCAAGCAGACGCAACACACTGAAGCAGAGTTTGAGTCTCTCAATATGTTTGCCAGTGTGAACAGTAATAATGATTATAAAAAGGAATGAACTGCACGGTTTTCAAAATTTTATGCTGTAGTGAACATTTCTGTGGAGTCGTGAACACTGAACAGGTTGTTAAGTGTCGTAATTTTTTGTATTTCAATTAAACAAATAGTGTCGGAATTTTTTTCTTTTATTTTAGCCATGCCTTTATCACTCCTCCAACTTCTACTTAAAATGTTTTCATCACTCGTCCAACTTGGAAATACGTCTGCTATCAGTTATTTGAATTGATCACCCAGTTTCATTAATTGATCTGCTTTAAAATAATTTTTGATGCTAAACTATATGATAAGAAAAGGAATAATGATTTATAGTTCTACACTGCACTTTACTGATTGCTGTTGTCATGATGATACTTTTTTTATAAAGGGCTACATTGATCGTCAGGCCCTGTATTCATGCCGAACTTGTGCAGGCGCTTTGTCTGGTGAAAACCCTGCTGGGGTTTGTCTGGCCTGCAGTCTGGAATGCCATGAAGGACATGAACTGGTCGAGCTCTATACAAAACGGTTGGTAGTTTAGTATTGAACTTAGCAGGAATTCTATTCAGCAGCTGGTTCAAAATCCCTAATGACAACTAAAGGTCTTGATCTATTAGCATGGTTATGTTACAAAGACAACAATGTTGCAAAGTTAGCAATGCTTCAAAGACAACATTTTTGGCAAAGGCAGCAATGTTGCAAGGACAAAAATGTTGCAAAGATATCAATTTTGCAAGGACAAAAATGTTACAAAGATATCAATGTTGCAAGGACAAAAATGTTGGAAAGATAACAATGTTGCAAGGACAAAATGTTGCAAAGATAATAATTAATGTTACAAAGACCACCATTGTTGCAGAGACACTTTTGCTCTGTTAAATTTGCCTGACTGACATGTTTCACAATAGTTTATCATATTGTGACTTGACTTCACTGGATTTGTATATTTGTTGCTGATTTACATGTTGATCATCGAGTCATGCTAATGATGATTAATGATGTTTGTTTCTTGTTTCAATTTCCAGAAATTTTCGTTGTGACTGTGGTAATAGCAAATTTGATGGATTGACTTGCAAACTGTGTCCTGTAAGTACTTTTATTTAGCACTATAGTGATGAAGTGATGAGCTGCATTGGCTTCCAAGTTGTTTTTTTGCATTCTTCTTGTTAAATTGTTAAGGCAGTCAAGTTTCAGTTCACAGTGGCATGGAAGTTTAGATACTATATTATGGATAGTATGAACATTGCATTTGAAAATATGGTTTTGTTTGTTTGTTTGTATGTGCACTTGTTAGAGTGCCACTTTGAGCTTTCTACTCAGAGGCACTCCTGACTACAGCGCGGACACTGCATTGGAGTTTCATGCCAAAGCGCTTGAGCAAATGCTAGTGAAGGTCTAAGGTCCCTGCACGGCGGCTTGAGGTGGATTCTAACCTGCAACCCTTCGGCTGCAAGGCTATAATTCAATAATAACAAGCAATACCTGACTAGAATAATAATATACCACCGCGCCCTACTTATGTTTGTATCACAAGTCTATACCGTATTTGGGCCCACCAGCTGGACTCAATTTTCTCATGAGCTTCAACTTAAGCTCCACAGTTGGTCCGATTCTCAGTCTGTTTAGTTGCAATCGGCAGCTGTTAATTATCAACTGTTAATATGATGTTCGAGTGGTGACTTCGGCGTGTTAATTCTAGTCAGGTATTGCTTGTTATTATTGAATTTTATCAGAGTTTTACCTAGTCCTTCCTGTTTGTGATTGGATTAGTAATCATGATCATAGTTTTACTGGATGTTAATGTGGCATTTCTCTTTTCAGAACAAGTTGCCAACTAATCCTGACAACCGCTACAACCACAACTACAATGGTCTTTACTGTAGTTGCTCAAGACCATATCCGGATCCAGATGATTCGGTTAGTTGTTGTTAAATACACAATTGATAACACTATATTACAATTTACACTACTGTGCCTAGAATGCTGTTAGACACCAGTAGCCAGACATCACTGTGGCCTTGTTAGTATCTGGACAGAATATCCTGTAAGTTAGCATGTTCAGTGAGTGTGTGAGGCCACCCAAGAGTTTGCTGCTTCCCATACACTTGAGAACTGCAATCCTTGGTAAACTTACTTTATCAGGTCTCTAATGATAGTTTTGTCTCATGAATTCACTTAGTTAGAGTTAGATCATGTAATATTACTTTTTTATATTGGAAGACTGCAGAATAAATTCTGCACCAGAGAAGGCACAACTTCGCAAGTTGAATGATCCTTTAGCATCAGGATCATGCTTAGAGACTTAGAGACTTCTCTAAGACTTCTCTTCTTAGAGACTTTTGTAGTAATGTGTTTTGTTTAGTTAGGCCCCCCAGAAATTTGCGCCAGAAAAAGTGAAAATTTGCGGAAAATTTGCGCCAGAAAATGCGAAAAATTGCGCCAAGAAATTGCAAAAAACGCGCACCAAAAAACAAGAAATTTTCGCTTTTTTCTCCATGAATCAATGCACCAAAGTATTTAACAGTGTCGTTGTTATTTAGTGTATAGTTCTGGCATTCTAGAAACTACACAATGAAGCAACAGTTACAGATGCAGTATATGTTTATTATAATCATGAAATTATTCAACTGAAACAATTGCGAAAACAATTACAAATTGGAGCTATGCGACAGGTCACGCACGCGGTTTCGTGGCTCCTTTTTGAACGCATTGTCGAACGTATTTTGTCGCATCGCGGTTCTAGAAGAATTTACCGTTTGAGTACTCGCAATATTTACAGAATTATCTTCTTTAACTCCAGATTCCTCGATACTCTCGATAACTTCGATGCTATCGTCCCACTCCGTGGTCGCCATTTTTTCAGTTGTTGTCTAATGCTGTCGTTGCGATGTTGAATTTGCCGCGCATCACAATGACGATTTAGCCAAGCCCAAAATTTGCGCGCAAATCGCGGACATTGTTAAATTTGCGCGAAAATCGCGGACATTGTTAAAATTTGCGCGAAAATCGCGGACATTGCTAAAATTTGCGCGAAAATCGCGGACATTGCTAAAATTTGCGCACTTGCGGGTTTATAAAAAAATTGCGCGAAACTTGCGCGGCGCAAGATCGCAAATTTCTGGGGGCCCTATTTAGTAGCAACAAGAGTCCTATGTCGCTTAAGATGGCTTTGTCCTTTTTGGTTTGATGAATGGTTTAGATTTGATTCTTGTTTTCTTTTTGTTTTTACAGATCGAAGATGAAATGATACAGTGTGTGATTTGTGAGGACTGGCTTCACAAGAGGGTTAATAGATTTAATTCTCTCTAAAGCATCTGAACTAATCTGCTGTATTCTTTGACTTTGGTTAAAAACTTGCATTTGTAGGTGTGCATTCTAATTTACTTACAACTTAGTCTCTGCTTCAGGTATTAGAGTACCATGGAGTTCATGTATTGAATCTATGCTCAGAATTTTGATGATACTTAATTTTGGCAAGTGGAGCTAGCCTGTTTTTGTTGTGTAAATGGAGCAATTTGAGCAAGACATCAGTTTATGCGATGATCCGAAACGACGCTTTTATGCTGAAAGTTTTAATCTAATGTAATGTAACTAGTAACTGATTTAGTGGTGCTCACAACAGTGGCCATTCAGTAGTGCTCCCAGTGTTAGTGTCCGAGGTGAAGAAATGGGTTTTTAGGAACTTCTGGTAGATGAAGGAAGAGATCCAAAAGGTATGGAAACATGCGGAAAAGTGGACAAAAGCATGTGGAGATGAGAGGGAGGGCATTTACTTAGGCCAAAAAAAAATAATGTTGTGTTTCCGGTAACCCGACCGACCCTCTTTTATTGCCGCGACTCAAATAATTTTGTAAAATATTTTTATTTAAAAAAAAAAATTATTAAAAAAAATATTTTATTAAAAAAAAATTTTTTTTTGACATAATACGATGACATTGCCTTCCGTATATAGTTGGATCTTAGGCCAAAAAACTAATGTTGTGTTTCCAGTAACCCGACCGACTCACTTTTATTGCCGCAACTCGGAAAATTTTGTGGAATTTTTTTAATTTACACTGACATTGCCTCCCGTATATGAGATGTACAATTGGAACATCATAATTATAGCCTTCACTAAGCCAGGCGACGATCGTAAGCAGTCGTCTTTCAAGGTATATAATGGTCTGTTAATTAGAGCAATCAATAATTTCCCACGGTCAGTTTGACAAAGCAGGCGGTTGTGGAGTGGATGGGGGGGAAGAGTAATAGATCTGAAAGGAGGGTTTTCTCACGGTAGCTCGTTGCAGGCATTGAGTACAGGGCCATCTAGCCTGTAGCACATGATGGCTATACACAGCCTGCTGCAAGTTTATAGTTTAACTTGCTGTTTTTCCGTCCTAAGAGAGTCCATTTTTGCTCACTTTATTCTAGCTGACCAGGCTCTCTTGTGATCACTATGCCCTCCTTTGCTCTCTGCCTCTTTCTGCTCTCTTTTGCTCACTGTGCTCTTGTGTTTACTGTGCCTTTTTGTGCTCAGAGTGCTCTCTTCTACTAACTCTGCTCTCTTCCGCTCACTGAGCAGTTCCCTTTTATTTCGAGCACTCTTTGGTGAAGAATTTAACATTCATTCATTCAAGTATTTATATAGCACCTTTTCAAGTTAACTACTCAGAAGGGCTCCCAACTCCAGCATGACCAAAAAGAACATTTTTCAAGTGAATAGAATGTTTCATTTTATTTTATTGATCTCTCAATTTCTATAGCACCTCTTCAAGCTAACTACTCAGAAGCGCTCCCGACTACAGCGTGGAAACTGCATTAGAGTTTCACTCCTGACTAACTACTTCCTGGCTGCCAGTCTTGAGAAACCTCTAGCCTTATCATTCTCACTTGAGCCACCTCTAACGGTGACTAGGGAAATAAATCTAGCAACCTCTAGATGTAACTAGTCACTGGCTCAGCCAATCTGGAACGACCCCTAGCAGTGATGTTCTGTTCGCACTCATCTTCCCCTTCCCTTCCCACTTTATCTTACCAGAAAAGATGTCAAAATGAAATTAATAGAATTGTTTTCTAGGGCAGTTTTAGGTGCAGACAGTCGGGAAATAGGCAGTTTATACTTGCTTAGAACACGTACTTTGTTGCAGCGTGTACCTTTATGCAAAAAAGAGTAGTGGGTATAATTTTTCGGACAGTCACTGTATAAAAATATTTTACCAAAATAAAAATATTTTCCGACCTACCTACCCAATTTTTTAGAGCTCTGTTACCGGAAACACAGCATTATTTTTTTTGGGCCTTATCAGATAGCAAATACACACGATGTGTTGCAGTCAGGTCTTTTTTAACGTGCAGTTGTACACAAAATGTGCAGTTCTAAATGGATTTGCGCAGTTGTAGAAGCACTTCTGTACAGTTAAAACTAGCAAAAAATGGTTATTGTTCTCCGATTGGAAGTAATTTACCATGGAGGATGGGAATGAAAAGAAGGGGTTGTGCAGTTGTAAAAATTCCTTAAAAACAGCCCTGGTTGCATTTATTATTGTGATTTTTTAGCACATCACTAACTGCACAGTTGAAGAAGAATTTGATGAGATGATTTGTGGGTCTTGCATGGACTTGCACCATTTTCTTTGGACTTATGCAAGACTGTGTAAAGGTGAGTTTATTCACCAAATGTTTTGACTCCAGATGTTTTGAGCTTCCTAGGAGGGCATTTTGTTCTTATACTTACTCTGATTCAAAACACAACTGCTTGTGCAGCTGATGCCAAGTAATTGTTTTGAACTACCTTTTTAACCTGAATATTTGCGATATCGTTCAGTTCTGATTCACTCACTTAGATTGTGGTTTGATTAACATAACATAACATAACATTTATTCGGCAACCAATAATCGTAACATTTCGTAGTTATAGCTGGCTATAGCAAACATGTTGGCATACCCAGGAGACCCAAAAGGGGCCGAAGGTCCCGCTAGCCAGGGCCACCTGAGAGCGTTGGAAGAAACAGATGAGAAATGCGGCCGAAATTGAAATGAATAACACAAAAATCTTAACTAGTATACATGCATATATAGTATATATATATATATGTGTGTGTGTGTACAAACGAAAAGTAAGTAAATAAGAGAAAATAGTGTACAGGATAGTCAGTAACATACACGAACACGAGTGCACACTCCCATTTTAAACTGATCACATTTCCCACAAAATTGGTCTTATTCTCCCTGTTGGATATAAACAGAAAACTCACGCTTGAATAGATGAAAAGATAGCAGGGTTCGGATATTAAGAGGAATACTGTTCCAGGTTCTAGGTCCGATACATTTAATAGATGCAAGCTTAGTATTAGTACGGGCAAATGGAGTAGAAAAAAAGTTAGCATTTCTCAAGCAACGATCTTGATGCATGATATCTATGACAGAACTTTTGAACCACTTGTGCTGAGATCGGATTGCACATTTTTATAGTGCCACTCCAAGGAGATGTCTCAGTGGAGCTCGGAACCTAATTGCAGGAGACAGTAAATGACTAACATGATCTTCAGCCGTTGGATAATTATATGCGAATGGAGAATATGTTGCATGGTTATTTATGTTATGTTATTGAAATGTTGTAAGTCTATTTGATGCTTTGTGCTGCTGCAGCTATTTATCAGAAAACCAAGACTACCAAGAAAACAGACACGGCTGGTAACGTTGATGTTGTTACTGATGTGACTGTTATTCCTCAACAAATGTTGAACAAGTCCGTGAGTGAATCTTTGGCAACCTCAGAAGAAGCAGACATTGAGACACAAGTCATGCATTCGATGACAGCAGCAGACGCTATGAGTCGTGGTGAGACGTCGAGCAAGACTTTGACTGCATCAGAAAAATGTCTGATGTCAAAAGATAAACCGTCCGAAGCATCAGACGAAGCAAGTTGTTCTGTGATCAAGTCATGTCGTCTAAAGGAACTGAACGATGCAGGAGGTTGTTTGCGGTTGACCGGTGCTGTATTCTGGCCAGAAGATTGGAGAAAACAACTCTGTCAATGTTCTGAGTGCATGGTTAGCACTTAATAATAAATAATAATAATAAGTTTCTTTTTAATTCAACTCCTGCAAGCGCACTGCGCTTTACATGTACAAGTTATGATAACAAATCCTGGAACAGCCTTCTGTTCTGTGAGCGAACAACTCGGTTGATACCTTCAATTCAGGCCTTGAGATTTATTTATTTTCGAAGGCCTGCTGTTAGCTGTATGTATGGCACCCTTGTAATAGCATGGTTGTATGATGGTGCCGTACAAATTGTCATTATTGATATTATTTTGTTATTAAAGTGACCTTACCATTACTTTACATTGTAGACAATGTATGAGGTGCACAAGGTTCTTTATCTCCTTGATGAAAATGACACGATTGCTGCGTATGAAGCACGTGGTAAAGCAAAACCTGCCAAGACGTCGTATCAGCAGAGCCTTGAAGCCCTTTCCAAACTCAACCATGTCCAGCAGGTGGACATGATCCAAGGTCAGTGCCACTAGCTGTATGTAGCAGGCACCAAAACTGGAGATCATGAGAATTAAAAGAATTGTCTGGAGAAAGTGGAAATTCATGGAATGGTTAAGATTATGATTATTTTATGATGATATGATGAGTTGTTATTGTCATGTTTATTTAGTTCTAAATTCTAATGATGAGACATAGAAATGTTCATGCAGTTACCTTTGGTGGTCTTGAATGAAACATTCATGAGTGTCAGTAAGTTTCTAAAATGTACCGGTTGCTTTCACAAAGCATGAGATTATGTCATAAAAATTATGTGAAAGGCAGTGATGTGCGCAACTGTAATTGTATTTAAACTAAAGTTCAGTTAAGTAGGGAATCAATTTGAAGTCTGCTTTAGCAAAGTCATGGGAACAAATTAACATCTTTTCGGATATCCTAGATTATAACTTTGTCCTTTTTTGGTGATAACTGGCGATTGTTTGAATATCATTTGTTGTAGAATACAACGATTTAAAGTGTCATCTGACCGAGTACCTGAAGAAGTTTGCTGAAAACAAAAAGGTTCATAATCTAAGCTATTCTAAGCATTGTAAACTAATTTTGTCTACACTAATTTACATTGGCTCTGTACTTTGATCATGTGAACTTTGCATCATGTGAACTTTGCATCATGGGCTATCAATGAACTCACCTTTTTTAATAAGAGTTTGCTGTCATGAAGTGAGCATCAGAAGCGCTCAATTTTTGATGCTGATGAGCTGAGTTTGGACTTTTCTGATCCAATGACAGTACCTTCTCTTACAACAAATGTCAATTTAGTAAACTTTGAGCATTTTGCTTGCCGTATTGCATTATTAAACAACTGCTTAACCAATTTACAAAATATATCTTCAAAAATTTCTTAGTGCCTGTAAAAGTTATGTCACTGAGACCATTGAGATGCATGATATCTATATAAATAAAGAGAAGATTCTGTGTGTCTGTCTGTCTGTTTGTTCGGGATGCATTTCCACAGTTTTTGAGCTTTTCACTCCAAACCTTCAATACTGTGTAGGTCTCGACAGGAGACACAAAGTCGAGGGGTTGGCGATTCTCTACCACCATGGGGGTCAGGGTGGGGGGCGAAACCCCACAAATGTTTTTCAAAAAAACGCAGCCATTGATACAAATTTTTTTACCTAGATAGAGGGCCATCAGAACCACCCGGATCAGTGGTTGGCGAATCTCTACCACCAAGAGGGCCAGGGTGGGGGGCCGAAAACACTGAGACGGCAGTTTCTTAAACACCTTTTTAAACGCTTGCATGGTCATTATATAAATTGCGAGCACAAATGATGTATTTTTCATGAAAATCATAATTTCACGGGTGGCGTACGGGTGCAGGTCGGTGTGGTGGGATGAGGTGGGGAGAGGGTGGGGGAGGGGGTGGGGGAGGGGTTAGGTAGGGAGGAATTTGTCCCAAAACCCAAATTTCACGGGTGGCGAACCTGTGGAGGTCGGAGTGCGGCGGGGCGTTGTGGGGTGGGGGATGGTGGGGTGGGGTGGGGAGGCGAAGGTAGGGGTGGGTCGGTGTGGTGTGGTGGGGTGGGGGAGGGGGTGGGGGAGGGGAGGGTTGGGTGTGGGCAAGAGGGGTGGGGATCAGAGGGGAATTTTTCCTGAAAACCCTAATTTCACGGGTGGCGTACCGGTGGAGGTCGGAGTGCTATGGGGGTGTTGTGGGGTGGGGGCTGAAGGGGTGGGGCGTGGTGTGGTGGGGTTGAGGCCGGGAGCGGGTCGAATCCTAAATTTCCCGGGCAACGCCGGGTACCCCAGCTAGTATATAATATACACGCTAGAGAGAGTATGACGTATCTGCCCTGCAATAAGATTTTAAGCCGACCAATCATAGGCGAGTTCTTATACCGACCAATCACACACAGTCTTACAGCATCGATTTGAAAAATAAATAAAACGACATCAGCATTTTTATAATAAAATGAACATATCGATGCTTGTTTGTTAATTTTGCAGTTTCTTGACATATTGACAAGTAAACATCGACAAGTTCGTCTTATTATAAAAATGCTGATATTATTTTATTTATTTTCCCCACATCGATGCTGTACGACTGTGATTGGTCGGTGCGAGAAATTGCCTATGATTGGTCGGCACAAATTTAGACAGATATGATGTGATTGGTCGGCACGAATTTCGTCGACTTCAATATAGAGACTTGATACTCTCTCTAGTGATATATTCATTATGTAATACACCTCTATGACTGAGACCAGCTTATTCAATGGCGAATCATTGGCGATATATTAAATCTAGTCTGCAATAGCCAAGCTGCTTCCTTTGTTATGGTGCCAGGTCAAGATCCGGAAGGTCAAGCCAAGTCATGTACATAGGACACTGAAAATTTATCCATAGCTTAACACATTGACCGCCACGACTATTATTACCGCTACGCCAAGCGAAAGACGCCAAATTATCAACATATGAGATTCATGAAAAAATTAATGTTTCACTTTATTTTCACACCGGTTGCACCTCACCACCACCCTAGATGCATCCCACCAAACCTCCCCTTGCCCCACCTAACCCCCATTCCTTGCCACACCGCACCACCTCCCCACCCCACCTCGCCCCATACAGCCACACCCGTTGGGGTAATTTAGTTCGTCCAGGCCACCTCCTCACTTTGCCCCACCCAGCCCACTCCAACCCCATACCACAACCGTCCAACCCTACCCAATCTCTACCCCAACTCTGCTCCACCCCACCCGTTCCCCACCCCGTCCACCGTGTAAAATGGTGAACATATGAAAATCATAAAATATATAATTTTTTTCACACGGTCCCACCGCACCACCACTCTGGCCGAATCCTACTAAGCCCCACCCCATCCCTGCTCCACCCGCCTCCACCCCACCCCGCTCCAACCCCACCCAACCCAACCCGTCCTCGCAAGCATACATCCACACCGGACTGGAGCAAATTTTGATATTTTTCCAACCCTCCGTCTCACTTTGCCCCAATCGGCCCACTCGATTCCCACACCACAACCGTCCAATCCAGCCCCACCTCCACCCAAAGTCCGGCCCACCCCATTCCCCACACTTCCACATCTCGCAAGACGCTCAACATGTGAAATTCATGAAGAAATATATGCCACCTTGGTTTCACACCGGTCTCACTATGCCACCACCATGGACGCATTACACCAAACCCCACCCCTTCCCCCGCCTCGTTCCACTTTGCCCCACCCCGCCCAATCCCGCATTACCCCACCCCGTCCCCAAACATCTCCGGTCTGGAGTAAATTTGGGTTTCTCGCCCAACCCTCATCCCCACTTTACCCCCACCCGACACTCCAACCTCAAACCCAACCGTTCAACCCACCCCACCCACCATTTTTCCACCCCAATCCGCCCCACCCCACAAAATGATCAACTTACGCAAATCATGGAAATGTATGTTTCATTGTTTTCACCCTGGCCTTACCGCTCACACACCGGCCCAACCCCGGTTCCACCCATCCAATCCTCACCCCATCCACGCCCCACTGTACTTCACTCGACCCCACTCCTCTGGAAAAAAGGCTAGACAGTAGACACCAAATATATCTGGTTCAAAACTGACGTCATCAGAATTATCGGGCGTGCGTCATAGTTCGCGTAATTCGCCAAAAATTCACTATGGATCGTACTACGAGTTAACTCGTAGTAGGCGTGTGCGGGAGACTTTTCTACTACGAGTTAACTCGTAGTAGGCGGCCAATGTGTTAAGCGACATGCACCAGTCTTATAATACTGACCAGTGTTGATGGAAATCTGTAGTTGTGCTTGCAAAGGTGCTAAATTGTACTAATTTCTGTCCACTTATATAAATTTTAGGATAAAGTAAAGCTGCTGTGGTCAAAATATATATTTTGCTTTCTGTTTTACTTTGCAAAATTTACACGAGAAGATGATTTTTAGGTTGTACGTCAAGAAGATGTTGGTGAGTTCTTTGCTCAGCAGGCCGCACGCAAGCGACAGAAAACGGAATCGACGTCAGTTCAATACTTCTGCAAATAAAATGCATTCACAGACTGGAAACTAACTACTGTCTATTCTTCCAATGAATGCTCTCCAGCCAACAGTTGTAACTTTAGCTGGAGCATTTGACTGAACAGTGTACAATGTTTTACTTCACTTCAGAGTGTGCAGTATAAAAGACTCAAGTATGCTTGAATTCTGTTTTCCCAAAGAAAACTTTAAGCTGAGTGGCTAATGGGGCAGGAACATTTCAGTCACCTCTATAATCTGATCTTGTGGGTTTGAAAATGTTGATTACGAGATGTTGATGTGAACAGATGTGCTTACTAAATTGAGAATACACTGATCATGAAAAAGAAAATTTTCTATTTCCAAGCTGTTGTTACATGTATTGTCAATTGGTCACATGATTTCACATCGTTTTTTCCCAGTGGTTTGGCTACCAAATGGAATAACTTTTCCCTAGGATCTGTGTGTTCCTTTACCTATGGACTCTGCACTTAGCTTTTAAAACCTTTGAGAGGCTTTGCTGGATTTTGGCTGAGCGCCTCTGTGTAGGTCATATTTTCTGGTGCTATATAAGTCTTAAACAAATGAGTGACTGGTCCTGATTATTTTGGCCAAATTTTTAGATAGGAAAATTGGGCCAATTGCCTTTGTATTTGCGTCATGCTATCTTCTAAGTCAACAGTTCTGAAGCGTAATAGATTTGTTTTGGGAGGGAGGTGTTTACTCAGCTGAAATAATTACCCAGAACATTAGCAACCTCCACATCATCATCATAATTAGGTCGTCATCGTGATCTATCTATTGTAAAATTCACGTTAACTTCAAATAAGAGCTTCACAATTAAATTCCCCTTAATTCTTACATTGTGTGTTGGTAAATGCATTATTTCATTTTTGCATATTTCATTTTGGGGGTATTCAAACGCCCCAAAACACCTCCTAAATACGGCCCTGTAATATAGTGTAGTTCAGTTTGTGCATATTCCTCTGGTGACTGACTTTCCGTGCCTCAGATCAACGTTTTTTAAAGGAATTTTTAGAACTGCACAACCAGGAACCAGAAATTTTAATCTTGTGCGCCTTTTTGCCCGAAATTTCTGATGACTTTTCTTACTCATTCCCTAGAAATTTAAAAAAAAGTTCCAAGTCACCCACTGAAAAATCTGACAACTTTTTTTGTCTTTCTTTTCGAACTTACCCAAAAAAGGCAATGTGGCCTTTTACAATTTTTTTCCATTGCACAACCCCTTCGTTCCAATCCGGTCCTCTGTGGTAAATTGCCTCAATTGGCTGAGGCTGACTGACCTTATTTCATGATTTTCACTGCACAAGCATGCTTTTACATCTGCACAAATTCATTTACAACTGCACATTTGTGTCGAACTCCACGTTAAAAAAGCCCAGCCTCAGATTCATATTTCGGTGTGGCCTTGCTTGTGTACAAAATTTATTTATTTAACAATAATATTAAGTTCAACCTTATGGAAATAGGGGCCATTAACTATATATGTGCTTCATTTCTGAAATCAAATGCCACATTTTCTAATCTTGTGCTGATTTAGCATTGAAATTTAACGTTTGAAACATTGTATTACAGTTTCTGACAGACAGCAAATTTAATTTGAAAACAGTTTGCTAGTTTAAATTGTTGTTTTGGTCAGCCTTTAATTTTGCAAGACATAAAAATGTAAATAATTTTAATCTGTTCTGTGTAGATTGGCCTAGGTTTGAAGTACATTAATTAGAATTAATTATATATTAGTAGGAGGAATTATATTAGGCATACAATTTGCCTCTGATGATGGCTTCTTTGAAAGCTGCATGAATCTTGGGCTAGCACGGTCAGTGTAAAGTGTAAACACCCCCGAAATCAAATTCTGGCTACGCCCTCGTACTTCCGCTACAGTCGCTATAGAGCCCTAGGCCTAGTCTATATATTTACGTTCAGTCAAGCGCAGCGTTAATGCGCTATAGCATAATGCAGCATTCCTTGTGAGCAATTGACGTGTTTGGACACGAACTAGTTGCTTCGACTATTAAGGGTTTGGAATATTTAAATCATAATTATAACAGCATTTGAGCGCTTAATTTCGGCCGGATTAAATATATCTAATTTGATTATTTAAGACAGTTTTTGCCCCACATCTGTTTGTGGGACGGTTTTGAATTGTGTAGATTCGAACCGTCGAAAAGATTGAGCAGTTATCTCAAGATTCTACCGCGCCGAGGAACGTGCTTAGGTCTATTCAGAGAGGCCTAATCAAAACATAATCGTCGATAGGCCTAGAGGGATATCGCTTCCAGGCCAACATCTAAACAATCCAGCAGTTTCAGCACTATAGGCAGGCGGACGTCGAGCCGACTATTGGGTAGACGATGATGTTTAACGTTGAAACGGCGATGAAAGCGAGTAGAGAGGCATCGGAATCGGAAAGGATTTGTGCAACGATTTTTAATTTTTTTTACAGTGCACCTGTGCAGATATTTAACCGGTGGCGCCGCCAGCTGCTATGCAATTCATTCAGCAGGTCACGTCAGGGTCATGGGCAGAGCAGGTCGAAGTAATTAAATGTAAACAGATATTTAAAAACTTCTTAAGAACTTTAGGCATGTCATGAGGCAGGTCAAGAGCAAATTTTTTTAGGCAGGTTAACCAAAGATATTAGAGTTTTGGGTTAACTTTGTCCGCCGCGACCTGTGGTGGGCCTTGGTTGCGCCGCCAGCCCGGCCCGCCACTGATGATAGCGAAAGATGAGTTTGATGAGGTATTCGTTGGATGAATCAGCTCAATCAGGTAGGCCTAGGCTATTTGTTGTAATAAGCCTAAAGGCTGAACTAGTTCCAGAAAGGTGGAACAGCTATGCGTAGCCTATATGGAGCTATTTGCATATTTGAATGATGAGGTTATTGAGGTAGCGGAGGGCGAATCGGATCGGATCGTAGGCTACATGGTCCCAGGATTGCTTGAAGGATGTCGTAGGCTAGCCTATCTTTTAAAGTGTAATACAATAATGAGGGCATTTGAGGTGTATTCAGTTAGCGAGAGACAATCAAGACACGCTAGAAACAAAGACATGTATCGCATACAAACAGTGAGAAGGAAAGCATATTTAATTTGCAGTAGGCCTATGAAGGTAGCAATCAAATGATGGCACAATATATTGCAGTTTAAAATTCTTTCTATAGCCTATCGATCAAAAGGAAATGAAGAGAACACTAAGTCTTGGTAAAGCGCGCAATCACCAATCAGTCAATGAGTTATTATGAACTGGTGTGTTTAATAAATAAATAATTGCAGCATATTGACATGCATATTTTGAAATTAGGCGATTGTACATTTTGCCCATCTACGGTACTAGTAATATCTTTATTAGCCCCTGGAAGTGATTTTCGTTTAATGTAACTACTGTTGTGTGCATCAGTTACTCAATAATTATTGTAGGCTATGTGTGATCATGTATTTTGGACAGTTGATTGAAACAATGCCTCCAAAGCGTTCAAAAGCCAAGCAGTCATCCTCAGTTCCATCTGCAAAGAAAACTAAGATCGACGCAAAGATGGAAGTTGTGCAAAGTAAAAACTCAAACGGCGAGTTTTCTATATTCTGGTTTGTTGATTAACTGGTTGACTTTTGAATGGCTGTGATATGTGTGAATGCTTGTACATGTGCATATATTTGCATTTGTTTGTATATTTGTGTATGCATGGTTGTGTACACATGTATGCATTTTGATATGTATGTTTGTACATATGCATCCATTTCGGGTCTTAAGATGTGACTGGACGGTCATGGACGGCGTCCATGCACTTCTTTTCAAATCTGAACGCCGTCCTACCACTTATTTCGCCAGTACAGGCTAGAAAGTTAAGGAGCGCCCAGGCACTTATTTTTTACACTTTAAGCACTGGTCCCACGTGTTGAAACCTCAACCTGTCAGCGTCGTGCTTTCTCAGTTGTAGGTCCATCTGTCTGGAATAGTCTCCCGTTGCAGGTGCGCCTGCTACCAAGGGTTGACTCATCAGTCTTCTACAAGCTCCTTAAAACTTTTTTGTTTCACCGTGGTTGGATTGGGAGCGCTTCTGAGTGGGTTTCTTGAAGAGGCGCTATATAAATTCTTGAAATGAATGAATGATCCGTTTCATATGTGTGTGTGTGTGTGTGTGTGTGTGTGTGTGTGCTTGTGTTTGTGTAGGGCCAATGTGTATGTATGCATGTCTGTACAGGTATGTCTGTTTGCAAGGTTGGTGTCAAGGCAGTTACATTTAATGTGGTTCTTTTTAAGTATTGCTAAAGCTGCAGTTATGCCTGTCTATGTGATCTAAAGCAGAATGCTGGTGTCTGCGCAGAGAGGATGAGAGAAGATTACTGGTGGCAGAGATGAGCTGGCTGAGAAGAATTCTGGGTAGAAGTCGGAGAGACAGGATCCAAAACGAAGTGACTCAGGAGGAGCTGGGACAAAAGGAAACAGTGGTGGACAAGATCAGAAAAAGAAGACTCGCCTGGTTCGGGCACGTGACACGAATGGAAGACAAAAGGCTACCGGCTGCAGCTCTGCACGGGCATGTGGAGGGAAAGAGAAGTCAAGGGAGACAATCAAAGACCTGGATGGACAATATAAAAGAAGATCTAGCAGCACAGAACATGTATATGAGAGATGCGGTGGATAAAATCAGAAACAGAGCAAGCTGGAGACGGCATATTGAGGCCTCATCGTTGGCGTAAGACATGCGCCTGACGGAGGAGAGACCAGGAAGAAGAAGATGTGATCTAAATAAGAATAATGTGTTTTGAGGTAGATTTCAAGGTGGTGAATGATCAATATTATGAATGAACTAATTGAAAACCACAATTATGACCATTTAATTAGAACTTCAATTACCTAGCACAGGTAATTTATTAGAGGAAACTGTTTGAACAGATTATGATTATAAGTCTGTCTCTTCTCAAGCTGAAAATGATGTCCAGACTGTCGTAGATGAAGGCAACGCAGAGTTTCTCGGCCAGTTTCTGATGGAGAGTGGATGGAAGGCTGCCCTTCAGGAAGAGATGGCATCAGATTACTTCAAGAAAATGGAAGTTCAGGTTCAAAAGGAATATCTGGAAAATCCTGGTCAGATTTTTCCTCCAAAGGAACTCATCTTCAACACTTTAAACATGACAGCTCTTGAAAAGGTAATCATTTCGTAGGTATGATTAATATTGTTGCTAACGTACGTTATGGTAGCAACCTAAGATAACCGCTTTATAGATGGGTGACTGCCATTTGGGAGGTAACCATTTTATACAAGGGTCACTTCTGTAAGGTAACTGCCCATGAAAACTATTTTGTGTTATGACTTTAGTAGCACCTTTTCTCCTCTCTCTTGTCTCTTTCCAACAACTGGACTTATATGGACAACTCGATCCTGTGGCACTATGCAATATCCATTACCCATGTCCCACAAACAAGCCGGGTGACCTGAGCTTTAGCTTTTGAGCATCATTTTAGACATCTGGAGCTTTAGAGAGTTGCCTTTTTAAGGTTGAAATATGTTTCTCTAGGTGAAGGTCGTTATTCTGGGCCAGGATCCATATCACGATGATGGACAAGTGAGTAGACAAATTGTTCTCAACATCACAGAAAAGTTTGATTTCATTTGCCATCTAAGAGCTTCTATTCATTGCAATGCTATACAGACAAGGCCGTAGCCAGGATTTTATTTTGGGGGGTGTTTCCCTCCCCAAAAAAACTGATGACCTTTTTTAGTCATCCATTCGAAATCTTCAAAAAGTCTCAATTTCTCTTCCCAAAAAACTGATTACCTTTTTTAGTCATCGACTGAAATTTTCACTAAATATGACCAATTAGTTAATTATTTTTTTCCGTTTTCCATTTCGAGGGTGTTTTTATGGTTTTATTTCATGCTTTTTACATCATGTGCTCGTAAATGCATTAATTGTTTTGGTATTTTCCATTTCGGGGGGTGTTCAAACACCCAAAACACCCCCTAACTTTGTATACAGATGATGGGTTTATCGGACCGATCTTCTCGATAGTGGAATAATAATTGTATCTCTCATTTGGTTATATCTGCGATGGAGCTATATAAATGTTCAATACAATTACAATTTAATTATATTGATATGTTTAATTTCTGTGACTTACTTATGCTCAGTCTTTTGTTTATTCAATCTCATCATCGTATTTAGTTCGTCTCATGTTCCATTTAGGCTCACGGTCTTTCGTTCTCCGTTCCGGTTGGTGTGGCTGTTCCACCGTCGTTGAAGAACATCTACAAGGAGCTGGAGAAGGACATTCCTGGATTCACTATTCCAAAGCATGGGTGCCTTGAAAACTGGGCCAAACAGGGAGTTGTACTGCTCAATGCTGCACTGACTGTCCGGTTAGTGATGTCAGCACCTTTTCGCCATTTCTAAACTCTTCTACTCAGGGCCGGCGCCAGAGTATTTGGCACCCTAGGCGAACCTGTCGCGCTGCGCCCCCCCTCCGCGCCCACGGCAACTAAGATTGGATTAATACTAGCTTTCACAAAGGAATGCTATGGTGCCTTTTGTTTTAATTCGTATTTGCATTCAATAGAAAGAAGAAGAATAGAATAGAGCATGTATAATCTATTATAATGGTATATTCGTTTATACGGAATTATACCGGTAATGTAATTTCAAAACTTCATTTTTCGTGCTTTTGCTTTAGCAAATGTAGAAACGAGTTCCATCAGTTCAATGTCTTTGGCAATGTCATGTTCAATTGACAGAGTAGCTAGTCCAACAAGTCTTTCTTGTAGCATGGACGTTCGCAAATATGTTTTTATCAGTTTGAGCTTAGAGAAGCTTCGCTCACCACTAGCCACAGAAACTGGAAGTGTCAAGAGAATTCGCAGAGCTATAACAGTGTTGGGGACACTATCTGTTAGATTATTTTTCAATATAAAGTTTAGTACATCATGTGACGATGTACACCTTGCAACTCGTCTTGAAATGGCTTTCAGTTCACTGCTTAGATCAACTGCATCAATATCTTTCGAGTCTCCATGTTGCAAAGCTTTTTCAAGATTCAAGCAATGTTCCATAACTTCTTTACTAGTTTTATTCTGCAAACTGTGAACATCATAGAGGAAACCAAACACAGAACTAATTTTTTGCATCACAGTGAATCTTTCTTCTCGGATTTTTACTGCGGGTAGCTCGGTCGCACTATAAACGTGGAGTAGCGGTGGTGAAGGATCTCACCCTCAGGGTCGAGGCCATAAGACAGCCGCTGTATAAATATGCGATTACATTTACATTACATTACATTTACATTTATTTACATTTGTACAAAAGTAAAACTAAATATCTTACCTAAAATATTTAAGTAGCCAGCCGACGACAATCGAATTTCAAATATTTAATTTATTTTCAAATTTTCAATATTTATGTTATATTTACACGCCAGATTTTGATTTCGAAATGACGTCACCGGATGTGGCGTTATTTCCTATAACGTAAATAAGTAAACTAGTGATCAAATTTATACTATGCAATTCGTTTCATCTAGCGGGAAAAAATAAAATGTAATATATTGCAATAAAACTTTAAATATTAATATAAATTAACTAAAAATTAAAAACTTTTAGTGCCGCCCCAGAAATTTGCCGCCCTAGGCGGCCGCCTAGTTCGCCTAGTGGTTAAACCGGGCCTGCTTCTACTGGTACAAATATGATATATGTGTACATAAATAGACTGACAAATATCAGGACAAGAATAATTCTGAACTGTTGCATATCAGCCCATCCCTTGAAACAGTCATCACATGTACGTTGTTTATACTATGTTTATACTATTCGTTTAACTCTATCCAAGTTATATTTTCTTATTTTAGACATCCACTTAGATTCCTGTCAGCCTTTTTCATGGCGCTTTGAGAATTCCTGAATTGGTGCTGTACAAAACCCAGACACATACATACATACATACATACATACATACATACATACATACATACAAACGCACTATAGCACCTTTCTAGGTAACTTGTCCCAGTCCTAACAGAAGGGACAGAACAATTTCCATCCCTGCACCAATTTAATTTTGTGTGATGGATTCTGTTTGCACATATCTTGCATAAAGAGCGATTTAATCCAACATTGGTAAAGAAATGGTGTGACAATTGTGATATTCTAATAAATTTTAGTAGCGGGTACGTAATAAATAAAAAAATAAAGTAAGTGAGGGATTTTGATTTCTCAATTATTTGATTTAATGTTGTATTGAAGAAGAAAAATATTCACAACTTTATGGAATTTGTAAATTTTCATTACAGTGCTCATCAACCAAATTCGCATGCGAAGATCGGATGGCAGCGTTTCACAGACGCCATCATCTCGACGATCAGCGCCAAATCATCACGTGGCTGTGTCTTCATCCTATGGGGTGGATTCGCCCACAAGAAGGAGAAACTCATTGACACCAAAAAGCACCATGTTATTAAGGCTGCACATCCATCACCCCTCTCCTTCAATAAGTTCTTTGGCTGTCAGTGTTTTTCTGCCACAAACAAAGCTCTTGAACAACTGGGTCTCACGTCAATTGACTGGTGTCTCTAAGACGTGATCAGGCTATTCCTGACAAATTTTCTACTAGTAATGAACACTGCAAATCCAAAAGGAGCCGTTTACACCTCTCTGCATGTACTTAGGCTGTGGTTTTGTTCCGCATTGGCTGACTTGTAGTTAAGTCCACCATATATAAATTCAATCGATAATTTGGTGTCCCTAGCCAGCGGGATTTGTTTAAATCCCTTTAGGACCCCCTTTTTGTAACAATGATATGTTGATATTCCAATGATTTGTAAACTTTGTTTTATTTGGTTACAAAATAAAACTTTTGATTGATTGGTCTCACTAGGTCACCCACAGGATTCCATCTTTGGATCCATGCCTAATAGCCCTATGGTCTCTGTAACACTGATTCCAGTCAGGCTTTTCTTTGCGGTTACGGCTCATCAGCATGCAGAAGAGCATGTCAGTAATGCTTGGACACACTAGGTTTAGAAACTGGTTTAGTGTGGATACATCAGACGTTGAACCAGCCTTTGATATGTCTGTTATATTAGCATTTTATCTGGCACTTGGGAACCTTTCATCAGTTTTATGTATATTAAAAATCAATAAACTTAAAACATATTATTTTGTTTTAATATGAATCAAATTAGGTAATGCTGTTCCACTTCCTTGAGCAAATGAATCAGTAAAAATTAGCCTGCAATTGGCATACAGCCCCCATAAGTTGCCCTTAAAATCTTAGGCTGGCCCTCTGTTAAAAGAAGTTGCCCATTCCGGTAGCGGTTATCAAAACCATATCGCTCCACTCATCGTGTCTGTCAACCATCTAGCTCACTCTAGCTGTGTCTTGGCCAATCACATAACAAAATAGCTTCTATGAAATCACAATGCAAGTAAATTACTATAGCAATTTGCCTCTCTGAAATCACAATGCTGTTATCAATAATTCAACCTCTCCTCCGCTTGCACTCTCCTCTGCTGCATTCCATTCACGACTGAAAACCGAACTCTTCAACCTATCCTATCCAGATTCCAATCAGGTTCCATCACCCAACCACCACCATCACCGACAACCACCGTAGCACCACGCTGTCTCCTCGGCTTGACCTCCCCGGATTTTGACCTGGCACCGGAACGAAAACGGCAGCTCTGGCTATTGCGGACTTGATTTGATATAGCGCCGGTGAATAAGCTGGTCTCCCTGACGTGGCTTTTGTGGGCGCTGAGAAATTCTCGAAGATTTACATTACATTACATTACATTATTATAAGAGGTTGCTATGGCAATTTATAACCTCTGTGAAACCACAGAGAATTATTGATAGAGGTATGGGGTATATAGCAATTTATAGCTTATGTGAAATCACAATGGAATTATTATAAGAGGGTTACTATGACAATTTATAAATGCTATTTTTTATCAGATGTTACTATGACAATTTATAGACTCTATTGAATCACAATGGTTACTATGACAATTTTAAGCACTCAATGAAATCAGAATGAAATTATTATAATAGTTTATTCTGGCAATTTATAGCCTCTGTGAAATCACAATGCTATTATGATGTTACTATGGCAATGCTGAAATGTGCAGGCTCTATTTTCACACTATTATGGTCAGCACACGACAACTTGTGAATTGATTGAAATGACTTCAATTTATATATATATATATATATATATATATATATGCCAATAAGACAACTGCTAAAGACAAGTGTTCTAAAGTTTCTTTTAGAGATAAGGCAAATCTGGTGACAAGTCCTTAGTTTCCACAGTTTCATAATATGTTGGTCATTTGCAGATAATTAATTGCAGGTTATTTGTCATTAAATTGTCTTTTTACAATGATGCAAAGATACGTACACACAATTCCTCTTGAGATGTTTTTTTTTAGATTACAAACATAGTCAGTTCATTAGCGTAAACTACATACAGTGGCTTTAACGGTTATGCTGGATTATGTTGAATATGAAGCATGATTCACATAAAACTGGCAGGAAAATGTTACATTTCACGTAATCATAATTGTGATCGCATAATATATGTGTAAGGCATCTCTTTTACACTGCATGTGTTTCCAGTCAGTTTAAGTATATGCGCATCATAAAAGCTCAGCAAACTCTGTGTTGGTTTGCTGTTATCTGGGAAACACAAAAACACGATAAACAGAATGGTTTCAGACCCTGATAAATAGTAGGCAAGACAGGCAGGTAACCTTGCACAATCAAGCAAAGGGATATATATATTATATATCATATATATATATATATATATTATGCAGCTGGGAATTGGAGATACCTAGATATATATAGTCACTTGAGGACTGTTATGCAAAAGCATGAAGATCTTCAACTCAGTGTGTTGCTGCATAGCCAGTCAGCGTAGTTCCTCCTCCGTGAAACTGCATGTATGTGTGAAGTTAGGAATAACACTGATCAGCTGAACCAGATTATTACCTAATGCACACTACTCTGCAGCTGGGTGTAGAGAAACTTTCATTGACATAATCATTCTTCGTAAAGTAGCCTACACATGAAACACATGCACCAGAGTTCTGGCAACTTGTGTAACCAATCTGCATATTGTGTGTAAAACTGATTAACATAACAGCTTGTGAACACAGGGTACAAACAAACAACATACCGATATATGTGAACCATTACCATTAGGCTTTACATATAAGTGACAAATATAAAACATCACATTTCACATAACATTGCCATACGCAAAACACTATGCTTTACATTAAAGTGGTAATTTTAAGTAAAACATCCTTTAAAATATGATCGGAAAACAAAAATTACACTTTACATTACAAATGTGAAACATTCCACATACCTTTGGCAAACGTAAAATGTTACATTTCACATTAAATTGGCAACTTACAACTGACAAACAAAACATTACACTTCACATCACCATAGGCAAATGTGAAATATTACACTTTACATTCAATCGATAATGTTACAGTGCACATCACGCTGGTACCATGACAAATAATAAAACCAGATTCTCTGTTTCGTCCTTAGTCCTCGTTATCACTTTCTATCAACTGCTGTGTGTCCTTATCCGTCTCGAGGTTTGTTGGTCGGAATCCACCATGGCTGTTCGTAGGAAGGAGTGATGGAAGAGGTGGAGGAGGATGTTGAGGTGGAGGAGGCGAGGATGGATCGGCAGAAGTTGAAAGATCGGTAAAGGAGATCTTAGACGGAGAGGAGGTGGATGCTGGTGGAGAGGCGAGGTCAGGGAAGCTCTCGTACATCGGATTTGCAAAATCTGTTGGATTTGGTGAAGCGTTTGGATTGTATTCACGATCCATTGCTGCAGGATTGTCCTGGATGATCAGAATGCAACATAAAAATATTCATAGAATCGTTGTCATTACTCTGAGATCACAAATTCAGCACCACCGTAATTGATGGTGGTCCTGCTGCCTCAAACCTCAAACCTTTATTCTGAGGGACTTTGCACTGTTACAGCATCCTAATGGAGTGCACTCTGAAAAATGCTATATATGAATCTTTGAATTCAATACAGTAATATCTTTTGAAGCATGTCTAGCAATCACGTTACCACAAAACACACTATGGTTTGGCATTGGTACAAAGTAATGTTACCGAACATATTTTTAAAGCTGTCAATGTACTGGTAGATGATGTTAAGAATTTTCTACACTGGATACATTAAAAATCACCTATCTTTGTGGGACACTACTCTCCCCCCATCTCCATTCACCGATATCCGTCCTCAAACAGAGTACTAAAGCCGAGAATAGACAGCTAAGTTGATCATACAGATCTAACTGTGTTGTGGGATTGAGCATTTTTAACACAGCTGCGACCAGGTAAAGGGCTCTAGTTAGGTCAACTCAGTAGTCTGTTGTCTGACTAAAGCTGGCCCTTAATGAATAGCTAGACTGCACTGACAAATCCAAGTACCATGTTTAGATGTGGATCTCTGCATTGGGTTATAATCACCCACCTCCTTGTCTGCATTCGGGTCATGCCCACCCCGTGTGGGGTTGGGCATCCCTAATGGAATGACCCTTTATAAAAGTTGCTTATAAAAGGACGAATGCAGTTGAGAACAATTCGTCAACTTTCCAATTTCCAGATAGAGTCACTTACCAATCCCTGTTGCAGCTCAAGTGATTTGAAGACGATGGCTGGTTCCTCACGATTTCCACCATCGGTAAACTTAATACCTGACCGCCCAAGAGATGGAAAACTGCTAAAAGTGCTTTTGTTACTAAAACAAAACCATATAGCATTCATTAGTAAATATCACTTATTCTTAGTGATGTATTGTATATATTCAACAGCTGCAGCCATTTCAGATGTCGTTTCTGATGTCTAGGAGTTTTCAAAATTCCAAGATCATACATACCTGGGATCAAAACTAATTATTAAAATAATTAAATAATACAGGTCGAACTATTCGAACAATTTTTTGACTATTATCTACTTTTTACATGCATATCTATCATGTATCTATCGCATATCTTTCGTGTATCTATCGCATATTTATCGTGTATACTAAGTTACCCAACTGACTTTAAATCTTGGATCTGCTTCAGACTTCTATGATATACATTGACAAAGCTTAGAACAGTGCTGTCCAACGTGCGGCCCGCGGGCCGCATGCGGCCCGCGGGGCAATTTCAAGTGGCCTGCCGAGCCCACTGAAACTTTTTAAAACTTTGCGCCAAATGAAGTTAAAGACAAAGTCAGTGGTCGACTGTTACGCTAATTTATTCTTCATGATAATATTGTAGGAGTTTGGACGGCTGCCAGGAAGGCAAACCGACAACTAATGTCCTCTTTCTACGCCACTGGGGGGGGTATAGCTACTCTTCCCTCATTCACTCCAGCTCCTCCAACCCTCGCCACCTCTGGAGAGCTGTCAACTCTCTTCTTCATCGCAAATCGCCCTCCCCACTACCGAGCTCCATTCCACCCCCTCTATGGCCGATACATTCTGTTCATTCTTCTCGGACAAAATCTCATCCCTTCGCTTCACATTGCAGTCCCTTCTTGATTCACAATCCTCCAACACTGATCCACCTCCATTTCCAAACCCTACTCCTCCTGTCTCTCAGTCATCCCTTCCAATACTCCATCCCGCCTCTGAAGCTGAAGTGTCACTCCTGCTAAACTCTCTTCCCAACAAACAGTGTGAATTAGATCCTATCTCAACTGCTCTCCTAAAAGACTGCGCTTCCGTCCTCATTCCTATAATCACTAAAATTATCAATCTTTCACTCTCCACTGGCAATTTCCCAATGGTCTTCAAGCAATCTCTCGTCACTCCTCTTCTGAAAAAAGCAAATCTTGACAAGGAAAACCTATCAAATTACCGACCCATCTCCAACCTTTCTTTTCTATCGAAATTAACTGAACGAATTGTCCTTGCCCGCCTAAACGATTACCTCTCTTCTAACTCACTCCTCAATCCCCACCAATCTGGCTTTACTAAACACCACTCCACAGAAACTCTACTCGTCTCTCTCTACAATAAACTGGTCTCGGCCGTCAGTCATCAGCAAGTCTCCTGCCTCTGTCTCCTTGACATCTCCGCTGCATTCGACACCATCGATCACAGTCTCCTTCTTAATCGACTCTCTTCTTCCTTTGGCGTCTCTGGCACTGCTCTACTCTGGTTCGAGTCCTACTTGTCTTCCAGATCTTTCTCTGTTAAAGCCTCCAGTCACTGTTCGAAACCTCTTCCACTATCTTGCGGCGTTCCTCAAGGTTCCGTCCTGGGTCCACTCCTCTTCATTCTCTACACCACTCCTTTAAGTCATCTCATAAAATCCTCGTCTGTTGACCACCATCTCTATGCAGACGACACCCAACTCTTCATATCCTTTTCCCCAGGCTCTTTCTCCACCTCCATTGCTAAACTTCTCAATGTGGTCAATCTGATCTCTCAATGGATGTCGTCCAACCTCCTCTGCCTCAACCCCTCCAAAACAGAGTTCATTATTCTAGGCCTTCCTGACCAAATCAAGAAAATCCCTGACCCTTCAATACACCTATCGACTAACTCTTCATCTCTTACCTTCACCTCTGATGCTCCGGTCCGCAATCTTGGTGTAATGTTTGATTCACACCTCTCCTTCTCTAACCACATCTCTAATCTATCGCGCTCCTGCTTCATGCACATCCGGGACCTCCGACGCATCCGACCCATGCTTGATTTCAAAACTGCTTCCACCATTGCTACGTCCATCGTCCACTCAAAGCTTGACTATTGCAATTCCCTGTTCTTAAACCTTGATTCCACACAACTTAAGCGCCTCCAACTCATACAAAATTCTCTTGCTAGAGCCGTCACCAGAACACCCAGACATCATCACATCACCCCCATCCTCAAGTCTCTTCACTGGTTGAAAATCCCAGAGCGAATTCACTACAAAGTTCTCTCCTTAACATACAACTCCTTACAATGCTCCCAGCCCAGATATCTTCGCGAACTGTTCACCATCCAGCCTACCCGTTCTACCCGATCATCCGCCTGCCTTACACTCTCTCGACCGCCGGTCACAAGTCATCTCAAGTTCTCCAACCGAGCCATATCCAACTCAGCACCACGCCTTTGGAATGATCTGCCTGCTGAGTTCCGATCCTTTTCAGTTCCTACTCCATCATTACTAATCACACACCATCACCTTCCTCAGGCTCCTCTATCCATCACACCTCGGGCCTTTCACTCGAAACTAAAGACACTCCTGTTCAAGAACTCTTATCCTGTTTCACCTGATCCCCCACCCTCCAATTCCCGGCTCAGACGACACCCACCTTAGTAGCTGTTCCACACCTCTGATCATACGGTACCTCGACCCGGACCACCATGGACTACTCTTACGGACAACCCTTTTGACTCAACGCATTTGATCCTGATCCTATGGTAACTCGACCCGGACCACCACGGACTACTCTCACGGACAACCCTCCTAACTCAACGCAGCGCTCGTGAATAAGCCGGTGCCCCGCGCTTGGCTTTCCAGTGGCGCTTTAGAAATTAGGAGATTACGATTACGATTAGCCTATAGGTAACCGTAGGTTCCAGTAGTCTCTCCATGAGGCTGAAACATGACTTCTGGTTTTATTCCTGCAGTATACTTCGCAAACCATCACAAACCGTTCACTTCTAATCATTTCTTGCAGAGTTGAATCATGTCTTAGGTGGGTGCAACCGTGCCTTTCGATAGATAGTCCAGTTCTAGTCCTGAGGGCTGGAAGGAAATAATCGATATAGGCCTAGGGACCCCAGGGCCGACGAAAGCCGATGTCTTGGGATATTTCTCGACTGACGATTATTACTGATCTCTGGACCGAAGACCTGGGCTACGACGTCTTCGACGAACAGAGGGATGGAAATCCGGTACTTCAGCCATGAAGTGGATCTGAGCAAGAAAAACTGTGACTGAGTCACCCTATGGGCCTATAATATGCTTTTTGTGCTGAACCATTGTAAGGCATGGATAATAATTAGGGCATATTATGTATATACAATTAGGCCTATATGTATAATAGGCCTATGCTATTGTGAATTATTATCATTCATTTCTCATTAGAATGATTCCATAATTGATGTCAATACATCTAATAATTATCGCTAAATTTTAACTATTGCTTTTGAATTTACTGTTGCGGCCCTCGGCTTTAAGATTATATCGTCTGCGGCCCGCGGTACCAAAAAGGTTGGACAGCACTGGCTTAGAACAAAACATGTCATAGGTGGGTGCTTGGTTTTGTCAATATGAAGCTGGCAGGTGCAGAGAAGTAGAACAAAAACTGGGCAAAGGCTTGGATGGGTGACCAAAAAAACTGAAATACCAAGCAGTCTGGCAATCACTGACCCTTCCTATCTTTATTTCAAGTAGATCGAGGCAATTTGAGAGGTCAAAAAATACTTTGTTGTTGGAATGCTCTGTGCGCGCGCGTGTGTGTGTGCACGTGCATATGTGTGCGCGTGTGTGATTGTGTGTGTATGCGTGCTTGCTACAGCTGAAAATCCACTGACTGTCACACTACAAAATCTAGCAGCATATGAACAGGTGTTATCTTTTTAACCTTTACAGAGCAAACAATTTTGTTTACCGTCTCCTTCGGTAGAAGATAAACGCCAAAGCTGCCACTGCGACGAGGGCAATGAGCATGAGAGGAACCAGAACAGCCGCTGTGACTATTTAAGACACAAAAATCACGTATGATAGCACATTAGGGTATTTGCTCATTTATAGAAAACATCAATCTTTCCATAGGTAACTATCAGAACATGTTCACTCAAACAATCTATTTAAACTGCAGCAAATGAAATTCAGTTGTTGAGAAATTCCAATAAATTCACCGCGCTTACGTATTCTTCCATTATGAATTTACGTATATTAGACAATTGCTGTGCAAGAATAATTCATGTTTCAAATAAATGGATAAATAAGCAAATCAGCAAACATAAATAAATGTGTTGATTAAACAATAACCTGCAGATAAAAATGAATCTGCACAATGCACATAAATATACATATAGATTTATATAATATAAATAAATAAATAGATAAAAATGTATAAGTAGATAAATTAATGAACAGAATTTAGAAAAATATACAACCGAACAAATTGCTATCAGTCTCCTGTACCTGATGACTTTGGGATATCAGTTGGGGCGTATTCACACATGTCGCCATGGTAACCTGGTGGAAAAAGGAAAAGGAAGCTTTAATTAGATCAATTAATACTGATAATTATAATTATCCAATTAAATAAATCAATATGGTTGAACCAACAGATATCCCATCCCATATAGAAATATTTGCATTTCCATGCCTAGTGTACATGTAATGCAAACAGAGAGACAGACACAATTTACATGATACCATGTTTTGGAAATCCTTTAGGAGTAATGATATATAGAAATATGCACATGTAAATAGAAATACCGTACTTTGCAACGTTCAGATTCAGTGCAACACTTTTAAAAGAGTAGAACTAATAATTTATTACAAAGAAATGCAAATCTGAGGCAGAACCACAACAGTTGTATAAAAAATTTGATCATAATAGCAACGATAACAGAGACAGCATTGTAATTAATTAGTTAATTAGTCCCCTGCATTGCACTGCTATCAATTGCACAAAACATCAACTGATCTACCTATCGATGAAATTTACATGGCACTCCTTCAAGATAGCTATTCAGAGGTGCTCCTGTCCCAACCCTGGCCACAGAGAAAAGTCTTAAGTAGTCTATAAAAAGAGCCAGGGAAATCTCGCTGGAGATAATGCAGATGGGGGGCACTATTACAGAGAGAAGGGCCCATGACTTAGAAAGCATGACGCTGTCAAGTGGCAGAGCCATAAAGTCACTTCTAGGGGTCGAGCGCAGAAATCAACGACCAGAGCAAGTCAAAGTTAAAGCACAGAGTTCCTGCTCTGTCCAAAACACAGTGCCAATAATAGAGGAGGTCCTATAATGAGTGAGCTGTTGGACAGGGAGCCAGTATTCTTTATGCCACACTGAAGTTCAGAGCCTTTCCGAATAGTCCCTTTAAGAGAAGCTGTAATAGCAAATCCTTGAACACATGAATATATGATGTAGCAGTAATATCTGTGAAGAGACCTTCCAGGCATTTGCACTTGGCAGAGTCATCATCGTCGCCAGAGTAGAGGCATTCACCACCGTTCATACATGGACAGACTTGGAACAATGGTCTTTCTATCTCATGTGCTGCTCAACACAGAAAAACAACGGTCACATAACTCATAATCACACAGCAAAGCTACAAACAGATAAAATATTAATAACTGATTCATAAAAAGTACTATATGAACAGCTGGTTTAACAAAACTTCCGCATTTGGATTTTAGATTACAGCATGACAAGAAAAGTTATCATAACTCAAAGTTCATTTATATAGTACCGGTAGGTAGCAGGGCGATGTAGTATGTAATATCTCTATGGCACAGTGGCTGATTGATTCGAGCTCTTGGCCTGAGATGTGGAAAGGACGGTTAAGAGCCTCACTCGAGATGGTTGAAGGCACCCTGCACAGTGCGTTCTGTCCTATCTATGGTCATGTGCACTTCTGTCCTATCTATGGACATGTGCACTTCTGTCCTATCTATGGTCATGTGCACTTCTGTCCTATCTATGGTCATGTGCACTTCTGTCCTATCTATGGTCATGTGCACTTCTAAACTTTGTTGAAATATCAATACAGTCGCTATTATTCTGAGCCACATGAACAAAAGCCATACACAACTGTTTAGTTGAATAAAAAAGGCAATATCAAGCTGTCCTTACGTTGCATAATTTGAGCAAAACTTGCTTTAGGATGATTTTCTTGCATTTCTTTGCACAACTGTATAATTGTTACGCATACACTACAAGCAATTTATTTAGCGCTTGGAGATCTACTCAAAAGTGCTATATTAATATTACTATCCACATTAACAACATACGCATCAACTTCACAAAACTACTCAATTTAACAACACGCTGTTGTTAATGCTTAGTGTTACTCTGTTAGTGTTTAATGGTTGATATTAGCATTCAATGTTTTGCTTGTCAGTGTTTACTGTTTCAGTGTCAATGTTAAGTGTTTAGTGCTTAATGCTTTACTACCACCAGTAGGAGAGTTGTTTCAGCTACGACACTCACGGGTATTGCAGATCTTTACGCTGTCCACCTGGAATGTGGAGAAATCTGGACACATGCATTGTCCCCCCACTGGCGTTAACAGACAGAGGGGCCAGCATCCCATTGTAGCACACGGATTCTTTACTGCAACAGACAAACAAGAGAATCAAAATCAGTATTACACACAATACAAAGCTTGTTCATGTAAAAATGTAAGTCGATAATTTATATTACTATAAATCAGGAATATTATGAACTGTATCCAGAACACAACAGGCTGCTCCGCTCAGTCAGATTCAGAGACAATCAATCTTCTTGCCTTCTAACATGCATTCATTACATATGGAAACATAACGAATTACGAAGATAACAAGAGTCTCTCTGGTTCAGGCAAGTTGCACAGTAAGTGTATTCCAGATCTGTGTCTGTTCTTAATCAACTCCTTTCGAGGATTCTCACAATAGCAATCCATGCAGTCAGAGTGCTGCAAATGTTACGACAGGCCTCCTAATCCTTATAATGCACAAATATTCACTACAGCTAGCAGTGCAGAAGAGTTTGCATGAAAATGGAGTTACTTGAGAGGTTGAATTTCTGATTGTGAAAGATAGAAACTGCATGCGGTCGTTGAAGTCCGGTCTGCATCGTTCGATTGACGCCTCGGCCAAACTTGTCCATGACATTGAGGAAACCTTTCTCCATCGAAACCCAATACAAAATTCCCTCAAAGACATCGAGGTTGTACGGAAAATTCAACCCTGGCATAGATCAAACAAAAGTCAGTTACTGACTGTAACTGAAATTTTATTAAGTGCCAAGCATCTCAAATGAATATAGATACGCATCTAGGTTCCGTGTATATCAGACCTTTTCATACAGCATCTTTTAAGAAATAAAGCAGTCATTTACCTACTTCCAAAAGGCATCAATGGATAGGAGGTGATAGATTTCAGTTTCTTAGCATATTCAGGGTGACAGACAGACAGCCCTTGCTGCCTGATCTCCACACTAACTGGGGACAGTCTGAACACTCAACAAAGCTGAGTTTGCTGAAATTGCAAATTTCTGCTCAAGTACAAATTTAAAAGCCTGATGTGTTGATTACAGTCCTGAGCACTAACCACTAGATTACTGTGAACATCCAGAACCTTTTTAACTTAATTACCTCTCAGGTGCTGCGTAGGGTAAGTAAAACAATGTTTAAAATACAACCTCTTCAAGGCACCCACTGTTAAAACAGCACAAAGTAAGGGATCGTTATAAACGACAAGTTCATCAGCAAGCAAATTGTTCTTCAACAACTGTAAAAGTCTGCACTGACAAGCTTAGATAATATACACGAAGAATCCAAGCAACAAACTCCAGTGCACCATTGAGCACGGAAATTATAAAGTGAAATTATAGTGAAAGTAAAATTATAAAGAGAATTTCTGATTGCACAGTAAGTTTGACAAGAAAAGTTTACAAGAAATAGTAATGACTAAGCTACTAGAGAACATGAGTAGGCTACAACTAGAGTTTATAATTCCAAATTATGCAGTTTACAATTACGATAGCATTTGAAAAGACAATAAAATTCAGCAATGACTGCAGACCTGACTTGACTACAATGACTCTGTTTGTGCCATCAGGCTTCATCGATTCAATGATGTTCTCCTTGCTGTCACACCAGTATACCCTATGGTCCATGTAGTAATCAATGGTCAGTCCGGTGGGATTTCCCAACTTTGTATTGACCAGCACTGACCGATTGGCTCCGGTCATCCAGGCCACCTCAATCTTTGGTGAGTCTGGATTTACATCCGTCCAAAACATCAGCCTTGAAGTAAACAAACAGATGTTCTGCACATAAAGCATTCGTTATGTTTGCAAATTAACATAACTTTAAGAGAACATAATATGGCAAATTTTTACAATAAAGAGAATAATTAGAAAAGCTTTGCAATTTAGAGCATCTACAAATATTTTTCCGCTTTATAAATTCTCAATGTTTAGGACTTAAAACCACATGACATCACCACTCACATCCTAAAACATTTTAGAATGAAATAACTTAAGTCTTGCATTAGTGGGGTTTAACACATGAACAAAAGCCATACACAACTGTTTTAGTTGAATAAAAGGCAAAATATGCAAAGCCTGTGCTAAAAAACTGAATTGAAATCAACTTCTGTCCAAAAACATCTGCACCTAGATTTAACTTTAGACTCACCCTAAACCAGGAGCGACAGCTATTGCCATTGGCTGAAACCTTCTGCCGCTGATGAGGGCTTTCTTGTATCGTCCATCATCAGCAGCGGCATAGATGACGCCCAGGGTGCCGTCCTGCAGAACATCTGTCCAGTAGAGAATCCTGAAAGACAAAGCAAGTTTGCTTCCATTTAACACACGTTTATAGATTTGTATCAATTACTCACCAGTGCGTTTGAGCACTTTCCTTAATAGTGGCGCAGAACTGTTACCAAAACCATCCACAGTTCTACACATTAGATGGGATAAAGGTATCCTCTGAACTGTCAGTTCCAGTTTTAAAATAGATGGAATGCTGTTGAACAATCGACACCATGTTGGGCATTCAATTGTTTTGAAGTAAACAATCAGAAAAAGAAGAAAACTGTTATGTAGAGACATTAGAGGCTTGATCAAGAAAGAAACATGACAAAAGATCACTGCTATTACTGTCTAAAAAACAGTGGAATTTTGAGAACACAAAATAGGACTATTGGTTGCTGATCAAACAACCCCCCACCTCCCCCACAAACCGAGCCAATACCCAAACTGCAACTATATAAGCACAATACTTAGCACATGCAGATATTATATATTATTTTCAAACATTCAGGCAGCTTCCATTTATATACACTGGAAGACTGTTCTAAATAGAACAACATCAATAACAACAATGATAATCGAATTGCGTGATAACGTTAAACAGTCTTCAACTGGAAGAAGTCACCGACCTAGCGACCCAATCAAATGCAATTCCATTTGGTGAGACTATTCCTCCGACGTGCAGATTCTGTGCATGCGCTGTTTGTCTCGGATTGTCAGGTATCATCGCACGCATGATCGTCTTCACGGATGAATCCGTCCAGTAGACGAGTTTCCTGGTGACATCTACTGTCAGCGACTGGATGCGTTTCCCAACGACAGCTACGTCGCGGTATTCGTAGTTTTTTGCACGCACTGTGAACAGGCGAATCTCATGTCCAACCGCGAACAAGATCATCGGCCCAGACCCTGAAGTGATTCATAAAATACAACACATCTCCATTACAATGCATCTCCATTACAATGCATCTCCATTACAATACATCTCCATTACAATACATCTCCATTACAATGCATCTCCATTACAATACATCTCCATTACAATACATCTCCATTACAATGCATCTCCATTACAATACATCTCCATTACAATACATCTCCATTACATTGCATATTAACACAGATTTATAAGATGAATAATCTGTAATATCAGTAGTGGTAGTAATAGTAGTGGTAGAAGTAATAGTAGTAGTATTAGCAGTGCAATGAAGATAACAGTAATGATGATAATAAAAATGATGATTATCAGCATTACATCTAGAGTTACGTCCATGATCATTCCAGTAACTGATTCATACATCATACCATTCTGGCAGATTAGCTATCTAACACAGAATATGCTGAACATTCTTGTATGTTCCTGTATTGCCGCTGAGTCTACATGTTGGAATTACCACACCATGTCAACACCACAGATAATGTGCGTTAGACGTACATTTCCCTATGCAACCGTGGCCTACTGTATATGGACAGCTACACTCATTCAAAAATGAAATAAATTTTGAAGTGGACAGTTGAGTCCTTGAGCAACAGATGCACAGCGTCTGCAACTAAAAAATACTAAATGGTTCTGTGGCTTATCGGCCTGCAGAACCTTGGCAACCACCTCTACTCAATGCCCACCAGGTGGCTTAAGAAATATCCAGATGCCTCAGCTTCTATCTCTGAATGAGTGATGGATGGTAAGAACCAGCAGTATGCTGCGGAATTCACTGGCAGTTGTCATTCCTCATACTCACACGAAACAGTGTGATTCAGAAACTCTGAATGTGGTGCCATCTGTCAACTCTGAATGGAAATACATAGGTTGAGCTCTACATGTGTGCAGAAGCCGGTGACTCTCCTAATTATCTGCGAAATATTTGCTTATTGGTGAACATTTAAAGAAATTTATCATCATCCACCCTACATAAAGATCGTATCTGATTACAGTAGTTTATTTAGAAGTGGCTCCATCCAAAATATCTTACTAAAACAGTAATAATTTTGATTATCCTCATAATAATAATAATAATAATAATAATAATAATAATAAGGGGTGCTATAGAAATGGGGAAATAAATAAATAAATAATAATAATAGAAAATAAAGTTACAGTAGGTTTGGTAGTAGTACTAGCAGAAGTAATGGTAGTGCAGTGGTATAACACTATTGGTACGGTAGCTTTAACAATAATAAAACCAATAGTATAAAAAGAGTAGCACTTCTAGTAGCTTTACTGACCGGAGGCTTTGCAAGTTTGTCCCTTTCGACTGCCCATGACTTCATCAAGAAATCCTTCATGGCATTGACATTTAAACGATCCTTTGACATTGAGACATTGCTGAGGACAAAGGTTGCCCCAAGCAGCACATTCGTCCACATCTGAAATGAAAAACCATGCAGTGCAACAAAACTTCATGTGGTGAATATCCAA
Organism: Lumbricus terrestris; assembly: GCA_949752735.1. Classification (NCBI taxonomy): domain Eukaryota; kingdom Metazoa; phylum Annelida; class Clitellata; order Crassiclitellata; family Lumbricidae; genus Lumbricus; species Lumbricus terrestris. Next base: position 60,656,739 of record OX457038.1, read on the forward strand.
CACCTCTCTAAAGTGTTTCATATGCAGTTATTCAACTGAACAGGCACAAACGTCAATTTCAAATCCACAAACTGAAATCGAGATTGTTCAAATTACTTGGTAGCCCAGGTTAGGTCAGTTTTTTGGAACCAATGCATACTAGTATTAATAGTTTCCAATGGGCCACAGCTACTCACACAGAATATTGATGACAGTTTGGTCTTGGAGTTTCTCAAATATGTGGTAATCTAAGAAAGTCATAAAATAAGACCAATTGCCTCCCGTCTTATAAACTTCTGGGCTGGCTAATCACTGCATCAAGCATTGAATGCTGATAGTAAATAGCATATTAGATCAGTGAAAAGTTCCTCGATATCAACATGTGCCCTCAACAGGTTTAAACAAAGTAGGTTCTGAGTGGAAAAGTCAATTGTAAACTGTGTGGCCTGACCTTCACAAGTTTTCCGGTCAGTTGTTGATATGCGGAGTCCATCTGGACAGTGACAAAGGAAGCTTCCTGGACCCAACGTTGTACAGTTATGACTGCAGCCTCCATTGTTCTGTTCACATCCAATTCCTCTCCCTGGATGATCAACATCAAAGTACATGCAAACACAGTTGCCCCAACTAGTAATAATCATGGATTTGTCAAGTATTGATTGACTACCTAATAATTATGGAGCGATTATAGAAAGATCAATTTTGACAGAGTCAGCAATTGAGGAAGTACAATCTGACGGAAGGAATTGATCAGTTGGAATGATTGAATAATTGATCAGACTAGTTTGATTCCTTCATTTTCCTTCACTCACCTAACTTGCAAAGCAGCTCACCCAACACACTACTGAATAACGGACTAATCATTGAATTGATTCAGCATTGAATGATCAACTGAATGATTGGAAAAGGACCCACAGCCGCCACAATAAAATCATTGTAAATCAGTGGTTGGTTGGTTGTTCAATTAAGCATTCACTGATTCACTAACTGATTCATTAAAATAAATGAACAACCAACTAAATGAAGACATTTGATTCATTAAAATAACTGAAGACATCATTGACCCAAGTGCTGACTGATTGACTGAATGAATGAATGAACATGTGACAGGTATAAAGATGAGAACAGAAGAAGATGAAGCTGACCGCATCCGAGTTCATCTGACAGGTCGCCACAGTCGTCAACCTCATTGCAGACACCAATGCCATCGATGCATCGATGATTCGCGCACTTGAACTGACCCAAGACGCACGGAAGCCTCACTGGCTCACCTGCACGAACACCAAACACACAGCACACATTTATATAGCACCTATTTCGAACCTCTCAACAGTATGATCAGTGTATGTAAGAGCATATGCAAAGGCATCAATTCTACTACACTCATATACCATACCTTATAGTAGTCTACAGTTAATATAGTGCCTACTAAACTGTATCAAAGAAGAAGACATTCCACAATTTAGGATACCATCATACATTCCAGAGCAGACATTTTGTTCTAGACATCCGTTCCACTTGCATTCCTAATCAACTCAGCTGTAATGAGTACATTGACTGTACGCTATCAGTGGGAAGATGATATATTAACGATTCACGAACTACTTACTTCCACAGCCTACTCGAAAATGCTGAAAATCCGATGGACCGTTGGCGCATCTCCCAAAGACTTCTGCACTCAAAGGAGACTTCCAGCTGCCAGCGCTCAGACTCTGAGAATCAGTCTTTATGCTCTAGCTTTGCCAGATATTTTGTTAACAAAATTGATGACCTTAAATGTAAAATTACTAGATGCGCTGCCAATTTAGTATGGAGTGACCTACTGCTTGATTCTGACTTCTCTGAATCTACCTTTAATGACCTTCCTCCTGTTACATACTTGGAAGTATCTAATCTTCTCAGAAGCTTGGTACCTAAATCATCCCCTATGGACTTCATACCTACACCTCTTATTGTTTCTTGTTCTGATGTTTTCTCCCACCTTATTGCACACCTGGCCAACTTGTCTTTTGCTGAAGGATGTTTCCCGTCATGCTTTAAGTCTGCCTTAGTTACTCCTTTGCTTAAAAAACCTGACCTAGATTCCAATAATCTGTCTAACTTCAGACCTATCTCGAACCTAAATAACATTTCCAAGATCCTTGAACGTCTCTTTCTTACTCGCATCAAGAAACATATCACTTCCTCTCCCAACTTCAGTCCTTTTCAGTCAGCTTATCGTGAAGGCTATTCCACTGAGACTGCCCTTACATCCACGCTGGACAACATCTTTTCGTCTATTGACAATGGAAAGGCCTGCCTTTCTGTATGTCTTGACCTCAGCGCAGCTTTCGATACCGTAGACCATCAATTACTTCTTTCTAGACTCACGAAAAGCTTCGGTGTCTCTGGTACTGCTTTAAACTGGTTAGCGTCTTATCTGGGTAACAGGAATCAGCAAGTGGGCATCGGTACCGCTCGGTCTGAACCCACTGTTTGCACTGCTGGAGTTCCACAGGGATCTGTCCTTGGTCCTCTATTATTCACCGTCTTTACCTCCCCAATTAATCGCATAGCTAATCATTTTGGTGTCCAATTGCAGCAGTACGCGAACGACACTCAGCTCCATATTGCTCTGTCACACACTGATCAGTCCGGTAAACTTAAACTTGAGGAGTGCCTGTCATCTTTATATGCCTGGTTCTGTTTTAATGGTTTGGCTATAAACCCAAACAAGTCTGAGGCAATTTTGTTCGGGTCACGACAACGCTTGCGTTCTTTTCCTTCACTTTCCAGCATCGACCTCGCAGGCTCCGCAGTACCGTTATCAGATTCTGTTAAAACTCTTGGGGTTACCCTGGACAGTATGCTTACTTTTCGGATGCATGTAACTAACCTTTGTAGATCTTGCTTTTATCACATCAGGGCAATACGCCACATTAGGTCGGCTCTGACTAAGGATATGTCGAAGACTTTAGCTTGCGCCCTTGTCTCCTCTCGCCTTGATTATGCTAATGCGATTTTTGTTGGCATTTCAGACTATGAGCTACATAGGCTGCAACGCATCCAAAATTCTTTAGCTCGGGTTGTGCTGCGTGTCCCACTACGATCAAGTTCCTCAGTTTTACTTCATCAGCTGCATTGGCTTCCTGTCGAGTTTAGGATTAAATTTAAATTGGCCTGTTTAACCTACAAATCCCTCTCTACCGGAACACCTCCCTACCTTCAGTCACTGCTTACTCCTTATATTCCTCCTCGTTGCCTCCGATCATCAAACATGGGTCTTTTAATTGAACCTCGATGCAGAACTGTTATGGGCTCGCGTGCATTCCATGCCTCTGCTCCCAAAGAATGGAATCTTCTTCCACTCTCTCTTCGTTGCTCAAATTCACTCCCTACCTTCAAAAAACGGCTCAAAACTCACTATTTCTCTTTGGCTTTCAAGCACATGGACCTTTAACTGCATCTTCCTCTGGCGGCTAACTATCCGCGCCTCAGATTCACACTTTGGTGTGACCTTGCGCGCGTAATAAATTTATGTAATAATAATAATAATAATATGTCAAGGGAGAGGACTGGTAACCCATTACCCACTGAAAGTGAAAGTATGGGATTTCCCATTCCACACTTTGGTCGGTAAACGGTCCTTGGACTTCTCCTATACGACAACATAACTGAATTCTTTGTATGCGCACTTGTTATAGCGCCATATCAACTCTACTCAGAGCTGCTCACGACTACAGCGCGGACACTGCATCGGAGTTTCACCCCAAAGCGCTGAGCAATTGCGAGTGAAGGACTTGCCCAAGGTCCCTACGCGGCGACTTGAGGTGGATTCGAACCTCCAACCCTTTGGCTGCAAGGTGACAAACATATCCACTACACCACTGCGCCCCACAATGACACATGAATCATACCTCATACGAATGCCGTACAAAAATACCTAACTTTACCATATATACCAAAATAATGGATGCTGCTATTATGTTTCATCATATGATTACAGTTGAACACAAGAATTCGAACTCACAGAGTTCGTGGTTGTTTTCATCGGATCCATCGCCACAGTTGTCGACTTTGTCGCAGACTCTCCACTTCGGAATGCATTTCATGTTGCCGCAGCGGAATCTCTTTTCCGGCGGACACTTGATGGTCCGGCAGATGTCAGACGTTTCGTCCGATCCGTCTCCGCAGTCATCGTCTCCGTCGCATCGCCAATCAGGTGCTATGCAGATCTACGATGCATCGCAGGTAAAGGTAACATATTTCAAAGTCACACACTTGACAGCAGTAAAGGCACATGCATGTAAAAACTGGTCTCTATAGAAATTCTAATTTTACGCTACACATTTTCAGATTAAGTTGCTTTACCACAAAATGCAGCATAAAAATAAAAGTTAAAGCAATTTTATAAGGTCATCGAAGGCAAAGCTTGGATGTATGAATACATGTAGCAGTATACGATTGTTTTTACCAGTAAGTATGCATGTACTAAGTGGTATATCTGCATGCATGTATGTACGATTCTATGTGTATCTACATGAAAGTATCGGCATGTATAAATGTGTGTAAAAAAACTGTTCATATAAACGTCTAAATATTATATATCTAATCTAATCAAACAGAACATTTAAAAAGTGCTTCTCACAGCAGAGCTATACAGAAACGCTCAGTGTGACAGGCCATGAAAAAATACATACAAATACATAAACATAATGTATGCACAATTGCACATAAATATGTCTGAGGATTTATACAGTATCTTTTAAGAACCTCTCAAAGTGCCAAAAGAAATCAAGTGAAAGATACAGGAAGACATCTGCCTATAGATGCAACACTAAGTATAATCGTCTAGGCTTGAAACGCACCGAATTGTCGCACTGGAACCTGCTGGCAGGGCAGAAGCGTCCATTTGGATAGCGGGTCGTGCAGTTGAGTTCATCTGAGGCATCTTGGCAGTCCTTGTCTCCATCACACACGAACGCTTTGTCAACGCAGTGGTTGCTTAGGCAGCGGAATTGATCGGATAGGCAATCATGGTACTCTGCGGTCAATTCACAAACATCAGATTTATCAGGTTTGAAGACTAGCAGACGATTTGAAAAACCTTGTTTAGCCGTCAAGAAACTTCACAGTGAAGTTAATAAAGTCTCCAGTATTTGATACATGGAGAAATAAAAGTTGCTCATTTCCTTCTTGTAGGCATAAGCCCTTCACGTTCACAATGAACAAATCTCAAATTCCTGAAAACTTTCATCAGCAATAAAAAAATTGTCTATGTACATAATCCCCCACAACTAAATTAATTGGGCCTGCGTAGAACCTATAGCAGATGACCAGTTGCAAGAATGCAGGCATGCTCAGGCCAAAGGGACGACATGGCTGTATGGAACTGAAAAAATTCTATTTGAATAAAGTAACGAATTTGCTAAAAGCCTGAATCTAATGTAAAATCCATCATAACATTGTAATGCTTCTTAAGTAAGATTAAGATGATATGACTGAAATGCAGCATGTGCTCGACTAAACGATTGAAATCAGTGAGAAAAAAATTAGAAAAACAAAGAGCATAAGACAAGAACTCTGACCACATCCTTCTTCATCCGACCCATCTCCGCAGTCATCGTCATGGTCACACTTCCATCGACGGGTAATGCACTTGTGGTTGCCACAACGGAATTCCGATTCAGAACACTGGCGGAAAAGCGGATCTATGGAAACATAACCAGTCAGTATTCAATATTTGCGCAACGTTTCCAATGTTAGCATTTCTGTAACATTAGCATGCAGGTGGTTGGAACATTAAAATAACTGCATACTTAGCAACACCAATAACATTGCAACACTAATATCATTGTGACGTTAACATTATTTTGACATTAACGTCCTTGCAACAATAACCTCATGACATCATTACATTTTACCACAGTGGTTCCCAACCCATGGCCCATAGGCCAAAAGTGGCCCGCCAGGCCTCCAAAAATGGCCCTCATCTCTCAAAGAATTAAAAATAAATTTTAAAAAATTGACAATTTGGACAGGATATAACACATAATTTTTTCTATTACAAGTAATTTTATTTTGACGTCTATAAATAACATAAAACATTATAATTTGATTCAATTATAACCATTTTATATGCTTTTAATTAATTAAATTCTAATGTCCTTCAATTAAGAAAAAGTGGCCCTCATGCCCTTCAACTTAGAAAAAGTGGCCCGAAAGTCAAAAAGGTTGGGAACCAGTGTTTTACCATTATAACAAAAATATTATGATCAAAATACATATAGTAGAAATCATATTCCTGATGTTACATTACATTATCATAACAATAACATATTTATAAGAGCACCATAATATCAGAGCAACATCATTGTCTCAATAACTTGATGACTTACGGCAAAGCTGTTGTTCTTCATCAGAATTGTCTCCACAGTCATTGTCGAAGTCACAGCGCCATCGAAGTGGTATGCAACGGCGATTGGCACACTCAAAATCTCCTGAAATGGAAACATTGTCACACCAGTTTACACAGCTGATTCGAAATGTGACAAAATGCAACACACACCGGATAAGTTAAAATTGATTTTAGTTGCAAAAGTTACTGGAATCTCCAAGGCTCTTAGCAAATTTCTAGAATCTCTTGTAGTTTGTAGAATAATTAAAATTATTGAAGTCATCAGGATCTAAGAATTACTAGAAAGCTTGCAATGACGGCCAGTTTCTCCTATTTCCATGATCTTCAGAATTTCCCAGTGTCTCTACAAACTCTTTAAATTTTCAAATTGAACGCAAAATCTGTAAACAAATTTGCACAAAATTGATAATATGCTGCAGTTTCTGGAATTACTGAGTCATTAGACAATTTAAGCCTTTGGCTGCAGGAGATGACGAAAATTGTAATTGTGACATATTTATAGAGCATCACCTCCAGAATAAACTCATCAGTGGTTATTTTGACCTCAACCAGTGATGATATTCACTGTCAAATGCAGAATTCAGGCATCTGAGAAACCGTGGAAGGGACAAAACTGAGAAGCCTGAGTGCAGCTTGCGAGAAAGGTGATTCCTGCAGGGGATGGCCCCTACACATAAGCAAAGCTTCTGGATTGATCTGCAGAAGTATTCATGAGGGGAACAGTCAGGAGTCGATGGGCAGCCGACTAAAAAGTGCCATGGCCCCAGAGGGAGGAGACTGAAATGTAGAAGTCCCTATACGGAATGAGCAAAGTCAAGCAGATAATTGTACGGATCAGGATCTGAACTGAATAAGCTCCTGGATGGGAAGTTAGTGCAAAATATCCTAGATAAAGGAAGCTATAAGGCCAAACCTGGGAACACATTCAATAAGATAGGCAGCAGCATTAAGAATAGACTCAAGTTTTGAAATATTAGCTAGTGAGAGTCCAGCAAAGAGAGCGCCACTAAACTCCACACGCATGCAGACAACAGTAAGAGCGTAGCTACATCATGCTCTGAAAGGCAAGCAGACAGCTTACATCTGCAAGCATTAGAGCCACACTAGTGTCTGTTGTTAAAGAGTTACCCTACTTCATGGGTTGCACAAGTTGCTGACCTGTGGGGTGGCACTTCGGGCAATTCTCCGGTTCTTCGTCCGAGTTGTCTCGACAGTCGTCGTTGCCGTTGCACAGTTCCCAGCGTGGAATGCAACGATAGTTCGTCTTACATTTCACCCATGACTCCGGACACTCCTGTTGACCTAAGGTGAGTTGACAGTGGCACAATGAATATCAATCTAATCTGCATCATCCAGCAAAGAGAGCGCCACTAAACTCCACACGCATGCAGACAACAGTAAGAGCATAGCTTTAATGTCTCTCAGACATTAAACATTAGCTTTATTTTGTTTTGTTTTGAAACGTTTGAATTGGTTTTATGCATATAAATCCAATTTACAAAGGCAGCAATCGCAGCATATATATAACCAAAATCACTGCCACAAGGTTAAGTCAGCCAAGTTTCATTTGCTACAGATTGATGCCTTGCACGCTGCCATACAGTTAAATTCACTTTCTGCTGATTCTGCTACTACTAAGTCAAGTAATCTTACAGCACACTTGTCACTTTTAATTAATAAGAGAACAATTATTATTGCAACAAGTATATATATATTATATATATATGTATAAGTCTGTATGTTGCACGTATGCAGCTGAACATCTATGTAGTGCCTTTGTGTACTTCTCCAAGACATGCAAACTGTGGAAGTGCCTTTGCACAGTTTCTGATCACGGTCATAAGTAGATCCTTTATTTATTTCTTTATTACAGGACTTAAATTCTATCAATCCTCGACTTACGACAGGTCTCTGCTGGACGTTCATCTGATCCGTCGCCACAATCGTCGTCAAAGTCACAGCGCCAAACCTTTGGAATACAATGACCGTTTCCACACGTGAACTCTGACGACTTGCATGTACGTGTAGCTGTAAATTTGTAAACAAACAGTGCAATAAAGTATTTATGTAATGTATTTTGAGAAAAATCTCAGAGAGAAGTAGCGGGCCAATTGATAGCTTGTTTCATTATCCTTCATTAAGTAAGTAAGCATATTCTTTATTAATCCAACTGCACAACCGCATTAGATAGAGCACTCAAAAAAAAATCAAAAATCAAAATCAAATCAAGTTTATTGCTCCCACAAAAGAAAACGAAAAACAGCAATTACACAACTTTGAATTGCTAACATAGAGAAGAAGATTAGGTATAATTACAGGTTAAACGGTAGTATTACAGGGAAGCAATAGGAGCCCCAGAAGGGAAGATCCCGCTAGGTAGGGGCCCTAGATAAATGATTATTCATAACCGAGATGATGAGACGTATGACGTTAGGTGGATTAGTAGCATAAGTGGGAGATTAGCATGTAGGTGAGTACTTAACATGACGGAGTAAGTTTTAAGCACAATGAAACATAAAATGAAAGACAGAGAGAGAGAAAGGAAAAGGAAAAGGAAAAGGAAAAGAGTAAAGCCATTATCTAACCAATAGCAAACGACAGTATTTGGTTTTACATAACATTTTTCCCTGCATGAGCACGTATCAGACGTTTAAAATGAGTGAAGGCCATGCCCATCTTAAGACAAGGTGGTAGACTATTCCATACTAGGGGTCCTTGGTATTTTATAGAAAACTTACGTGTGTTAGTTCTAGGATAAATGCTTATGTAGTCCCGTTTGTTTCTGGTTGCGATGGAGTGCTCTACTTTATTAAAATAGGATACAAAACAGGGTGGAAGGAGTCCGTTATGGAATTTGTACATAAATTCGGATGTTTGGGTGAATTTAATTTGACTGATGTTAAGAAGATTAAGATTTAAGAAAAGAGGTTTAGTGTGGGCACCAGCAGGCGACCTGGAAATGAGTCTGATGGCCTTTTTTTGAAGTATTTTCAAGCTAGTAATATGGGACTCATATGTTGCGGTCCAGATGAAATTACAATAGGTAAAGTAGGGGTATATCAGAGTAAAGTACAGGTTTTTTAATACAAAGGGCGGAAGCAAGTATGCTATGCGTCTTATTATTCCAATGCTCTTAGAGACTTTTTTTGATATTTCTGATATATGGTTATTCCATTTTAGATGTTCGTCAATATGGACTCCAAGAAACTTTGAGGATGAGACAGAAGGAATTAACGTGCCATCTATTTCCAGTTTCAGGCTCGAGGCGGGAATTAATTTCTTACTGGATCTAAATATGATGCAATTGGTTTTGGATATGTTGAGTGATAACTTATTTGATTTGAACCAGTCATTAGTCTTGATAAGTTCTTCATTTGCCAATGAAATCAGTTGGTCATAAGAAGCATTGGAAAGGAATGCATTGGTATCGTCTGCAAATAGTATAAATCTTAGTATACTAGTCGAGTTGGGAAGGTCATTGATGTATATTAAGAATAGCAGAGGTCCTAGTATCGAGCCCTGGGGAACACCAAACATAATTAATTGGAAGGTTGATAACTTACCATTGCATAAAACTTGTTGGTAACGAGTGTTCAAGTAGCTTTTAAGCCAATTCAGAGCCTCATTTCTTATTCCGTAGTGCTCCAGCTTATGTAGCAGAATTTTGTGGTCCACGGTATCGAAAGCTTTGGCAAGATCCAGAAATATTCCCAAAGAAAACTCATTATTGTCTATAGCCTGAGATATTTTATCCTGTATATCCAACAGGGACATGGAGGTGGAATGCCCGGGTTGGAAACCATGTTGAAGGGGATACATAAGGTTATTGTGGTTTATAAAAGAAAATAGTCTATCGTACATTATTTGCTCAAAAAATTTTGAGAAGAAAGGTAGGATTGAGATAGGTCTGTAGTTGGATATTTCGGTTCTGCTGCCTTGCTTATGTATTGGTATTATTTTTGCTAATTTAATTTCAGAGGGTACCTCTCCGTTTCTGAGAGAACAGTTAATTATTTCAGCAAGCGGAGTAGCCATCAAGTCCAGTAAGGGGGCCAGTATCTGGGGATTGAGGTCATCTGGTCCAGCGCTATGGGTTTTCTTTAGGATTTTGCTGATAGATAGTATTTCATGAGTATCCGTTGGTAGGATGACAAGAGAGTTTAAGGTTGAAGGGGGCATGAAGTTATGAAAAGAGTTGCTGGACGGCGGAATTTTCAGCGATAAGGATTTAGGTAAATTTACAAAGTAGTTGTTAAAGAGTTCAGCTATTTGCTCAGGGTCACTAGTTGAGTTCTCGTTAATAAGTAGTTCTTTAATATGAGAGTTTCTGTCTTCAACGTTGATTATAGTTTTAATTATTTGCCAGGTTTTCTTAATGTCTTTAGTGTGTTTGCTGAATTCACTTGTGTAGTAATCTTGTTCTAGTTTGATGCGGATTGTTTTATAATTGTTACGGTAATTATTAAATTTAAGTTTATTTTCCGGTGTGGGGTTCTTGATGTAATTGATGTAAAGTTTTTCCTTTTTTTTGATTGATCTTAGCAGGCCAGCCGTCATCCATGGGTGTTTGAAAGTGCATTTTTTGGACGTTTTCTTAGCTTTTAGGGGAAAGGCTTGGGTGTAATTAGATGTTATTTCACTCAAGAAAGCAGAGTAGGCCAAATTGGTGTTGTTTTCCTTACAATTGAGGTAGACCGGACTCCAGTCGACATTTGTGAGTAGATTTTTAAAGGTTAGAATGTTTTCTGGCGTGAATGTCCTAGTCATATCAGTCAGTCCTGAATAGGTAGTAGTGTCAGTTATACTTTCTATCCAGGTGATGATTGGCAAGTGATCAGAAATGTCGTTAATTAGGATTGCAGATTCAATGACAATATCAGGAGCATTGGTGAAAATGTTGTCAATAAGTGTACTAGTTGTAGCAGTGATCCTAGTCGGACGAAGAATCAGAGGAAGAAAGTGGTGAGTTGACATGCAATCCATAAAGTCGTGGGTGGCACCGTGAGTGGTAGATGATAATATGTTTATATTGAAGTCACCAGTTAAAAATATCTTTTTATCCCCATGTCTTCTATTAGTTAAGGAGTCAACTAGTATCTCAAAGTCTGAATTAAATAGGTTCAGGTTGAGGCCAGGTGGACGGTAGATAGCGCCAATCAGAAAGTCCACACTTTTCTTACATATTATATTTACAAATAAAGATTCAAACTCTTTTGAAGAGCTGGTATTGGATACTATTCTGAAGTCCAAATCACCTCTAATGAATGCACCAACCCTTCCACCACCACCCTCTTCCCTGTTTACATGAACAAACTGATATCCCGGAATGGCAATGGAAGTAGCCGTGATTTCAGTTAACCAAGTCTCAGTGACGGTTAGGACACAGACAGGTAGCTGCTGTAACAGCAGCTGTATCTCAAGCAGCTTTGCAACACCTTTGCAAATTCTTAATCAACTGTGAATGGGTCGGGAGTGCCTCTGGGTAGCAACTGTGGATGGGTCGGTAGTGCCTCTGGGTAGATATCTTGAAGGGTTGCAATATTAGGTTTCCTTGATTGACTGATTGATTATAAATTGTTAATTTGATTTACTATATTGTCCTTAAAAAATAGCACTTAGTTGTCACCAGACAGACTCTTATGATAGCGCAAACATACTGCACTGTTCGTTGTGAGGCAGTTCGTCCGATTCATCGCCGCAGTCATTTGCCAGGTCACAGGTCCAGGACGCTGGAATGCACTTTCCATTGCGACAGCGGAATTGCCACGGCTCACACTCGCGATTGTCGCAGTTCAATTCGTCTGAATCGTCGCCACAGTCGTTTGTCGAGTCACAGATCTTGAATGGAAGCGTACAGTTGAGGTTGGCACACTGGAACTGACCAGGAGGACAGTGTCGCTCGGCTATAGAACACAGACAAACGTGAAATAAAAACAGTCTGAGAGACAGTAAAACAGACACATGCATGGCATTGCATGCAGATATACATAGAGACAGTAAAAGAAGAAAAAAAGCAATAAAAATCGCTATTTAGAAAATTGGTAATACGCACAGATTCGCACAGAAATATGAACCCAAAAACCTAAAGCAATGCTTAGTAAGGCCCCCAGTGGTAAATATCCAAATGTTTTAAGGCTTGTGAGAATTAGACAGACAGACAGACAGGCAGACAGACAGACAGGTAGGCAGGCAGGCAGACAGGCAGGCAGACAGAGGAAAAGGCCATTTCTGAGCAATAAAAAATAAGTGTGAGGCACCAATATGTTTGGCACAGAGAACAAAAGACACAAGAGAATGAAGAAGTGACAGAGACAGACAGACAAACAAGAGCAAGAGCAAGATGGGGAGTAAATAGATCTCCATAGCAACACTATGATCAACTGACCGCAATCTGGTGGTTCATCCGACGCGTCCCTGCAGTCTACCTCTCCATCACACTTCCATAGGATGGGGATGCACCTGTCGTCCGATGCACCGCATCTCATCTGGTTGGTGGAGCAGTTGGCCATGCACGTCCTTCTGTCGAGACCAAGGACAAAGAACTCCGGACAGGAGCAAGTAAATGACGAACCACCGGGAGCAATCAGACAGAGATGTGAACATCCACCGTTGTTTGAGCCGCAAGGATTGGCCGCTGCAGACAGAAGAAGAAATTCATAACAAAGGTCAAAGCAATGTAACTGAAATTAGCACTATGTTATAGAAGAAAACTTGCAAGTGATGTATGACACATGTATTTATTTTATATCTTCTTTTGCTTCAGGCTTGAATTAATCCCTCTCTACGGTGGGGTCAATCATCTTCTTTTGACACATTTATTTTATATATCATCTTCTAGTGTAACATAGTGTTCTTTTCATTAGCATCCTTGATTCCTTAGTCTGTAATGTAATGTAACAGAATGAAACTAACATACAATGCTTTCCAGACCTTAGAAAGGTTCTTAATTTAAGGCAACTAATTAAGTAAACTGGAATAGAAAATACATAAATGCACAAAATACAGACATACAAGGCACACATACACAATACATTTATGAACGTATACACACAAGCAACATCATGAACATGAAGAGGGCTGCTGCTGCTGCTACCTTGCCGCTGTCGAAGAGGATGGACGATGTGTATATCCATCGGACGGTGCGTGATGTTGAGAAGCGTGGATCGTCCCGCTCCAGTGAACCGATTCGCCTTCTCCACGCTCATGTGGTTCCAGTCCGTCCAGTACATCCACTCCTCAAAAATGGTCAGCGCAAAGACGTGTGGAACTGTTCCGTCCAGAACTGTGTGGCGATTCTGACCATTGGCATCAGCGTATCTGGTTAATGGAAGATCATCAGAGGTCAAGTTGTATTAACATTGTAATGAAAACACAGTAATTTATTCTCTCTCTGTCTCTTGTCTTTCTATCTGTCTCTCTCCTTCCCTGTCTAACTCATCATATCTTTCTCGCTCACACTCATTCTAGCGTTGAAATCAACGGAGTAACACTATAGCAGCCATAGCCACAACATGATGCCATGCCATCATATCATGAGAAAAGATATTCTCTATGCACTGCACATCCCAAAACCTTACTGTTCAAAATCCACGTTTGTTCGAAGCTGACACTGGTGGGATATATCATGTTATCCAATTCAGTTACTCTTACCGTACATCAGACTAATGCATTCCTAAAGTAAAAAAGATGCAAATCACATTATTGGGAGATTTGGGGTTAGATGCAGAGGGGAACAGGGTGAATGACTTACTAGCAAGAGCAAAATGCATTGGGAAATTTTTGGAAATGCATAGAAGTTTAGAGCTTGCCTTAACCAGGGAGGAAAATTGTCCCTATCCATTACAAATCATACTCCAATAAACAAAGCATCACAGAAGTTGCCACGACTGGCTAGCAATTGCATGACTTTATCGTAATTTACTAACTTGCAAGCACAATAATTATGAGCTTTGAAATGTATACAAAAGATTAGATTAGATTAGATTTCCTTATTGATCACTCACTCAATGTAGTCAAGATGGGCATCAGCCCACCAGATGCGATTTGTTATGTAGTCCACCGTCAGAGCATTGGGCCAACCAAGCCGTGTGTTTATGATGACCGACCTCCTTGTACCATCCAATCCGATTCTTCCAATGTAGGGCGTCAGTCCCCAATCCGTCCAATACAAATACCTGAAGCAAAGTCAAACTACAACTGAATCAAATTCAGTCTAAAAATCAAATATCTCAACTGACCAACCAATCTCTTCAAACTCCAAATAAGATGCAATACAAATAGTAAACAACAGTCCCAATGTATTAAGCTACACTTGCTGATACAAAACGGTGCATGTGTGTAAGCGGTATGTAAGAATGTATTCAAGTGCTGACATGTACGGTATACATAAGTATTTATTTATTTTGGAAATTTTATATATCGCGGCTCTTCAAGGTAGGCTACTCAGAAGCGCACCCAGCCCAACCAGGGCTAAATAAAACAGTTTTGCGGTTCTTAAGAAACAGTGGAATGACCCCCTGGGCACTAAGTGCAGTTCAACAGGGAGGCCATTCCAGGTTGTAGGACCAGTGACAGAGAATGAAAGACGCTGTGCTGTCGGATAGGCCGGGATAGCAGTCCGCGAGCGGGGAACCAGAAGCTTAGTTTGGCTAACACCAAGTGCTGTATCCATGAATCGGGATTGGCTGACGCTTTATAGAGACCGCAGACACTTGTCGAATGGCCCCTTTTGGTGTGCTATTTGCTGTAATAGAGTACATCTCAGGTCAGTCGAAACCAGTATTATTAGACGAACCCTAGAAACGGATGCGTAGCCAAAGCCCTTGGACTGGACAGATCATTGTCGATTAAGGTCTTCTGCGATGTTCCATTCAGCTCACAGACGTAGATTTTGTTGTGCTTGTTGTCTCCCCAGTACAGCTTTCTACAGTGCAACAAACAGTGCAACAAGAATAAATATCAAAGCAATGATAGCAGCAACAGCATCAATATGTCAGTCACAAAAGTATTGCGTAAATACAAAACAGCATTGTCCAGGTACCAGAGAAAAATAACGCATAAAATGGACACTTGCATATTCATTCATTCATTCATTCATTCGGACATTTATATAGCGCTCCTTCAAGAAAAAACTACTCAGAGGCGCTCCCGACTCCAGCGCAATGTCAAGAGGGCCAGTAAAGGATAGTTGTGTCATCCATCACAAATCAAACCAGTCATTCTCTATGAGAAAACGATAGCCATATATCAGTGTAAGGTAAAAAGGTAAGTTGAGGGAAGGCAGAACAGCAATGTCAGATAAGCTAAGAATGGTGTGGGAAGAAAAGCAACAGCAAGGCAGGTAAGATAAGGTATGGTAAGCAAGGTAATGCGACCTGAACAATGGTTAAGCCAAAGTTTCAATTGAGGGAGAGCAGTTGCCTAATTCACTCAACTGTCAAACAATTAGGCAAGATGTGGCAAGGTAAGACAAAGTAAGATGCCACATTGCCCTTAACTAACGTACCTCCCGATCCATTCGACCGCCAGACCGTCGGCAGATGGTAGGTTCTGCCAGACAATTGTTTCAGTCCCTGATCCGTTCATGAACATACGCATGATCTTCTGCAACTGGACGTCGATGAAATAGAGTCGCCTTTCAGCATAGTCAAAGTCGAGCGCCACAACATTATGCAGTCCTTGCGTCACGATGCCATAGTACTGTCCATCTGTTGTCAGGTTTCGGATGTAGTAACGGTTGCTGAAGACGAGGTATGGCTCAATGTCTAGCAAACAAAGAGCAAGCAATATTAAATTCTGTTCTGTAATTGAATGGCCGCAACTAAAGTATTTGTCTTTAACCTCTGCCCCTTTGATTGTCTGCATCTATCTGCATCTATTGCTACCCTCCCAAAGTCCACTCAACCTTCCTTTCGGCAGGTGGCATTGATAATAGGGCATGATGGGCGCCCTGCTGGCTGCAGGCAGTTAAATTCGATTCTTGTAATAATTTGTGATCACCCGTCATACAATGAATTGTTATTAATGTGCGTTGGGACAGTATGAAATAAACAAAGATAATTATAATTATTATCCCATATTATTGTCAAAAAGGCTAAAATGAAAATCTGTTGTAGAAGTGAGGCCAAATAATGCAGAGGCTTATGTAAGAAAGAATTACACAGCATTTTCAACAACAAAAATGCTGCCAACCATCTGTTTTCTTGCAGGTCTTTTCATCTGTGGCTTTCTGATATCCTTCAGCACATTTGCACGTGTAGTTGCCTGGAGTGTTCGTGCACAGTTGCGTGCAGGCTCCCGGCACATCTAGGCACTCATTGATGTCTGAAAGAATACAAGCATGCACAAGCGCAACAATATATTTATGTGCACCTGGAATGTATGACATTATATATATGCAACTATGCACACATACATATATTTTTACAGTCTACGAATGCATGCAAAGTGAAACACAGTCAATGCGGCCAATGAGAGGCAAGTTGTCAGAACTGCACAATACATGTGCGTGGACTCGTGAGTCTACCAGCAATGCGTAATGCTCAGTAAATAATCAAGTATTGCATACCACTGCACAACTGTGAACAGTGTGTAGTCGACGACTCTGAACATTATTAGCTAAAAATTATGTATCAACAGAAGCCACAATGTTCTTGCCCACATTTGTTGAATTAGATCATTTTCTAACCCTACCTTGACTTCCATAAGCATGGTAATAGCAACCATTTAGCATGACAACCATGCTACCCTATGCATCGTAGCCATGCTTTACCAAGCAGCAATAATAATACACTGCAGCACCTTTTACAAACCTGTCAAAGTGTCTGGAAGACTAAGTTTACTAGACAAAACTATAGAATATGTGAAATATGAAAGTTAAGTTTTGCTTCTTGCATTACCTCTACAAGCCTTTCTGTTGGTCATGAGGGTGTAGCCAGCATTGCATTGGCAGTAGTAACTGGTTATTGTGTCGACACAGCGATGCTCACATTGGTGGGTCGCTACGTTTGCACATTCATTGACAACTGAAGAAAACAATCAAACAATAAGAGATTAATCTAACAGTATCTACTTACGGTTTCTAATCATTTTCCTCTTTTGTTTTCTATTGCCAGTATATAAATGACTTGAAGCTTGAAGGTGGTACAAAAGGTGCATTCAAAAAGATCAGTTATCAAGATCATAACACGGTTTCAGGTGAGACTCAAATTTTTGCATTTTATTTCACTATGTTAGCGCTCAATCAATGCTGTTGGACTACGCAGCAGCTAGATATTATCAGGCAGGCTAAGAATTTATTAGATTAAAACTAATAATCGAAACGTAAATAATGTAATAACTTCTGCAGTGCCGCTATCAAGCACAAGCTGTCAAATCAATACATGTTCATCTCACAAAAGACTGTAACTAAAAATTGTAATTTATTGCAGAAATAGCATAATCCATAGGAGAACAAAAATCATAATTCGCTCTAGAAAAGATCATATTCGTCATACAGAGTCAAAAACCATACTGAAAGACTATGCTAGACAATCATAATGGAAGTTAATAACACAATCTATCGTACTGTATCGTAAGATTTCTACTGCACCCAAAAAATCAAAGTGTTCTGGGAATCAGCGCATTCACAGATGTTCAGTAACAGCAGATCTTAGGATAATCTCTCTGCCAGATCAGGCAGACAGTAAGGCAAATGGAGTCAATCTATCATTTGAGTGAAACCCTCACCAGAGCCGATCACCTTGTCATAAAGACCCATGCAAGATGTCTGCACACAAGAACTCAACTCACACCTCAGAAGTGCACAAAATAGATAAAGCAATAACAAATGTGGAGACAGTGATAGCAATTATATTTCTGAGGTTCAACAAGAAGATTTCAATGCAGAATGAGTTTTCATCGTTCGATGGTTTTGAAAGCGTCCATTGAACTTACAGCAGTGAGGCGGTTCATCCGAATTGTCTTCACAGTCGGGATTGCTGTTGCAGACGAACTCATAACGGATGCATTGACCATTGTTACATCGGAACTGACCACCGGGACAAGTTGGTGCTGGACTCACTGGAAAAAAGTAACTATTGTCATCGTCATCCATCATCATCGTCATCCATCATCATTATCATCATCATCATCATCATCATCATCATCATCATCATCATCATCACCACCACCACCACCACCACCACCACCACCACCACCACCACCACCACCACCACCACCACCACCACCACCACCACCACCACCACCACCACCACCACCACCACCACCATCATCATCATCATCATCATCATCATCATCATCATCATCATCATAATGAGCCACATCATCATCACATGATCAATAGTTACCATCACTCTTTCTTGTCATAAGCATTACCAAAAGCACCATCATCATCATCATCAACTATCACCAGTCACACTAAAGGATAGTATCAGCCTTCATGAATTCCAACCCTAACATTCAATCCTCTGCCTGCCAAGCTGTCTAGCTACCAACGAAACCGACTAACAGCTGCAATGCCTCCTCCCTCTGATCTCCATGGCAACCGGACCAAGATATATTGGACATCGATCAATGGACGTGTTGTCCAAATATGTTCAAATTTGAATGACACAACGCAGCACTTGCGAATGAACTGGTGCTTTTGTGCTTAGCTTTAGAGTAGAACTTTGGAAATAAGAACTTTTGAACCTTACAATTGCACCAGACCCAATTCAATTCAGGTATCTGAAAAAATGAGTGAAATGACCCAAGTCACCTGACCCCATTTTGCTTGTCATAAATGGCACAGATACGTACAGCACATCTGGACTTTTTCATCGGAATTATCCCTGCAATCGTTGTATCCATTGCAGACATTCGACGTAGCAATGCATCGGTGATTATCGCAGGTAAATTCGTCGCTCGAACATTCCACATACGCTAAAAAATCAGTACTCCTATGAAGATATTAATTTTATTTACAAAAACACCAGCATTCATAGCAGTAAACGTATTTCATTATTATTCTTACTATCATTATACTAAGTACAATCATGACCATGACCACCACTGCCTTACCTTACCTTAGACCTTAGTCCTTCCTGTGCATGTCTGCACTTCGGGCGACACATCTCCACTGCCACATCACATTATATTCAATTATTCATTACAATGAAAGTTTCGAATTTATTGTTTTTTTTACATTTTCACCGTTGCAACACCTTATGATTTCAGACTTTATATAGATCATCAACATTCATTATGGCCACAGTCGGATGGTTAAAGCTGGCTGAACAATCTCCAGGTTCGCCAGAGGATGGGATTGGGGAGAGGGCAACAGGATCCTGGATTGGATTGGGGAGAGGGCAACAATATCCTGGATTGGATTGGGGAGAGGGCAACAAGATCCTGGATTGGATTGGGGAGATTACTATGAAGGAAGTTGCTTGGTTCGTCAACAATAAAATTTAAAACAACGCTTATACTAAAAATATAATAAAACATAACAAAGCTAAAATTAAATGCAAACACAATGATAATATCCAGACGAAGCATTCATTCATTTCAGTTTCCTGGTTCTTAAATAATAAAATGGATGCATAAAAGCACAGACAAACAATCATACCATCGTTACGTAACACCATAAAAATTAAAAATAAATGCATGATGCTCAATGAATGCATCAATGAAATCAAAGCAAGTAATTATAATCAAACATAAATGCCTCAAACACAGCAACAACACAAGACACACACTACTCAAATAACAAAATGAAATTGTCTTCAAGACTCAAAGCACCACTTACTGCAATTGCCAGGCTCATCTGACATATCCCCACAGTCGTTGTCATGATCGCAGACCCATTCTCGGTGGATACATATGTTATTGTTACAGCGAAACTGTCTTGAGTTACATGTCCTCTCCGGACAGTCCTGCTGCTCATCCTCGCCGCTTGCACAGTTGCGCACTCCATCACAGACAGCTTCCATTGGAACGCACGCAAAGCGTCCAAGGCCAGGATTCGATTGACAGGTGAATGTGTCTGGTGGGCAGGTCCGGGTCTCTGTGTAGCACCAGTAACACTTAGTTGTAAACAGCTTTAAGAAAACTCTTGAAGAAAATTAACAAATCAATCAATCAATCATCCAATCAATCATCCAATCAATCAATCAATAAATCAACCATCCATCAATCATCCAATCAATCAATGTAAACTAGATGTGGTGCCTCTTCAAGATACGTACTAAGAGGCATTCCCAGCCCAGCTGCCGCTGAAAGAACAGTTTTACACGGTGGATGTGCATGCTAAGGGAATGACGAGCAATCCACCATAGACTGTAGAAAGTAGAGATCAGCATCCACTGCAGGTTGAAGCAGGACAGCAGAGCTCCTCTAAATGTTTAGGCACACCACCGAGAAGACGACCTCACACAAAGGCAGAGGCACACAAAGGTAGGTGATACACTGGGATATTGGAAGCCATTGCAGGCCGTACCACATAATACATATGGTCATATACAGGTCTGTATTCTTATTGACTGAGCACCTATATAATATACCAGTAGCAGCTTTCCTCAACTTTCTCAGTGTGGAAGAAATCTGGATAAATATCAGTACAATTTCTACTGGGAAGAATTCCTTTGAGATGTGATCTGAGAAAGCACAACAGGATTCAACCGCAATTGTAAATCTGCCATTTCTAAAATCCTACCCAAGACCTGTTGCCCTGTATGGTGAAGAGTGAAGACATCAAGCATCAGTTGATGGCACTCCAAAGGAAATCGTAATCCAGTTAACTCTTAGAGTACTCTCAATTACGCAGAAAGGCAGCCTGAGTATGCGTGGGTACAAGTACGATGAATCAAGAAGGTCTTGGTACTGTAATTGTAAACGTAACTCTTCACGAGAAACTAACCGAAGATGTTCCAACCTGCATCTCGAGTTAAGAATGGCTAGACACCAAATGTTCTGTATGCCTAAAGGTTGTGTAAAATGCACTTTAGAATTCTGATTGCGCATCTAAAAGTCCTGCTCCCACAGGCTGTACTTGCTAAAGGCACGGGTAGGAAAGACAAGCTACCATTGCATTGTTATTACTTAGTCATTACTTGACAAGCCACTAACGCATTCAAATCACATATACACTTACCACAGCTGAAGCTCGCATCCTCGTCCGAATTGTCTTGACAGTCATTGTCACCATCACAGACGAACTGGGCATTGATGCACCGGCCATTGTTACACGTGAACTGACTGCCAAAGCACGTGCGATTCTGATGACTGCAGACATCCGCTGGTTCATCCGAGCTGTCTCCGCAGTCATTGTCACCATCGCAGTGCCATCTATCGGGTATGCATCGATGCGTCGAAACACACCGAAATGCATCTGAGAAGAGATCAGATGTTAAAAGCATGGTAGGAATAAACAGCTTAACAACAAGCAAGGTGTCTAATCTATTTTTACTCAGAAAACTTAGCAAACAAGATAAAAATTAGACACAGATCATGAAGCAGTAGAAATTCAAGAACAAATTTTCAAAACCTTGTTTTCAACAGTCTTGCAGTTTCATATCATCAATAGATGTGCAAATCTGAAATGACCATGTGACAAAGAATAACCCCATTACCCCAATGCAGCTTTCTGTCGCCAAGAAATTTGGATGATCCACATTATACTGTTTATATAAATTACTAGATGTGTTACCCGGCGTTGTCCGGGAAATTTAGGATTTTCAACACCACTCCTCTGGGGTACCCAGTGTTGACCGCTAAATTTCGGGTTTTCGGTAACCCTTCATCCCACCCCACTTCCCCAAAAAGCAAAACATGACCCGTCCCTGAGGGGCGGGTGTGTGTGTTGACTGTGGCCTAATACAATTATTGCAGGTTGTCTGTTCTATTAGTATAGTTAATATTTCTGTGATCTGCGTTCTTGTGAATATTATTGTTTCAACTGCATAATTGTACAAGCACTGTAACCGGTTTCGGTTTGTCAACTGGATTGCTGAATTAACGGAAATTATTATTGGGTGCTAATGACGTCATGCGGACTGTCGACTCTTTACAATTGCAGCTACATGGGTGATAAAATCTTATTAAAACGCTAATATCTCGGGTTCTAAAGTGAATTAAGAGCTGAAAATAGTCGCGTTGAGTCGTTGACCTTAAAGTTTGGGTAATAATCAATTGCAAATTATTTTAAACCGACGCTCTGTCATTTCCAATCCTGTTCTGGGACCAAGAGTCAAAATACATCCGGACACACAAACATATAGAAGGACAAACTTTGAGAAATATATTAGAGATTCATGAGCAGTGTTGAAGACCAATCAGTAATATTTTCTGCCTTCTGTCTCATCTGACTGACACTTTGAACAGACCAGACTGAAAACATGCCTTGGATTGCACTTTACTGATACCTGTAATAATAAAAAAAATAATAATAATAATGATAATAATAATGACGACTTCCATGGTGCATAGAGCATCATTTTAAGTTCAGAGATTACGTAGCCTAATTACTTATTAGATTTCATAAGCTACAATAAGACTCCACTTTACCAGGACCACAGGTGATTTCTTGACAGAACGTAGGATTTTCATCACTGTCATCGCCGCAGTCATTGTCTCCATCACAGAGGTACGTCCGTGGTATACATATGTTTGAGTTGACACACTTGACGTAACCTGGCCTGCAAGAGCTTGGTGGACAGTTGAACTCGTCCGTAAAATTGCCATCACGACAATTGTCACGACCGTCGCAAACCTAAGCACGCAAATATGCATATTTCTAAACATTCATTTATATTATACTAGCTGAATTACCAGGTGTTGCCCGGGAAATTTAGGATTCGTCTCGGTCCTGGCCAATCTCCTACTTCCCTACACCCACTTGACCCCATCCACATTCCTACTGCCCACCCTACCTTCTCCCCCACCCCACCCACCACACCTCACCCACCACACTCCGACCTCCACCGGTACCCCACCCGTGAAATTTGGATTTTCGGGAAAATTTCCTCCCCACCCCACTCCGACCTCCACCGGTACACCACCCGTGAAATTTGGTTTTTGGGAAATTTCTTCCCTTACCCCCACCGGCCCCCACCCACACCCTACCCCCACCCACCCACCCACCCCTCACTCCCACAAACCCTAGGAAATTTAGGGTACAATTATATAAATAATATATATATGTAATTATATATTTTATACATATAGTATGTATATTGATTAATTGAAAAATCAAGTTGTCAGACCACAACATCTTACGCAACATGTAAGAAGCTGAACAGAGAATGAAAAAATAAGAACATAATTATATAACATGTGAAACTTGGGATTAACATGATGATAGAGCAGTCGATAGTTAATTCATTAATGCAGGTGAGGGTGTGAAGAGAAGCGCTGGAAAGAAGCAAACAGGATGAATGTCTGCTTGTTGATTTATGATGATAGATTTTTGACTCTCAGTCGTAGGCAAGGACAGCGTCAGTGCCGAACGATGGCGAAAAGCGTCCATGCAACACCCTGGATGCATTCCAAGAAGGCATGTACTGATCCTCAAAGTCTCTACCAGGTCATAAGACCTGGAGTGACATGAGAGAGAGAGCAGGTCGTCGACCGGCTCGACCCTCGGCAGCCTCGGGGTCCATCCTCTGATCACCCCATTACCGTCCACCGTCGGTGAGATTGAGGCGCCTGTAGTAATAAGTACTCCGAGGACAGAACAGGTAACTCAAGTAAATAGCAACTTCTAAGACCCAAACCAACATTATATATTCAGTGGCAGCTCTCCAGGGATGGTTCAAAATTAGAGGCCAAATGCTAACATTGTGAGCCTGAGAAAGAAAAGGAAAAGTTCAGTGATGATGAGAATGAAAATAACATTCTTTGATGCAATCACAGCAGTTTCATAGATTAGATCATGGTAGTATCACACGGTCAAACTGTCAAGCAAGTTACAGCCCGCCAATACTACATCAATAAATAGATAAGACGATAGCAGTCCTCATATTCAATAAAAGCAATACATCTATAATAAATTATTACTAATCAGTAAATAGAGCAAATGGTGCACTTAGAGGCAGCCATATGAACCTGTGTTCTATAAACCTTCATATATTAGTAATAACAATATAACTGAAATACTCCTCAGATCCAAAAATAAAGAATATGAACTGTCATACCTCATGTGCATCAATACACCGAAAGTTCCTGCACTCAAACTGATCTGGACCACAGGTCGGAAACGCACACCCTTCCTCATCCGACCCGTCTCGACAGTCGTTGTCATGGTCACATCTATAGTGTGCGTTCACGCACCTTCCGTTGCGGCACACAAACGCAGATGGCGCGCACGTGTGTTCGGCACACAGGACAGCGTTCTCATCTGACCCGTCACCGCAGTCGTCGAAGGTATCACACTTGCGCTGCAACCAGATGCAGCGCCCATTCGAGCAGACAAACTGGGTTTCCGTGCAGTTGTTCGGAAAGGGAACGCACATCTTGCCACCATTGCCCAGTTGAGTGTTTGACCCTTCGTTGCACGCGCAGTCAACGCCGCCATTCGGGGCGAGGTGGCAGACGTCGGAACAGCCGCCATTGTTGTTGTCGCATGGATTGTTGCCTAGTGAAGAAAGAAGCGGTAATAATTTACAGTAACTTTTGAACTCATGTAGTGAGCTACGGCGCTATATAAATCGTCTTATTATTATTATTAAGTTATTATTATTACTAAAAGGAAACTTCAGATAGATAAGTTGCGGTATTGCACGGTAATGAAAGACGATGGAAGGCATTTCATGGTCAGGTAAGATTAGGAATAGTATGGTAAGGCACAAAAAGTAAGGTATAGTCAGGTCAGGTGCTGTAAATGATTAAGTTACGCTAAGTTTAGGTATGCGTCATAACAGAATATTCAGATAATTACGGTAAATAAGGACCATAGCACGAGGGTACGCGTACCCTAAAATAGAATACGTTAAAATACGTACGTACCTTTCAAAAAATACAATACGCGTATGGTACGTACCATACAAGTGCACGAAAATTTTGTTTGTGGCTTACTCGGCGACCCATAGTATACATTTACGTGTACATGCAGTCAACAGTATGCGTCCTTGAAATCGGCATTTCCAGTAGCGTAGCAGTAAATTTAATTCAATAAATTCTTCTGTTATAATTAATTGAATGCAACTCTTCAACCTTTTCCTTGGAGTTGGATTTTTAAGTGCTGCAGCAGAACTGAGCCGACTGACTGCCATTAATTAGTGCATTTAAGTGCAATGTATGCTGGATAAACATAGACCTACGATATAGCATTGCAGCAATTCACTACGCTGTATACTATAATACTTGGCTGTGATTGTTTGCTTAAATTAAATTGAACATTCTTATAATGAGCAATGATGAGGCTAACGTATTTTATTATTGTTTACATACCCTAAAATAGGGTACGTTAAAATGGCGCCGTAACAAATGCGCGCAAGCAAAAGCGTGCAGACAAATGCGCGCAGACAATAGCGCGCAGACAATAGCGCGCAAAGCGCGCAACAGGGACTTTCCCGTCAAAAGAGCGCAAAAAAGAGCGCGCAAAAAAAAGCGCGCAACAAAGAAAATGATGAGAATAATTAAAAAGAACAATGTTTCATAAATGTTTCATAGGCTCTCCATATGTCTTTGAGTTGAAGATCGAGAGGTATCGTTCTGGATTTAGACACCCTGAGGCTTCAAAATGTAAGTACGTGCGTCTCAATAGACGCCTTCAGGCGTTGGTTCCAACGTATGGCACGATTCCTTTGGACGATTTTTTGCGTGGGGTGGCTCACAACGTTAGCCTATAAACTTATAGAACTTGAACTCTATATCTTCTTAACATTTCTAGCGAGGCACTATTTGATTTGATTCGATTTACTTCGTTTCGTCTTTACTACATTGCGTTTAATAACAACTATTTCATTGCGTTTAGGGTTATATGTTGCGTTAAAGAACACTGACGATAGGATAATTATGTTGAGACTAGATTTCAACTTTAAGAACAACGTTTCGTCTATAGGCTATTTCATTGCGTTTAGGATTAAATGTTGCGTTATTTCTCACATTCTGTTTCCTTATGTTTAGATGCTGATTCAAAAAAAAAATTATTGGGTCTGTGTGTTATTTGCGCGCGCATTTGTCTGCGCGATTTTGTTACTGCGCGCATTTGTCTGCGCGCATTTGTCTGCGCGCTTTTGCTTGCGCGCTTTTGACGGGACACCCGTTAAAATACGTACGTACCTTTCACAAAATAGAATACGTATGGTACGTACCCTCGAGCTTTGATAAGAACTAAGGAAAGCAAGGTAAACATGCAGAGCTAGTGCAGAAGTTAAATCTAATACAAGAAACAGAAACTGTCTAAGAAAAGAAGGATAAAGTGAGGTAAGGTGAATAGGTCACCTTGCCAGGTAAGGTAAGGTGATCAATATCCAGAAACAATACTATAATTTTCATAACCATTATGGACTCTACAATTACAAATAAAAAGTTAAAGTGTAGCAATAATAAATTCCGAAGTAAGCCACTTTAATAATAATAATAATAATATCTTTTCTTTAATGAAACGCCTGCAAGACGCACTGCGCTTTACATTTACATGTTATGCAGTAATCTTAATTAAACTTAACTACCAACTGAACAGACAGCTTTGTAATTATACGGCGCCAATGGCAGCCTACAAAGCAAATCCGCCCAATGGGGTCTCGAACTCACTACCTCCCGCACTCTTGGCCAGCGTGTTAACCATTACTCTACCGGGCCCCCCCTCACCATTTGGACGACGAAGCTTTAAAAATAATAATAAGATTGATAGGCAGACACAGAATACTCACACTGGGGCTGCAGACTGGCAGAATAGACCTTGAGGTCAAAGGCTTCACTGTACATGCCAAGAATTCGTCTGTTCGCACCTGTATGCTTGTCCGCCTGATACACTGCCACTGAAAAGTATGGAAAATGACAATACAATGCATTTATGTAATTTGAACATAAAGCTCCTAAACTGCCCCATCTCGAGTGCACCGGGTCATCGCTCTCTGCGCTCTACTGAGCAGGGCATTCTCATCGTCCATTTGCCTGCACAGCTGGACTAAGCAGAATCGTGTCTTCTCAATGGCTGGCCTACGCTTGGAATGGGCTTCCTTTGGTGCTGCACTTGTTTCCTCAGGTCCACTCTGACTCTCTCAAAACTTACCTTTTCTGCTGTGCAGGTATCGGGAGCGCTTCTGTGCACACGCTTTGAAGGGGACGCTATAGGTAACTAGCAATAATGATAGCAATGTTGGTCATAGGAAAGTTCCGAATGAACGAGTTCTCTGAATTACAGACAGAATGAACTTTATATGCAAGGAATGGAGAAGCAAGTTAAACAGATTGTATATCTGTAAAGTGAAGACAAAGGAAGGCAAGGCAATAAAAGTAAGAGAATGCAATTCAAGATAAGGAAAGGGAAGTTGGCTAGATAAAGCAAGCCAATATAGGCCTACAGTTTCTAAAGTAATGTAAGGCTCAGCAAGGCAAATAAAATGTTAGAAAATTAGTTAAAGTCAAGTCAAGGTAGAGTAAGGCAAGGCAACTTAAGGCAAGGCAAAGCAAGGCCAGACAAGATCAAATAAGGAAAGGCAAGGTAAATGCATAATTCAGGGCTGCAAGTAAAGATAAGAGAGGCAATACTTAGACAGAAACTTTCCATCTTACAATATATAGTGAACTCACAATGTCGCTCATCTGTCCAATAAACGTAGTGACTGAAGACAGCCAGCTTCTGCGGCCTATCCAATCCATCAACGATTGTATGACGATACATTCCATTCAGATTTATCGCTTCTATGGTTCCTCTAAGAAACAAAACATACAGCTTTAATTCTGCATTCATTTAATTCTAATCAGCAATTATTTACAGCCGTTACTGGCTGTATGCATATGAAAAAATAATCACAAGCTTTGAGCACTTTTCCAAACAAGCAGATTAATTGTCAAGATATTGCATAAATTTTAAATTAAACCTGCCTCAATCGATGCTATTGATAACCAACTCCATCCCCAGTCAAATACAATTTGCATGCAATGCTCTTATGAGGCACTGAGAAATGTGCTAGAGCTCTGTGAAATACAAGTTATAGCTAAAAGTAGCATCAATCAGAATGCTAAAACCATCTGTGTACGTTACAAGTGGTCCTTTTTCTTTGCCGCTACATATCCATGTATATCATTATGGTTGTGGCTGTTATTGTTGGTGTGTGTGTCATTCAAATATAATTTAAATCACGAAAATTCATGAGTTACGCGAAAAGGCTCATAAGGGAAATCATCGCATTCATCAGCAATGCATAAAATCAAAGCCACAAAATCAAGGGTGACTGGCTGGGACGAAGCCACCGATTAGTGGAAGAGAGGAGACAAAAGGTAAGACTAGAGACAATAAATAATAATATTCGCAAATGACAGAAGACATAAATCTTAACTACTAACAGACAGCTGGCAATAAACGACGCTAATTAATATCAGTCTGAGAAGCACGTCTGCGCTACGGGGCTAAAACCCGGGTCCGCTGATCTCCATGTCAGTGTGTTATCCAAAAACTCACTTTTCCGTGTCAGTCCAGTAGAGCTGGTTGGATTCAAAGTCGATGGTCAGACCAGCTGCACTGCGGATGTCAGAAGTAACTAGATCCTGGATGTTCCGGCCAGACAGCGATGACTGATAAATCCCAGGCGGAGACACCTTGCTAAGGTACATGTGCCTGCGACAATTAACGTACAGCAATTAAACTAAAGTCTCAGTACGACAATAACACGTACGACAGAAACACAATTTAAGATATGACAACTCAGGTCTTATCCAAAGTTCTAGTCAATTAGGATAAGACAATTACGGGTAAAGTAAAGGAATTAAGGTTAGGCAATTACAGTGGGTGAGGAAGGGAAAGACAGTTGGGTAAAGCAATTAGAGTAGGCCTACAAAGAAAAATAAAACAATCCTCCACCAACAAAGCGAAAAACTACCACAACTTCAGAGGTTGTTGTAGCTTGGCTAATGATGTAGTGAAGTCAGCCACAAATTCAATCATACATATTCATTCATTTCAGAATTTCTATAGCGCTTCTTCAAGAGGCCTACTCAGAAGCATTCCCACATGTATGTATGTAAGTATGTATGTATGTATGTATGTATGTATGCATGCATGCATGCATGTATGTATGTATGTATGTATGTATGTATGTATGTATGTATGTATGTATGTATGTATGTATGTATGTATGTATTTATGTATGTATGTTAATATACAGAAATAAATATATCATTATTATATGTAACATCTCTCATGCCTGCATTTATCTGAACTGGAAAAGATGAATACTCAAGGTTATAATGAGCATAGCAAGGTGGTCATGTTCGTGCCTAAGCAGAAAGATCCCTACATCTTAGGTCCATACTTCCAAGGAGTTCCTATAGAGGTGGATAAGCAAGAGCTTCACCCTTAGGTCTGCGATTTACCAAGACTGGTCTTAAAAGGATGTCATGTAAAGGTAAAAAGAGAAACTCAACTATTATATAAGTGTATAAAAGTTCAGTAAGCTGTCCGTGGGATGAAGATATGTTGGCGACATCGAGTACAGCTGGCCATCTAAGATTACGGTAAGGAAAAGAAGACATATACAGTTATACACATGATATACATGACTGCCTTTCTACACATGGACAGTTCTGCAACAGCAAATAAGCAGCCTTATTTTGCAGGAGACAACTAGGCTCAAGTGTTGACAGCAATAAAGACGGCCACAAGTTTCCACCAATGGCACAATTGAAGCCAACTGGTCTGGGACTTAACTTGTACCATACCCTCGACAAGGATCCAGCGCAAGGGCAAGGATTGCACTGTCATGCATCAGGATCAGACTGCCGCTCCCGTCCGTGTTGAACATGTAAAGGTTATTAACAGTCAAATCTGCGAAGTAGATCTTCTTCGAAATCCAGTTGTAAGCCAGGGCTTTCCGATAACCACCCCAAGGATTGTAATGCGCTAAAATTAAGTAAAAACAAAGACTACTTAATTATGGAGCTGTTTGTTTCACTGCACAATTTATACAGCAACCCTTTAAATCAGTGGAGTAAATATTGGGAGGCTCATCAGGTGGTCAAACACTGGCAGGCAGAAATAATTTTAAGCGTAAGTTGAGCATTTAACCTGTTGTTTTCCTCCTACTTTCTTGGTTGGCAAATGGCAACTTGGAAGGTTTAATAAAGGTGTCCATACACTAACTTGCAGAAGTTGTGATTGCAGCACAGTTGCATAAGAACCTTCAATCTCACGACAATAAATATGAAGATATTCTGTACAAGCATGCAAACAAGTAAGCCTTCGTTACATTAAGTTTCTGATTCTAAGAAGTTTCTAGAGAGGAACAGAAACAATTGTGTTACTTTCACCTTCGCACTTCTGAGAAGTTTCTATACATATACACAAACATACTGTGTGCTACCATTACGATGCTCATTTCAGAAGTTCACCAAAGGTGCAGAAACAAGCAACTGACCATTGCAAGTCTAAGCAGATTCGTTGTACACACATAAACCCATGCGTTAACCGTAGATCACTGAGATCTTTCTGCAAGGATGTTCAATATGTTCCCTTTATCTGTTACCTTCTGATCATGATCAAAGATCACCAATATGTGTTACCTTTATCTGTTACCTTCTGATCATGTTCAAAGATCACCAATATGTGTTACCTTTATCTGTTACCTTCTGATCATGTTCAAAGATCACCAATATGTGTTACCTTTATCTGTTACCTTCTGATCATGTTCAAAGATCACCAATATGTGTTACCTTTATCTGTTACCTTCTGATCATGACCAAATATCACCGCAAGTGAATGCCTCGTATTCTTTATAAGCATGTCTATTGACATGATCAATCTCTGCTCTGTTACTGTCTTCCAAATGCCATGAACAATGCTGCCTGCTTAAGTTTCGCCAGCGTCAGCTCAACTAGTACAAATAAACGAATCTGATTGATTGGTTCACTGACTGATCGATCGATCCTGCAGAAGTTTTTGGATTTGTAATGTCAATTTCAGCGTGAAAACTTAAGACGTACACTGATCAGAGGAGCTTGATACGTTAACGACCACTTGACTCCCCAGCTGAAATTTGTAGACCCTTCGATCAATCTTCAGCGTAAAGAATACTGTTGAATCGGCAGAACTGAAATCGATGAATTCGAAGCCTCGCTGCCTAATGATTGGTTGGAACGGTTGAGTTTTAATTGACGAATCGAAATGTAGGCCTGCAATCTGCGACACTGTGGAATATATCAAGTAATCGGCAAAATCTGCAAACACCAAAGAAACAATATCCATCAAAATTCCATATATACATTATACATAATATATATATATATATATATATATGTGTGTGTGTGTGTACTGCATATGCATTTATGTATACACGATGTATTTATGTATGTATTAATATGTATGTATCTATGTATCAAGACACTAGGTAGTATCTAGCTATGTATCTAGATGCTATACTGCATCACATGGCATGATCATACTTAATACTAATCTATATTAAATTAAATTATAGCAATGTATTGGCTGCTCTAAATATATACTCAGTGTCCGCATGAAAAGTAGAACCCAACAAAAAGTGTCATTATTCGGTCAGAACTTTTAGTAATTGCCTGAAATTTTAAAAATGACAGAAGCCATATCACCACCTAATCCTAATGCCGATTAGAAATATTTGTGAGTTTGTCAAGTTTATGAGCATTTGAGATGCAGTGGCGGCGCCAGGATTTCAGGTTTGGGGGGGCTGAAGCCCCAAGCCTTCCTCCCTCCCAGAGACCCAACTAGAACATTTTCTTCCCAGGGCGGTCATATTGCAATCGTGCGAAGGGTTTTACAAGAAATTGTGCACTGGCACAAACGCGCTCCACATAAATATTCCATTGCAAGATGCAGTTGAAGATTGAGTGGGTTATTTAAACGAAGTCAGCAATTGTTGAGGTTTTTGATTTTTAGTGTATCCGGCCGCAAACCTAGATTAAGTTCCGAATTATCATAAACAAAGGTGTCCAACCAAGGTAGCAAAAGAGAATGGGAGGTCCTCAAACGCGTCCGCGTCAAGTCTATGCCGTGCCAGCGCTGTCAGTACCATACCTCGAATTTCAGTCATCTGAGCCGAAAGGCAATGCATTATTTACATTATACAGTGCGTGTGCACATAGCAGCCCGAGTAGCTATGTAAAGTCCCTATTGTCTTTGATATACGTATATGCAAGCACTCAAAAACCACGTTGACTAGAGTTCCAAGTTATCACAATAAGAGGTGTCCAACAACTCATTAATATTCAGAAATTCCACAAAACAATGGTGTGCAATTCAGTATTATCGTATAAAAAGTCAACCATGGACACAGTCTCGGGATCCAAGTTGTCACACTAAAAGGTGTCCAACACAGTATTAACATTCAGAAATTTTACAATAAAATGGTGTGCAATTGAGTATTATTGCATAAAAAGTCGACCATGGACACAGACTCGAGATCCAAGTTGTCACAATTAAAGGTGTCCAACACAGCATTAATATTCAGACAATCCACAAAACAATGGTGTGCAATTCAGTATTATCGTATAAAAAGTCAACCATGGACACAGACTCGAGATCCAAGTTATCACAATAAAAGGTGTCCAACACAGTATTAATACTCAGAAATTTTACAATAAAAAAGTAATCACAATAATGGATGGATCCGACTTGACCCGGGTCTATGACAACAGAGGCCGTTACCCTGGACATTCAATTAAGATAATCACAAATACAAATAAATCACAATAAAGGTGTCCAACAGCGTATTAATATTCAGAAAATCCACAATACAATGGTGTGCAATTCAGTACTATCGTATAAAAAGTCAACCATGGACACAGACTCGAGATCCAAGTTATCACAATAAAAGGTGTCCAACACAGTATTAATACTCAGAAATTTTACAATAAAAAAAGTAATCACAATAATGGATGGATCCGATTTGACCCGGGTCTATGACAACAGAGGCCGTTACCCTGGACATTCAATTAAGATAATCACAAATACAAATAAATCACAATAAAGGTGTCCAACAGCGTATTAATATTCAGAAAATCCACAATACAATGGTGTGCAATTCAGTACTATCGTATAAAAAGTCAACCATGGACACAGACCCGAGATCCAAGTTATCACAATAAAAGGTGTCCAACACAGTATTAATATTCAGAAATTTTACAATAAAATGGTGTGCAATTCAGTATTATTGCATAAAAAGTCGACCATGGACACAGACTCGAGATCCAAGTTGTCACAATAAAAGGTGTCCAAAACAGCATTAATATTCAGACAATCCACAATACAATGGTGTGCAATTCAGTACTATCGTATAAAAAGTCAACCATGGACACAGACCCGAGATCCAAGTTATCACAATAAAAGGTGTCCAACACAGTATTAATACTCAGAAATTTTACAATAAAAAAGTAATCACAATAATGGATGGATCCGATTTGACCAGGGTCTATGACAACAGAGGCCGTTACCCTGGACATTCAATTAAGATAATCACAAATAAAAATAAAACACAATAAAGGTGTCCAACAGCATTCACAGGACACTATTATAATTATCTGCCTGCATATTACTAATGACAGAAAACAGTTTAAGTTTCCTTAATGCAAAAATATGCATGCTTAGATATATGCACACAATTATATTATAATTATAATTATAACACAAATGTTTTACATATATATGCTAATAGCACTAGGACTTCTTAGTTGACCATTATATCAAACGTAGGCCTACATTCCCAGACAGTGGTGGTATACACGACTAGAATATAATAATTATTATACCGAAAATTACAAAAGCGCACACATTTGAGGTGTGTAAGAGAAACATGATGCAAATCTGACAACTACATTGTTGTGTCAAAGGCATTTCTGGATAAAACGCAATCTTCTGGATAACCAGCAGTCTGTAATATTATTTTCATGCATGAAGTGCAGTACAGATGCAACACCACTAGGGAAGACTTTAAAAATGTAACATGCTGCAGAGCAGTAAGTGTACTCTAAATAGTTCAGCTCACTTTTGGTAGGGCTGACAGCTGCCATTCAATAAAGAAGAAACGGTTTACAGTAGGCAGCTACTAAATGCAACAAAACTGGTTCACTAAATGTGTAGCATTTGCAATACAATGAATGAAATGACCTATATAACTTAATATATATATATTTATATAGAATATGTATATTATATATAATAAATTATATAGTTGATTTCGATGCCATTGACCATTGTCTAGCTTTCTTATTACGAAATAAGCCGTTATGGATATTTTCTGCTTTTGGCTTTGGGGGGGCTGAGCCACATTTAGAGGCTATAACCCCTAGCCCTCTGACACCGCCACTGGCGCAAGCATCTACGCTATGATTATATAGTTGATTGCAGGAGGGAGAAAATCCTAAACATTCTTTGGTGACGATGATTAAATTTGTGAAATATGCGAAAAATCAAGAGAAAATACAGCTTTGCAACACTTTTTGAAGGACTAGACAATTTTGATATTTTTGTACGTCTAATACTTATAAAACGGTTTCAATCTGAAACGAGGTGTCTAAGAGCCATGTTGTTTCTTCGACAATTTCGACAACCCTGTCCCGTTGTATGGTCAAAAGGTAAGGGTGCAAACTTGAAACCCGTTTTCATAGACTGAGGCCAAGAAATGAAGTCGCTAACTTCATCCTCAAAGTAGATTTCGATGCCATTGATCATTGTCTAGTTTTCTTATTACGAAATAAGCCGTTATAGACATTTTCCGCATTTTGCTTTGGGGGGGCTTAGCCGCTTTTAGGGGGGCTTAGCCCCCTCCAGCCCCCCCCTGGCGCCGCCACTGTTGAGATGCAGCGCCAAAAAAGGGAAATTTCCAACATACAAAAGCTGAAAGCAAGTGAACTTCAGCCACAGCTGGTGTTCAAAATGTCCTCTTTGCTCATGGACACACGACCGTAGACGTAGTCAAGGCCGTAGCTAGGGGGGTGTTTTGGGTGTTTGAACACCCCCCGAAATCGAGAATGTGAAAAATAATACAATGCATTTACGAGCACATGATGTAAAAACCATGAAATAAAACCATGAAAACACCCCCCGAAATGGAAAAATGTAAAGAAAACAGAAGGGAAATTGGTGAAACACCCCCCGAAATCAAATCCTGGCTACGGCCTTGGACGTAGTAGTGTCGTAGCTGTTCCGGGAGACACCCACCTCCATGTTCCGCAGCTGTGGCCCCCAACAGTTCAGACCTCAATCTGGAGTGTGCTGGAGGAGCATGTTTTTCATTCCAGTATTCATGACATCGATAACCTTAGGTAGGGCACGTCTGTTTGAAGAGTGGCAGCTGTTTTACCAAGTGATCATCAACCGGACCATCAAACAGTGGCGTCTACATCTAAGGTCGTGTGTCTGTGAACAAGGAGGACATTTTGAACACCAGATGTGGCTGAACAGAGCTACGTTTCAGCTTTTGTATGTTGGAAATCTTCATTTGTCGGCGCTGCATCTCAAACGCTCATAAACTTAACCAACTTACGACTATTTCTAATCGGCTTTAGGATTAGGTGATTATATGACCAATGCTGTTTTAAAAATTTCAGTCAAATACTTACAGTTTTAACCGAGTTATGACACTTTTGCTGGGGGTCTACATTTCATCAAGACACTGTGTATATACTATTTTAATTACTATTGCATGCCAGTCATAAAAAGGTAAATATTTAGTGAAGTTTTGAACAAAAAATGCTGTCATTTACCATTTTTACAATGGATCTGTAAAACATGAATTATTTTCAGTTTCAGTAAGATGAAACTATATAGAAAAAATGGTAATAAATCAATTAAAGCCACCTAAATTAGCAAAGAATTCTCTTGATGAGAATTTCATATACTGAGAAACGAAGGAAACAGTTTAAAATCAATGTCAATCCAAAGCTGGTCAATTAAATCCCAACCGTGTGATAAGTGAGAATCCTAACAAGTGCATTAAAATGAGAAAAAACCATATTCAACAAGAACTGCATGCATGGGATTTCATGAAACAATTTGGTACTTGCTCTGTTACCAATCCATATGCTGAAAATCGAAGAATTAATCACCTTCGCAATTCTTTCCATCTGCAGCCAGGGCACCAGTAGAACAGAGGCAAGTGGCATTCTCTGATGATGGAAGAGCGACGCATAGTTGGGCGCAGTCACCATTGTTGACTCGACATGGATTTGCATTGTCTGGAAAATCAACAAAATTGCATAACAATAAACGTGAAAAATGGGGTAAAATGGTAATTTATATGTGACAACTTTCCACTGCTAATCCTAATCTTTGACAGCAATTCAGCAAAATGTTTAAAAATCATATTGCTTCTTTTTGTGACTATTCAGCCTACCATTGGGTACGGCCTCATTTGCACAACTATTCAGTCTACTGAACATTATCAAAATTGTCACTCTCTTTTTGATACTGTGGTTGTGGATGAGAAAAGGATCAGTTTCTAAGTAAAAAAAGGTAAAAGACAAATTCAATATACTAATCAAAAATCCTCTAAAAAATACCCTTCTTACAAACATCGTCTTTTAATGAACCGCCTGCCAACGCACTGCAGAAGGAATTTTTTCTTATTTTCTCTCAACTGTCACTGTTTAACTGGGAACTTTTGCTTTGCTAAAGTTACATCATTTACGTTTTTCCTCCGATCATTCTTGCTTGTGTCGAGAGAAGCTTAGTTCTACTGTGCTTTTACTCCCCTCATTAATCTCCCCTTTGACCTCCCTCCTGTGAGACCTCTCTCGCTCATTTTATTAACTACTTAAAATTCTCCTCTTTAACCAGGTCTGGGACGAGAATGCCTCTGAATAGTTATCTTGAAGGGCACTATATAAATTTCATAGATAGATAGATAGATAGATAGATAGATAGATGGATGGATAGATGATAGGTAGATAGATGAATATGAGCATTCAAAACACGGTGTAAACACAACCACAGAAATCCAACGACAGACTGCTTTTGTCAGAAACATTGAAAGAAACCAAAACTTTGAATATCTTCAATATAAAAGCCATTACTTACCTATTGGCTGAGTTGAGTTGTCAAACACAGCCAACATAAGTGGATTTCCCAGACTCGATACATTTGTACGCACTGACATCTGAAGCCAGTGGGTTGAGGCTGATGCGTTCTTTGGAGCACTTACTAGCTGTCAATTGAGGTTATGAAACAGATTCAGCCCAACATTTGAGAAAGTCTTCCATTACCATTACACTGGACAACAAATTTTTACAAAAGTCATGTTACTGAAATGAAATTAGTCAGTTCTTATCAATTTTTATGTGCTGAACACGAATATGACAGTGAAATTGCTTAATTGGCTCTAGTTTTTTTGTAATCTCAAATGAAGTAATTTTATATCGCACAATGCATTCCAATAGTGATACACTTACGGTTAATATTTGTAAAAACCAGGTCATAGACTAGTTCTTAGATTTTTTGCCTGTCTCTTGTACAGCTGTTCGGGAGCATCTCTGCGGAGTGTCCAGCAGTAGTCAGCCAACATTGTAGTGGACCATTTTCCCTGGTACCTTTGCTCCATTGTTGCAATATCTTGAATAAAGCGTTCGCCATGTTCGTCACTAACCATACCACAGTTGTCAGGGAAGAAATCGAGATGGGAGTGAAGGAAATGCATCTTCAGCGACATATTGCAGCGAAATTTCTGGTACTGCTTGAGCATGTCTTCTACTAGTTCCTTGAGAAAACCATTCCCCAGAAAGTCTGTAGACACTAGACGAAAAGCATTCCATGCTTGTTTCGCATCACCCTCCAGCAAGTTGTTGAAGCGGTCATCTTTGAAAAGTTCTCTAATCTGAGGACCCACGAAAACTCCCTCTTTAATCTTTGCTTCGCTGAGTCGAGGGAATTTTTCATGCAGGTATCGGAAAGCTGGCGAAGTGCGGTCCATGGTTTCATGAAGTTCTTCACCAAACCTAGTTTGATGTGAAGGGGTGGTAGTAGGATTTTGTGAGCCTCGACCAGAGCTGGGTGCTGGATATTCTTCTGTCCAACTGCCATGTTTTGTCTGGGAGTTCATTCCTTCCGCACGTAGTGCAACTCTCTTGCCCGACTATCCCACTCACACAAGAAACACATATATTTTGTATATCCTTGCTGCAGTCCCATTAAAATGGCAACTACCTTCAAATCACCACACAGGTGCCATTTGTACCTGTTATAGTCAATGTAATGCAGTAGCTGTTTTAGGTTATCATATGTCTCTTTCATGTGGACAGCATGCGCTAATAGAATAGATGGAAGACGGTTTCCATTGTGCAAAAGCACAGCCTTAAGACTCAGTGTCGAAGAGCATACAAAGAGTCTCCATTCTTGTGGGTCATGAGTGATCTGTAAGGCATTCATGAGGTCGTCAATATTGGAACAGAATACCAGATTACCTTCCTTCGTGAAGAAAGGTTCCAACTGCTGATGGCGATTTCTATATGAAGTGATTGTGACATCTTCTTCTAGAAGATTCCATTGTTGGAGTCTTGATCCCAGCAACTCTGCCTTGTTTTTGGATAAGTCCAAATCACGAACAGGGTCATTTAGTTCTTCCTGTGTTATTCTGTGTGGGGTTGATGATGCACCACAGTGAAAATCGGGATCACTGCACGCTGACGGACCAGGAGAAGAACATGTCGGCTCACCCTTGTCCTCATCAGATGATTCAACGAAAATATATTCTGCTGGAGGTTCTGGAATAGGAAGTCCATCACCATGTGGAACTGGTCTCAATGCAGACGGAATGTTTGGGTAGACTATAATTGTCGACTTCTTTTGCTTCGTTATTCCACCGGAAAGAGGAGGAACCAAGCAGAAGTAACAGTCATCTAAGTGGTTGCTTTGCTCTCTCCACACCATGGGAACTGCAAAAGGCATTGATGGTCTTTTGCCATTCAACCACTGTGAAATCTGTGTTGTCTACATGGTGAAACATAAGAAATGAACTATATGAAATATTTTCAAAACGAGAGCCAATAAAAACTTTTTATGGCTATATTCGTGTTCAGCACACCAAGATGCTACACATCAGGGCCTTTTCCAGTCAGTAACGATTTCTATGTTGACCAGTGTTATTTTACTAACAGCATCATTTGTACTTACAGGGCTGCAAGTGAATACGATAGAGGTAAAAAGCTGGGCATAAAGGAATCAGCATAACATAAGGCAAGATAGGAAGCAGATACAGAAGTCTTCCTATGGTGGACATAATTATATGCAAGAGTCAAGATAAATAGGGTAAAGTAAGGTACATGTAATAACAGGTAAGGCAATTGCTCATATTTATAATAAAATGCCTATCCATAATCACAGGATGAGAATTGCCGGGGGTGGGCTTCAGCCCCCCAGTCTTTCTTAGAGCCCCATAGTAATAAAGTCTATTTTTCAAACCCCAATTCCACGTGGATCATAGTCCAACCTCCCCCCTCAGCTATTTTTTCACAATTCTCACACTGAATAATCAGAAACATGTTTCAAAAGCTGGGTTTCTATGGTTGCGGTTGAAACTGAAGCACCGATTAGACAAGGTAAGGTACGGTAAGATTTCTGCTAATTTACTACGCCTCGAACAACATGAGCAACTACAGCTGCTAGATTGATTGCCCGCCTTCCCAAGTACTCTCACATCTCTACCTTTATGTTTGATGAACTTCATTGGCTTCCTCTACGTGCTCACACACAGTTCAAGATCCTCACTCTGATCCTAAAGTCTCAACGGGGTCTTGCCCCAAAATATCTGACTTTACTTCGTCCTCACTCAGCTTCCTCCCATCGTCCACTTCGTTCATCCAACAGACTTGACCTATTGGTTCCTCGGTCTAGAACTGCTATGGCTCAGTCTCGATCCTTTGTCTCTATTGGCCCTTCTCTCTGGAATGCTCTTTCTCCTTCTGTTCGCTCTACACTTCTTTCTGTCAGTCTCTCCTCTGCTCTGTCTCTTCTCAAAACCTGCTTCTTCTCGCGGGGCCTTGCGCACTGGGAGCGCCTGTGAACGGTTCACCCTACTAGAGGCGCTTTATAAATGTTTAAATACAATACAATACAATACAGAAGTACAGATTCAGTTGAATTCAGACATCCAGACATCTGGACAAAGAACGCCATGCAATAAAACTCACCAAGGAAAGTCTTGTATCAGTCCAGTAGACGTTAGAGCCAAACACAGCAATCGAATATGGCTCTGGTAGACCACCATAAACAAAGCGGCGATTTGCGCCATCGAAATTCACGCTCTAACATATAAAATCCACGAAAACATGAAAGGCCACATGACAAATAACTCTATATGCAACAATGGTCACAAAAAGTTCATAATGAATTTTGGCAGCTTCTTCATGGCAAAATATCCTATTTTCAACTCCATTATACTCCATCAAGTATTCAAGAACCACTATTTTAATGGCACACTACACTGCACTTTGCACTCACTGCCGTGGTCACTGCATTATCAAATATCATGTCTATTATATTATAATTCATAGATTAACTTATTTAGTGTCATTTCAGGCTTTCAGCATTAGTTACCGGTAACTAATTACATGTCAATGATAAGTGTATCGGCACGACACTATCAGAAATAAATTGTAATATTCTGCATAGGCGGCAAAGAAGCAGACGATTAATTAATACAATTATATATTGATGGATGTTAGAAGACAATGGTTGCCACGGTAATATAAAATCAATAAAACAAACCTGGATGAAGGAGGATGGAAATGGTAATCTAAAGATCATTGCTATCACAGGCTTGTCCATATACTGAAACTACTCTCACACTAATCACACCTTTTCCCATCAGTTCAAGGTCATGTGTTCGCTCTCCTTGAGATGTTCCTAAACAGATAGTCTTCTAAATAAATAATCAGCTTCATACATAATAATAGAGATGTATATAATTACCGGTAGAATATAATTATGTGATATCAAAGCAAGTCGTAAATGTTTGTTGTGGTTTACCTGAATGGAATCAGTGGTGGCGTCAGCCCAGTACAGATCCCCATTTGCAAAGTCAATGGCCACTGCCGTAGGCCTACGAAGTCCCATGCTAACCAGCACTGTCTGGTTGGTTCCATCAAGAAGCGATCGCTGGATCTGTGGATTCTCGCCACCCATGGCATAGTACAAGTACCTACAGCCAGTCAAGTACCGGGTAGTATGAAAATTGTAGAAAATATCTGCGGGTCAGATGTTGATTCATGTAGACTTCGGGTGTACAATGAAAACTTCACTTATTGGTTCCTAAGAAAGACTAAGGGGGGGGTTGAACCTACAACTCCCAGAAATTCTCACCCTGCAGTCAAGGTGTATCAAACAGCGAAGTGCATCTAGACTGCAACAGATGACTGTACCATAACCATAAATTTTCTTGAACTCAAGTAACAAGTAACAGTATACTGTACGAAAACGTTGCAGAAAACATAAAACAAGATACCGGTATGTTGGTAATACCAACATACCGGTATCTTGCTATAGCCTTCCTACCAACTTGGTATGAAGGTTATAGAGTTAATTTAGGGACAGTTATGACTAAGAATAGACAGGACTTATAAGTAGGTCACCGGTGGTACTTCCTTAAAAGCAGTGCTGGAAAAGTTAGAATCAAGTAGTAGATCATTCCAATTGAGATAAGCTGTAAGCAGAGCAATTTAGATTGTCAATTTTGCTAACAAAAAAGAAGTGAGATGAGTTTTGGGTTGTCTAGTTCCAAGCGTCGGCAGTTACAGCATCTTTCAAATCGAGAACCTGCTTGGAGATGCACCACTGGTCCGAGAATTCTGAGCACTTTCAAGTTGACTGCAGTAATAAGATCTCCTACAATCATTTATGAGCCAATTGTGATACACCATTGACGATGGTGACAATGTCTATCCTCTTCAAAGCCCGATCTATTCCATAGGTGCTCTAGTACTAGTACATGACATTCTTTCTACGCAGAAAGTCATCTTCTGATGGGTTGAGAAGGTCACCATGATTCTGTTCAATGTAAGGGCAACAGTTGCCTTGAACTGTTCGGCAAACTCATCCACATTGCTTGCACGTGCAGTGAATAGATGAGATATCACCACGCAACTAACTCAACTGACCCAGATGTACAGCTTTGTGTTAGGATAAATGTGCCTCACAGGCTGAGGATTGTAGTTTTTGCACGGTACGGTAGTAGCCCATGATCAGATACGAGGCCAGCAGCACTGACCTGTATCTCGTAAACAGATGCCTTATTATGCAACAGAAACGGCTGACAAAACTGTTACAAAATAATACAAGTAGGCCTACTAGGGCCAAACATAAGTAAAAACTTTTAAACATTGTAAGCTAATGAATGCCTCTCTTGAAAGGCATACACCAGAGAAGCAAAAGCAGCATTACCTCTTTATAGGATTGACTACCATAGCTTTCGGCTGGTTAACTTGGAATGATGCTATGACAAGACGCTGGCTTCCATTGAAACGACAGATTTCGATATATGATAATTCTTGAATCGTTGAAACGAAATAAATATTTCCTTAAACAAGACAGACACAAAAAACAAATATAATAGCATCGATGATAATAGCCTGGGCTGCTTAAGCACAAAGTTGTCCGAATGCCAGCAGACTCGGATTCTCGGCAGGCACTGCTGGCGCAGGTTCTGCCTTCCTGGAAGAGCCCTAGAGGAAGACCTAGAACTACCTGACTTGGGATGATAGATGAAGACTTGGCAGTGCCTGGTTTAGATCTGAACATGGTCATAACTGTTGCTGAGCATCAGACACATTGGAAAAATTTAATCGACTCATTGTGCAATTGTGCATTGATGGAGTAGGCGACGAATGATGAATAATAATAATAATAATAATAATAATAACAACAACATCACTAACAGTAATAATAACAAGTGCTATCTTTAAGTGTATGCTTAGGAATTTACCGGTAGATAGAGTCAAGCTTGCAAGGAGTTTGCATAGAAGTGTGTAACAAATGCAAATTACGGAAGTCACAGGCTGAGCATCAAAAAGAAAGATCTACCTGTCACCCAGTCAAAGGCTACAGCGGATCCTTCCGCCCGCTGAAGTGGAAGCGAAAGCCGTCGCCTTGTGCCTTGATACCAATACATGCTATATTCATAGTCACTGTAGTCTGATTCGTAATCCGCCGTTGCATCTGAACTTCGAGAACTGAAAACCTGGCTCAGCCCCGATCCATCCGGTTTGACGCGAAATGTTGCGAAAGTATCACCGTTTAAAAATGTGTTGCGTCGACTCGTGAAGTAGAGGAAGCCAGAAAGGGCATCCGCTGCAACGCTCTGAATGGTTCCCGCTGTCAATGAAAAAGATTAGCCACTGTTACTGTCTGTACATGAAAAAGATTAACTACTGTTACTGTCTGTACATGAAAAAGATTAACTACTGTTACTGTCTGTACATGAAAAAGATTAACTACTGTTACTGTTTGTACATGAAAAAGATCAACTACTGATACTGTCTGTACATGAAAAAGATTAACTAACTACTGTTACTGTTTGTACATGAAAAAGATTAACTCTGCACTCATCTGCTATCCATTTATTTTAAATACCTGCGAGCAGGGATATCGGAGTCATAGTTTCATTCATATCGCCAGTCAGTGAAAATCCGCAAATCCCGGCAGAATGTGCCACAGCCAGGTAGGAGCTAATTGCTGAACAAAAACAAATACAAAATAAACTTACTACATAAAACAATTACTGAAGCAGTAATTAATTATTTAAATGAACTGAAGCATAAAACAATTATTGAAGCGATAACCACTACTTAAATAAATAAAATAATAATAATAATAATAACAGAAAAATGAGTGCTGTAATTCATAGGTATTCAACGGCTCAAAGCAACAATTCAGAAGCACTCGGTGGAGCAGTGAGAAATGACAATCATTCTATATAAAGATCAGATTATTATATTCTAAATCACAGATTTGATTCTAAAGATTAGATTATGCTCGATTGCATTTAAATTATAGACCCTAAGACAAGATGGCATTACTGATCAATATGCCCTCGAGTAGTCTGCACAGTTGTCATGAAACCAGGGCTGTTAATTGGC
Source organism: Lumbricus terrestris (assembly GCA_949752735.1). Taxonomy (NCBI): domain Eukaryota; kingdom Metazoa; phylum Annelida; class Clitellata; order Crassiclitellata; family Lumbricidae; genus Lumbricus; species Lumbricus terrestris. The sequence continues at coordinate 60,701,347 of OX457038.1, forward strand.
TTAGGGAGTTGAAACCAAATGTCAAAGTCTTAAAGGCAAGGATAAATAAAATGGCAGGCAAGTAGAGGAGCCCTACCTTCACATTGCTGTTGATCTTGACCCAGGACATATCCCTTGGCGCACACACAGACAGGGCGGTTACCCACTCCCATCAAACACAGTTGTTCACAGCCACCATTATTCTGAGAACAAGCATTAGTTCTATCTGAAAACAATCAAATCATCATCAAAAAAATTTGTGACTCACATGTCATTATAGGCATGCATTTATGTGTGCATTAGTGTATGTACGCATGTATCTTGATACTAAGGTGATCATCACTATTTGGCCGAATACTAATAATTGAATCAACTATTCGGCCAAATAAGAAAACGAATTGTGTGCAAAATAGGTCTATGAATAACATTCGAAATTTCAAATGTAAGCAAAAGTTGCAGTTCAATAAATTTAATACATAAACTAACAGTAAAGAGTTAACTATGTAACTGAAACAAACTACAAAATAATTAATACAAATTTAATTTAAAATATCAACCCTCTGATCAACCTCAGCAATCTTTCAACCAATCAATCAAATTAAGACATTCAAATGATCCAATCAATGATTCAATCATGCATACAGTCATTTGGGGGATGAAGTGGTGTAGTGGGTATGTTCGTTGCCTTGCAGCCAAAGGGTTGCAGATTCGAATCCACCTCAAGTCGCCACGTAGGGACCTTGGGCAAGTCCTTCACTTGCAATTGCTCAGTGCTTTGGCGTGAAACTCCGACGCAGTGTCCGCTCTGCAGTCGGGAGCACCTCTGAGTAGTGAGCTTGAAGGGGGCGCTATAACAAGTGCACATACAAACATTTATAATCCATCCAATCAACCAGTCATTGAATCAATAAGTCGCTCATGCAGCTAGTTAATCAGGTGGCTAAATCATCAAACCACTAACAATGTCAATCAATCACAAAATCAATCGACCAAACAATCAAGAAATCAATCAACCATTCAGTCAGTTACACGACCAATTAACCACTCAATCCAGCAATCAACCAGCAAGCCAGTGCATGGTATACTGCACGAAACAGCAGCACGATGGCATCCTCAATCCCATTCTGTGATGCAACAGTTCTCTAATCTAACAATTGGAAAGCTGAACCTGCAGATGCAACGATCCTGGACAAGATATCACTTGACACTTCTCACCAACTTCAGATGAAGATTTACACACCACAACCCTGTTAACCAGCATAATAAATTATCAAAATAAAAATGAGGTTGCTTGTATACTCAAGTGTCTCGGTTGGTAGATCTTCAACAAGGTCGGACCCTCGATGTTGCTGTGTAGGGTCTGCACGGAAAGTCCATTTTCCTCAACAACAGAAATTGTTTCCAGTCCACTGTCCGCAACAAAGAGCTTGCCCCAAGCCGTTGCAATTCCTGCTGGCCTTAGTAAAGACACCGCAATCATTGTTCTTCTTCTTGTTAATAGGTTGAACATCTCAATCTGAAGCAGCAGCAGCAGCAGAAACAACCACGATAGTAATACAAACAATGCATGCAAAATGATTGCTTAATTTTCACTTGAAAGTTTACATCATTACTTCTCACCATGTGTAAATGGATGCTTAGAGTAATAGAATGAGTAAAAAAATTAATAGTTATTCAAACCAGCAAGAATTTAATTGACTAAAATTTTTAACAATTAATTGATTAATTTAATTGATTAATTAATCGCTAGAAGACGCAATTCTACAAGAGACAAAAAGGAGATCCTTAAAAAGCCATGAATGACATCCATGATGCAACTGAAACAGGCTAACGATAATATCGGTCCAGGAAGAGATGATCTTCTATGGTGGCTAAGACTTGAAAGCCAGCAGAGAGTGTGAAGACAGAAGAGAGTTCAGAGTACAGGGCTGCTGAGTGCTGATGCAATTTAAGGGTGACTAAGAGCTACCCTTGTTCTTGGTATATAGTCAGATTAAGACAGATGCAAAAGGGGTGGCTGAGAGCTACCCTTGCTCATGGTATAGTCAGATGGTTTCATGAAAGTAAGTCCTGATAGCCACCACAGAGTCACAAGTTAACATCATATCTGTTAACAACCTTGTTGGAACCGATGTCATTCCAGTATAAAATTGATTGATCAGCATCTAGAGCCATGTAGGCTGGATCAATCAGACGAGGCTGGCCAGTACCAAGGGCAACTATTTCACTTCCATCCAGATTTGCCCTCCGAATTCTTCGTTGTGAGCCCTGTCCATCTCCATCAACCCAGTATAATTTACTACAAGAAATAAAACACGAAATTCGGATCCTTAAAACTCCCAGAACTATTTAGCCCGTTGAAAGCACTCTTGAGACTGTGTTATAAATGTACACATCACAAATTTATGCATGTTTAACAATGTTTAATAATAACAGAATAAATAATAATAATAATAATAATAATAATAATAATAATAATAATAATAATAATAACAATAATTTATGTCTCCGGATAATTTTTTGAAATCCCGAGGGATCTGAGATACCTCGGGTAAAGAAAAAAAAAATAAAAATAATAATGATAATAATTTAACACTTCAATGCTGTCTGTGGCCTTCAGTGGAAACTTAATTTAGCAGCATTCACACGAGAACGTTTTGAAAACTTGTTGCCATGCATAGCGTTCTGTCTGAGAGCCTTTAATATAGTCAGACCGGCTTGCATACATGCATATTTTCAGACTCATAGTATATATATATATAGCCATCCATAGATCTTGAAGTCAGTACAAAGAAACTCACCCTAAAACTGGATTCACCACTAAAGCCTTGGGTGTAGCGTTGAAATCATCTCTAAGGATCTGATGACAGTGAAACTCTCCATCAAGTTTCATCACTCCAATGGACTTGCCACTGGAATAGTAGAGATTGCGAGCCATCCAGTCAACGGCAACGGAGGTCAGAGTCTCCTTGAAAGCCGTCGATTCAAAGAGGCTAAGGTTCTGTCCATTTATAAGACTTTGAAAGAGTCCCGTATTCTACAGTTCGATCACAGACATACAAAAGTCTAACGCAAAATAATTTCATGGTAGTCAATGCAAAAGCACGAACAGACTTTAAAATCATGGACCTTTATATAACCAGCATAAAAAAATCTTCACAAATTAACGGCAAAATTCCGCCTCGTTTCAATAAACTCTTCGACACTACGTGCACTGACCTGGCAATTTGTATTAGGTGTGCATTTATCCATGTATCAAGCTAATTAACACTGCGCATTTTGCATACACTGTCAACACCAAACAGGCATGTTCTAAGACATGTATCAATTTTGCAGAACAGAGTAAAAAATGATCTTCAACAGAACACAAATGCAAAGCTAAACTTGTTCCATGAGGACGGTCCCGCACATGAGAATGTATGACGAGCTTAAACTATAAAGGGTTAAACTGAAGTGCACAAGCATATCTCCGCAGGCTGAAGAGTGCAAGGAATGCTAATCCAGATAGTTTCAAACTGAAACACCAAAGCCCCTCAAGCATATCAGACTAGCGCCAAGAAATCATACAGATTGATCCAGATGAATGATCTTCAAAGACAAGTAGCCGACAACTTAAAACCATGGTAGTGTTTCATACACTTGGTTCAAACCGCCCTTGTGACAGTATGCTGTTATGTATTGTATTGTATTCATAAATTTATATAACGCCTCTCACACTGCACACCAGTCAGAGGCACTACCATTGCGTCAGACCAAGAGAGAGAAAAAGTGGTCTTGAGACAACAATAAGAGGTGCTTGGCCCACCAGTTCATAACGAGAAACACATCGAAGGAAGAAGCTGGTTCCATAGTGCAGGGTCAATGTGACCGAAGGCTGTAGAGCTATGGTGCTGGAGACACTGCCGTATTCATTATCATCATCATTACTTGGTGTTCGAATAAACTATTAAAATTATCACGAATATATACAATAGAAAATAAGACTCTCACGCTTGATGATGTAAAGAAAAGACGTCCTTCTTGGCTATCATAATCGAAATCCAGAGTGGAAGAGCTGTCAGATGCTACGGGCAATATGACAAGGTCGTTGCCCTGAGAAAAATTTCCAAATCCCATATCCAGCGTATTTACACCAACCGACGTCTTAACAATGAAGAAGGAAACGACATCTACGAAACAGAGCAATTTAATTGAACTAAAACTTGTAACTCTTCAGCATTTATTTACAAGAAACACACATTAGCATTTTGCGTTTTCCTGAGGTGTGCAGAGAATTTATGGCTTACAGAAATTTGGGCAAAAATTTTATGATGAGGCTAGTCTCTGCTCAGGTTTTTGTCACTGGAAGAGCTGCTGCACTAGATAGCCATAGATAAGTAGCCCTAATATAGAAGAAAGCAGTCTCTTACATTGGAGTAAGGCAGCAACAGAGGAGGATGATAAGAGCAAGGTCAACTTGATTTATCATCATCATCATCATCATCATCATCATCATCATCATCATCATCATCATCATCATCATCATCATCATCATCATCATCATCATCATCACCACCACCACCACCACCACCACCACCACCATCATCATCATCATCATCATCATCATCATCATCATCATCATCATCATCATCATCATCATCATCATCATCATCATCATTAGTAGTATTACATTGCAACTAACCTGGCCATGCCGACTTTAGTGGCCTGGATGTCTTCAAACCACCAATAACCCAGTAAGACTCTAATGCAGCGGTTCTCAACCTGTGGGTCGCGACCCCCACGGGGGTCGCCTGACGATTTGCCAGGGGTCGCCTGGGGTCTTCAGAAATTTTCAACAGATGCACAAATATTCATGCACTGGCAATTTCAACGCAACACTATAGCAACTTATAATACAGAATAAATTTGTACTTATACTTTTGTTATGATTTATTCGCTGGAACGCGGCAGCTAATTTAGTTTTTTTAGTGTTTTAAAATGTAAACTTTTAAAAATTTTCCAAAAAATGTAGCAATACCCGATACCCACCCGGTTTGCTAAAAGAATCTATGCTCTCTGTTAGTGAGACCTATACACGGGCGGAGACTTTGAGGGACAGGGGACACGTTGCCCAAATTTCTGGTGTGGCCGAGCTGCCTAATGCCTATATCCCAAGGTTTCAGAAATATTTCATAAAAATGTAGAAATTTATAATGAACAATTTGATTAAAATGTCAGTTGAAGATATTAGCCTATCATTACCGTGTGTATGGTAAAAAAAAGAACAATGGGGAGGGAATATTTTGTTGAAGTCTTAAACCACGTCTATGAGTACTGAAAATTGAGACCATGAGTAATTTCGTTAATATGACAGCTTAGGCCTAGTGTGCAAATAAAACAAAAGCAATAATTATAGGGAGGTGACTTATTGAAGTCTTAAGTCATATCTTTCTGCAGGCATTGCAATTATGGAAAATGTTTGTTGAGATGACGACCATTGCAGTGTAGGAATTTAAAAAAGTAAATAATGGGAATCGATACTCTGGAAGTCTTAAACCAGACTATCAGAGCTGAAATAATTAGCAATTTCGTTAAAATGACAGCCTGAAATGCTACCATTGCAGCGTGGAAATTCGAAAAAAATCGATAATGGGGAGGGTCACATTTCTCCCCCAAGTCCCTCCCCATGCTAGGTGCGTTCATTAAAAACACAAAGTTTATGAAATTGATAACCTCCCAAAACAAATCAGTTGGGTGAAATAAGTGTCATAAAATAACTATTTATTGGCCAATTTTAGAGTAGCCTATTGCTTTAATAGTTGCAGCTAGATAGAGAAGCTACAATGTCTTATTTGTACCGACATTTTGTCGGTCGTCTGATAAAGCCCAAAAATAAACAGAGGCGCCATTCAGATGCTAAACAACCTAACTATGCAGAAAAGCATGACCATGCAGTATTTTTAGAGCAAAGCTGATGATGCCAAGAAGGCACACATAGGGAGTTCCTGCAGCAGCACGTGACAGCTGCTATTGAAATTTTACAAAACGAATAGACTTATGAAATTGAACTGCCAAATAGGTAGGTCTAGCTTTCAGAATCGCAAGAATCAGGAAGCCTCAAACAATGATTGCCAAAAGCAGTTTTCGAATCATGAAGTGAAAATGCATGACGATGGGCAATGATAAAAAAAATGCAGTGATCATGAGGTCATTGAGGGGTCAACTCAATCAATCTTGTCGTTGGGGGTCGCCACAACTTTTAAAATGTTACCAAGGGGTCGCCGCACCAAAAAGGTTGAGAACCGCTGCTCTAATGCATCTGGCTTGGCACACATCAACTTGCAAAAACTTAACTTGGAGGCTTTAACTCTCCAGTTTCCCTGGGTTACATCTTGCTTCTGTGTAAAACATGTGGTTCTGCCTGCACAGACTTTGTGCAAGTCCACAGAAAATTTGGTCTAAATTTGTCATACAGCAGCTTCAAACCCATGTTCATTTGTATTTACAGACACAGGATACTACCATCTTACCAGTTACTGTGTTTTGCCTTTTCAGGGCAGTATACTCTAGGCTACAGATTGCGGTCTCAAACTATGATCAATTGAATACCCTTTCCTTTATATGTCAGTCTGTAATTTAACACGAAATAAAATAACTTTCTGCAACCAGCATCAAAATGATCTGGGACGTCCAGTTTGCAAACCCAGTTTAGCTGCTAACTGCTGCACCATGTCCTATAGGTTGAGAAAGTAATTAATGCGGTTATTGAATTTCAAAAGAACCTGGGATACAGTTGCGCTGTGAACCATCAAGGACCATTCCAGAAGGGCAGACACAGGCAGATCCAGATGGTGCTGTCGACAGAAGGCACATGTGCGAGCAACCAGCCGTCTCACAAGGATTGGACTCTGCAGCAGAGAACAGCGCAAAACTGAAACAGAAGTTAGGTGGAGAAAGAGTAAAATTCAATAAAAAGTATGCAAAACAGAAACCAATACGATGTGAGCAATATAATATCATTTGTCTACTTTTCAAAGTTTAATATTATTTATTTCATTTATTTTATTTATGTCTCCGTTCTATGGTGCCCCTTCAAGCTATCTCCTAAGAGGTGCTCCCGACTACAGCGCAGACACTGCATCAAAGTTTCACACTGAAGCACCAGAGCAAATGCAAGTGATGGACTTGCCCAAGGTCCCAACGCGGCGGCTTGAGTTGGATTCGAACAGGTAACCTCACAGCTCCAAGGCACCGATGCCACCACTACACCCCACAAAAATTGTCGTAATGTTAAAAAAAGAAATAACAGCTCTAGAATATTACGGTATGTGAGATTGTGAGAGCCATGTCAAGCCTAGTTACATGACTGTGAATGCTGGGCAATCTGCTACCCAAGTAACACTCAATCCCTCTGAGGTAAGAAGAATTATGAAATCAAAGTAAGCTGGGAGCTTGAAAAGGAACCATATTTTAGATTGCAACAGTCGTTTCTGCATCTCGGTTGAAAGATCCTTCCACTTTGAAGCAGTTTCTACTGGGGTATGCAAGCAAGTGTAGTCACTAGGTTCAAGACAGTTTCAGTTGTTAAAATTGCATTGGTCATGACTAAAAATAAAAAAGTATTTAAGAAAGAGGAAGCAGAGCAGTCCTTAACGTGAGTCAGTCATGAGTGCTAGCCACTCTATTTGCACAGCCTCAAAATATGAAGGCATGCGAACAGTACATCCAGCAGCTCTTTGACAGCAAACAGGCGATATGTATACTCTTTACACCTGTAGTTGACTTTGAAAACAATTAGAAAAGGAATCTATCAAGTTTAGACTTAGCTTCCAGCTTCTCACCTGTTGGTTGAATTGCCGGATGGTAAAGAGCCAATCCCCTCATTGAACCGTAATGCGACTCAAGTCTCCCCTGATTGGTGCAGTTGAACTTGTTGCAACGCATGTACTGCCGGTTATAGTGATTCGGCAAATTATATTCCAAAAACACAAAATCCTCAAATACGAAAAGACTCACAAGCGAAGTGTATCCCTACAATAAAAACAGTTACGTTGTTTAAGATAAAGGTATAAAGAACGATCAATCGATCAATCAATCAGTCAATCAGTCAATCAATCAATGAGTTTGTTAAACATCAATACCAATAATTGTCGACATTACGATCCTTCAAGGAAAGAACAAACATGAATTCGGGTGAGACCAGAAGAGAAAGTCCTGCCAGTAGGGTCACCTTGTTCATCTGTTTAAGATTTTTATAACAGAATTCATGACAGCATCTTCAACAGTTTCACAATTCATCAGATTTTGCTAACTTAAAGCGTCCAATTCATTCATTCATTCATAGCATTTATATAGCGCCCCTCCAAGAAACTACTCAGAGGCGCTCCCAGCCCAACCACGAGCAAAGAAAAAAGACTTGAGACTTGTAGAACCCAGCCGGATGGGCCACAAGTAGAGAGCGAAGCGTAACCGGGAGGTCGTTCCAGACAGTAGGCCCCACAACCGAGAAAGCACGGCGCTGCTTAATAGCTAAGCGGGCCCGCGGGACCAGAAGTTCACCCCTAGCCGAAGAGCGAAGTACACGACACGCTGCATCGTCAGAGACTGGACAGCAAAGATCGCGCAAATACGACGGAGCACAGCCAAGGACACAGCGAGAGACCACAGCAGCAATGCGGTATGAGATCCGCTGGGACACAGGCAGCCAGTGCAGCACATCACGCATATAGGCAGAGACAGGAGCAAATTTAGGAAGCCGCCCAACAAGGCGAGCAGCGGAGCGCAATACATGATCAAGTCGCCCCAGGACCCCAAGGGGAAGACCAGCAAGTAAGGAGCAACAATTGTCAATTCGACTTGTAACAAATGCTATTTTAAATATTTTCTAAGAAAGTTTAATTAAAGCATTGAATGTCTTCATGTTACACGAATCAATTATAAGTGCAACAGAAAAGAAATGAAAGAAAACTAAATGAAAAATCTAAATACCTGTAAAACAAAGTAAAACTACATAGTATGTACATAATATCGTGTGTTTCTTAAACTGATGCACAGCCGGAACAAGAATAGGTGGCAGATAATTCCACACGTTTGATCCAGTGTATATCGGAGAAAAAGTAATCATTGAAAGGTGAATAAAGCATTTTGTCACTGAACAGAGACAAAAATGCACTATTTGCAGTTTAGTAATACAATCGAAAGTCAATATTCATAGGCTGGCAAAGCTGGTGGTGAACAAACATGTAAAGTCAGACTACTACATAGTCCACTAAGTAATGTATTAGATTACTGGCGATAAGATTACGTAAGACACGGTCCGATTAGCTTAGATCAGTTTAAGTTTGTAGACTAGGTTAGATTGAATTAGATACAGATACAGTAGGTAAATTATGGACCAGATTAACAAAGTCTATCACTTCGATAGTCCATGGTGACAAGATTAGAGTCAAACTGCAACTTGCTGATCAATAAGATTATGGAATATCCGGAAAACTGGAGATAGCATTAGAACAAACTACAATATACAGCACTATACCTGGAAGTGTGTAACGATTTCTTGAACGCCACTGCCGTCATAGTTGCAGAACTTGATGTAGTTGTAGTGACTGTCACCAAAGTAGAGACGGCGAACAGGAAGATCAATCGCAAGCGCAGAAGGATAGCTCACCTTCTCCGAGATGATCACCGTTCGATTCGATCCGTCCATTGAAGCCGACTCGATGTTCGGATCGCCCAAAGTATTCGTCCAAAACATCAGTCGTGAACTAGACCGAAACGAAGCAGAGTAAGAACTCTTAATCTCTTATATTTTCATTTCGTATATTCAATATTTCACCAAAGGGCCGTGCACATTTGCACAACGACTGTCTTAGCAAAAGTCTTAACCTGCAGACTCCATGCTATAGTATGAGTGCTAATCAATTACTATTTGTCGCATTTGATTTGTTCAGCAGATATTTTATGCCAACCTTAAAAGCACTTATTTAGATCAGTTCATCGATATTAATTTTATAGTCATAGTTAGGCATGCTCTGATAGGTATTTAATAGGTTCTAAGTCAAGTGTCAACGCACGTTTGACGGAAGAGAGAAAAACGAAGAAGATGTCAACTGTCTATATGCACATACTTGCATGTTCATATATATATAATATATATATATATATATATATATATATACACATATATACAGATATATATATATATACATACGTGCACACTTACAAACACACATATATACAGGGTGGGCCATAAAAAAGTAACCCCCTACGGTTTTTAGCCCATATCTTGGCCAAACATACGAATTTTTAAATGAAACTTTACAGTCTTAAAGGCAATTCATATTTACGTACAATGGCCAAATTTCAACAAAATATTTCAAACAGAACACAAGTTATATCACTTTTAGCGAGGCCACCCCTCGTTTTTTGACGATTCAAAAACGTAACGCAACAAAAAGTAGGTTTTTGCCAATATCCTGGCCAAAAGTAAGAATTTCGAAATGAAATTTTACAGCTTTATAGACAATTCATATTTACATATGTTGGCCACATTTCATAAAAATATTTCAAACGGAACAAAAGTTATATCACTTTTAGTGAGGTCACCCTACGTTTTTTGATGATTCAAAAAAGTCAGAAAACGATGGGTGGCCTCACTAAAAGTGGTATAACATTTGTTGGGTTTGAAATATTTTTATGAAATCTGGCTATCATTTGTAAATATGAATTGTCTTTAATCCTTTAAAATTTCATTTCGATATTCTTACTTCTGACCAAGATATTAGCAAAAAACTAATTTTGTTGCATTTCGTTTTTGAATCGTCAAAAAACGAGGGGTGGCCTCGCTAAAAGTGATATAACTTTTGTTCTGTTTGAAATATTTCGTTGAAATTTTACCATTCTACGTAAATATGAATTGCCTTTAAGACTGTAAAGTTTCATTTAAAAATTCTTATGTTTGGCCAAGATATGGGATAAAAACCGTAGAGGGTTACTTTTTTATGGCCCACCCTGTACATATCATAGATACATATGTACAATGTACATGCATGCATGCATTCATACATGCATGCAAATACACATATAATAGTTTTCAGTAATTCCTCCATTGTACATACCCTGATCGAGGATCAAGAACCATGGCCATTGCAATGAACTCTCGTCCCTGGAAGAGAACAGTGCGTGCCCTTCCATCGATTGTAGCGACCTCTATCCTCCGGAATTCCGCATCAGACCAATAAATGTTCCTTCCAATCCAGTCGACGGCAATCGCTTGAATCTCTCGCATGCCAGATGTGGCCACCTAAGATTTAATTAAGAAACTTAAATATTCTTTTGCGGCAAATCTAACTTTATTCTTAGCAAAATAATCACAATGCATGAGATATACATTTAACGTCACTTCACACAAAAACCGTAGTGAAAGTCGCAATCCATTATGGAAGCCCCTTCAAAATCCAAAATCAAATACCAAATCGTGTCCATCACCAATGAGTAGCTTGTTCTATGTGACATGATTTCCAATAGGAATGGTATGCGTCAGTGTCTTAAGGATGTTAGTACCAGTACTAGCAACATGCTGAATGCTCAGGCATAAAAAGAAAGTCACATCACAATTGCCATCAGTTGACATGGATTCAGCAAGATCACAAAAAGGAGACACAAGACGGTCTTTTAAGGTTCGAGTCATTGATAGAAAACATCCTGAAAGTGCAACCATAATTCAGTGGAAGAGTGGAAAATGTTTGGACTGGGATGATGCTTCCATTGGCATCTTGGTCTTATCGCCCATAACGGAAGAGGCTGCAGGTGCTGATAGGCTGAAAGCAGCTGAGAGCAATACAGTCACACTACTATCCTACACGAATACTGCTTTTGCACCTTGACCATTGAAACTCTTGAACCAATAAAAACCAATGTGGCCTTCTTCAACAGTCATTATTATTATTAAATAAATTTGTAACGCGCGCAAGGTCACACCGAAATGTGAATCTGAGGCGTGGATAGTTAGCCGCCAGAGGAAGATGCAATTAAAGATCCATATGCTTGAAAGCCAAGGAGAAGTACGTTTTTAGCCGCTTTTTGAAGGAAGGAAGTGAAATTGAGCTTCCATGGCCAGATAACTGAAAATAACAGATACACTACAGTTCTCTATCAGCGCTCATTTGTGTACACCCAGTACTTCAACAAAACCACCTTACACAAACCTTTTGACGCTGCACATGCCATTTAAGACTAGCCATACCAGACAAGAAGACATCCATCATTTTTCATATCCTGAGAGATCAGAGGTACTAACCTTGGGTTTAAAAAGGAATCACAATATAAATACAACCATTATATGTACTCTGGAAAAGACTACCAGCAGGCAGGCATTCCAGATAAAAATTTCCAGTGCAAATTTTGTACCTCTCCTTTCAGATTAATAAAAAAAATATATAGGGTGGGCCATAAAAAGGACCTCCCCTAAGGTTTTTGCCAATATCTTGGCCAGATGTAAGAATTTTTAAATGAAATTGTACAAGCTTAAAGACAATTCATATTTACATACAATGGCCAAATTTCACCAAAACATTTCAAACAGAACAAAAGTTATATCACTTTTAGTGAGACCACCCATGATTTTTGACGATTCAAAAGCAATGCATTAATTAAAAAGTTACAAAACGCGATTTTATTAAGTCACATCTCAGATAATCGTTACTAAATTAACTCAATATTACCAGATATTCTTTATTATTATTATTTAGAAAAGAAGCAGGGAACCAGCGTAGGTTCACATCACTGTGAGGTCACTTAGCACGATGACTACCGTATCAAGTTGGCAAATAAGAAGCGTCAGATTAACAATTTTTTTATTGAAACAATGAAATTCAAATTTCTAAAAATTAAAATGCCCAAGGTGTCAACGGCAGACAAAATGTGTATTCACACACTTTAAGAGCAAGATCCTGAAGCTGAAGCTAAAATCACCGCTTACTCTGATTAACAACAGTGAGTGCACAGCAATCAAGAGGTAGGGTAAGTTGAGAGTTCTGAAATAAGCTGTTGATGAAAGGAAATCGGCTCAATATCAATTATTGTTCTGATTTCATTGAGAAGAGGCAATGGCCCTCGAATCTCCGGATTTGAACCCGATGGATTATCAAGTGTGGAGAGTTATGCTGGATAAATAACACCATATGCGATCAAAATCAAGAGCGATAAGAGAATTGATGGTCACATTCGAGCTGATATGGGATGATTTAACTCTGTTACACATCAAAAAGGCCATCAAGAACCTTACAAGGTTATTCAGAGCAAGTGTGGGCACCACTGGTAGTGGACACATTGGGCACAAGTTGTGAATCACTATCAAGTTCATTTGATAACAATTCTTTGAGATATGATGACTTAATAAAATCGCGTTTTTGTAACTTTTTGCTGCGTGACATTTTTTAATAGTCAAAAAACAGTGGGTGGTCTCATTAAAAGTGATATAACTTTTGTTCTGTTTGAAATATTTTGATGAAATATGGCCATCATGCGTATATATAAATTCTCTTTAAGCCTGTAAAATTTCATTTTAAAATTCATACTTTTGACCAAGATATTGGCAAAAATCCTCAGGGTACCTTTTTATGGCCCAGCCCTGTATATGGCAAACAATAGTAATTGTAGTGGATTGTACCGTTGTTCTTTCTTGTCCTTCGAAAGTCAATTTAGTCAATGAAGGGTTACGATCCACCAAAAAGATGGACTGAGTCATCGCGTCGATAGCCATCCTTGGGCCTTGGGCACTGTGATATCCAGGGTGGTTATATCCAGGGTTTCTGCGGGCACTAACTCGCTGGAAATTGGAAAACTCCAGTGACATCTTGTGCAATTCGCCATAGCGGTATAGAAAAAACGTTGGTGCTATAGTCGCTGGAAAACATCACAATAAAAATCATGGTCACAAGAAGAGGAGTTGCAGATATTTTATCAATATTTTACAATATATATTCACGTAAATGGAAACCTCTATTCATATATATATATATATTGAGCGCCTCTGAGTAGTTTTTCTTGAAGAAGCGCTATATAAATGTCCAAATGAATGAATATATATATATATATATATAATTATATGTGCATAATTGTATACATGTCTGATTGTCTGTATAGAGGAATATAAGAATTTCTTCCTCGCATCAGGACCGCTATGGCTCAATCCAGATCATATTTGCCTGCATTGGCCCTTCACAATGGAATGGACCCCCATCCATCAGTTTGCTTTGTCATCCTCTCCGATAGTCTTTCGCCATCTTTCTCTTATCTCAAAATAACTGCCCTTTATCTCGGGGTTGCATGCACTGGGAACGCTTCTGAAAGGCTCTTGCAGCAAGAAGCACATTATAAGTGGTCAGATACAATAACAATACAATACATATGTAAATTATAAATATATATCATTTTGCATTATAGTTCAGTCACAGTTAGAGCACAAGTTAACACACAGTGGCAGAAGAGAAGAAAAGAAAAGAAAGTGGTGTGGCAGAGGACCACCAACCGTCATCAGCAGCTGAAGAAATCTTAGCTAATCTAAAGACTCCTATATATATATCAAAATGCCCAACACATCAATCAATGGTTGCTTGAAGCTGGGAGCACCAGCACCTACAAGAATCTGTCGTCAAGCAAGGATATAAAAAATTGCAATCACAATTAAAATTACTTACCTACTCACCTGTGCATTTTAAGTTATTTAGTATCAGCGAATTAAAGTCAGTACTTCAAGTTTCTTAGTTCCTAACATACCTACTTTATGTTACTTACTCATTTACTTAACGTCGCTCACTCAATTTCATATTCCCAATCGTAAAACTATTGTGACAGTGAGGGATGGAGCAAGTGCATATCTGTGTCACTAACAGTTAACAACGCAGCCATGCTGGTCTGGTAGAGGGGTATAGCCATCATCACACGAACACTTGTAGCCGTTCTTAAGATTCGTACAGATCTGGCTGCATACGCCTGGTGGTTCACACTCATTGGTATCTGCAAAGAACAAGACTTCTCTTTATATTTAATTTATAATTGCTTATAATTATGAACTTCATTGCTCATTTTTCCTTGGATTACTGAATAGTTGCTCTGGAAGCATGTAAACAATACTAAACATACAATACATTACAGATAACAAAAAAATAGATAAATGTATAAACAACATGCATATCAATTACAGATAACACACCAATAGATAAATGTATAAACAACATGCAAATCAAGTACAGATAACACAAAAATAGATAAATGTATCAACATAACACGCAAATCAATTACAGATAACACAAAAATAGATAAATGTATCAACATAACACGCAAATCAATTACAGATAACACAAAAATAGACAAATGTATCAACAACATGCAAATCAATTACAGATAACAATAATAACCAAATAAGCAATTACGACTAAAATAAAGGAAAAGCTGTTTATGATAATAATTTGCATAACTGAAAGACTTACTCATTTTTAATTTTACAACACTGCACATGTCACATCGAAGACGATTAGTGTTGCCCTCCTCCCTTATTCGGGCTTGGGACTGACATCGTAAGAGTACAAAGAGTGGTGGAGTTTGAAAGTTTTACGAACCAATGCATGTCTTTGTATCGTTGAGTTGCATTCCTTGAGGACAATAGCATGTGGCACCAAACGGTGACTGGAGACAGTAGTGGCTGCATCCAGAGTTGTTACTATGGTGACAGTAATCTTCGTCTAAGTGGTCAAAAACACAAACCAGGACAATACTACAATCGTCTGGATTATTCATGACTCATAATGCAATGCAAAACAAGACAAAACAATGACATACTTGCTTACATGATCTCTGTAGAAACTCCATAGAAACGTAATTATACCGGGTAAACATAGCACGCTTGTTCACACATATCTGTAGATGTGATCCTGAGCTCCAAATGTCATTCAACTGTGGCACAAACATGGCAACAGCAATCCTATGACATGCGACGTTTCTAACCTCTCAATTTGGCTTCACACTCATTTACAGACAGATAGACAGTCAAACAGACAGAGTTCTAGTGTGACGGCAGATGCAGCAGCAACCAGCACACGTTTTGAATAACAAATCCATAAATTGCAAGTATTTCTGTTACGAAAGTAGGATAATATATATTTCAATCTATTTAGCAGTGCAGCATCACACTGTGACAACCTCTATAAACAAGGAAGAAACAGATAGTGTGACCACAGCAGTGGATCATTATTGTTCATTTTTTACTAGTACATATGACTTGGCTTTTGCGGGCGCTGTATAAATTTCGCGTTTACGATTACGATATGATTGGATTCTGTTACACTAATTAATGTAGTGCTATGTCTTGCTCATAATCAATCGAGGATCTGAAATCTGCAAAAGATCATCAGAAACACTAACTGCAGACGGGACTTTCGTCATCCCCATTCGGACAATTGGGTGTTCCATCGCAGACTTGAGTCCGATTGATGCAAAATCGGTAGTTTCCAGGACATTCCCACATTCCCATTGGACAACGAAATCTAGGCGGAGCTGAAACAGCGATCGCACAATATATTTGCATTCAGATAAATACATATTTCTTTTATTATTGTATCTGCCTAGGTTGTCAAATGCCAATGTCCGATGAAAATGCTAACCAATTTTGTGCAGTGGCGTAACAACCATATAACGAAGGTGGACAAAATCCACGGGCCCCCGAGGTTCCAGGGGCCCCGAGCTGCTCACTCAAAAAGAATTTATGTACTTTAATTACTGGGACAATAGTTATAATTGTCTTTCTGAAGGGTAGGCTATAGTGTTTATTCTCTGCAGTGTTTAGTTTTCTTTATTCCACATCTCTGCGGCACCTCAGCTGTTGATTTAGAATTAGCAGTAACAACACTGCAACACACATAGACCCATAAATTATCAGGCATCGGACCCGATTTTGTGTCAGAGGTGCAGAATTTCAGACTGGAGTCAGCAGGTGTCACGAAAATAGAGTACCACCTGTATTAATCTTATCTCCCCAGATGAAGAGAAGTCCAAAATGCCACTTCCGCGTGCAATTATTTTTGCAAATTGACTACCATCTGCTTTTTTGAACGATGACACTAACGGTTTACTAGAAACCTTTTTGCTTTGGTTTTAGAGCACTTGGAACATTTAGAATACCTAAGAATTAACACTAAGTTAAATAAATTCGAGCTACTTCGCTCTGAACATTGCGTAGGACTTAGAACAATTAAAGTAATTTTAAATTTTGATTACAGCATAAATGTTTCATTTATAAACATTTTAAATAATTGGGATATTCAATATAGCGTTATAGACTATCCCCCGAATAGTCTATACCGGTATATTCCATCCGGGGGATAGGTTAATTCACCCCACTCCCGGATAGCTTTACAGGGGATAGAATATTCCGTGACACAGGCATGGGTGGATTTAGCAATTGGCTTGAGGTAAACCACCCTCCCCGGCGGTCCCCGCCCCTCCTGGCTGTATGTCAGCGCCCCAAGACCAGACCCGCCCGTCATGGTGGGTTGCCAACTTGCCACTTGCCAGAACGCCTACGTGACTAACCCCTCATTAACAGGGCACATCATTCATTCTAGGTTCGACTGTGTTTCCCCCAAATATTTCTGCTCTGTCTATCTATGGTACATGTATGTGAGTGGAGAGGGGCCGAAGGAGCAGGTTATTTATCCAGACCTCCTTGGCTAAAGAGACACACGCACGCGCACGCGCACACACACACAACATCAACCGGTTTGCCATGGAAGATTGACTGACCTTGACTTGACCTTTACCGAGCTCCCATTCTGAAATGTTCTACACTCATGCAGATGCATGCAGGCTAAAAGTTCCAAAGTCCAGCAGAATCTCCCCCATGGATGCACAACCAATGAGTCATCATAATTTTGACACCCCATTCCAACACAGCATAAAGGCCTATCAGACACCTTTGAACATTATTTTATGTGAACATAATATGGATAGAATAGGCCTATTATTCTAAGTTAAGGCGCTCTTGTTACGGCGCGGCCGTGTTGGGGCGCCATGTAAATTGTTGTAATTAAACTATTAGGCCTATTATTGTTATGGCACCAAGACACCATAATTAATTAATTAATTAATTAATTAGCGCTTTATAAATATAATCTCACTCGTCCTTTTTATCCAAATAGCCATCTCGTTAAACCTACTCTTTAGTGTCGTTAACGGGTAGCCTAAGGCCCCCAGGCTTAGAATGTCCACGGGCCCCCGGCCAGGTTGTTCCGCCACTGATTTTGTGTAGCCTAAAAGACTTCTTTCTTAAGGTCCTCACACTCTCTACATCTTACATGAAGTTCGAACCCACACATTTTCAGTTACAAGATGAATATTCACCAATTTGATATCTGCTTCATAATTGCTATTGGTATTGAGCTTCTTGTCCCCTGGTCACACAGGTCTATTACGCAGTGCCGTGCCTTTTCTGTCGTTGGCCCTGCAACCTGGAATATTCTTAAACTTTTTATTCTATTTTCTCACTCTAAACCAATGAAATAATCAAACGAGTATAACTTCAGTTTGGTAAAATATATTTTCATTCGGTAAAAAGTATTTTGACGCAGAGCCATCATTGTTGCATATGACTGAATAAAATGATCACAAACGACATGTGATGCGTTTTGAGCCCCTGTGTCACATTCAAATGCTTACGACAGGTTTGCCGACTGTCTTCATCGCTACCATCTCCACAATCATTGTCGCCATCACAGATCCAACGTTCTGGGATGCAGCGCTTATTCTGGCACTGGAAGTACGATGGTCCGCAAGTCACTGTCTCTAAATCAGAAACAACCACAGATTATGAAATAAATCAAGCAGCAACCGCTTCTCCTCTAGTTGGGCAAATCTGTTGATTTTATTTGTAACTTGTAATTTCTTTAAAAACCTCTAATCATTGATGCTTGTAAAGCATGTGATTTTAAATACCGTAGCCGATAGAATTCTGTAAAATTCAAATAAATTCTTAATTTATGGTATCTACTATTTATTAGCATGGGAACAACCGTATAACATTTAAAAAAAACATAGAATTCACATAAAATTGGAAGGTGCAGCTTCTAATGTGATCTATTAAGACCATTAAACTTTTCCCTCTACCCTTACCAAACAATTCATGCATTTGCCCAAGAGGGAAGTCATGCCACCTCAATAACAAAAACTTTTCTAAACAAAGCATTTTTGGACTAGTCAGAAATTCAACAAACTCTGCACATATAGAACATGCATTTTGCCAGGCATTTAATGGCACAATCACAGGCTTGTACCTTTTGAGGTCTGGGCAGACTCAATGTAATGACTCCCAATAATATCCTGCACACACTCATCTCACACCTCGGATTGGTCAATCCTATGCATACAAGGAGTGAAATAAATAAAATAATACGAAATAACCCCTGAAATTTCCATTAGTCGGAGACTTCAATTGACAGACGATGAGAAGAAACTAACCACATCCATCCTCATCGGATCCGTTGAAACAGTCGTTATTGCCATCGCACTTCCAAATTGCCGGAATGCATCCACCCATTCTGCACCTAAACTCATCCTCATGACATCCTCCCTCAGGACGTACGGCTAAAAGAAATGACAGCAAATACAAGAACATCTTTTGTGTGAAAGACCCCTTTTCTTTGTACGTGGTTGGGCTGGGAGTGCCTCTGAGTAGTTTCTTGAAGGGGCGCTATATAAATGCTCTGAATGAATGAATGAATGAATGAATGAATGAATGAATCTTTATGCATGATAAGTTATTCACTTTGCAAATAACTAATCAGTTGTAACTTGAGTCAGTTATTTCGCTCACCAATTTAAAGATGGCAGACAAGACAATAAACTTAATTATGGCCATTTTACAATGCACAGCATAAATGCAATTCTGTTGAATCACTGCATGTACAAGGACAGAAATGAAGTCCTTTCATTGTGTACTATTATGACAGCCGTTCTTATCATTATTATTAATTATGACTAAACTATCAGCATTATTAAATAACATTGTTGTTAAATAGATGCCCATAATTTGCAACATCAGATTAAAGCCTTGAAACACTTGTAACAGTCAAGTGAAACAGTAACAAACTCCTACAACTCACAGACACACAAAACAACATTGGTCAATTGAAACAATAAAGAAACTACCATAATTAATTAATCAAAAGCAATAGAGTATCTGACTCACGACACTGGCTTTCATCACTCTCGTCAGCACAGTCATACTGTTGATCGCAGCGAAACTGATTTGAAATGCACGTTCCACTCGCACACCGAAACTCGTAAGTGGAACAATTTCTCGCTGGACAACTGATTTCATCACTGAGATCACGACAATCGTTGTCCCCATCACAGACCCAAGACAACGGGATACAACGACCATTGTTGCACTGGAATTTGTTGCTCTCACAAGTGACATTACCTGCATGCAGTGCAATGTTAACCAACAACTACTCGTAAAGTTCCAGCATTAAGCAGTGACTTAGAACCTACTTTGTTCAAGTAAGTAGATTGTTGGATCTCAGAAATTAACTAAAAATTGTGAACAGTTAATGTATAAAAATAGATTAAACAACTATTGATGACAATACTTTTCACAGTAACTAATCATGATCAGTAGCCACAAATGGTAAGAGTGAAATCAAAACTGATCACATCAGAGGTTTAGCATAATTAAAATAGGCAAGTTAACAGCAATAGTACTGTAGTACTACTAATGATAATGATAATGATGGTGATGACGATAATGATGATGACGATGATGACAATAACATACTTAATGTAATTTGATGCTGGCATTCCGGACGTAGATGCCACAGTTACCAACACTGAAACTGTTACACTACAGGCATGCACAGCCTTTAGCTGCTTCATACTTAAGAGTAACTTAGTATATTGATTGACAGTACACCATAATAATTCAGTTACGTCAGATACCATTGCAAAGCTAGCAGCTGCTTGAAAATATGTGAAATACATCTCACACCTTGCAGTGTATGATTCTGTTACTCTTGCCCTTGAAACCCTTGGTTCCACCAACAGGCTGGTGTTGCATATATTTCTGATCTTGAACATAATCTAAGTGATCCAAACAGGCAACTTGTTATATTATATTCTCTGCTGATTACATTCGGTCAACGTACCGCAAACTTCTGGATCTTCGTCGGAGCCATCAATACAGTTTGCTGTAGAGTCACAGACCATGAAACTTCTAATGCAACTTCCATTCTTACATCGAAATTCATATGATGTACAGTTTCGCTCGGCTGGAAAATAAAAAAAATACATTTTAAAGCACTACGCTACTTCGAAAAGTGACAGAAGGCAGTATCATTGACTTATTATGGCAGACCATGATCAGGCAACAGTAGTTGAATTTAACCCTTTAATGACGAGCGTGTAGTAAAAGTGACTGGGAAACCAGTGTAGCTCATCGTTAAATGTAGATGCAACCATGAGTTTAAAAAGCTAGCAACATCCATCTTAACCTTGGCATACGATGCCAGTTCTCTCAGTCACTGTCTGACCTTTGAAATAAAAATATTTAAAGTCACAGTGTTCATGTTCGAGTGACACCTTGGAACAAACCATCTGCATCATTTACCTGTGCTCATGGGATTTTCACACCTGCCGTCTTGATAGACAGTATATCACGCCAACCACCAGCACATACCCCAATAAAACTCAATAATATTTTATTTTAAACTAACATCATATTATATATAGGCATGAACAGTCAACCATGTTTGGGGTGTCCATTACGATTTACGAAGTCTCCACATGTCTCTGCAAAACCAGTGGAAATTAAAATTGAATGATTTGTTATTTTTGAATTCTAGCATCAGTTTAGCTAACACGAAAAAGTTTTCGAAAAACTGGCTGGCGCACGTAATGGAGCAGAGTTCTCCCAATCTGTGGCCTTTTGTTGCAATTGCTTTTGTGGCCTCTATTAGGGTGGAGCAACAACGAATTTTTCACAGAAGAAAAATTCTGCTGAGCAAACCTGCAGCACCTCTGAGCAGAAGTTGTTAGTTATTTAGCTATTCTATGTCGCAGATCTGCTACACGTTAAAGAAGTGGATTTCAATACTTACGGCAGATTTGTTCATCCGAATTATCCCTGCAGTCATTATCCCCATCACAGACGTAGCTCAATGGAACGCACCGACCATTACTGCATTTAAACTGACTCGATGAACAATTTCTTGCTGCAACAGACGAGCAGATTTATGCAATCTAATATACTCTTGAAAACAGAAAGACTTTACTATAATGTAAAGTAATGTAATTTGAAAGATACATAGCTGCGCTCACAGCAGCGAAAATTCAGTGGTGCATTAACCAATTTAACAGGAGATGTGGGAGAATTTAAGTAAGTAAATAAGTAGAAAAGTATTCCTTTAATTCTCAGTTGCATGCTGCAATCTGAGTTACAAACGACATTAAACATAAGCCTAATAATAACAATTAATAGCATTAATTAATTAATAATAAAAGCATGTAGGCTATACATTCAAAGACAAGAATAATTAGAATAAAGCATTCGAATAAACATTCATCACATTCGATCGTCAGCCTCTGGGAGAAATCTATCGTGTGGTCTTGGTTGAAGGGAGCGCTTTGACTGTTTTATTTGGTGCAAGTAAAGGAACGGCACGTGTTCAGGGTTGAGCATAATCAAAGCAAATGGTGTTTTGTCCGTTCTTGAGCACATCTGCTCAAAAGATGCAGCTTCCTCAGGAACTTATCCCGTCCTGACTTTACAACCGACGATACAACCAGCTAGAATAAGTTGGGCAGAGGGAGGACCACGGACATCATCAGGAAAGAGACGACCAGAAGCAGAGTAATTGGAAATAAGAAAAGTAATATTCAGCGTGCACAAAATGAATAGAAGGGGTCATAATCAGAGCCTGGTGGCACACAATGAAAGAACAGAGCCAGAGATAGACATGGAGTTTCCAGATATTATCATCTGAGCAGCATTCAGATACGTAAGATCGAAGCCAGAGGCAGGAGTTCTCTTGAGACCATAGGCAGGGCTTAAAGTGTGCATGGACGGCCATGGACGGCGTCCATGCACTTGTTTTAAAATCTGAACGCCGTCCAGCCACTTGTTGGTGAACACAGACTAGAAAGGTAAGGGGCGTCCAGGCACTTCTTTTGGAGAAGTAAGGGGTGTCCAGGCACCTATTTTTTCACACTTTAGGCACTGACCATAGGGAACTCCAGGCATTGGAGCAAGAATTCATGATCAACCATATCAAAAGCTGACGAGAAATCAAAAAGAGCAAGAAGGAAGACTTCAGATTTGTGGTGATGCGTATAATGTGGGGCCAATGTACACATAACGAAAGTGTTTGCCAGAAAAGAATGTTGGTGTTTCAGGTGCCTTAAAGAGGATTCGATTACTCAGAAGAAATATCAGCTTCCCAAAAGATAAAGCTCTGCAAAATTTCCTTGATCTCACCTACAATTCACACTGACAATGTCAGCGTAACATGGAAAAGTAAAGCTAAAACATCCCATAGTGCTCTAAGTTTGTAATCTTCGGCCAGTGCCATCTGCTGCCCAACTTAAACAGATCTGCATTAAATGCCTTTGCCTGGTGATTACTCAGATAAGCATCATAAAAAATTTACACACCGATAGTCTACTCTAAGGACTAACCAGAGCTATAACACCATTCACAAAACATCAATTGCTGGTTGCTTCACATGAAACCAGTGTAAAAATCATGTTACAATTGAGACCAGATGTTACGCTACAGCAGAAGAGCAAGTTACAACACATGAAACGTCTTGATCTTCATCACAGCCATTAATACAGAATGATGTTGAAGAACATTTTAAATGTACCACCATAAATTTCAAATTGCACAAATGGAAGTAATCAAATAAATTCTCGCCTGTGCAATTGCGTTCATCGCTCATGTCAAAGCAATCATTATCGCCGTCGCAGACGAATGCCAATGCAGTGCATCGCCCATTGTCACACTGGAACCTAGTTGGGGGGCAGCCAAACAACTCTATTGTCTCAGACGCGTTTCGGACACAGGTGCGCTGATCAGTGGCGTTGATGGAATATCCATGAGGACAGCCACAGTGGCGACCAACAGATCTATACGAATCGAGGTAGATAGGAAAACAGAAGTTTGAGCAATCTCCATTGCGTGTGTTGCAAAGAAGATTCACTGTAATATCAAAAACACTTCTATGTTACCATGGTAATAATGCACAGGACATCAACGATAGGTCTCCTTAAATATGCATAAATCTATGCATATTTATTTATTTATTCACTGTAAGATTAAATTTATGCATATTTATTAAATGCACAATGCGCATGGTGTAGTGGATGATGATGTAAATAGTACAGATTCGATTCGCGTCTGAGGCGGTTATTGTGTACAGACCGCAAGCAAGTCCCTTGCACACAATTACTCTGCAATGTAACTGCATCTGCACCATTGAGATGTGTGCGCTTCAGAACTTTGGAAGAAGGGTAATATCAAATACAGCAATATTGTACTAATATTGTTTATAATGCACTGTAATGTAATATACTCCAACACTTAAAGCCTTTTAATGTTAAAACTTAAAACTTCTATAACGTATAATTACACTGTAAGATTAACCAAACCAAGGTCTCTTAATTATGCTGTGTAATGCTATGAAATGTAATATCACAAAGCGTAAAGTGCTCTCTGCCATATGCAAAACAGTCATGGCACCATAGCGTGGACTAATTTACCCAGTTTTGGTTTATGCTTAATTCTACATAATGCAGAGTGATGTCATGCTACCCTAACACAATTACCCTAATGCACCTAATTGGTAAATGCTAGGCTGCCAGATGCATGGATAGCCTAAGTAGAGCAAAGAAAGCTGGAAAGGATGACAAAGGAAGATGTCAAATGTTTCACTCTGGACTCTAGTCTCACAATTAACAAAGAAACAAAAGAACATTGAAGAGCGGCGTGAAATCAGTTGGGGATTTTTATCATAATGCTGCAAAGTATTTCTTTAAGTAGGGCCTTAATAGGTATTTGCACCTTTTTTATTATGCACAATATTTCTCTGAGAAGCCAATTCTCCACAGCAAATCCTCATTACCAAAAACCATACGCATAGAACTTCTCCCAAGAAGCATTCTTCGCATTGTTTATTTCTGAGATGAGCTTTTACAATGTACAGCAGTTAAAAACCGAATTGAAATAATAGTCAGTACCGCAAAACATGTCTTCTTTTTGGTGGACGTATGGGAACCCTCGGTCAATGACTCAATGCACTATGCAGAGATCACATCACCATCGGGGTAAATATTGCCTTTTTTAGCAAAAAATTCTATTCTATATTCTATTTCAGAAGCACTCTGAGAAGAAGGCACAAGAGAAAATATTCAGTTGCATTACACTGAATTACAATTGTTGCTTTAAAAAAATATGATCGTCACTACCGGATGGCTGGTCTCTACGGTCGAAGACACGCAAATCATACAGTTTGGCATGGTCACGCAAGAGTTCCTGTTGCTCCAGTGGATTTTGGATGCTGCTTCGCATGATTGCTTCCAAGCGCATGTCTGAGTAATAGATGTAACCTAAATAAAAAACAAATCGCCAGGGAGGGTAATGTGCCATGTAATGTAACCAGATTCTTACAAAGCATTAAAATGTGCATGTGTCGTCTTACAAAGTTGAATTGTATTAGTCTTGTATTGTATCAGATGCTGCAGCATAATTTGCATAAAACAAAGCTTACATTTGTACGTGTAACACATTGCATCAGAAAGAGCAATGAACATTTACTAGTACTGTGTTAATATTGTTAATTCATTCATTCATTCGGACATTTATATAGCGCTCCTTCAAGAAAAACTACTCAGAAGCGCTCCCAACTCCAGCGCGCACAAAAAGAACAGTTTTAAGTTTAGTAAGGAAGGATCCTGGTAGAGTTCCAGGGTGTAGGCGTAGCTCAAAAGGAAGGCCATTCCAGACCACTGGTCCAACCACAGAAAAGGCTCGATCCTTCATGGTAGTAGTACGAGCAAAAGGAACTAAGAGGACTCCACTATCAGCAGAGCGTAGCTGACGACGTCCTTGGATACCCAATGTAGAGCTGCATAATATATAATTCATAGTAACATATGATTTGGATTGCAGTTTTCAGACATATTGTATCTTGGGTTAACTCTTTGGAGGCTAAATAATTTTTTAGGATTATGTTCTATAGGCTGAATATATTTCCATATATCCCCTATATTTATATATATTTATGTATTTGCATAATGCATATGTATATTTATATATGCATATACAAATATGTGTATATATGTATATATATATGTATATATAAATTTGCATATATATACATATATATGTATATACATATATGTATATATACATACATATATGTATTTACACATACAAATGTTTACATCTGTATATACACGTGCATATATATATATATATGTATAAATATATATATATATATGTATATATATATGTATATATACTATTATTATTATTATTATTACATAAATTTATTACGCACGCAAGGTCACACCAAAGTGTGAATCTGAGGCGCGGATAGTTAGCCGCCAGAGGAAGATGCAGTTAAAGGTCAATGTGCTTGAAAGCCAAAGAGAAATAGTGAGTTTTGAGCCGTTTTTTGAAGGTAGGGAGTGAATTTGAGCAACGAAGAGAGAGTGGAAGGAGATTCCATTCTTTGGGAGCAGAGGCATGGAATGCACGTGAGCCCATAACAGTTCTGCATCGAGGTTCAGCTAAAAGACCCATGCTTGATGATCGCAGGCAACGAGGAGGAATGTAAGGAGTAAGGAGTGACTGAAGGTAGGGAGGAGTTCCGGTAGAGAGGGATTTGTAGGTTAAACAGGCCAATTTAAATTTAATCCTGAACTCGACAGGAAGCCAATGCAGCTGATGAAGCAAAACTGAAGAACTTGATCGTAGTGGGACACGCAGCACAACCCGAGCTAAGGAATTTTGGATGCGTTGCAGCCTATGTAGCTCATAGTCTGAAATGCCAACAAAAATCGCATTAGCATAATCAAGGCGAGAGGAAACAAGGGAGCAAGCTAAAGTCTTTGACATATCCTTAGTCAAAGCAGACCTAATATACATATATATGTGTGTGTTATATACATATACAAATATGTATATATGTATAATTGCATATGTATATCTATAAACATATATATACATATATACATATATGTGTATATAAATATTATATATGCATATACAGGTGTATATACTTATATATGCATATGTATACATATAATACGTATGTACGTAGACATGTTTATATGTATATATATATATATATTTATGTGTATATATGTATGTACACATTACACAAGTATTCATTATTATATGTATATATGTATATATAGATATATATATATACATGTATATATGTATATACATATATATACATATATGCATATATACATATATACATACATATACATGTATACATACATGTATATACATATATACCACTGTTCATATGTATATACAGTGTACGTATATATGTATACTAGCTGATCTACCCGGCGTTGCCCGGGAAATTTCGATTTTTAGTTCCCAGCCACCTCTGACCCCCGCTCCCACGCCGCCCTTCTCACCTCGTCTTACATCGGCCCCAACCCGATCCCACTCTGGTCGCCATTCCCACCTCGCCTTCTTCCATCGGCCCACCCGGTCCAACCACTTTGAGTGCCCAGCGCTGCCCGTGACATTTAGGTTTTCGGTCCAACCACAGTATAGATAACACTTATCTATACTGTGGTCCAACCCAGCTCACACCCATCCATGTTTGCGCTATTATAGTCAGCATTTTTGCGAAACCGCGTGTCAAAAGACCTGCCCTCGTCGAAAAAAATGAGGTTACAAATCTATTGGTTCGTTAAAAACCGATCGGCGAAAACTATTGTGTCTTAAATAGGCTAGTGATACATATACGGTATAGATATTAATTAACGCCACAAAGCGCTATAATTTTAAAATCGGCGGTGACGTCATTAATGTACTGGTTTCAATCATCAATAATTATATCATCGATGGTTTCAATGTCTGTTGAAAATATGGTTGAAAGCAAATAAAATGGCGTCTTAAACACAGCGTTAGGATTGGATGGAAAATGAAATGTTTCAATCTCGGGAAACGGTAAGATTTTTGGATCGCGAAGCCCGATAGTGTTCCCCGGTGATGCTAAAAAGTATTTTTGTAAATATTGAGAAAAATCGGTCAGGTGGATAAGAAGAAAATTGGTTCATTAAAATGTAACAACTTGATTTTATAGGTTTAGATTATAATACATATGCATACATATATGTGTGTATATATGTATATATATATATATGTATGGAAAGTTTGTATATGTATGTATACATGATATATATTTATATTATGCATAAACATAAAAATATATAGACATATACACATATTTATATATCCATAAATATATGTTAGAGCCCATCCCTGTTGATGTCGACTTTTGTCGACAACCGCCCTCTACCCCTAGTGTCGACTTTTGTCGACAACCGCCCCCAAAGAGTTAATATAGTCAATAAACAGGAACCCAATGTGAAATGTTGCCCATTCCATGGTGCCCATTCAAAAGGGCATTGGTTGCAAATAGCATTCCTGATAAACTTGTTCAAAATGAGCAGGGTTGTGATTCATTCATTCATTATTAGCATTTATATAGCGCCCCTTCAAGAAACTACTCAGAGGCGCTCCCAGCCACGGCAAAAGAAAAAAGATTTAAGGGACTTAAGGAATAAGGATTGACTGGTCAGGTGGAGGAGATGGAGGTTAGGGGGGAGGTCATTCAACCATGATCCATGCAAGGTCACTAAAGAAAAACACGCATACACATTGAAGGTTGACAGAAGTCACACATGACCATAAGAAATGTTACCTTCATGGATAGCCAATCCAAATGGGTGCGAGATTCTCATTCCAACTGGACTGACTGTTCTTACGTCAGATCCATCAAATCGTGCATTCTGAATTCTGCAGAAAAGAAACACCTGTGTGGACTAACACTGTTGTAAAGTAATGCATCAGAAAGGTCAATTCCGTAGTAGCCTAACCTGGCACTCTAATCCAATGATTGTTAGTTCAAGCCTGATCAGCAGACTCTGGTAACAGCCAAGCTTGTGAAGAACTGTCTCAAAGCTCAGATTTAGGGTTGCTGACCTTGCTCACACAATATAAGTTCAGCAAAAAATGCAGTGTTATAATGGAGTTGAAATATACCCAACTGCCCTAACTGCATGCTGCTACCTAAAAACCTCAAAGAGATGCTCTGTACTGGCTATCAGATGGCAAAAAAGAAGTATCTAAAATATTCCAGAAAATGCAATGCAACTTTGATGAAACACTGTCTGAAAAACTTGAAGATAATAAAAAAGAATTTAATTTTGTTCGAACAGTTGTTTTAAAGTTTTTAATTGAGAAACTATTAAAGATTAGCTAAATGATGACTTAGAAATGCCTATTCTGTATTCTGTAAAAAAACTATAGGACTAGAAGATTTTCTGATTATAAAATGCTAGCACCACATAACATTGCAGTATTGTGCACATGGTTAGACATCAGCATTTCATAAAATCAGCATAATCAAATTATATACACATATCTATACACACTAATATTTAATATGTTTCTAAGCATGCAAATCATGAGAAAATTTACATGCTACATTTATGCTGCTACAACTGAACAAAATGCAGCTCAAAGTGCGAAGTGTTAAAAAACAAAACTACTCATTTAACAGCACTGTGCAGACCTATCAAAAAATGCATCACACCACCAGATCCTTCTGCGCACTGCATCGATCGCCAAACCATTTGGCCATCCTAGTTCATGTGCACGGATGTATGTGACGTTTGTGCCGTCACCTAAAGCTCGGCCGATTCGAGCTCCTCGTCCATCAGCGCGCAGCCACTCGGTCCAAAAGAGCAATCTGTCGATTGCAGACACACACACAATCTCATACACAATTCATCAAACTTCAATTCTCCATTGAACTTAACAGACACTAAAGAGAACTTTTAACAGACACTAAAGAGAAAACTTAACAGACACTAAAGAGAAAACTTAACAGACACTAAAGAGAAAACTTAACAGACATTAAAGAGATTCATTCATGAAATATGTTGCATAAGATGACTTATTAATAAGTCCCATTGGTCATAAACCAAGTTACTGTTCAAGAAATAGCTGTCTTCCCACTCTCCTGAGGTTCTCAAATTGCACTATACAAATTGCCAGAAGCCACATGCAAAATCATAGGCTGTCCTATCAGGCTGGGATACCAATATGCGCATGATAAGTTAAGTTACTTCAGCTAAGAGGACTTGAAAGCAAATTTCTTACAAAGTGAAACGCTTCCCTTAAAAGTGAAATCGCTAGGACCTTCAGCCACTGACGGTTACTGCATGGTGTCTAGCTTTACTTTTCACATTAGCTGAAGGTGTGATATACTACAACCAGGGCTTAAAGTGTGCCTGGACGGTCATGGACGGCGTCCATGCACTTATTTTAAAATCTGATCGCCGTCCTGCCACTTATTGGCCAGCACTGACTGGAAAGGTAAGGGGCGCCCAGGCACTTCTTTTGGAAAGGTGAGGGGCGTCCAGGCACTTATTTTTCCACACTTTTAGCACTGACTACAACTAACCAAAGCATGCACCGATGCAGATTAGCAAACCAATCCCAGTTTAACCTTCCACGAACGACTGATTAATATGAAGCAATAAGCAAAATACTGCATTATCATTCGAATGTAATACACTTTTATGTTGCCACAGTCTTGGCTAATACCGGGTACCCTTAGGCACTAGGCAATGATAACAACCCAGCCGTGGGCAATTTCGTACAAGTGCATGTTCTATGCTGCAGGTTACCATAACATTTAAGGCACACTTTGAGACCAACGCTATTTTAGGTGACGGGTCTCACAATAAAGATGGTGGATCTCAGCTTAGAAACTGTACCAATTCTCAGATCTGGTGAGATCCTGTTGTATTTAACTAGTGGAACTAGTCCCAAAATTACATACTAGGAAGTTGCATACCCAACTGTCGGATGCATTATAATTGCTCGTGGGTTGCCGAGGTTTTTGACAATCTGCCTGACGTCCTGGAACTGTGGACTCCGGAGACGAATGACTCCAATGACCCCAATGGACGAACTAGTATATCCGGAGCTATCCGTGAAGTAAAGATTCTTCGAAGCCCAGTCCAAAGAAAGACCTTCGACAGTGCGGATGCCTCGTGTCAATACAACTTCAGCAGCTGAAAATAAGAACATAAAAAGACATATAAAAGAAAGTCCTCAGATGCAAAAAGGTTGCACACGGTTGCAGGTTTGATGCCACATGTTTAAAGAAGTGAGTTACCTGTGTGCACGTCTGAAAAGAAAATCCTCACATGCATGGAGTGAAAGTAGCACACCTGTCTACACAACTAACTACAGAAACTACAAAGTTCTGCATCAATGTATGAAATCCCATTTAAAAGTGAGGTCGCACACAAAGAATTGAAAATTCATACAGTGCATTTACTGAGAAGGCTTCTCAGCCGCTCCAACGTTTAAGTATTATTCATCTACACAAAAATATGATTGGACGAACCAAGTAGCAAGGAAAACAAATTAAAGTTCATATATACATACAGCAGCTTTAGAAATAAGAAACTAGAAACCAGAAACCTGAATCACAAAGAACATAAAACCTAAATTTCCAAGCAACAGCATATGTCAATATTTCCATTGCAACTGCAAAAATTAAGCTCTATATCTTATATAAATTCTTGGACCAGACATTGTAATGTACATTGTATTGCAATGTACCCAAGAAAAAGCTTACTAGTTACAAGGTTACATATAACATTACAGTAGTATGCTTCATTAAAAAACACAAACAAGACAGCAAAATAGTAGTTAGTTTTTATAAGACAACGATTACTTGTTGAGTTAAGCGCTCTTCGAAAGATGGTGTATTTTCCAACGTCCGAGTAGTAGATGTAGTTGTCAGCAGCATCGTAGTCAACAGCTATGAAGTTGGACTGTGGTCCGACGATGGGCACAATTGCCTCGGCACTCGGTCGCAGTGAAACTCCACGAATCGCATTCTGACTAGTGTACAGCAGGAATGTGTCAATTGCTGGAAACAATTAACAGATACCGCAAACGTAAAACTGCTGTAAACAATTTAACAGATAGCGTAAATGTAACATCTAGGATTCTCACAGTACTGTATTTTATTATTGCAGCGTACTGAAACATTGATATACAGCGGCTCTAATAGGTTCAGTGGTGCTACCAGTGTGCAAGGCCACGAGAGAAGAAATCTGTTCTGAGAAAAGCAGAGAAGGATGGAACCTGTGGCTTCTCTATAGGAGCCAATCGACCAACGCTTCAGTTTGATCAGGATGCATGCCGCTGGGCAGCTCTAAACAAAAAGGTTTCCATACTAAATCTGCTAAGTAAACAAATTAATAATATAGTGAGGAAACGAAAAAGACTGGGCAACTAAAAAACTTCCCAATTTAAATGCATGTAGAGTCATTGAGATAATTATGAATCGCACTGAATTCCAAGAATGGCTTTGCTTTCTTGCTCCTCTCTGCACACGTATTCTCATCATGAAAAAGAAAGATATAAATGAGTTCTGCTCTACTAAAGCCATAGAGAACTCAGAGACAGAAAGAACTGCACCTCTGCAGCTGCTCTGATCATCGTTGATCTCAAATCCAGTTCGACAGAGACATCGGAAACCGATTTCAAGACCGTCTTCGGTGGGTGTCATTACGCACGTCTGCTCACATGATGAGTTGTTGCAACTGTTGCGAGCTGTTGCCAGAAAAATCGACAGTAAGGAACAAACTGAACTGTAACACAGCATGATTAACGTTTGAAAAAATTAACACAAAAACTTCTACATACCTATCGCAGTTGCTACACACACCCACACACAACTACCCACAGATACACACACTTTTACTACAATTTACCACAGATTTCATATTGCACCAACATACGAACTCAGCTCTAACGTGCAAGAGGAAAAAATATACGTTTTCAATTTCTTAAGAAATGAGAGAAGAGGCACAGCTGTGTCCTCAACACTAATGGAAGTGAGTGTCAAAGGTGCAGACCAATGTGTGTGTGAAATGGCTGGAAACCACAAGATAGGACGGGGAAGAACAGTGAACAGAGATAGAGGAAGCTGATCTTGTGTTCATCCTGGTGGGATTGAGCATGTGTAGAACGCACAAGTCAGTACTTAAGGTAACTCAGTTGCAAGCCCAAGAAGCGCCTAGCAAACAAGGACCACTGTCATAAGTTAGGTGATGTTTAAGTCCTAGCAAACAAGGACAACTGTCATAAGTTAGGCGATGTTTAAGTTCATTTAGGAACCAGTTCATCCTTATGTTCACGATGATCATGAACAGAACAGATGAAGACGTTTCAATTTAGCATCTGTTGAAAACAGACGTGAGCATAATATATGCACTTTGTCTCTTGAAATTTATATAGCCCCTTTAAGGAACATAGATGTTATGTAGCCTACTGTGGAGATAATGTCAATTGTAATTGTACATTTATATTTATATTTTTAATGTCATGTAGGAATTGCATAAAACTTTTTTTAAATAAACAATGCACGAGCACTCATGCAATGAATGCGGTAGTGTTTACAATGCAATGCAATGTAATTTGATATTGTACCTTCTTACAAAGTTCAAAAGTGCACACGCACCTCTACTGTAACAGTGCAGCTGTAAATTATATTGCAGAGCAATTTCATGATTGAAGGACTTGCATAAGGTCTCTACACATTAACCACCTCGAACAAGGATCGAACCCGTTACAGGATGACCACTCTAACCAATCGGCCACCATGTCTTATACGCTGCTTGGGCATGATTCAGAGCATCGCGTATTGCCCTTACAGATGCTGTTCATGCACATAAATAATAAATAAAATGAACAGCTTCCAAGTTTAGCAGGCACAATGCAAGAATGTCTGGTCTAGAGGAAATTTCTGGTTTATTTTATCGCCAGAATGCATTTCAGTAGACTGGAAATCCTATAACCCACATTGTCTTCCTAGTGACCTCTAATTTATCGTATGACCTTTAGTCTAACTTCATTTAAACGGAATTCAAACAATTTCTGTTCAAAACAGGGACTTACAACTTGGCTGAGTCAGCTGGTGGCTAACAACCACATGCTGAGGTCGCTGGCTCATTCCAGAACCATTGACGATAGAACGAAGTGTAGTCTGGCCATCATAAACGTTCATTCTCATCAGAGCCATTCGAGTGGTATCCGTGAAGTAGACGGAATTCTCAAACAGCGACAGGTCAAATAGGAGCGGAATATATATTCGTGACTGAATGATTACACGCCTGAAAGAAAGAAACCAGTAAACAACATTTGGTCTCCGGGTTTTAGCAGCAGTGGGGTACCAGTATGTTCAGTGCCTTGTGACCGGATGGTTGAAGGTTTGAATCTACCTCAAGCTACTGATTAATCAATCAATCAATCGTAATTTATATAGCGCCCCTTAAAGGTACCTACTCAGAGGCGCTCCCGGCCGAGATCAAGCGAAAAAAACCAGTCTTCAACAGTTTGTGGAATTGAGAAAAGCTTGGGAGGTATCGCATCTATAGTGACCCTAGGTATACTTGTACATTGTACAAGTGACTTACCCATAATTGCCTGTAAGGAAGGAAAGGGAAACCACCTCACTCCCCTCATCTCCGGGTGGCATAAAGCCAATAAACCTGCCTTCAGACAAATAACTCATCAGCATCATCATACAGCTCAGACCAAACCAGAGGTTGTGGCGTCACTGGAAAATCAGGTACAAAGTGCCTAAGGGTGCAGAAAATGCTTTTGTATAAAACTCTGGGTATCAAGTTACTGATGTATCTGTCAGGAAGAGAGGGAGATACCCAGGACAGAGTGCAGAGCTGCTGGAGTGGTGGGGTGGGGTGGGGGTAATAGTCTAGGCTTGGAATCTCAAAATGACACTGTTAGAAGCAAATCATGTAACAATTTGCTAACCGGTGTTTCTAGACTAATTTGACCCTCCTGAAAACGAAAATCGCGGTTAGCAAGCTGGATTTTTAGCCGTTTCATGGGAAAACAAGATGGCGGACAAAATGTCTGCCAATTGCTTCAAATGACCAAAAGTAAAATAATGTATGTGATAGGAACACGGTTTTAGACTCTAAATTAAGATGACAGGGTTCAAGGAATGCAATGGAATCAAAGACATATATGTAGCACTGCAAGAAAATCAAAATGGCTGACAAAATGGCGGCCAGAATCTTAAATGGCTGTAAATGAAGCTATGTATGCAATAGAAACATGATTTCATAGTCTAAATCAACATTTTCGAGGTCAAGGAATGCGATGGAACCAAGGTCACATATGTGGCACTGCACGAAAACCAAAATGGCGGACAAAATGGCCGCCAGAATCTTAAAACGGCT
Organism: Lumbricus terrestris; assembly: GCA_949752735.1. NCBI lineage: Eukaryota > Metazoa > Annelida > Clitellata > Crassiclitellata > Lumbricidae > Lumbricus > Lumbricus terrestris. The sequence continues at coordinate 60,736,897 of OX457038.1, forward strand.
ATAGGTGAAGTCAAACATGCAATGGAATCATGATTTCAGGATTTAAGTCAACATATTCGAGGTCAAAGAATGCGATGGAACCAATATCACATATGTTGCACTGCAAGAAACCAAAATGGCGGACAAAATGGCGGCCACAATCTTAAATGGCTATAAATGAAGTCATGTATGCAATAGATTATAGAAATACAATTTCAGAGTCTAAATCAACCTTTTCGAGGTCAAGGAATGCGATTGGGCCAAGGTCACACATGTAGCACTGTACAAAAACCAAAATGGCGGACAAAATCTTAAAACGAGAATCTTAAAACGGCTATAGGTGAATTCAAGTATGCAATAGAATCATGATTTCAGAGTCTAAATCAACATTTTCGAGGTCAACGAATATGATGGAACAAATGTCACACATGTAGCACTGCACAAAAACCAAAATGGCGGCCAGAATCCTAAAATGGCTGCAAGTGAAGTCATGTATGCAATTGGAATTTGATTAAAATTTTTACCAGGTCTTTGCGAGATTGCATCTGGGGCCTGTGCTGTGGGATTTATCTACAATGTTCTCTTATTTGGCCATATATGATCATTCAAATTATCACAATTCCCTCAGCAGGTCTTAAACGAAGGAGCGTTCGTTAAAAGAACACCGACGAAGTTATCAAGCAGCACCTTATCACAGCGTATCAAGCTGACTATCTCATGGATCTAGCACCAATATCGTGCCATGAGCTTCCCTCAAAACCAGTGGCATTGGATGCTTTCTGAAAAGATAACTTGCCCGGTCAGAAACTTTTTAACAGAGGCATAGTATTTATTTATTTAGAATATTTTATGTAGGGCCTCTTCAAGGTATGCTACTCGGTATCACTCCCGACCTTATAACCACGACTGAATAAGACAGTTTTTAGAATCTTAAGGAACGAAGTGGAGTGACCCATGGACAATAAGCGCTGTGAAAAGGGGTGGACATTTCAGGTTGTGGAACCAGCCACAGAAAATTAACATTGCTGTCGAATAGCAGAAGCTCAGCTTGGTTCGCCAACCGAAGAGTGGATCGACGCTGGACACCCGAGTTGGAAAACAGAGTTCTTGCAGAGGCTAGTCCCTCAAAGCACTGCCTAAATAGCACACGGACCATGTAGGCAATACGCTGCTGGAAACGGAGCCAATGCTTGACATCTGCATATAATAGGAGACATGACCAAATTTTGCGATAGGCTATGCCCAATAAATCGTGTCGCAATTAATAGGACCCGTTCCAGATAATTATTGATAGACAAGCAATGGCACAAGCAATAGGGACCCTCCAAAGGCAACGACATTTGGTGACCTGGCACTGCTGGCAGATACAATGGTTGCCAGTGTAAAGGTACTTATCGATTGGCTAGCAAGAGGGTCAATAATTATTGTCTTGGATAGATATACTGGACCTGGACATTGCTTATAATAATATTATAGTGGAACCATACAGAAATGGTGACTATGACCACAACTTCGTCATTGTATTGAGTCTTGAAAGAGCGGTACTCCGTTGTCGGAAAATTGGCTGAATGTTCTTGGTGTGCCTGAAAGCAAAGCTGATCTAGCTTCATTCCTGTCTGTTCAGCTCTCAACAGCCACATGTGGACATTTGAAGATATGGACGAAACTGTTGCTGGTGGTTCCGTGAAAGAAGAAAATGTGTTGCCTACTACTGAGTGTGTGCCTTATATTTTACGATATTTGGGTGATGGTGAAAATATCAGCAAAACGGAAGTTCATCCAATTCGCGCAACTATGAAGAAATCTATTGGCCTTTCATGCCGTAACTGGATATGATGTGACATATTTAGCAAGAATCAAATTAAAGAATGCATGAATAGTCCACTTGGAAACTTCTTACATGCCTTTCACATTGGCAACATTTCCTTATAAGCTCATCACCAAATTGCAAGTTGGGAAAGGCCTATCTTCCATATATTTATGCTCAGACACCATCTTCATCAAGACGGACTGCGGTGGAAGGAGCTACTCTTTACTAGTGTGGACTGGCATTGGTCCTGCGCCACAGTCACATTATAGAGTTTGTCTGCTGCAAATCATGCAAAGTTAACAAGCGTAGCATCAAGCCCTGCTACTATCGAAGTGCATGTGATCTTGCCATGTATAGGCTACTTACATACAATTGCATGAACAGCAACAATGCCATGTATACTTACATACAATTGCATGAACAGCAACAATGCCTGAATTAACATTACTCTACATGTATAAGCAGTCAAGTCATGAAACATTGGAACAATTGACAGGACAAGTTATGAAACATTGAAGCATGAATATCGCGCTAACAATAGTTAAACTGCAGTGCTATCATAAGATACTAAAATATTTCCACTAGACAATTTCACTGCATTAAGCTCAATGGTATATAAAAGATAGAATGTGACTTTCTTGGAATTATTCGACCAAGAAAAGACTAGTCCTATCTCAAATCATGTCTCTTATCACATAATATATTCAGTACATCATTTACTGCCAGTCAAAACTTTTGTCCAACATTTTCATTTTTGGTTTCTGGCAGCGTCACATACGATATCATGCGACTTTAATTAAATCACATTCATTCACTTGGGAAATTTTCATTTACATTCTGGAATCATATTTCCATTACAGAACTCACTAATAGCCAATTCAAGGATCTGGCCTTCATTTTGTCCACCACCTTGGTTTTCTTGCAGTATAACATATGTGATATTGGTTCCATCGCATTCTTTGACCTCGAAAATGTTGACTTAAACGGTAAACCCTGAAAATTCAATTGCCTACTTGACTTCACCTATGACCACTTTAAGATTCTCGCCGCCATTTTGTCCGCCATTTTGGTTTTTGTACAGTGCTACATATGTGACCTTGGTTCAATCGCATTCCTTGACCTCGAAAATGTTGATTTAGACTCTTAAATTATATTTCTATTGCATACATGACTTCATTTATAGCCATTTAAGATTGTGGCCGCCATTTTGTCAGCCATTTTGGTTTCTTGCAGTGCAACATATGTGATATTTGTTCCATCGCATTCTTTGACCTCGAATATGTTGACTTAAATCCTGAAATCATGATTCCATTGCATATTTGACTTCACCTATAGCCGTTTTAAGATACTGGCGGCCATTTTGTCCGCCATTTTGGTTTTCGTGCAGTGCCACATATGTGACCTTGGTTCCATCGCATTCATTGACCTCGAAAATGTTGATTTAGACTATGAAATCATGTTTCTATTGCATACATAGCTTCATTTACAGCCATTTAAGATTGTGGCCGCCATTTTGTCAGCCATTTTGGTTTCTTGCAGTGCAACATATGTGATATTTGTTCCATCGCATTCTTTGACCTCGAATATGTTGACTTAAATCCTGAAATCATGATTCCATTGCATATTTGACTTCACCTATAGCCGTTTTAAGATACTGGCGGCCATTTTGTCCGCCATTTTGGTTTTCGTGCAGTGCCACATATGTGACCTTGGTTCCATCGCATTCATTGACCTCGAAAATGTTGATTTAGACTATGAAATCATGTTTCTATTGCATACATAACTTCATTTACAGCCATTTAAGATTGTGGCCGCCATTTTCTCCGCCATTTTGGTTTCTTGCAGTGCAACATATGTGATATTGGTTCCATCGCATTCTTTGACCTCGAATATGTTGACTTAAATCCTGAAATCATGATTCCATTGCATATTTGACTTCACCTATAGCCGTTTTAAGATTCTGGCGGCCATTTTGTCCGCCATTTTGGTTTTCGTGCAGTACCACATATGTGACCTTGGTTCCATCGCATTCCTTGACCTCGAAAATGTTGATTTAGACCAGCGGTTCTCAACCTTTTTAGTTCGGCGACCCCTTGGTAACATTTCGAAACTTGTGACGACCCCAGCAACAAAATTGATTGAGTTGCCCCCTTTCACTGCATTTTGTCGCCATTTTTCATTGTCGTTAATTTTCACCCTCATAATTCGAAAACTGCTTGAAAAATTGTATAAGTTTCCAGGCTTTTGCGATTCTGAGAGTTGCCCATATTTTGGTAGTTTGAAGTCGAGCTTTCACAAGTCTATTAGACTTCTGAAACTAACAGCCGCCTTGCTGTGTTGTTCTTGGAACTCTACAATCGCTCTGTCTCAAATTTGCCTTCTTGGCGTCATCGGCATGCAGTGGCGTAGGCAAGGTTGGTTTCGGGGGTTAAAACCCCCCATTGGCTCCGGAAAAGGTTTTTTTAAGGTTATTTTTCCATTTCAGTAACAAAAAATAGCAAAAAACAGGGTTTCCGGCCATAAAACCCCCATGAAAAATTCCTGGCTACGCCACTGTCGGCATGTAATTGCTATAGGCCTACAATACATGCTACAACTGTTTAAAAAATAGCTAGGCTTCTGTGAAAACTCGTCAATAGTTACTCTTTTCTTAACACTCAGTTCAACTAGCTGATTTTTGTTGTGAGGCTATCAATTTCGTAAACTTTGCTTGTGTTCTTTAGAATGCGCCGAGCAAAGGGAGGGGTTTGAGGGGGAGATGTGCCCATACCATTGTCGAATATGATTTGAATTTCCACACTGCAATGGTAGCATTTTAGGCAGTCATTTTAATGACATTTTTGGTCGTTTCAGTACTAAAAGGCCCTAGTCGTGGTTTAAGACTTCGAAAGTTTCCATCCCATTGTTTACAAATTTTCATCTTAACAACATTTCTCATAATTTCAGTGCTGAAATGCATGGATTAAGAATAAGAAATACCCTTCCCATTGTTTGATTATTTTAATTTCCACATTTAACCTACATTTAAAATTTAAAATGTCAAGACTTTATCGGACTAATTAAGTAAAAATTCATTATGAGTTGTCATAGTGTAGTAGATAGCGCTGAAATTGCTACTAGACTACATATTTTACACATTTCTCAAGGGTCCAGGCGACCCCTGGCAAATCGTCAGGCGACCCCCGTGTGGGTCACGACCCACAGGTTGAGAACCTCTGATTTAGACTATGAAATCATGTTTCTATTGCATACATAGCTTCATTTACAGCCATTTAAGATTCTGGCCGCCATTTTGTCCGCCATTTTGATTTTCTTGCAGTGCTACATATATGTCTTTGATTCCATTGCATTCCTTGAACCCTATCATCTTAATTTAGAGTCTAAAACCGTGTTCCTATTACATACATTATTTTACATTTGGTCATTTGAAGCAATTGGCAGACATTTTGTCCGCCATCTTGTTTTCCCATGAAACGGCTAAAAATCCAGCTTGCTAACCGCGATTTTCGTTTTCAGGAGGGTCAAATTAGTCTAGAAACACCGGTTAGCAAATTGTTACATGATTTGCTTCTAACAGTGATTTCTAGAGCCCTTTTGAGATTCCAAGCCTAGACTATAAAAGCAGCTGCTTTAAGGGCAATAACCTCTATAATAAATCTGTTCAACAAAGTAAAGTTCAAAATGCTATTTCAAGACCACTGCTCCACTAATGTCCTTTTTGATGAATTATATAAAAAACAAACACTATTAAATTGCCTCATCCAAAAACCTGAGATCAATCCAAGACAAGTCAAGAATGGCGAATGCATAAATGTATCAAAGGGCAATACAGACGTGGTTTCCCAATTGCACTACATCAATTCAGTCTACTAGCACAGTAGCTTGCTCTGTAAGGATGAGTGCAATCTTACAGCATCAACATTCTCTACACAAACCCTGAAATCTAATCAGCTCACCCAAAAATCTAATATCATTTTATACAGAGTAATGTATTTAGCCCAAAGTAATGTAATTTAGGGCAACGCAAAGAGATGCACTGCAAGATGAAGTTATGCAAATGATAGACTGCACACAGTGATACAATGCGATTCGATGCATCAATGCAGTTTGTTTGTATTTGTTTGTATGTGCACTTGTTATAGCGCCCCTTCAAGCTCTCTACTCAGAGGCGCTCCCGACTGCAGAGCGGACACTGCATCGGAGTTTCACGCCGAAGCGCTGAGCAATTGCGAGTGAAGGACTTGCCCAAGGTCCCTACGCGGCGACGTGAGGTGGATTCGAACCTCGAACCTTCCGGCTTCAAGGCAACGACGCCACCACAACACCACCGCGCCCCACAAAGTTTTTATATAATTACAAAGCATCGCAATGTAAGGTAATGTACGGAGATGCTGACCAGTCAGAACCATTGTAGTCAATGGAAGAAATCTGGTTCTTGACAGGTTGCGTAAAATAGATCCGTTTATTCAATCGGTCAAGAGTCATCTTTGTCTGCTGGTTAAAGTCGGTGCTCTTGAAGAGGTAACGCATCCTCGATCCATCCATGGCAGCAACTCCAATTCCAGCAAAGTACTTTTCCGACCGACGCATCATGCCGCTGCCAAGCTGAAAGAAAAATAGCAACCTGCAACAGCAAAACAGATTCATTTTAAAGAAACGTTCCAAGAATAAGACAAAAAATTTCATTTAATTACTTTGTTAAAGAATTCCACAAACACAAAGTAAATCAGCATAAGAAATGTCAAACTTGCACCAAAATCACTAATCTTCAATTTTTATAATATATATATATTTATTAGTACTTAATAATTAATTAATAATAATTAATTGGCAAGCTTTATTTCTTTTATTTTTTAATAATTAATTGGTAAGCTTCATTACTTTTATTTCTTTAAAAATTTGTAACAAGGAAACTAATTATATTCTACTTATGAAATAAATACATTCACAATAAATAATGAATTAATGAATATAATTCCAATTGCATAATTATATTAAGATAATTTTCCCTTGATAATGCATTAATAATCATTGTTGTCAAATATCTCTGAAGTTCTCTCATCAGTGCAATGCAATGTACTGAAAACAATTTGCTTGGAACTGTGCCTACGAGGTAGCATACATTTCTGCATGGTATACATTCAAGAGTAAATTGTATACGAACAGAGAGCTACAAAATACAATAGATCAAGCAATGTGATTCCATTCCTCCTCAGTCCTCACTAGAGGCGCAACAGAACAGCAGGATGCTACAACAGAGGTCTCAATTCCAAATTTGTAATTTCAATCATAATTTAATTTTCCAATTATTGATGTGCAATTGACTCACCTTAAAAAGAAAAACAAGTATTTAAATAACTAGATAATGAGCCTAATTACAAAACAATCGATGTCACTAAAAAATTATTTAGAATAACAAGTACTTAAATGACTAGATAATAAGCCTAATTACAAAACAATCGATGTCACTAAAAAATTTATTTAGAATAACAAGTATTTAAATAACTAGATAATAAGCCTAATCACAAAAGAATCGATGTCACTCAAAAATTTATTTAGAATAACAAGTATTTAAATGACTATATAATAAGCCTAATCACAAAAGAATCGATGTCACTAAAAATTAATTTAGAAAAACAAGTATTTAAATAACTAGATAATAAGCCTAATTACAATTTAACAATCAATGTCACTTAGTAATTTACAAGTTTAATATTGAAATGAGACATATTAAAAATGCAAAAAGAATTATTTTAATCAATGGTTTGCACTTACCCGCGACCTGGGTCGAGATCAACATCAACAGGTTTCAAGAGGTAACTAAGAATGTTCGTCTGGATTCCGGAGTCGATGGAAACGACGTCAATGCGTTCACCGACCTTGTCAACGACGTACAGATTGTTCGCAACCCAGTCCACCGCAACCGCTGTAGCTTCCAGGAAACCAGCGAGGGGTAACTGGCGATGTCGATTACGGTCGAGTGACGTTTCGTACAACTACAAAGCATGAAAAAAGTTCCTGAATAAATTAAATGAATGAAAGTCAAGAGATAAAAATTGCAATCATACCTGTAAGTGCAATCACAAATCAGCTAGCGTTTTTTAATCACATATGTTTTGCAGCTAGCCTACATCCACATGGACGAAACAACATGACTGGCAAGTCTGATAAAGTCAGGTCGAATTTCAGATCTAATTGCATTTTAGTCTACTTGCAATATAGGCAGTTTTATACAAAAACTGGCACCCCACGACGTTATTAGTCTGGTGCCTATCAATTTCTAATACCAAACACATTTGAACATTTTTCCAGCATTGTAACTTATAAGTACTCAGCAAATATGATCAGTTAATGAAAATGAGTAGTCAGTACATAGGTATTACAGCAAAACTGGGGATCTAAGGTGCGATTATTTCCAATATACATACAATACATTACATGTATATATCACTTCACTCAGTTCCTAAGGCTCGATACCTCCTAATATATTATGTATATATATTATACTAATATTATATATATAATATATATATGACTCAGTTCCTAAGGTGCAATTACTTCTAATACATGAATAAATATATACAATATCAACATAATATATATAATATATTATATAAATATTATATATATGTATATATACAGTATATGCAATTATGCATATATATCTCTTCAATCCGTTAGCTATACTGCACGACTTCAGAACAGAAACAATTCTGATTAATTTTGCTTATAGAGCAGAATGGACTTTGATGTTGCCAAACATTTACTGTATCCTTGCAAGGGTATCCTTTAAGGTAAACAAAGCAGGCAGTCAGTCTGGAGCATCTCCCGACTTAATCAAAGCAAACAGTTAACAGAAAACGGTTTTATCTTTAATCCACTGCATGAAAGATGATCTCTTCAGATTACGTTGGAGAGATAAACATGTTTCTACAGAACATAAAAATATGTGGTCTATTCGGTTTCACTAACAAGCGCTTAAAACTATCGACCTATGCTTCTGGAACGCAATAAAGAGGGCAAATGCTCTACAGCAAAATTCTATACAAGGGAAAAATGGGAACTAGTCTTTCTCCTCTTCCATCTTCTTTTTCTGTTGCTCCTTTTCCTACTTGACTCCACATCTTCTTCCCTCACTTCTTCCACCACCTCCTCTTCCTGAATCTTCTTCCTTTCGATGTTGTCCTTCTCAGCTCATTCCTATATTCTTTCTCTGCTTTCCCAGACATCACTTTCCTCCTCTTCCTACGCTACTCTTCCTCCCCCTCTTTCTTTTACTCGTCCTCCTTCTACACATCTTCCTATTTCGAATACCATCCCTCTCTTGTATGTATATACTCTTGTATGTACAGGGTGGCTCAATAAAAAATGTCCCACCGGATAAAATGCGATATCTTCGCAACCGATTGAACTTTTTCTGCGAAAATTGTCCAATTTGCAGGGGAATGAATTTCCAACAATCCCTGAAAGTTTCATTTGAAACTTTTCATGTTTGCAAAAGTTACAGCTGTTTAAACTTTCAATTTCGTTTTTTCAAATTTCCGCGGAAAAATTAACGTCACTTGTAGGTTTCCATGTCAAATGATATCACTTTTCACTACGACCTCAGAATTCCGTTTTGCAGTTTATTGTAAGGTATAATGGGAGTGTCCACTCGCTGCTTTAACACGAGCTCGAATTCTTTTTGTGAAGCTCAGTATGGCCTTGTTGACCAGGTCTTGTGGCAACTGATCCCACATTAACAACAAGACTTCCTTCAGCTAGCCAATGTTCTCCAACTTGGGACGAAATGTCTTACAGCGTTCCAGCATAGCTCCACAGACGTGATAATCAAGAGGGTTAAGGTCTGGCGAGTCTGTTGGTCATTCATCTTTGCCAATAAATTTACTGCAGTTGATGGCAATAAGGTATACCGTCATCATAATCAACCTTACCTCGCGAGCAAGCAGGCACACTGTCCTGCTGGAAAATAAAACCAGATGTTAAAGCATAATCTGCTGACTTCAATGAGTCTGGATAAGAGAGTTCAATGATAAGTTTGACATCTAGCCCACTGAATGGGAAGACGTGCAGTCTTTCCTTGCAGCCGTAACACACGCCAGCAGATCTAATGCCGAAAATATGATGCGCTTTGCAAACTTGACCCTTTCGACTACCATGCGAATTTTGTAAAAATCGCGCTTTTCCCCGGGAGATAACTTCCCGCTTCTCTTCCGACATCTGACCTCCATTACATATGCATAAACACGTTTGCAGATAGCCTTCATTGTGCTCAGGCTTCACTTTTCACTGGGTATTTTTGCTATGATCACGCGATGTCCCAGTCTCTGTTCACGCAGCGTCCGATTCCCATTTTCCCATCCGCAGAAACTTTTGCCCATGACGTTCAGTTACAGATTCACATCTTGAGGCCTTAATATATTAAATATCACCAATTAGTAGCAGCTTGCTTCATAAACAGCTATTTTATAGCTCTTAGTGAGGTTGTATGACATCATCATCATTTTGTGTGTTGTAATTTGCAAAGAAATCTTAAAGAAATCACGTGTATTAGAACGTGATTCTGCGGAAATTTGAAAAAATGGAAAAATATTTTTGCACAGCTGTAACTTCTGAAGTAATGCAAATTCATTATTGAGATTTTCAGGGATTGTTGCAAATTCTTTCCTGTATAAATCCTGCTATTTTCACAGAAATATCTCGATAGGTTACGGAGAAATTGCATTTTAGCTGGTGGGACATTTTTTATTGAGCCACCCTGTATATATGTATGCATATATGCTTGCATGCATGTATGCATGCATGCATGTATAACATTGCTTGTATGTATATATATATATATGTATGTATGTATGTATGTATGTATGTATGTATGTATGTATGTATGTATGTATGTATGTATGTATGTATGTATGTATGTATGCATGTATGTAAATATGTATACACGAATCGATTGCACACATGTATAGACACATGCTGAATTACACTTCATCACAGCGATCAGCCTATCAGTTGCAACGTCAATCAGCCAGGCCACTGTTCTCCCAAAAACAGTCAGCAAACCCGTCAAAAGTGACCAGCCAACCAGTCAGTCAGTTATTCTACCTACACTGCATTTATTTGCGTATGCTGGATTCGCATCTCACGTGATACTGGGTGCATAAATGCAGATCTCTGAAAGTGTTTAACAGCTGGCAGATAGGAAGAGCCATAATGCAGCAGAACTGATTGCTTGAACAGACAGAAAAGCTTCACAAATAACAAACAGTTCCTCGGCCATTGCATTCATCCGCTCTTGTGAGAAAAAGTACTCAATCCACAAGACAGAGAATCCTGCCAGGCTACCTATCATGATTCATTAAGTCTAAAAGTCTGTTGAAGAGTATGGCTGGTTGATATATATCTTTAGCTTCAGTTAGTTGTGCATAGACCAAGTGTTAGACATGCCTGTATCAGGTTTCTACTGATTGATTGATTTTATATTCTCCTACCTTTAGTCTATTTCACATATACACTTAGTCATCATATACAATATAATGCATGTGCGCTTGTAAGATGGTAACAAAGGTTACTTACTTCTTGTATACCTACTTATCTAAAAGCAATCGAGCAGCTGGTCAGTGAACCAATTACTTAAACCAGTCACAGGACCAATTAAATAACATATTAACTAACAGGTCATTAAGCCAGTCAAATAACCACTTAACCAAAGTGGCATAGTAAAAAAGTCAGCCATAGCACTATAGCAGCATTACCTTCACTCAAGTGACAGTTGGGGTCAAACACTCATTCATTCATTCATTCACTCAACCACTCATTCCTTCCAGCAGTTATACAGTGCCCATTCACAATGTCTACCCAAAGCCGCTGAACAATGGTTGTGATCAAATCCCTGCTCATCCATGGCAAAAGAAGCTCAACTTATAAAAGTCCCATGGAAACATCCCTTTGCCAAAAGGTCATGCAGTATCGCAAACTTTTTAACCTTGTTTTCACTGCCGATCCAGTAGATCATCTGCTTGTCATGATGGATGTCGAAGTCCACAATCCCCGGAGTGGCGATCACAGAAGAGGGGGACGGGGTAGCAGCCGAGGGCGTCAGGCTCCATATAACGTTGTCATAGGAATAGTACAGAACAGCAGGAATGGCTGCAACACACACAGGACTCAGCTAACAGTTTCATCATAATCTTATTGAATTTAATGGCAGTAGGTACAGTTTAATCCAGTGGTTCCCAACCCGTGGCCCGCGGGCCAAAAGTGGCCTGCCAGGTTTTAAAAATGGCCCTTGTCTTTCAAATAATTAAAAAAAATTATATGAAAAATTGACAATTTGGACAGAATAGAACACATAATAATTGTTTATTACAAATTATTTTATTTTGACATCTATAAATAACATAAAACATTCTATTTTGAATCAATTATAACAATTTTGTATGCTTTCAGTTAATTAAATATTAACCTTGTGGCCCCTAATGTCCTTCAACTAAGAAAAAGTGGCCCTCGTGTCTTCCTACTTAGAAAAAGTGGCCTTAAAGTCAAAAAAGGTTGGGAACCACTGGTTTAATCCAATGACTTCCATAGTGCTGTTATCATGATGCGTATGGTATACAAACCAGTCAACAAGTCAGGGATCTGCTAGAAAAGCTGAGTCAAAATACACGGTGCCAAGAAAACCAAGAAAAGGTCTAAGGCAGCTACCTGGTTGGAAGAGTTGAATTTATAGTCTAGGCTGAATGACATAATGTCATTGAGCAAATGACAGATCATGAGGAACTGGCATTGAATTCCGAAGTATTTGACCAGTCACCAAGACATCCGAATGCTAACAGCTGCTTCAGTGGTCTAGAGGTTAAGCTTTCACAAAAGAACATAGGTCAAAGTTTCTGCTTATTACCTGTGCAATGATATACCGGTAATAGGTTTGTAAGTTAGTACTGAAAAGTCATATAGCATCTTGTGAGAACCTCTTGTAATCTCAGTTATCACCAGTTAAAATGATGACATAGTTTGATAAGAATTATATAAGAATTATGCATACAAAGTAAAAAATTGGTGAAAGATACAACTTTTATCAAGAGTGTTCACTGTTCAGATATTCCAAAAAGTGCTACATGAATTCCAGATGCATAAATACACATTGTCCATATCAGTTCACTCAGTACACTAACAACATCAACAGAAAAATATGTTCATACTAATCTCCTAATCATACTATTTGCACAGCATACTACACGTAACCACTATCCACAGTACACTGTCCACAGTATCTGCAGAGTGTACTAACCACTGCCCGAAGTACAAGTATGGCCATTGGAATGTAGTCGATACCCTGTGTAACAGGAACAGTTGAAATGACCCACAGCATTTTCACATAATTGATCACAAACGCCCCAGTCGTTGCACTCGTTGTAATCTGAACAGACAACAACAACAGAGATGACAACGCCGGTTAAGCAACAATCAAGACTATGAATGCTCCTAGTACTAAGAACTCACCATCTATCAATTAGGGCAACACAGTTTGTCAAAGTAGAGGAAGAGTAGTGCCTTAAACCACAACTTTAATTACTATCCTATTATTAAGTAATTAAATAAAAACATCAATGCCAATAAGAGATTCTTAGAGAAAAAATTTTAAAAGGGGAAAAGAATAAGAAACAGAGGAATAAGTAGAAGAAGAGCAGATCGTCAAGCAAAGTCAAGAGGAAGTCAATGTTTATGAATGCCAGTGGATTCATTTTTATGTAGGGCACAGGTGGCAAATTCTCCTCTTTGCCACTTGATCTTCTACCAGACAGTAGGCCTACTGAAGTGATGCGCTCGCTTTTACAGTTGAGCTTTCTAAAAGGCGCTCAAGGACCAGATTTATGTGGAAGTATATGATCTCAATGGCTGGATTTTGAATTCCCAACATCTGGGTTAAGAGTTCAGCACGATAATAACTAGGCTGACTGAAACACGTAATAAAAATAAAAGTAAGAGCACTTCTTAATCCCAACCAATGATGGCTTCGTTAGAACACCATGATCTCAGCCCTGCCCCCAAACTGAATCCTTGACCCTATTGTCTGCATTAAAAAAACCCATGTAACTTCTAAAACAATATGCTAGCCAAATCTCTCATTAACACTTAAAACACTAGACAATGTCTCCGCCTGATGCTCACTATTTTGGAAAATCAATGCCACCAGTACTCACCATGTATCACAACAGATGCCACTAGTTTGCCACACACAGGCACAACAGATTCTTAAAATAATAAACTCAGTGTGAATGTAAAAGCTGGATTCAAAATATGTTAGCAATGAGAGAAACATGTGTCTCACAACAGTAGTTTGACCCACAGGCAAAACAAAGTCAGTGAAAAAATATTACTGCACATGTTGCAACCACAAACTTCAGAAACTAACATCTGCTAGCAAAAGATATCTAATGACAGAAAGATTGCTACTTAATTATTCCCACTTTGAAACTGCAATTTTATTGCATGTAATGTAATGTGCAAGCCGGTATACTGTACTACTATGCAGTGCAGTAAAAAGTTATAAGAACTGTAAATTCAGTGAACTGAAACTAGATGAAAGCTAAGCAAAGTAAACAGGGTGCAATGAAATGCAAGGACCTCTACACAAAGCCCAGTCCATCACCCTATAAATTGCCTAAACTTAAAACTTTGTCAATATTCTTACAAGATTTAAAACCATCAACAGTCCCTAAAGAACAGGCATGTCCTTTAGCCACAGGAAAACTGCCACTGCTGACAAGGTTCTATCGAAATCAGGTTCAGAAGGGGCAATTGGGAGCAGATGGGAGTGGGCAGAACAGAGGCAGTGAAGGCAAATGAAGAGTAAACCAATGAAGGGTCTACATTGACATCAAACAATTAACACGCATTTTCAATCAAACAAATACGTATAAGGCCCATCAAATTGATATACATGTATATCCTGTACTCAAACTCGGCATTGGCAGCATCTGTGGTCACGTGATCCTTATTATCAGCTGATTAAAGACCAAGTTCTCACCACAACTTCAGTCACTATACGGGCCAGAAGGTATCAATACTGCAGACTGAATTCTGTCCTCTCTAACTGGACCAGCAATCCATTTGCGTTGGAAGTAACAAGACTAGTGCCGGTCTACTTAATCTAGACCCCAAAGAAAAACGACAGACTATGATACACGGTAATGTTTTCCATCGGACTCTATGTGGAGCTTTTCGGTATGTATATATGAAGAGTGAAGACATTCAACTGATTTAGCATCTTTAGGCAACCTACAACTTTAGTGCTGTGTTTGCACGGAGCATGAAGCAAAACAGACAAATCATAACAAAAGGTTTCATGGTTGATAAACTACAGAGCTGTCAAAGAACTCAGTATATTATAATTTAAATCACACCTGTTTGGAACTGTAGCCGATAGCAACATCTTAGTTCCTCTGAGAAGCTAGGCAATGCATGTATGCATGTATGGATGCATGTATAATTTTTTCTATATACATATAAATGCATGCATTTATGTGTTCATGAGTGCATGTGTACAGTATGTACTTGCGCAGCTGTAAGAGTTATAAAAAATATGGTAATGGACAGGGTTTTTCGCCACATACGGACCTTGAGCAAGTCCTTCATCGCAATTACTCATGTGCCACAGCATTGAACTTCAATTTAGTGTCCGCGCTGTAATCGAGAGCACCTCTGAGTAGGATATGGGTATGTAGATAATTACTTAAAACCTAGAACAAATCTTCCAGAAAGTTGTTTTTCTAGAATTTGTGTTATGTAACAAAACTGTGATCAGATGTTTTTGGGATTCAGTATGGATCTGATGAAGGAAATCAACTGCAATAAATAAAGTAAAAAGTTGCCCACAAACAGCAGCAAACGAAACCAAAACCTGATCCCTACATACCAGCTACTTAAGTATCCTATGGTATGGAACTTTGAGTTGACCTGTGGAGTAAAGAGACAATTGTGGTGTTCATAAATCACAGCTTCAACATGAATCAAAAGTAGCTTATGCCGCGGGTGCACCATGGTCTAGAGTTTTTGCTATGGTTTCATACATGTGGACTGATTCCACTTTCATATACTATTGAAAGAGCTGACAGATCAACAGGGTGCAATCAAGAAAAACTTTTTGATGGCATTTGATAAAGAGAAAAAATTCAGTGCAATGAACTTCAGCAACAGACATTTTTTATTAAAAAAATTCATATCAACAGAGACGTCATACTAAAAGAATCAACACTGCATTGGAAAAAATGAACATTCAAAATATCTTTGAGAAATTTATTAAATTTATGAAAATTTAGTGTAAAATTGATTTACAAAGATTAGAAATCCTCCTCCTAAAAACACAGGCATGAAATAATAAAATTAAGCAGCAATCAATTATTGGCGAGTGTGTTTATTAAAACGTTAATGGATACCAATTTTTTAAGCATAAATTTTAATTGTTAATGAATACCAATTTTTTAAGCATAAATTTCAATTGTCTAGATTACTCAACACCGCAATTGAGCCAAGTGAGCAGCACTATTGTGGGGCGCGGTGGTGTAGTGGTGGCGTCGTCGCCTTGAAGCCGGAAGGTTCGGGGTTCAAATCCACCTCGCCGCGTAAGGACCTTGGGCAAGTCCTTCACTCACAATTGCTCAGCGCTTCGGCGTGAAACTCCGTTGCAGTGTCCGCTCTGCATTTGAGAGCGCCTCTGAGTAGAGAGAGCTTGAAGGGGCGCTATAACAAGTGCACATACAAACAAAAACAAAAAACTATTCACTGTTGTTGCTCCTGCAACCAATCAATGATAAGCTTTCTCTGGACATACAACAAAGACACTGTTATACAAGGTGAATGCAGTATGGATTTAAGACAAATGACACACAATTTTGGTTGAACATCTTTAAAGGAATTGTCACATCTCCTAGCATATAAAACTGAAGAAAGATAAACAACATTTTTGCCAAAAAATAACTCTGAGCTGCTTATAACATTTTTTTAAATTGGAGAAATGACACAATAATTCTCAAATTCTTAGGTGATGATGTATCATAAAGCACAGGATTCAGTCGTAGGAAAGCTCAAAAGAGTCAAATGCGTCAAATAACTTGCATTATGTCATCCTGATTGCATCAAGAGGCAAACATGACTTAGGCAAGATCTAGACCTGACATATTTCAAGTCTCGTGTCACATGACCCATAAACATAAACAATCTCATAAAACTTGAAATTCCCACAATGCAGCCAAAGCGAAATGAAGCGGGACTGGTGATCCTGAACTACAAAGCCTGATAGAATGTGCAGATGAGATCTAAAACTGTACCAGGTCACAGCTTATCTAATATCTAATCATCACACAGTAAAAAAAGTAAAACTAACACATATTAGACCACCAAGTCTCCTAAACAAAAGTATACTGTAACACATCCACTACGTAGAATTAATGTGGACATATCTCACATTTTATTTGGGCTGTAGAA
The DNA here is from genome assembly GCA_949752735.1 of Lumbricus terrestris. Taxonomy (NCBI): domain Eukaryota; kingdom Metazoa; phylum Annelida; class Clitellata; order Crassiclitellata; family Lumbricidae; genus Lumbricus; species Lumbricus terrestris. Next base: position 60,754,172 of record OX457038.1, read on the forward strand.
ACTAGACAGTCGCAAAGTCATCAAAAAACTAATCACATAGCTGCCCGCATATATAAATCTGAAGGTGTCACTAGAGTCATAAATCTATCCCTGATACACCATCATTTCTAGAAATTACTTTAAAGAGTAATGAGCCAGCAGGAGTTGGTCCAGTATACCAGCACACCAAGATAGCTTTTGCCAGCCCATTGCTGCTCCAGTCTTTGCTCATGTATAACGGCAGTTGAGCTCAGGCTCGAGTCAACATAGACAAACTATTATCACCTGGCTAGTCTAGTGACCACTGTTACAAGCTGGGACACAGTTGACAATTATATCTCAGTGATACTAGTGAGGGTAGGTCTGGTCCCTTCAGGGTGATGGGGGGGATGGTCACTAATCAGTCAAATATTATAAAATCACTAATATTATTGAAATCCAATTTATCAGCCCAATTATGCAAATTTTCCTCATCATGCCATCTGTCCAAAGGATTGTGTGGTCATGCAAACAGGTGGTAGAAGGCGGTTAATGAACCCCTCAAACGCTCTGTTTAAGTAAGCAGTCTTTTGTTGTCATGTCATTCCGCCATCGTCGCTCTGCGACGGTTGGCTGCACGAATGGATGAGCATTTTCCACAGTTGTCTATCTCCTGCCATGTTCATTAACCTCCTCCCCGAAAGTCCAGTCCATTTCAAGATGTTGTCTATCCATGCCATTCTTGGTCTTCCTCTTCCCCTTTCTCCCTCCATCAGTCCCGTCATCAGGTTGTTTTCTATGCTTTCCTTTTTCTGTCTCATCACGTGTCCGAAGTATCGCAACTTTCTTGTTTTTTGTTGCATCTTCATTATTATTTTATTAGGCAAATATAACGTCTATTATGTGCCTCAAATAATTAATAATGTGCAGTAATAATGATTAAAGTAAGGCAACTGAGCCTCTGAGATAAACTATATATATATGGCACTATAAAATGTTGCCCTAAAAGTTGCAAATTTTACAGTTTATATTGTGCAACTTCAGGTCAACTCCAAGTACACGGCATTAAGTGCTGAAACATCATCCATCACCCAACCACGACTCTTTCAGCTTTGACCTTTCCAGCTTTGGGTCAAGTGATGTCAGGCGATGTAATCTGTAGCTGCTGTGCAATATGAGTTCTACTCCAGTCTTCAGTAAATGCAGCCTCTGAACCATGACCCTTGCTTAACCTGACATACAATCCCTCTGACCTAGTTTGCATGAATTCATGCCCTGTGAAAGTGCTTAGCTCACTCCTCAGAATTGATCTGCTTGGTTATATTCAGTCTTTGGACAAACACACGGGTAGATTAAACAAAAATGACATTTATCCTTTTGAATCATTTTTGTCTAGTGTTTTCCGGTGTCTTATTTGCAATGTTATTTCCTCAATTCAATGCTGTCTTATCTTACAAGATACTCATCTTATTAATTTAACTAAATTACATTGCATAGCATCTTGACCTTTCCATAATTATACCCTCCTATTTCTTATCTAAAGAGCTGTCTCATCTTGATACACAGGAGACGCACAAGAGCCCTTTCAGACAGAGCTGCAAACAACTAAGATCATAAAGGAACAAAAACCAGAACACAGTATAGAGACGCAGACAAGTACACACACCCATGCATATGAACAGACCTCTGCAGAAGCACATGAACAGTAACAAGGACAAAAGATCGAAATGCCAAGAGATAAGGAAAAATAGGGGAAAACAGGACCGGTCTAATATGCTTCCATTTAAGATCATCTCAAAGACTTAATAAAAACCTGGCATTGATGAGACAGCAAGCCACCCTCCTCACCTTCCCTCTCCCTACTCCTACCCAATCACTTCACTGGAAGTATACATATCTTCATAATCAGCCAAAGTGGATGGAAGTCTTGAGTTACAGCGCGATGATGAGAGCACTCGAAGCACTCATCTCTATGACTGCAGGACAAGTTATCTTGTGTCCTCTGAAACCGAAGTCCGCGCTACCTTCTACCGGAGGAGCACTCAGTGCACAGACCTACACTGCTTAAGTAGCTAGGAGACCTGCAAAGACGGGCCTAACGATAATTATTCGACCCTGATTCAGTCGAAGACATTGCAGATAAAGGGTTAATGTTCTATAAAGTAACAGCGACTGGTGCAAAGAAATGATCTCAATTCCAGTCTGTCATTTGTCAAACTTAGAGCTGTTCTCCGGTTTGGCCCAAGGATTGTAATGCTTTTTATTATGCAACATTGTCTATCCACAATGTAATGTATATGGCAACACTCACAGCAGTGACCATCCAGTAGTGCTTCTAGTGTGAGTATCCGGAGAGAAGAAATAGGTTTTGAGGAGAGACCAGAGATGTAGGAACAGATCTAGAAAGAATGGAAACATGTGAAAAAGAGTGTAGGGTATTCCAGGGGGCAGGTCCAATGGTGGCAAATGACCAAGTTTGGGCCAAAGTGGTCCTTGATCGCAGGACAAAGACATCATTCCAGCTTGAAGAATTCTGAGAATTCGGGGAGAATGAAGACAGTGAATGAGATCTCTCAGATGTAGAAAAGCAAAGCACAGTATGGACAAGAGGATCAAAACAAGGACTTTGAACTGAATATGGGCTGCAAGAGGAAGCCAGTGTAGTTCATTAACCATGTACAAGGAGATGTGGGAGAATTCAGAAAGATGAGCAATGAGCAGTCAATCTAGCAGCAGCTCTAAGGACAGACTGGTCAGGAAGCAGGCAGATCTTGGAAAGGCCTATACGAAGAGATTTACAATCAATCCTCAACTCTAGAACACACAAAAACTCGAGTAATAGACTTCGTAGTGGATCAGAGACAGATCTGCAAATGGCCTTGATGTGCTGGAGTTGGAAATAGTCGATAGTCATGGTTTTCATTTGCTTCCCTTTCCTTTGCATCTTCCCAATTGTGCATTTGTCTGGAATTTGCTGAGCTGGCAATGCCTGGCATACATGTACATTCTATCTACATGACCAAAGTGTAGAAGTCAGAGGAGTATTAGCTAAAATCTCTATGCAGCAGAGTCGTCTCCGAAGTCAAAGATTGTCAAATTTCACCATTTCCATTTGATCAGCTTATCCTATGCTATCTGATGATGCCACCCGCCCATAACCAGGATACCCAAATCTGATACATAAGAAGCCGTAAGAATGAATTCAATGCTTTGATGGTATATCAGTGGTCAAATTTTTAGATACTCAGAACATTTCTTAGATTGGTCCCATGTGTCAGAGGGAAGTCTGATGACCCTCGGAGGTGCCACACGGTCCCCGGTACTCACCCACAAATTGAAGGAAAGTGTTTTAGACTGACAGAAAACAACAAACAACACTTCAGTAGCGCCCCTCCCATATATGTGGATCACAACAACTCACAAGATATTCCTTCTGCCCAGCTCCCATGACTGTCTCTTCTTCCCTCTCTTTCTATCCCTTTCTCTTCCTGTCCACACTGCTGGCAATCTGTCCTAATTTCTGTTTCTATCCTTATTCTGTGTCTCTGTCTCTCCCAATATCCAACAGTCTGTTAACTTATATCCCTGTGTGTGTCTCTCTGTCTCTCTACCTCTCTCTCCGTCTTGAATGTCCTTTCGATCTTTACCTCTGCACCTGTCGCTGAACATGGCTGTCTCCGCTTCTCTCTCCTCTGCTTCTGCTTCTATCACTTAGGTTTCTCTCTCACAGGTCCTATCACATCTGAGATCTGATTTCAAACGGCCGCCATGGCTGCCAAACAACGCCTGCCACAAGGGACAGCAAGGCCACAAACAACCAACCAACCAACCAACCAACCTAGTTCCTATGCCTAACATGGATAAACGTCATACACTAGTGTCGCCTGAAATCATTCACAGACCTCACCTTCTGCTTCAACGGCACAATCACTGTAGCTAACTGTGAATAAGTATGCATAACATTGCATAATCGAATCGTTATATATGGCATATATATCCACTATTAAAACAATTGCATATCTTTCGTCTGGTGCACATATTTCTTAATAGTCATCAACTGTAAAATGAGTACAACATTCTATCAGCAAGAGATTGGCAACAGTCATGCCATATTGGTTGTAGTGTATTGTCTTAATAACAATTATTGTCAATATATGCGTACAACATTCTAACGATAAACGGCAACAGACGTGCAATCTTGGTCATAATAGTGCATTGATTGGCATTTTGGTGGAAATAACTTTTGCAGTAAGTGGCCCAGTTTCATCGGGACTCAGAGAAAAGACAGGTGCACGTGGTCTGGAAAAGAAAGTTGCTAAAATGCTGGGCAGTCGTTAGGAAGGTAACGTGGTAGGGGTCTGATCAGCTTCTTTATAAAAGACTGGAGAAGCTCCTATCCTGCTGACCGGCAAACCTCCACGATACTGGTCCACTGGGGCAGCATACAGCACACAAGCCATTGTTGATGCACGTACTACATCATAAAGTTGCATATCCTTGAGACAATGTGCAACGACAATATGCAGGGCATGCATTTGATTGCTTTATATCCGGGTTATAATTATGCAGTTCAAAGCTTAAAACTTTTGTTAACGCTACAGGACATTAAGGCTTGAAATCCTAGTCAATCCCGGGGTGACATCCAGAACAACGTCAAGCACCACATGCCCCTCGGCCGTCTGATCACCATCTCAAAGGTGTCTTTCTTAATTAGCCTAAGATTGCATGTTTCCACCCACTGAGACACATGGTTTGACACTGTGGCACTGTTGGTGAGGGTACCAGCAGATCAATCAATCAATCAATCAATCAGAGTTTATGTAGCGCCCCTTCAAAGGTACCTGCTCAGAGGCTGAGTTCAAGCGAAAAAAACAGTCTTCAACAGTTTGTGAAATTGAGAACAGTTTGGGAGGTGTCGCATAGTCAAGGGAAGCCCATTCCAGGTTGTTGACCAACCATAGTGAACGAATGGCTCTGCATTGTCGCAGAGCTAGTGAAAGGAACCAATAGGTCACCATGGACAACAGAACGCAACAAGAAGCAGATAAGGATCGACTGCAAATTTGAAAAGCCTATGTTCAGGGTGGCCCGTGTTAAGTTTGCAGTTGTTGTACTGACGTTGACTGTGCCTAGACCCAGCCTATACTATCAAATGCAAGACTCCTCAGATTAAGATTTACTAACCTTGCAGGCATTGCAAATGCAATAAATAAATATAAGTAAGTAGATAAATAAAGAATAAGTCCTAGAGCAATGAGTCCCAGAGTCTCGGACGTGATCCAGGGCATCGCAGGATCTGCCATTCATTCCAAGCTCATGCTGTGGCTGCAGTCAGACATTAACATATTGTCCTTTACAAAATTACAATAATTTGTTGAGACTATCTTACTGCAGGCTACAACAAATGTCAGGCTAAAATTAGTCTTTTGCTTATATCTATCAGTGTATGCCTGCCAGCAGAGATCACTTTTAAAACCTATATAATATATACCGGTAATGAGTAACAAACAAGTCATCAAGTCTGAGGTCAGACTGATCGTGTCAAATTTTTTCACGTACAGAACAGAATTGATTAAATTGGAGAATGCCTGCAGTGCAGCACTTAATAAGCAAGAGATAAAAAATTAATGAATTTTTCAATTGATTAAACTTTGAAATCGTATGTTTGCTATCAATGTAAGCAGGGCTTGCAGTGTGATTGGATAATCATGGACACCATCCATGCACTTATTTTCAAATCTGTAGGCTGTCCTGCCACTTATTAGGCCAGCACAGCACTTCTTTTTATACTTTAAGCCATAGATGTAAAAAAAAAATGGAAATGGAATAAAAAAAACAGGAAAAAATCGTTTTATTAAAGAAAAAATTTAAAGAAAAAAAACGACAAAAAAACGGAAACAGAAAATTATTACACTTTGTAACATACTCATCTGCATTTTAAACTTAAAAACCTCGTTAATGCAATTTTATCTTAATCGGCAAATAGCTCAACTTTATTTGTAAGCCAAACTTAATTATAAGTGACATTAATCTACAACAGTTATTTTTCTGATTACTTTAGTTTAATAAGAAATTGAGAAAAATTAAAGGTATTGAAATCTTTTCAAATTTAAATTGTACGCCTAAACATAAGTTCGCATAAGATCATGCTGATCAACATATTGCAATTAAAATCTAATCAATTCTAAGTAAAGACTATAGAAGTGTACTAAATTTTACTTAAAATTTGTTACGGTAGCCTACTTATAGCCTGGACCTAAGAAGTTTATAATAAAATAACTCTTATAAATTTCACTTCTTGTAGGGATCTACCAAGTACTACATGTAGGCTATTTATAAAATGATGATGTCAAACAATTAAATAATGACATCAGTTAGGTCAGCTGAATTCTTGAGAATACAGTAAAAATGTAAGGAATATCAGACAAAATTAAAATGAAGGAAAATAATAACAGACAATTATTAAATAAATGAAGTTACATAAAAAAATAAAAACGGAATAAAACGACAGGGGAAAAAACGAAAAAACAACGTCTTTGGGGAAATAAAAAACGAAAAAACCCCGGTATTTACAACTATGAATGCAAGATACGGGTAGCCACTCTTCCTTAATCAAATAATTCCTTTCAAATAACTTTTTCCAGCAACAGAAACTAGTCTTATTTAATTTAATAACTTCTACAGTGCCAAGCCAATAACACAGCAGCCAGTATCAGCTGGCAATCTGTATACAAAATGAAACGACACTATTGTAGGAAATGTCTGTCAACGGCTTTGGCTAGAGTGCTTATAAGACATTACCTATCTTGTTTCAAAGTCTTGTACAAGCTGCAGTGGTGCTATCATAATAGAGAAGTCAAGTATTAATTGGCAACCATTTCAAAATGAAACTATAAACCTAAAGAAATGTCTGCTTGACCCAGATACAAGTGTGGCAAGAGTGTTCACAGGTCTACTATAATTACGTCTTGCATCAAAGTACATGGAATGACCTCCCTTTCAAAGCTGCATTTTATTACATCTGACCAATCAAACTTTGTTTCATAAATCTCTCAAGTCTTTTTCTTTTGACTTGGCTGGGCTGAAAGCGCTCCTCAGAAGATTTCTTGAAGGGGTGCTATAGGATATAAGTCCAGAGAATGAATGAATGAATGAATGAGTGAATGAATGAATGAATTAATGAATTAATGAATAGGGCCTACACTGCCAAACAATTGTGGCGAATTATCACTAAAGCCATCATAACCTCTGCATACCAGTTTTCCTGACCTGCTCAATTTGCCTCAACTTTCATCAATTGGACTTTCTCCGATTACAGTATGTATATGGTGCAATCATTGATTGTACATAATCTTGTGTTTAATGATAAACGCACTACAGAAGCTGCTAGATGAGGTTAATCTGTGACATGATAGCTGACTGTGCGCAAGACTACCAACTGGTTGTAGCATTCCCCTCTAAACATGAAACATGCAGATTTGAGCTGGTGTCACGTGATATTCTATTCCCCTTAAAGCAGGGGTTCTCAAACTGTGGTACGCGTACCCCCAGGGGTACGCCAGGCGCCGGTAAGGGGTACGCGAAAATTCCAGAAATATAAATTTTCTTTGAGTTTATTGACTTTGTGTCCATCTTTCTTTGATTAGCAGTGATTGTTCCGTTGCAACATATAACAGCATCGTCATTTCTTTATTTCACATCGTATAAATAGACTCACATACAATGCAGTGCATGCAGCATATTTATGTTTAGGTCTATTACTATAATTTTGAAACAAATAGGCCTAATGTATAAATGGTTGAAAGTAATAAAGCCAGAATATCTCAGACTATATAATTAAAGAGCTAAAATAGCAGAGAGTTGAATTGGCCAAATGATTAATTTCTGGTCGAGCTTTAAATTTTGTGATTCCTTTCAGCACGTCATATCTGGGTGACACTGTTAACTATTCTTGCTATCAAAAACAAAAATGGGGTAAATTTGTGTTTGAAATTGACAAATATTAAACCAGATATTGTAAATCTGTGCTAGTCTGAACAAGCCTGTGCACAGCATTATGGGTTAGCTCTTTCCTCTTTTTGCAGGGGTTATATAGCAATTTTTCATTTTAAAATTGCTGATAAGATTCAGGGGCGGATCCAGGGGGCATGGCCCCCATTTAGAAATTTCTTTATTTTTGACCAGCTATTTTGCTCGGAAAGTAGACGTGGCCCCCCATGAGTAGTTCCGTAGGACTTTGGCCCCTCCTTCGAAAATTTTCGTATCCGCCCTTGATAAGATTATATGATTCAAAACTAGATTTTGCTCCCAATATAGGGGTTTAGGCCCAGTGTGAGAATTGTGGAAAAATAACTGGGGGGTTGGACCATTATCCACTTGGAATTGGGGTGTGAAACACAGACTTTACTATGGGGCTCCAAGAAACTGGGGGGGTTGAAACCCCCCAACCCCCGGAAATTCTCACCCTGATTAGGCCTAGACTCTAATAAACGATGTCACCAATGATTAAATGGACTTTTAGTTGTCATTGCCAGAACTAGGACATCACAATGGCATTTTTCTGATCTGACTTTGCTGGGGGTACGCCATCATTCGATATTTTTGCTTGGGGGTACAATCAAAATAAAGTTTGAGAACCCCTGCCTTAAAGCTATCCGGGAGGATGAATTAATCCCCTGGATGGGATATACCGATCTAGACTATCCGGGGGATAGACCATTCTATTCCTTTACTTAAAAATGAGTAAAATTGAAATATTTATGTTGTAGTCGAAATTTAATGTGACTAATTGTTTTAAGTGTCCTAAGCAATGTTCAGAGCAAGGCAACTCAAATTTGCTTAGTAGCTCTAAGTCTAAGTGTTCTTAAGCATTCTAAATGTTCTAAGTGCTCTAAAACCAAAGCAAGCAAAATTATCTAGTAGGAATAAACATACCTGTTAGTGTCATTGTTCAAAACAAAGCAGATGGAAGTGAATTTGAAAAAAAATACAAGCGGAAGTGCCTTTTTTCAACTTCACTTCATCTGTGGGGATACGATTAATACAGGGATACTCTTTTGTGACACCGGCCGAGGTTGTCACTGCCTATGGCCATAAACAGCAAGTCCTCCTTGCACAATAACTCAGCATATGCATTTGATCTTTCTCATTAAATAAGAGAGCTTAAAATAATCAGAAGTGAGCAATAACTTAGATGAAGTTAGTAGGTTAAGTTTGGATTGAGCAGGATTATGAAAAAGTGGATGCCTCACCTTTGCAAGTACGATTGTTGGCAGGGTCAATCTCATAACCCTCTTGACAGAAGCATATTCCTCCAGTGGGTGTGGAGTGGCAACTGTGACTGCAGGACAAGGCACCACACATGGAACTACCTGGATGAATAATAAACAGAACGTCTAAAAAGTTTTGCAATCCAACTACTGCACTTGAAATACTCTGACATGTAGAAGACGAATGTAGCACCTGTTTGTACATGAGTACATAATGTTTAAGTCCTTTTGAAGTTGTCAAACGAGGATGCTTTATCATATTTAAATGTAATACCATATAAACCAAAGTGCAGCATAAATTGTTGGTCATTAAAAGAACTTCTTTTTTAAATTTTAAATTTATATTGGATTTGGACTTCGGATTTTATGCTATTCTAAAACATTTTGACATTGATTGGATATAGAAATGATGTACATTTGTTTATTATACCTTGTATGTACACCAAAATGTGGATAGCAATTGGTATATTAAAGAATATTCTTATCTTATCTTATCTTAATTGATTCACATCGAACTGTCAACTTTCCAGATGTTGATCAGAGTATTGTCTCAAGACAAGGCACAGTCTTTAATTTTCATACAAGCAAGCAGTTTGATGAAAATGTACTGTAGTCTTCAGCATCAAATTATTTAAATGTGCAAATCATAATTGAGAACATTTGCAATTTTGCATGTATGTATGCGTGTGTGCGTGTATGTGTGTGCGTGTATGTATGTGTATGTGTGTGTGCGTGTATGCACGCATGCATGTATGCATGTATGTATGTATATACGTACGTACGCATACATGAACGTAAATACGAATGAATGAATGAATGAATGATTGAATGTTCTGCATGCATGTATGAATGAGTATTGTCTCAAATAAGTGCCTGGACGCCATCCATGACCGTCCATGATTGGATGCATGAGTGTAGGTAAGTACATATATCCAAATTAAAAGTTAGACCAGTTTAATTAGTCAAAATACGAACAGCACTATAATTTACACAAAAATCTAGGAAAGCCACAGCACTTGGTTAGTCAACATACCACAAGAATTTCCTTCATCCGTTCCATTTGGACAATCGCTGGATCCATCACAGACCTTCGTCAGCGGAATGCACTGGTTCGTTGACGGACACAACCATTCCTGTGTCTTACATCGACCATTTGTTCCAGCTTAGAGCACCAACAAGATGAACTTAGTTAGCAGCATAACTATACTGTCCCAGTTCCATGGGTCCAATTGCAGGGTTTGGGTCCTAACCCCTAAAGTGTCTAAAGTGTGGCAGGACGGTCATGGATGGCGTCCAGGCACTTATTTTCAAATCTCTATGCCTGCCGTCCTGCCACTTATTTGGCCAGCACACCTGAAAAGGTGAGGGGCGTCCAGAAATTTTTTTACACATTAAGCACTGGGTCCTACTACATACAAAAGTGTCCAGCCAGATGCAGAAAATAAAATTTCAATTATATGCACAAAATTAATGTTCAACAAGATGCAAAATTCTAGGATAGGGTACCTGAGATCGTACTAAAACTTTCTGATGCGCCCACCACGGCTCGATTACGTAGGCATAATTTTGGGGATTAGGAGGAGAACCACACCCCCACTTTGAACTGGTAGGTGCCATATACCAACACTTCACACCGAGAACAAGCCATACACATTATTTTTTCCACCATTATTATTTTCTAAATGGGCAACCTTCACTTGAGGCTTCAAGACTTTTGATGTATATCAAAACAATTTTACCAAGCATCATCATCATGAAAATATTATAATCATTAAATTATTATTAGTGGTGGTGGTAGTGGCGGTGGTGGTGCTGCTATTCATAGAATATAAATTGTATCACTATAATTATTTAACAGTCTTAGAAAGGAAAATTATGCAAAAAATTGGCACCCCATTTTTTAGACCAAATTTGCAACTCTGAGGTTCTGCCCAATTGCATCTTAATCTTATGGCTGTGAAATGTGGAATGTTAACTATTACACAAAGTCAAAATATTTATTCAGAATACCTTGTACAGTTATTTGATGAACCTGAGGCTGCATGACATGGAACGTAATATATATGCCTGTACGTTTTCGCATTACACTGTGCTAATGCTTAATTAAGTCACTTTGGTTCCCGTCAATATCGATCGTTTTTCACAGTTATAAGCTTATTGTTCTGTTCCTTAAAGTTGTTCTTTAGCCTGTTTCTGGTCCTTACATCGTACTCATAAATCATAATCTTGATATTCTTGGGGGGAACGGACATTACCCCTGGACATTATCCCCCCCCCCGGACAAAAGCCCCACCGCTCGTTCGTCCCACCCAACGTGTAGACCAAGTCTCCGCCTATGCTCCGATGTGTTCAAAAACTTTCGGCGAGAGGAAAGCAAAAAAGAATAATTGAGGTTAGTATAGGATGACTATAGGAATGTTTTCAGTTTCAAATTAAAAACCGGTGAAGAAACTGCAAGTGGTGTAATGGGTAAGATAATAATTATGGTCTTGGACTCTTGGTATTAAAATGTTTTTGGTCAATCGATATGGATTGTGCATCGTAAGGAAAGACAATTGTGTCCATAGCCTACCACACGCAAAGTAACAGGAGATAACTTATTTTTATACAAATAATGAGAATAAATTGCAACGAAGCTGAAACATCATGCACTCACCAGTAAAAACGGTGACGCTGGAAAATAGAAAAGCCGCAAATACGCAAACAACGAAAAGCGACGGAAGCCGCTGCAGACGATTCTCAGACGTACTTGGTCGTCTTATGTTGCTCATTTTGAAGATCACAGATTCCCCATCAAATTTACTCTATTGGCTATTCAACGATAATGTAACAATACTTCGCTTTAACGCTGTTCTGTAAATGCAGCTCAATGCATACAGAATGACTGATACATGCCTGTTGCAACTTGCGAGCGATTCCGTACAGTCAACGTTTTTAATATAGGCTATTAATCTATAAATAGACCTAGGTCTATTTCAGACGAAATTTTTCGTGTAGAAACTGTAGAACAGTGTTACAGATGCTGCGGCCTCCGCAAGAATATCTGCCATCCTCGAGCAGAATTCTGTAGGGTTCTGGCCTGTTGTATAGAGTTAAGCCCTGGCTAAATTCTCCTGCTTGGTCCAAATTCCAGTATAAAATCGTTGGCCGTCGTTGACTTTTAACCAAGACGCGACGCCCAACGCGGCTGCGATCTCTGGTCCTCCAAGTTCTGGAAAATTTCTCACGATCTGTTCCGAAAAACCCCTGTAAGTGCAAGCGCTTCGAACAGCTAAACATGCCAGGATCTCTTGTATGGGTCTGCATGCAGGGGCTGACCAGATTCTTGACAAAAATATAAATCGACCTTTAAAGTTTGAACCTAAACGGATCACCTCGATCTGAGGCGACAGCACTCGATCATACCCCGTCAACACCGGGCTCAACCCCTTTAGCGCCGAGGAAAGCCTTTAACTGCAATGGCACGAAGTCTTCTAGTATTAAAAGAAAACAGGCGTAAACATAGAACGCGATGCACACACACACACACACACACACACACACACACACACACACACACACACACACACACACACACACACACACACACACACACACACACACACACACACACACAGAGTAGGCCTATCGCTCAAGTCAGCCTGTACCTTATATATATATATATATATATATATATATATATATATATATATATATATATATATATCACCATCCGCTGCAAGTTACAACTGTATCTCGCTACACAGGCCTATCCGTTTTGATATGTATACGAACTTGTCACACGGCAGACGGCGCGACAAATCTGAGTTTCATTTATCTGCTCCTCCTTCGATCTGCATCCCCTTCAGCTCCTCCGCTTCCTCCTCCAGACCTCCAACATAAAGCCTTTCGCTCTTCCACTACCGTATCCACCTAATCCTCCCTCTCCCTTCCCATTCCATTTGTTCCCTTTCCAGCTTTCCTCATCCTATAGATCTAATTGTATCGGCCTATAGTATACTCTGCTCTCATCCTGGGCCCAGTGTTTAATCTAGATGTTTCTGGGGAAGGGAGATTAGGCTATCTCTATGAATGAATTCCCCAGGAAAAATTGCGTGGTGTAGTAGCCTACACATGTAACTAGGCTATACGTAGCATTTCCACCCCAAAAATGAAAGTAAGCTTATAACAATCTCCCCTCCCCAGGAAAGTCGACCGTCCTTGTGCACATGCATAGGTACATGTATACGGGACGTGATGGTAAATTTTGGTTAAACCGAACAAAAGACTAAAAAAAGATCATCAGTTAATTGAGTTGCCAAAATGGCATATTTTTCGACAAATTTGTGCAAAATGAATTTTTTAAAGTTCGTCAGAAAATTTGACCGATGAAGGTGTCGCCGGTGGCTAGGCCGTCCGCCCAAAATATCCGGCCAAAACGGACATTTTCTCGTTCCCCCTCCGATACCCGAATTTCTCTCCCCTCCCATGCAGAGGACTAGATTAAACATTGACGTCAAGGCCGTATTTGGGGGGAGTGCGTTAATTTGAACGCACCCAAATTAAATTAATAATGTAAAAACGAGATAATGCATTTATACCTACAATTGAGGTTCTGGAATGGTATAATGGTATAATAGTAGGCCTAACTGTAGGCTACACTGCGGTGTGCATTTTGCAATGAAGGCCTATTAGCCTTCAGATACCCGCTATAGTATACTGGCCACAGAGAGCTCACGGCACTTCAAAAACCATCAGTTGATGCAGTTGCTTGGTGGTTTGCGGAAGATCGAGTAAACACCCCCTGAAACAAAATCCTCGCTAGGACCTTGAACACTGCCCTAGACCTAGCTACTCCTCCTTTCCCCTCTTCTCTTCCTACCTTGCTTCGTATTTCATCCCTATAGCTAGCTAGCAGGCTTCAGCTACATAATGATCATCCATCCGACCCTTTCATTCTGCACAAGAATGATATCCGTTAGAACGGTAAGACGTTAGATAAGATTGTAGGCCTATAACCAGCGAGTAATGTTACATGCACGCTCAACCTTGATGGAGTATAGTCCTGTACCGGCTACTGCTATAAGTTTAGGCTACCTCTTGGTCAAAGCAACAGTTCTCAAAGCAGACCAGGCGCGCAGAGAGAGGGGCAAAAGGGGACAAATGCCCTGCAGGTCCGGCGACTTTGGGGACCCGGAGAGCAAGGTAGCCAAGGCTGCCTAGCTATGTCTAAGCTTGGTTATAGGCAGTTTATTATTTATGCCTTTCTATAGATGTAGGAAGCAATCCTGGTTCATTGAGCTCTTCGTGTCAAAGTGTTACCATTATACCTAAACCCATCTCATATTATGCCACTATAGACTATATAGACCTACAGTACTATAGAGGCCGAAATAGGCAAGTTGCATGGGCAACTGCAGTAAAGCTATAGTTCACGGGTTGCTCTTGTTGTCTATTCCGAAATGTGTCCTGCTCTGTGGAATAAATATTGAAAGATACTAGGCCTATTATTCTTGAATTGCTTCGAACTGTCTATATAGGACCTTGTTTCAGAGCCTGTTGTCTCGGAGTCTCAAAGCGGGGCTTTGATCACGCCTTCGACCTCGGTGCGTGATCTGGGCGTTGTGCTGGAGTCTGACTTGTCCATGAGGCGCCATGTGGCTAGGACGGTCAGCAGCTGTTTTCGCCAGCTACGTCTCATCAGGAGCTGTATCAAGTCCTTGCCTTTCGAGGCCGCTAGAGCAGCCGTCACTGCTTTCGTCATCTCTCAAGTGGACCGCTGTAACAGTCTGCTGGCCGGAGCGCCTGCGTGTCTTTTGGACGGACTTCAGTCGGTGCTCAATGCCGCGGCCAAGCTCATTTGTAATAGGAGAAAATATGATCATGTTACACCACTCCTACGCGACGTCTTGCATTGGCTGCCTGTCCCGTTCCGAATTGAGTTCAAGCTCAGTTTGCTGGTCTACAAATCGCTTCATGGGACTGCGCCTGAATACATCCGCGACTACTGTTCTGAGACCCATTCCTCCGCTTCCGGGCTGCGACTCAGGTCGCTTGGGAAGACCGACCTCCGTGTACGGAGGATGAGGACACGTTTCGGCGACCGCGCATTCTCGGTTGCTGGTCCCAGATGCTGGAACAGTCTTCCATCGGACCAGGGGCGCAACCAGAAAATTTTCCTGGGGGGTGCTCAGAATTATTATTGTAAGCGACGAAGGGCGAAGCAGCGAGTGCCGAAGGTACGAAGCCAATGCCGACTAGGGGGTCTGGGGAGCGTCGCAAGCTCCCCCCAGCGGTGTCTGGGGCGGAGCCCCAGAAACCAACGCATTTTTTACTTTTGGCATCAGCTAGAGCGCGTTTCAGCTCCTGCTTGCCAGCTGTATTTATGAGCGATAAAGTCATGAAAACTTCTGAAAAACACGGTTTAGGACTTACAAAAATAATGTCTTTTCCCATTCGTTTAGATAAAACAAAGGGTCTTAGTCCTTCTCTGCCCGCGAGTGGCAGAATTAATAACCAGTGTTTAATCTAGCCCCTCCCTCAATAACCTGTGCTTTTTCTAGTCCCTTCTCTGAGAATCAAGGTTTCAGAGGAAAGGCGAGCATCCGACGGAAAATCTCTGAAGCACGTGGCGCCGAGAGGGCAGGGGCCTTGGGAGATGTGCCCCTCCACATCAGAAATTTTCTTATTTCCACACTGCAATGGCAGCATTTTAAGCTGTCATCTAAAGCAAAATTGCTATACTAGGCCTATTTCATTGCTGACAAGAGTGGTCTAAACTTCAATGAATATACTCACAATTAGGCCTATAAACGATTTCAATGCCCATCCCCATTGTTTTATTTTTTAATTTCCATACTGTAATGGTAGGCTTTTAAGCTGTCATCTTAATAAAATTGCTCATTTTCAATGCTGATAGTAATAGATTTTAATTTAAAATTTAAGAATGTTGTCTCACCAATTACTTAAAAATTTTGCGATTTGCACAGTGTACCGTGACTTTTAAAGCTGTCATTTTTACAAAATAACTCATGATTTTAGTGCTCAGAGATGTGATATAAGATTCCAATAAATGCCCCTCACATCGTCTAAGAATTGTTTTTTAATTTACACACACCGTGATGACAGCGTTTTAGGCTGTCGTCTTAAAAACACATTGACCGTCTACACGCCATGTTAATGTTAAATGACTGGCTGAGGGACGAGTTAACTCGTCCTTGGCGGTCAATTGTCCAATATGGATAAACAGTGGATAACATTGCAGAAATTTTTAATAATATTTATGAAATATTTTGACATATTGGGAGGATATAAGCATCTCCGTCCCCTTACCACAAACTTTGAGGGTTTAAGACTTCAGACTGTTGCCTAACAATTACTTACGTCTCCCCTATCGCCCTAAATATCCGCCAATAATTAACAGTACCGTAAGTTATGCACACTATAATACCATAATATTATATGATAGTATCATAATTATATTATAATGATAAATAATAAAATTATAATTATATACTGGGAAATAAGATCATGGTATAATATGGCAGTTTATGTAAGACAATAATTATAACAAACATGCAGCAACTAAAAACTATCATCATTTTGTCAAATTTTGAACAAAAAATTGCACACACGGTACTATCAATTAAGTGTAACATATAATCAATAAATTGGTGAGATACTGTAATGTAAAGGCACAGTCGTATCGCTAACGCTTTTAATTCATCAATATAGGCAAAGTCTCGAGACCCAGACAAACTTAGGTAGACCAGCTAAGCACTAAAATTAAGTGCTTTATGAACCATGAATTTGACCAAAATTATAATACAGAAGAATGAAGGAACTTGCTTGATTGTGTAATCTGAAAGACTGAAAGGCAGAAACACCCCTACCCCCCCACCCCACCCACAAAAAACTCATCGGATTTGGAAAAATTGCGTGGGTCACCTTTTTAGCCCTGGGGGGTGCTCAAGCACCCCCCAGCACCCCCCTGGTTGCGCCACTGCATCGGACATTAGATTGGCCGCCTCAGTGGACTCTTTCAAAACAAAGCTTAAAACTTATCTGTTTGCTAAGGCGTATCCCGCAGTTGGCCGTTTGTGAGGCGCCCTTGTAGCGGTATGGCCGCGTTACGGCGCCATATAAATTGTCGTTATTATTATTATTATTATTATTATTATTATTATTATTATTATTATTATTATTATTATTATTACTGCATACAAGTCTGATAAACAGCAAGTCTGCGCATATGATGAAGCCTATAGTGCTAGGCCTCTTTCATAATATTATGCTACCGTTACAATTATAGTCATAAAGGTTGCAATAATACCGTAGGCTTCCAGTCATAAGCTTATAGGCATAATTATATAACTTTTAAATGCAGGTATATCCTCTAAAGTTAAACTGTCCTAAAATAGGGCACTTCCAAATACCTAATCTTCGTATAACATAGCCTATTATGCTGATGCAAATAGGCCTACATACAATATTATACATGATATCTTTACAAAATATAACATTGGTGGTGGTGGTGGTGGTGGTGGTGGTGGTGGTGGTGGTGGTGGTGGTGGTGGTGCTGCTGCTGCTGCTTCTGCTACTACTACTTAACGCTATAGGCACCCGCATATTTACGAGCGCTGTGTCGTGTCAGGTGGGTTGTAAAAAAATGAAGATCCCATTTTCAAATTCCTCTCCCCTCAGCAATCACCATCGTCACCGTCACCACTAGGCCCTTTCAGATGTTTAACGACTTCTATGCCTATTTTGTCCTCTCCCAACGATCACAATTATTATTATTATTGTTTGGGAAACAAGTTTCTGTGCTTTTGGAACGCTTTGGGAGGTCTGTCTGTTTACGATCGTCTAAAGACCAGCATCAATTAATGCCTCCCTCAGGTCCCTCAGACCCTCGGCTATGCATGTCGTCATTTTCTCTTGGGAAAATCTCTGCACCGTTAGGCCTACTGACTGAAATCTAAAATGACAGCTGCTGGTAGGCTATACGAAGAATATTTACTTCGTCACTCGACGGAGAGACCGAATGTTGTTTATTTCAAAAATCTTGGAATCCTGACCGAAGCAGAACTTCAAGCTGACAAAAATCTGTCAATCCAATTATAGCCTATATACACCAAAACTACTATTAGGCTTACAGCAATGCAGACTCCTCAGCGCAGGCAAGTTCTAAAAGTTCGAAGAACTCCGACAGACTTTTAACCAAACCATGACAAATTAAAATCAACCCAATAAACACAAAACAGAAAGCAACAAACGTATATATGCGAGGGGTGCGATACCTCTCAGACCAGTACGACCCCAAACGCCCCTTAATTACTTTTACCCACACATCACCAAAGCCCACCCTCCCCCATCTTGTTCCTAACGATGCCTTTATACACGTGTTGGATAACGTCGCCTGACATTCATCGAAGACGCGCTGCCGCCGCAACGCTAATATAAACCGCGGTTCAAAGTGCAGCGGGGAAACACAATCACGGGAAAACCAGCAGAGACCTGCCATCAGGAGAGCGACAGCGACCATGAGCAACGGCATTAAATACTAGACGGCAGAGAATGTCTTTAAAAGGATGTATGTACGCAAACTGAGTTAGAGTTTATAGGCTAATAGTAGCGCTCCGGTTCATAACAAGAAACAACTTCCTTTCTCACAAATTAGGCCTACGCTGACAGGGTGAGAATTGCCGTGTGGGTCGGGTGTTTCAACCCCCAGTCTTTCTTAGTGCCCCATAGTAAACTCTGTTTTTCACACCCCAATTCCAAGTTTATCATAGGCCAACCCCCCAGTTATTTTTCCACAATTCTCACACCGAGTGCGGATAAACTCAACTATTATAAAATTATAAGCATTGCGACAATTAGGCCTACTACACATGCCCAGGAAAGTTTCAGAGGGGGAATCCATACAATCAGAGATGAAATTAAGAATCGTCGGCTTTATTAGGTCTAGGCAGTATAGTAGGTCTATGCTGCCTATCAGAGAGTTCAGTAACTTATAAAGCAATCGAAATTTGTGAGAATTTGCGTTCACCGATAAATTCGCTAGGGCGCTCAGTTCGCGAGCTTGCTGAGACGGACATAGGCCCCTACAAGCAGACAGATAAACTAAGATGGACGGCTATCCTAAAGAAAGTAGACTAATACAGGGCATGAATTTTTTTAATTAATTAAAAAAATAAAATTAAAGTCTTTCGAGGAAACTCGTCGTTTCTTACACATACTGATGTCCGAGGGACATTTGCACAGGCCAGCCGCCAACGTATAGGCCTACGTAGGAGTTAAATTGGCCCGTTGCAGATTTTCCTTGAAACCCCTATCTACAGAAGTCCATGAATCGACGAGTGTATACATAAGCCCCTACATTAACGATTGAAGAGGCAACGCAATGAAAGACAGTTGAATGGTTACTGTCAGAAAAGCCAGTACCGGCCGCCAGATGGCCAAAGTCCTCCGCCTACATCCAAGAACTATCAGGGCGGAAGTTCGGCCCACAGAAACTTTGCATCAAGCAATTTTTTCAGTCGGAACAGGTACAGAAGTACTTACTAGTTACTACAGGCATTTATCACAACGTGGGGATTTTGCGTGGGGAGTACTGCAAGGGTTCGGCTACCGCTTCAATCAAATGCACGTACCGGTAATTCTTAAAGAGGTCAAAATAATAGAAATCAGACAGACAGACACACAGACAGACAGACAGACAGACAGACAGACAGACTGACTGACTGACTGACCGACCGACCGACCGATCGACCGACCGACCGACCGACCGACTGACTGGACTGGCAAAGATAATAAAGTATTACCTAAATTATTGTCCTATAGTCATAATTATAGTTAGAA
Organism: Lumbricus terrestris; assembly: GCA_949752735.1. Classification (NCBI taxonomy): domain Eukaryota; kingdom Metazoa; phylum Annelida; class Clitellata; order Crassiclitellata; family Lumbricidae; genus Lumbricus; species Lumbricus terrestris. The sequence continues at coordinate 60,774,241 of OX457038.1, forward strand.
ACAGCAGAGAAACTTATACACATACATACATACCTACATACATACATACATACATACATACATACATACATACATACATACATACATACATACATACATACATACATACATACATACATACATACATACATACATACATACATGCATGCATGCATGCATGCATGCATGCATGCATGCATGCATGCATGCATACATGCATGCATGCGTACGTACGTGCGTGCGTGCGTGCGTGCGTGCGTGCGTGCAAGCGTGCATGCATGCATGCATACATACATACATACATACATACATACATACATACATACATACATACATACATACATACATACATACATACATACATACATAAGCATCTATTGTTGAGACTAGGCCTATGCTCACATTATTACTCAATTATTTTCAATAAAATCTACATTAACCTTGTTGTTGATTGTATATCCTATAGCTATTCGTCTCTCACCGAAACATTTGGTTTCCAAAGCGTTACACTCCGTCTGTGCTAATGAAATTAATTGACTTATTTAACGGTTTGCTGCCTAGGCTATATGAGATTGCACGCTTTGTTACTGATGGGATATGATTGAGTGTGTTTTTTCTAAAATTTCTTTGTGCTCAACGCCTATTGCGATCTGGGCTAAGTATCGAACAAGAAGCTGTATTTTTCAATTATGTAGGCCTACGTGTGCATACAGTGTAGGTGTCCCTGCTTTGATAAATCTATTATAGTGTTGTCTTCCCTTCCCTTCCCTTGTAGGCTACGGTAGCCTAACCAGTGCAAATCAAACCGTTCCTTTTTGTTATTTGCTTATCTGTTCTGATGGCCAGAGGAAACACTTTAAAAATGAATAAAATTATATCTAATTAAACATACCCACAAAACAGGGCTTTCCCCAAAAAATTGTAGAACTGCACATCCAGGAAGTTTTTTTTAGTGCGGCTTTATTTGGCGAAAATTTCTCGTAGTTTCTTAGAAATTTCCCAAGAAATATCGCAAGTCGACGATGAAAAACCTGATGACTTTTTTTAGTCAGCGACTTGAAAACTTGTTTTATTTCCCCTCCTGCTTATTTTCACTACACATGTCCTTTTTCCTTGGTAAACCGGCCTGCAGTTACCTTTTTCTAATGATTTCCACTGCACATAACTGCTTTTACAACTGCGCATAGCCTATGCATTTTGCAACTGCACATTTTGTGTAGAACATGCACGTTAAAAAAAAGTCGTGCACAAAACTCACAGTCAAGCAGACATTGGCAGATATGGGGCCGGTGCACCCAGAAAGGAAGAGACTAAGTAGACGGCTGCAGGCCCTGAATGGTGTAGGCCCTATAAGACTCTGGGAGTTATGATGGACCTATAATTTATTCTGTAGGGCAGCGGTTCTCAACCGGGGGTCCGCGGACCCCTGGGGGTCCGCGGCCATCTGCCTGGGGGTCCGCGAGCAAGTCCTGAAAATTATATATTTCTCAGTTAAAACATAGAAACAGATAAATTTTGGTCAATTTTTCAATATTTCTTCTTTTCAATGGAGACATGAAGCTACCGGTAATAATTCGCCAATTAATGACAAGTTCATCTGTTTTAGATGGGTCTGTTTGTAACCGACTTTAGATTTCGGGATGCTTTTGAGAGAGTTTCTTAGAAAAAGACCACAGCCTGTATTTCATTTAAATAAACATATCATGAGTTTCAACTTTGGCTTACCTGGTTGGCATTTTTGAGTGAACTAAGTTCCTCTGCACAAGTGATGCAGACAAATCTATAATCACCCTTAGTGATAAAGTGTCTGCTTGTAAAAAAACTTGATCACTGGTGCAAAACGGATAGTGGTTGATAACTTTGACACATTTGATCACTTGAATGAATTGAACTAAAAATAAGGAAATGCTCAGATCAATCAACCAAAATTTGTTAATTTAATTTCCCGACATATTCAATCATAGCTGGATCAGTTCAACTTCTAATTTGGTAATTTCAACGTTCACATTTTTCGTGGGTTTCAAGTTCGTTTCTTGCAAATATTGATTCGTGGAATTTACCAACCTCAAAATTGAACCAAATCATTGACTATAGTGACATTAGGCCCACATTGAAGATGTAGCCTACGTTGCATCCATGCAAGAGTTAGATTTTGATGCATGATCGAGTGTTTCGAGCAGATAAACTGCTCGAATCTGCATGCCCAAAGCTTATATTAAAATAAAATACAGGTTTTTCGAATAAATTTCATATAATCATATTAGTAGGCCTAACACAAATTTGTACTACAGGAGTGCAGAGGCATATAGGCTATATTATATTTATACATAGCCTATAGACCTACTATTATATACATGTAGCCTACATGTAGGGTTAGAGAGTCGAACAGACATGGGCGCCAAAGGTGCCAAATTTCAGTGGGGGTCCGTGAACGGGACCAAAAATTAAAAAGGGGTCCGCGAGTGTGAAAAGGTTGAGAACCGCTGCTGTAGGGCATATATAATCTTTCTGGAGGTGAATAGTCACCTCGCTCGAGGGTATTGAGTGTTTATAGTTCAGAAATAGAGTTTGATTAGGCGCAATTCATGCCCGGAGCTAAATAAGCCCGTCTAAATAAACCCGTCTGAAACGCCTCTAGGCCATAATTAGCCATCTGGTTAAGTTGCAGCAGCAGAGTAGACGTGTCACGGAAGACAACAATACTGAATTGTAGGCCTGCATGGAATTTGAATGAGTTGATTTAATATTGTCTCCAACGTTCAAAGTCCGAAATGAAGACCAGACCAAGCCAGACCAGACCACTAATGGGACCAAAGTCTCGTATGCCAGCAGTACACAGTGGCTCGTGGCTATGTTGAGACGTGTTGACAGAAGGTCTACTTGGAATTTTCTGGATAGCACAAGTCTGCTATAGCTGATGCCCGCCAATATAGCAGTCGCTTGCAATTAGGCTATATTAAAATGTTAACACAATATGCTAGGCTGGTTAAGTTTTATGGTCACATCTCAGATGAGGTAACAGTTCAAAACTTCATATGCCAAGGACCAGTGGCGTAACTAGGAACTCGGGGGCCCCTAGACAAAATATGAAGGTGGGGCCCTCTCCCTACGGTACTTATTGAAATGTATTATTACTTATTAATTTACTGAAATGCTGATGTAGGCCTATATGAACAAGATACAAGTACAAATTACAGTAAACTGTAAGTTCCTAGCAAGGCTGAAATGACAATTATGACATGTGCGACTGAAGTTAAGTAGGCTGGCCTTAACGGCCCGCCGCCTATGTAAGGTTTGGTTGAAGTCCTTTGCTATAGTGTGAAGTCATTCAGTCAAAACTCAGAACTCTGCTGGAGCTGGGCGTCTCCGACTCGTCGGGTCGTGTCGGGTTGACGGAACTTGACGGGTTCTATTTAACATATTTTTTCGGAGTCTTGCAAACTCTGGGGCCCCTCTGGGGCCTCTACACTCGGGGCCCCTAGACTTTGTCTACCCAGTCTACCCTATTGTTACGCCACTGCCAAGGAACTGAGCAAGCTCTATAGGCCTATGCCGTACGTTTCTTTCTGTAGAGCTCGTTGCACAACCTCCCATGCTTTTTTATAGCCCGATGTCAATGATGCATAGGCCTATATAGGCCTGTCTTAGCCTACTGGCGTTATTCGTTGGTCGGACTAATAGGATAAATTTATGCGTTACTTTCACCCATTTTTACAAAATGCTACCATAGCCTACATACCGTATTGAACTTTTTGCCATTATACTCCCAGAATAGGCTGTATAGTTATTTTATTATCGGTCTAGTAAATACCTCATTAGCCTAGTTCAGTTGTGTCGTCCAGTGTTTAATCTAGTCCCTGCAAATTTCTGACCTTTTTTAGTTATCAGGCCAACATCTTCAGAAAATGTCATCGATTTCCCGTCCGAAAAAACTAATGACCTTTTTTAGTCATGCGCCCTCATTTACTTGCGTATATCCGTGTACCTTGCATTTTACCGCGTATAGGCCTATATAAATTATATACCCTGGTTTTCGGGAGGTGAGTATAGGCCTATATGGTCCTATACGATGCCGTTTTTCGCCGGAGGTGAGTAGGCTACACGCTGTATACCGCGGATACCCTCGTGGCGCTGTATACCCGCGTATACCCTCGTGTACACCTCTGGGTATTTGGGCATCTGGGATGAAAGGCCGTTTTGTTCGTCGGCCAACTCAGTTGAGGCTTTCAAATATCGACTCAAGACTTTATCTTTTTTTTCAAAAACACCCTCCTAGGCCTAGCTAGTAGCTACGGCCTTGGGGCCGGTAGCCGTTCAGCTAGAGACACCGCCTGCCTGACTCTTCTGACTTGACCCGCTGCCTATCGATTTTGTTTTGATTAAGCGCCTGTGAATAAGCTGGTTCCCTCGACTTCGCTTTTGTGGGCGCTGTAGAATTCTCGAGATTACGATTACCGCGACAACACCCTTCCCAAAAAGCTGATTTTTTTAGTGTTATCGTCTAAATTTCGAAGAAAAATGCTACATTATAATACATAGGCCTATTTGATTGATTCTATTAGTATTAATTCTATACCATTTTATTCTGACGAGTTTTTAGTTCTTGGATGCCTCGCTGCCTTCGCAGACGAAATCGAATTCTTATACTGGCGGAAGAACTTCGCATGTATAAACCTGTCGAATTCTTTTTGTCGGCAATGTTACATAGGCCTATAGCCTAATTATAGCCTATACTTTGCTAGGCCAGTGGGCAGTGAGAATTGTGGAAAAATGACTCGAGGGGGTAGCCTAGTGGTGGTGGTGGAATATATATGATCCACTTGGAATTGGGATGTGAAAAACAGACTTTACTATATGGGGCTCTAAGAAAGACTGGGGGTTGAAACTCTCTGCAATTCTCACTCTGTTTCTGGGGAATGCTGCGTAGGCCTAGCCTATCTATAGGCTGCATGCGTGCAAGACCTCTCGATTTATCTGGGGAATTCTGAATTCCTGGGTGGGGGAACTTCCCTCCCCCGCACAGACGTCTAGATTAAACACTGGGTGCAGTCGTGGTGAGATTTACGTAAAATTTAGATGGCAGCCTTAATTGGTCCCAGACTAACGCCTAGAAACCCTGACACATGTTCGTATTCATATTGATAGTAATTATATTTCAGCAATTGTGCTGCCATCTGGAGAATACCCATCGGCAAATTCGGTTACCACTCTATCCAAGGACCAGCATCAGAATCAAATATGCTTATATATAGGCCTACACTGTCTGTCGCATCTTTGGTGTCCTCTAGGCCTACATTGTTTTCGAAATAAGACTAACAAAGAAACGAGTGCTGATTACATTCACTTCATCAGTTTATTTGATCGAAAGGTGACACAGTAAAGACGACCACAGACATGCAACGTTTGCACAAAAAAGCACGTGCTCAATCTCTCACATTGAAGGCGAAAATGTCTACGTTTAATTAAAGCTTCAAATGAATGCATAGCTCTCAAAAGTGTATTCGACCATAATATTTACACAGCAGCAGAACCTAATTATATTAACAATATTTTAACACCTTGTGGCTGCCTGTACAAGTTGATTGTTTTGTAGCCATGTTTTCATGTAGGCCCTACACATAATTATATATATATATAATATATATTTATGTATAATTGTCTATATGTAATTATATATATCTATATATATATAGCATTTTATATATCTCAGATTTTTACATATTTATGTGACACCTGAAACTTTGCAAGAGCACTATATGCGTAACTTCACTTTGACCAGTAAAACATCAGAAGTTATAATTGTTATATTGAGTGGTTTAATTGTAATGTGTGTCATGAAAGAATAAACTTATATTATAACACGTTTTGTGAGCTTAATCCTGTACCGACCGAGGGTATAGAACTGCTCATACCATTTACTACACTTTGGTTGGTAAAGCGTTAACAGTCTAGCAGCAACACTGAAGGCGTTACTAGTTGCGCATTATCGGTTTGGTATTGCATGCCGGTTCAACTACATGATATGTGTTCAGTATTATATACAGGTTTTACAGTACTAATACTTCCATGCTACAAGTATAAATAGAGATTTCACTCTACTTTCAGTCCAACTCTATATTATAAAGGCTTTACTGTAGGCCTACTATCAGTTCAATGGTTAATTACAGAGGTTTTATGGTTCTAACGATTCCACACACACACACACACACACACACAATAAGTTACACAATAGTTTACGGTATCATCTGTTCCACGTTGTTCATTATAGGTTTTGCCATACTGTCGGCTCCACACCATACTGATCCCAGGGTCCACGGTACTATCAGCAGAATAACATTTGCAGGGTTACGATACTTTATGGTAATTGCAAATCTCACCACTGCAGATAGTCATCACGTTAAACCTGTCACAGTAAGCAGTTAACATATGCAGCGAAAATCATCAGCTCCATATTGGTATGAACCAAAGCGCACATAAGAAGAAGGTAGTCGAAAAGCAGGAAACTTGGTCAAAGGATTCCCATAATCCATGCAGGGTAGCTGGTCTCAAACTTGACCGAAAACCAACAGCAACGCTCACATAAGTTAAAACAAACCGAACAAGGAATGGTACGTATGAACTCAAAACAAATCAGTCAACGTTGTCCAGCTGACTTAGTTTTTCCTCCTATCCTGTGGGAAACCACAGCAACCACCTGCTCTATATAAAAAAAAACTATCCAATCAGGGAGTGGCAGACGACCGTGAGCCAACCAATCCCGGTCAATGCTGACTTCATGACCAAGTTTCCTATCGCAAATTCGAAGCAGTGTTCCATCTTTTCTCTCCATAATGGTAGTTTTGTATGACTCGACTCTGTTGGTGGCATCTTAACCCCGCTTCCCCCATAGCAGAAGATCACAGCGCTCATCAAGTTGAGAAGAGTCCAAGCGTTCGCACAAAAGTCAGCAAAATCTGCAGTTCTGTAATTAATTGTTCTTGTTTATACTTATTAATTGCTCTTCTTCATACTTATTAATTGCTCTTGTTTCCAATTGCTAATAGTTTCTAACTCCTACCATACACTTTCCAATTAGCAGGAAACAATTACACCTCCATCTCCTCCCTCCTGTTGCACTTTCTTCCCATCCCACACTTGCTCTCCATGTCATCAGTTACCCACTTTTTCATTCCAACTCCTCGACTTCCTTCCCAATTTAAAGGAAAGAATCGGCTAAATGCCTCACCCTCCCTCCACACACCCATCCCATGCTTGCTCTGGGTCTGTTTCCCACCCTCCCTTACATTTCCTAGGTTCATATGCAAGAAGAAATTGTGGTTGCTCCTCAAACCATGGCCAGGGGAATGCCTGTAGGCACCCGACAGCCACACTATACTAAGCCAGTTGCCTTACAGAAGTTTCTGATTACATATTAGACAGCTATGAAGGCCGTGCCACACAAAAGGTGCAGTCTGGTCTAAAGCACACACTAGCTGCCTGGCCTGCCAAAGCTGCTAGCTATTGCACATTACTCAAACAGTCATAACTAGTCAGCCAATCAGTGCACAATTGATGGCAGTTTCGGACAATCAGCAGACTAATGATTTTCCAACCCGATTTACTGTCTGTCTCTCACGAAACACACCAATAGGCAATGCATGTGTCTGTGCAATAAAGAACACGTCTAGATGTGCGTGTGATCTATGCTGCAAAATGCATTTTTAACGCATTCACAAAACAATTCACACCAGAACACGTAGATTCACACTTTTGAAAGGCTTCAGGAAAAGCAAGGTATCAAGGTAAGGTACGGGTAAAACTAGTAATACATGGTAAAGTAAGGTATAGTTAGGTAATGTAAGAGAGCAACACAAAGAGCAGCAAATCAGAAAACCACTCCTTACGTATTACACATCTCAGCAGTAAATTTTCCATTTCAAATAATGCCCTGATTTTCAAAAGTATAGAGTGCAGACATGCTTGAAATGCCAGCACTTCACCACCTGTAATGTTCCGCCCCGTTCATTAACCAAGATGATATACATGTGTAACCGACTGCAACATTTAAAAACCTCAATTCACAAAATTAACACATATATCCGTGAATTTACCACACTCGGGCAAACGATACACTTCAATGAATTTTTGCAGGGAACGACCACAATTTCAATCTGTTGGACAAACAACATCAGATACTCGGTGTCCGATCTCGTACGTTGCTGTCTATGACGGCGGCTTTCGTGCTTATTGGCGCTCGTGGTGGCTTCGACTTCTTGCGGTTCAGCTTGCTTGGAAAGATGTCGGTCATCAGTGCCATGAAGATGTTGCCTGAACCGTGAAGGACGGCGCCGTGTCCGTTGCGGTTGCGGTGGCGCTGGCGAAACGTCGTTGGCGACGCAGAACAAGCGTTGAGGTTCTCGGCGCTCTTGTCGAGCTTCTTGCTCGAGCGCTTTGACAAGCTGAACATGTCCTGCACGCTCTTGCTGCGCTTCTGCCCGTACAGGGGACACGGCGACATCGCCGGACTGCCCGATGTGGAATTTCCAGGGACGGGACTCTCTTCCGAAGAGTTCTGTCGGTCGGGAGAGAACGGAGAGGGTGGCACACCGTCCGGCTCCATCTCGAACGATCCGGCGTTTGCCGTCGTCGTCAGTGGACTATGCGTGATCGGACTTCCTGTGAGCGGACTCTGCTCGCGACTGTCAATTGATCCGTGCGCATGTGCCGACGCACGACGACCCTTCTCGAACGGAGTCGCATCGCTCGTCTTTGGAGACACGTTCTCTGGAGTCGCCTGGGTGCTTATTTTCGCGTGCGGCGCCTTCGCTCGCTGGATCATCGTGTTTCGGATCGATTCACTGGCTTTCGGGAAATCCCCGTCTTTGACGTTCGCTGCCCTCCGCTGATACGTCAGGTCGAATGTCGAGACGACATCGTCCGAACAGACCTCGGTGTCGAGCAGAAAGTGTAGTCGTTCTAGCGTCGTGTCTGGTTTGTATCCGGACGAACTCTTTATTGGCATCAGTTTCATGAAGAGCATTCGTCCGTCCTCACGACCGAGTACCATAATGTACCCAAAGTCCATTGTCTGCAGACTCATAGGTCGCTCGTGAGTGCTTGTGTGAGCGACGAGCATTCCGTCGTCGACCCGTCTCACCCTGACGGAAAACTCGTCCACCCAAACAACGTAAAGCCCATCGTATGTAAACCGGACAAACTGATATTCCTTGTCCTCCTCTTCGCTCAGGTCCGCTCGGAGTTTCCCCGTCGCCAGGTCATACACCTGCAGTTTGGCGTCAACTGCGAGCTGTCCGTCTTTCGACAAATCCTTGATGCCGTTGGGTGACACGTTGTAGAGACGCGACACCGTCTTGTTTTCATGGAAATCAATGACGTTCACTTCTGGCGATCGCAGGCGGCCGTTTGTTGCTGGACCGGTCCATTTCGTGGTGACGATGTGGCGATGCCTGACGGGAAGCACCTGCAGCTGGTCAGCCGTGCATGACAGGTACCGGATTGGCGCCATCTTGTGGAGGCAGTAGACGATCAGCGTCTGACCAGAGTCGATGTAAAGGAGATACTTCCCATCAAGGCTGAAGACGGGACACTCTGCCTGGTAGAAGCGCACGATCTCCTTCCCGTCGCGTATGCTCCACATCTGGACCTCTTTGACGGGCATGCTGACCGAACACGTGCAGATGTAATCCCAGAAGATGCTGATGAGAATCGACTGGCAGTTGGGCTTGTCGATGACACAAACGACCTTGCTTGTCTTGATGTTGATGACAAGCACGTAGGTCTCGCGTGTGTGAAGCAGCAAGGCTATGTACATCCCGTCGGATGACACCTCCATCTGCAGCAACTTTCCATACCGGTTGAACGGAAGAAATGGCTCACAGCTCCCCGTTCCGACGTTCCACATATCGATGCCAAAGCTGTCCAAGTACTGGTAGCCCTTTGTACTCGACAGGCTATAACCGCTTTTCACGAATGCAATCCGGACATTAGGGGCACAGCAAACCGTGTCAACTGGGCACTCGTAGACCCGGACATCTATTGCATCCTTGGTCTTGATCTTACTTAGGTCCCAAACTTTGATGGCTGTGTGAATAGTTGAAGCGGTTGCGACAAGGTTCACCACTTGCGAGATTGCAAACGGAAACCCCGAAACGCTGTGCAGGTTGATCGTCGACAGGAATTCGAGCGTTTCAGTTTTCCAGATATGAAGAAAGCGTTCTTCGCCGACAATGACGTACGTGCCACCCACAGTGAACGTCGCACCGAAAAAGTACGTTTTGTTCGTTGCCCCAATGGGTTTCGTGTTGATGACCTTCGCCTCATTCTTTGAAATGTTCAGGATAATCAGGTTGCTGCGCTTGATGTTCAGCAAGACAACATTTCTGTCATTCGGGAAAATCGCAATCTCTGAGAGTTCTCGGCCGTGTTGAGGTCCCTCAAGAAACCGAACGCCCGGCAGAGCGACCCGATAGTTGAACAAATAAATTACATCGCCAAACGTTCTACTGTTTCTGTCAACGTCGAAAACCTTGAACAAACAGTCGTCGTAGTAGCCAACGTAGACCCGCTTGCTGTCATCCGTCGGGACGAACATGCTCGGCAGGTTTTCCGCGGGAAACGTCGCGAGTAAGATCCCGGTTTCGAATTCGAACAGTTTCGTCGCCAGCTCCTCGCCGATAAGGATGTACTTTTGGTCGGGCGTGATGCCGCACGCGACGTACCGTTTTGTGCAGACGAAATCGTCGAGTGACCGCACCTGGCGTCCGACCCGAACGTCGATGATATTCTTCTGACGACAGAGCAGATTTCCGACTATGAATCCGCGACGCTGCGTCGGAAGCCGTCTTCCGACGTTGTACAGCAGCTGGGTCGTCTTGAGATCGTAGATGAAGACTGGGCTGTGAATCGCATCGCTGTCCACAACGAGATACTTGTAGTCGCCGGACACGTGTAGCTTCGTGTTTGGCCCCAGCGTGACGTCGGTCACCGTGATGTTGCGCGTGCATTCGCCGGACATGAGATCCCAGAACGCTATCATGCCGTCTTTTGATATGGAGATGAGTTCCTGCGGCGTGAAGATGATGTCGAGAACGATCTGAGCGTGGTCCTCAAGCTCGTACAGCAGCATTGCGCGCGGCGAATCGAAGCACTGAAAGAGCGGCAGAATGGCCGAGTGGTGGACAGACTTCTTGTCGCACTGTTGCAGCAGGGGTTTCATTCCAAGCGTGTCGTAGTGCACGAGCAGACGGCCGAGCAAGTCGAAACCAAGTGTCGCCGGGTTCTGGTTCACGTACGACCCACCGAGTCGGATTGCGCTGAAGACCATGAGGACTTCACTGTCAGTTAACCCCGACGCAGAGTCAATGGCCAATCGGAAATCAGAGAGGACGTCATGAAGGCTCATGGCGCTCAGTTTGGCATGCAGCCAGTTGTAGTTGAGCAGGACCTCCTTCTTGAGGTCGTTGAACTGGTGGCTTTCCACCAGGTGGTACGGCATCTCGCTCAGCTTCCGCAGGTTGTAGTTGACCTTCTCCGGGTCTTCCGAGTCCGGTCCAAAGATGAGCGGCTGGAGTGGAACCTTCCGGTCGGCCTCGTCGTTTGAGCGGCGTTTCGTGCTCATCAGTTGCAGCTGTTTTGATGAGTAGTTGAATGGTTTGCAGTGCCCACCACCCCACGTCCCAAGGAAGTAATGAGCAAGAAGGCCGTGAATGTAAAACTTGTGTGCCGTGTTGCACAGGTACCTCTCGCGTGCGACAAAGATGAACTGGCGATGGTACCAGTAGAAGACAATGGTTCCGTTGGCCTCGCGTTGCATAATGTAGCTCGCAAGTTCGTCGTGCAAGCGGGGAAGCAGTAGCGGAGGTATTCGCCGTATTGGAGGTAGCCAGTGCTGAAAGACATCGTTGAGGACAATGTCATCTAAGGACAACACATCCTCCAGTTCCACATCACTCAGTCCATTCTTCGATGCAGTTAGGTAGGAGAGTGCATGCGTGACAAAAATCTTGCCCTGGTACTTTTCGACCTTCTCGAAAAGCTTATTGATGATGCCTTTGACCGTGTGCTCAAGTCTCGACTGGCAGTAGGCGAGCGGCGTATACGAACTCCAGTGACAGACCTCTTCAAAGACGAGCCGCGTGTAGAACGGAAGACTGCACTTGAGCAGCTTATTGTTCACGGTCTCGAACTGAGTCGGAGTGAGGTCGCGATTGGCTGCGGCCAGCCACTCTCTCACCAGGTTGAAGCTCAGCTGCTGGCCGAGCGGGAGGACCTCCACGTAGTTGTCCCTGTTAGGGTAGAGAGACTTCAATGTTTCAAGAATATCGTAGTCGTATGGCAGCGAGGAAAGGACGAGGTGAACGTGCGGAGGAAGCGACTTTGGAAGCCATGCAAGGTTGTGAGCTTTGTGAGCAGGAGCGAGTTGATCAAGTGAGTCCAGAAAAATCACCAGCGGAGTCTCCTCGGTTGCAGCCTGCAAGACAGGCACAGTTGGCCACATTAATTTAATATTTAATATTAACTTAAATAATATTAATACTAATTTAATATTAACTTAATTAATATTAATTCAATATTAACTTGCAAGGCCATATTAATGTAGTAAATCATGCGACGACAGTGTTCATGCCAGTTCTACATAGCGTTTCCATAGCGAGTCCCTGCTTGCCTAAGCCGGGCTCCTTTAGTGTGAAGTTCCACACAAAGACGGCACTTCTCAATCAATCTGGGAAGCTGCAAAAGCACTTTTAGTTTTAAATGTTCATTGTCATCCGATTGGAAATAATTTTCACCATGGAGGATGGGACGGAAGAGAAGGGGTTGCGCAGTACTAAAATTTCCTCAAAAGGCAATCATTTAGACAACTACAAGGTAAAGTAACTGGCTAAATAAAGTTTACAGAATCATAAACACTTAACGATGGGCTGATTGAATTTCCCAGTTGCTTTCAGTGCATGCTCGTCGCTAACGCGTTGAATAAACAATTCCAGAATCACTGTATTCCACTGTACATTTCACAGCAGATACAATGCCATGCACTGCAGAGTATAACAATGCAATTTTAAACAATACAATGCAATTATTAATAAAACAATCGTATAGTTTATCGTATAGTTTAGTCGAGATACAACTGCTGACAACTGCTCCCACCTTGAGAATGTTATGAAAGTACGCAACGATTCCTGGATAGTCCCCAGGGATGGCAAACGTGTCGCCACCTATCAGTGAAGTTATGTGCCAGCAGATGTTGCCGAGAACAAGACGAATGCTGCACGAGTGAGATGTGGTTCCTGAAAATGAAGACAAGCCTAATTAATTACATAAAATCTTATCAGTCAATCAGTCAATCAATCAATCAATCGTTTAAGATCAAAACGAACAGACAGCTCAACGGAAATTTAAAAGAAAAATAATAAGCAATGCTGGAAACATTCCAAGCAACAATATATACACATGTATAATATATATATATATATATATATATATATATATATATATATATATATATATATATATATATATATATAGTAGTATGCATACAGTTATATATGCATATAGATGTGCGTTTGCACAGAATAACAGATTTGAATTGTCGTCATGCTAGTACAATGAGCGATCACATGCATGCATTGACCTTGCATTGACCTTGGTCTTTGAACAAATTTTTCCTACATAAACACAAACTCTTTCATGCAAGTCAGCACAGCACCAAATCAATGCTTAGTTTACGTTGCACATGTAGTAGCCTAAGTAGCTGGATTCATTGGTCACCTATATATACAGAGTTTCAGAGATGCTCTTGTTTTCTTACAAACATACACACCCATTCTTGCAAACAATTGTCAAAAATTACTGTAAAATAGTTGGTTCTTAATGGGTGCAGTGTGCCACCCAGATTTGTCTCTTTTCAAACAAAAGAATAAAATATATTGTTATTCATCTAACCTACTGTATTTATATATACACACACATATATATATACATATAATTATGTATATTATTATACATTCATATAATGAAATTTTTCCAATTTGATGTATAATAACTGTGGGCTGCGATTTCACTTTATACCTACTATCTGTGTCATACCTACTATCTGTGTCATACCTACTATCTGTGTCATACCTACTATCTGTGTCATACCTACTATCTGTGTCATACCTACTATCTGTGTCATACCTACTATCTGTGTCATACCTACTATCTGTGTCATACCTACTATCTGTGTCATATCTACTATCTGTGTCATACTGATATCCAAAATAACACTGAGATTTTGAGTTACTGAATGCTATAGATTAGAACGAACAGCTGAAGTCTAAGTGACATACAACCCATACATACATGTAGAAGTCACTGGAATTAAGACTTTCAATTTAAAACGAGTCTTACCGAGAAATCGAACGACAATAGCCGGGCAGCAGTGCGTCAGCCACTGCTTCATCAGACTCGCAGACTTGGCAATCACCGACGTCTTACCGCTCCCTGACAGCCCAAAAAGAACGAGCGGTTGGACGGCCGGCTCCGAAAGGTAGATCCGGATCCTCTGCAGCATGTCCTCACGTCCCTTGAAGACGGCGCTTCTCGTGCGGCACATCGTCAGGTGCTGAAGGATCTCGACGGCTTGCGTGTTGCGCGAGATGTTGCGTACGTTCGACATTGCGTTCACGATGAGGCGCTGCATCCTATGCTCAAACTCGTAACAGAAGCGTTGCAGGTATTCGGAATCATCTGTTGGATCCTTGATGTATGGGGCGGCCCACGTCACCTATGCATATTTAATCAATCAATCAATCAATCAATCAATCAATCAATTAATCAATATTTTTTATACAAAGCAGTAAAAAGCATAGTGCCAGCAGAATTGTATGTCTTAAAGCAACTTTAGGATTAGGTCTATTGATTCCTCATTCTGTTTAGTTAAGAGTTTGATTTTATAATTTAGTTAAGATCTTTTAACTAATTGTAATCGTTCATCGTCTCACTAAACAACAATTAATCAATTAATCATTTATCTTGTGCAACCAACGAATCATTTTCAAGTGTGTAAATTGCAAATCACATTGTCAATGGGGAAGGCCAAAAGGATGTGCGCCCTAAACGGATCCCTGGCCCTGATAAAAAAATGGGGACACCTATGTACAAGTAATACAAAAAGATGCAACGGTGAACAATTGTTGCTTAGTGCCTAATCTAAAGTTCCTTTAAAACGTGCAATTCTGTTGACATTATGCTTTTTACTGCCTTGTATAAGCAATATTGTTTTAATGCATGGGCAATTGGGCATTCATCTTGCACTAATGATAACTTATGCCGATATTGCACTAATCCTAAACTGGCTGCCCATCAAAGAATCTGGTTAATGTCTTTTACAATTAACATTAGACACGGTATATTACATTAGTACCAACTTTTTCTACCAAGCAAGGATTCATATACTACTCCAAACTGACAATTACATAGTAAAATTTCCACAACTGAATGTGTATTTTAGCTACAGTTTCACTTGAAACAATCACTGATTGCACAATGATAATGGAGCCACAGAAATAATATAATAAGATCACTTTGGGCCTAAAAAAACTGATCGTGACAACATAAAAAAATAACATCAGACCACTTCAGATCACCTCGAAATGTTGGAGATTGCGCCGATCCTTGAGCACCGCGAGGATCTTGTCTTTGAGCAGAATGTTCAGCATCTGCTGGGCGTCCTTGTCGACGTTTGTTGTGCCCGGCAGAAGATCGCTGAACTTCTGCGCCTTCTTCAGCTGCAGATGCTCCTCGAGGTTTGCGATGCGGCGCGATATGCAGAAACTCGTGCTGTCCGGATTCGGAGACTGGAGCATTCCCTTCTCGATCTCGTACTCGGTAACTGAGATTTTAAAAACGAGAAAACGAATTATAATACCTAGTGATATATCGTACACCAGCTTAACTCAGAATACAAAGCCAATAAAGATAATGAGAAAAGGCAGTTAGTATTTGGGAGACATAGACTCCAAGGACAGTACTGTAACAAGTTTCTGGAGAAATAATAATAATACTAGTAATAATACTAGTTATAATAATAATATAATATAATATAATAATAACAATAATATAATAATAATTTAAAATAAAAAAAATAATAATAATCATAGTGTTTTTAAAGCCTGATGGATTATTTATATCTTGGGCGCTTAAAAAAATAGTAGTATTATTAGTACAAGCAACTTTTCGGATCATTGCAAAGAGCCTCAGTGATTATTTCTACCTCGGGTGAAACAATAAAAAAATAATAACAATGATAATAAATCATTGCTCTGGGGGGGACGCGCAAGGAAAACGACACATGTTTCTCTGGACAATTTCTTTGAGCCTCAGGGATCACTCCTTACTTCAGGCGAAAATATTTTTAAATGGTAACAATACAGAAACACAGACAGACGTTGTAGCGTGGCCAAAGACTATCAAGAGGGTTAAGGCCAAAGAAAAGGCCACATTGGCAGCATTTGACGATGCTGCACAGTTGCAAGGTCACCAAAGAAGAAACTGGTGCAAGAGAAACGCATAGCAAGCAGACCTGAGGCAAAGAAGAGATCTTTGTCTCTCTGGGTCAGTCGTCCTTGCTCGAGACAAAGAAGAACTCCCAAGCGAAGGATGTGAAGCAGCTGCAGAAAGACTTTTCCCCACTCGCGCTGTGCGATCTCCTGTAACTCCGGATTATCCTGAAAGAAAAGAAGCAAGCTGAATCAGGATTCATTGCATGAGAAACAACCACAATGCTTCAATGTCAAATTCTGTCCTAGTCCTTCACTTCCTCAATTAAACTTGTGGGCACTGTGGTGTAGTGGTGGGTTCGGTGCCTTGGAGCTGGAGGGTTCCAGGTTCGAAACCACCTCAATCTGCCACGTAATGACCTTGAGCAAGTCACTCACTCGCAATTGCTCGTGCGCTTCGGCTTGAAACTAAGGTGCAGCGTTCATGCTATGTACAGTTGGGACTTGGGAGCGCCTCTGAGTAGAGAGCATGAAGTGGCACTACAGCAAATGTGAGAAATAAAAACAAATAAAATAAACTGGAAACTCAACTGTTTCAACTTGCTCACTCTTCAGAGCTTGACTTCTCGTTCTCTCACTACCAGACCTTGACATTTCTAAAGGATCGACAGTTTGACCGTGATTTCACTCAAATTTACCATCAATCAATGTCAATGTCATCGATATGTATACTTAATGCATTACAATACGGCACCAAAGAAGTCATTACGCACCGTAACTTAAACCAGATCAGATTCTGTTTCACAAGGATTCACTATGATTACTTGCAGCCAGTCCAAAAGAAGTATTGGGCCAGCATAACAAGAATATGACAAACACCAGACAAGAAACAGCCTAGAGCAATATTTCCTCGAAAACGGGAATCACAAAGTGAGGCATAAGCAGTACAGACAATTTGTCTGAATTGTTCACATCTGACTGTTAGTGAGAATATGCCAAAAGTGCGAACCATAGTAGCAGGTACAGGTCGCTATTTAAACGAGAATTCCTGGAAAGTAAAAATCGATATCATGCAAGATTTCAGGTCAAGAATTCAAAAAGAGAAAGACCAAAGCTCCATGTTAAGTTCACAGAGAAAGAATTTCCTAGAAAGCAGAAAACAGCATGATATCAAAGATTACGAAACAGGAATTTCCCTCAAAAGCAACAATCGCTTTCACCTGCAAGACAAGTCAACAAAAATTCCTTGAAGAGGAGTAAATTGTAATGCACAGAATACCTTATTGTTGAAGTTTTCAATAATGGAGCTGATTGGCTGGAGTGTGTAGACACTGGGTATGACGTTCGTGTCTTTTTTAAACCAGGTCAGAAGCAGATTGACATCTTTGCCGTTGCGTAGCAGTGATTCCCGCATCATTTCAAACATCTGAGCATCAATTGTTGACGGAAAAGGACGGTAGCCATACTTCTGACCAAGAAGTGCCTAAAGACGACAATTGAATAAAAAATTGTCCTAATTTCCCTCTTTAATTCCTATGCACTTAATGAGGTGTGAATGAAGGATGTCAACTGGGAGATGATCATTTCACAAGTGTAGACCTGTAAATTATTAAGTTACAGCAAGTTATTTGCCAGCAAGTGTAGCAAGTTGGGCCTTTAGTAATGAGCAATTTACATATGCATGTAAATGTTATATATATATATAATATATATAATACATAATATATATAATATATATATATATATATATATTCGTTTCATAGAACAGACTGACATACCACAGTGAGTTACATGACAGAAAGGCAATTGTCAAACAGACAGCATAATAATTGGATCAGCTTTTCTAACTGAGACCTGAATATGCAAAGTGATTAATAGTGGGCACCTTCAAAATCTAGGCCTGCAGCAATAAAAAGTGAGTTATATAACAAATGTCCTTGAACATATAGGCCTAGTCTCCAACAACAAAAGGAGTATCTATAGAAAAAGCAACAGTCTAGGACAGCAATAAGAAGTCAGTGTGCTATAAAGATATGACATACGACTGACATCATTCACTGTAATCATCATCTTTGTTATTATAATTGATGTGTGTCATAGTCCAGAGTATATATATAGAGTATATATATATATACACACACACACACATATATATATATATATATATATATATATATATATATAAATGAGCTGAACTGCCAACCAAAACGTCAAGAGTTCAAATTCCCATCAGGGCAAAAATTTGTATTCAAGATTTCGCTGCACTTGCACATCAGACGTAATGTAATGTAATGAGTATATTATACTGTGGGTGTTGAGATCAGATGGTGAGGGAGAGGACTGGTCGCCCACTCTCATAAAGCTATGAAATATGAAGTCGCTAACACTTCATATAATTATATACGTGGCTGCCACTCAAACTTAGCTGAGAGACTGCACTAATTCTTCTGCTGTCTCAAGTTATTGGTCTACAGTCTGAATGCCAAAATCAGCATAAAAAACAGGATTCAAAAGGCACATCTTAGTTAGCGCCAATAATACACTTTGCTCTCATTGACCATGCAGCACTGTGAACCAGCTTCCTCCTTCGATGTGTTCCTCCTTATTAACTCGTGGCCACACGTCTCTTTATAGAACTTTGTCTCATGACCACTCTTTTCTCTCTTGGTCAAACACACTGGGAGCGCCTCTGATTGGTGTGCACTATGAGAGGCGCTATATAAATTTACAGACACAATACAATAAAATATAATACAATACAATACAATACAAAGGCAGTGAAATTATTAATGAATTGTTATGGACACAATGGCAAGGTATGATTAATTACAGTTGCATATCTGTAAGAAGTTGGAGAGAAGATTGGCAAAAGGCGTGACTGACTAAAAAGGTCTTCAAAGGTGTTTTCTAGTCAGTGCATTACACCCACGTGATGGCCAATCAGCCCTCTCATGTTCTGGATCCTTCTTCAGTGGTATGCATGCATAAACCACTCCGGCTACAAATATCGGCTGTTCGATGATAAGACCTTCGCCCGTTTGGAGTGCCAGCTATTTCTACGCCAACGGAAGCCGCAAATAGCTTTGGCTGTTAAACGAAAGGGCGGCCAGAACAAGGAGAGTTAATCGCCGCAAAGTTATTTGAAGGTGTTTCATAATCCCGGCTAAATACTTGCCGAGGAGGGGTGGTGTAAAACAACTCTACCGGCAAAACTTATATCCGACCACACATCAGTTGTGCTTCCAAGAGGAGATTTCAATAACGATGCGAAAATAATGAAAATCAGGAATTTCAGAAAAACAAAATATATGCAGGTAAAAATATATTGGCTCACAAAACTAGTTTTGAAAATTTTAGATGTCACATTTTGGACATAATGTGACATCACATTAATAGGCTAATCACAGGATTTTCAAAACATTTTGCAAAAAGCAGATATTTTAGATGCCACATTTCGTACATAATGCCACGTCATGTCACGTTAACTAATCACACATGATGTTTCGAAACATGGTTATGAACTGGAACGTCTTTGCACACGAACACATTTTACACCACACCATACGGCTACCGTAAACATGCTGCAAATTCCCCGGCGCATTCCACGAATATCCCTGAGAATACTCGAAAAAACATGCAATCCGACTGATCTCAGTCATAGATAATATAACATCTCAGTATGCACAGGTGCAGCAAAATACCTTTCGGTCGCTCTCTGAGCACTGTATTTAACGATATCCTTACTTCAGTGCAAAGGTCGATTGCCGTCTGCCTTGTTAAACCTACGTATGACGTCGATGATGACATTTGATTCATTTTAGGCGAACAAAGCTTTAGCAGCCATTAATGCCTGTGTCGAAACCTAACTTACAGAATAAAAACTTTCCTGTAATGTTTTGATGCTAAATACAAATTAACGCTGATAAATCTAAAATCCAACCAAAGAACTTCTATAGCGCCACTACAACTATAATTTATCAATGCATACATACATGTAGGATGTTACGAAGATGGAATCAGCTAAAAGGTAAGGTACGTTATTAAATGCGTCAAAGTTTAAGGCCCTCTAATTCCTCAGAAACACGGCCTGCAAATGCATGAATCCCACAGCCCTATAAATATATCAACCATATTTTGCATATAAAACAAATGAAGCAAAACTTAAGACGCATATTGGCATATTACGAATATGTACTTCACGAGCGATCAGAGAGGTAAGAGTCCAGCGTGTTAGCTGGAGTGCCACCTCATCTTCAGCAAAAATTCACGATTATTAAAACACCATAAACAACAAAATTACGTTTAGAAACACTACTCGGATACCACACCAATTTTATATATGAACCACGTTACCACACCATTTTCTCTATAAAGACCATGCCGCAGAACATATGGTACCATACCATTCAACACACAATTTACTGTATACCTTACCATACCATCCAACATGCCACATATGTATTCCTTTTATTGAGAAAATAACTGGTCGTCATAACGCGACAATTGGCAAGCGCCAAGAGAGCAGCAGTAATGCTAGATACAGGGTGGGCAAAAAAGGACCCCCTACAGGTTTTTGCCAATATCTTGGTCAAAATCAAGAATTTTCAAATGAAATTTTACATGCTTAAAGGCAATACATATTTGCGTAAAGTGGCCCATTTTCAAATCACCTTTTGTTACTTTTCGCTGCATCATGTTTTTGAGTCGTCAAAAAACAGTGGGTGATCTCACTAAAAGGGATGTAACTTTTGTACTGTTTGAAATATTTTGTTGAAATTTGGCCATTGTACGTAAATATGAATTGCCTTTAAGAATGTAAATTTTCATTTAAAAATCCTCATTTTTTTACCAAGATATGGGCAAAAAACCGTTGGGGGTACTTTTTTATGGCCCACGCTGTAGTATGCGGTTTTTTTAAACAGCATTCGTGTTATGAAGTTCTTGTTGTTCTGACTGGTCAGTTCAAATGGATGAGGCCTGGAAACTGAACAGAGCCAATTCCAGAATTCCAGAGCCAGCCATAGACCAGCAGGCATTTGCAGACCACTGCAGAACCCACACGGAAGGCGCGAAAATCATATACAAGCATAAACCAGCACTTGATTACATACGTGATTCCTTTCCTGGTTATAAGACGCTGCACATTATCAGACAACGTTACATCATAATATGAAAGCAGAAAGCAGCTGCTGCTTGCCGCCAGATTAGATTAGATTAGATGAAACCAGATTTACTCCGACTTCTGACCTTTTCTTGCATTCCTCCTCTCCCTACTCCTTTCCCTCCCTCTCCCTCTCTCCCTCTATCATGTCGTTTGGGATACATGGCAGGGCGTACCCTCTCCGCACCAGATGCCAACCTCCCCTCCCCCTATCAACAGAGGGTGCCCCTTCATTCTACTGGTGACTCAAAAGCCCAGAGGGCAACCAGAGACCTGTAAAAACCGGTCAAATGAAATACTCATCATCTCATGGCCCAATTAGAACGAAAAACTGGTTGGAGGTCGTGCAAGTGATCAGCATCCTTAAAACCATCTGCTGCCCCTTATAACAAGACATGACTGCGGCTAAGGAAGGCTGCCACTTAAAAATCATTCTCATCAGGTCTTTCATTCCATTCTATCGTCTGTCCTTCCATTCCCTGATTCTTCCCTAATCTTCCATTCTTTGTCCACACCATTCCCTACTCTGACCTTCTCTTCACTTCCATACCTTCCCTGGTCTCCTCCTAATTTCCCTTCCTTGTCTATACCAGTCCACTCCCAAGTCCTCACTTCCCTTTCTTAAGGTTTCCTTCCCTTCAAATTGTATGTCCCAATTAGAAAATCAAGTGAGTATAACCCACCGAGTTAAGCAGCCACCTTAAATCTCGTGTGACCTCTTATATCAAGCCGCCAATCACAAATGGCATTGCCATAGAAACTACAACAGGTGGTGTTCAATGGCCGAAATGAATGGAGCGACGCTGCAATGGCTGCATGGACAGTTGGACAGTCAGAGATTGATTTACGACGTCATTCAATCTGCTCCTCGGAGTCTCACTTGACTTGTCAAACGCCAGCCTACATCATCGCCTCACATGGATATATAACATAACATAACATTTTTTATTCGACAACCAACTCATTCATTACAGATAGACTGAGATAGTACAGTTATACATCAGTTATCTAATATGTCGGTTCATCTAGGAGACTCAAAAGGGGCCAAAGGTTCCGCTAGCCAGGGCCACCTGAGAGAATTGGGTCAGAATTTCAGAAATATGCAGCACGGCCGACTGGAAAATAAAGCAGTTTCATGAACAATAAATTCTTAACTAGCATAATATATACAAAACAAAAGGCGAGTTAGGAAAGTAGAATAAAATTAGTGCAGTCACATTTATATATGTATATATATATATATTTATATATAATTTATGCAGCCTTGCCTCTGCAACCCTAGGGGCCGTCCATAAAGTACGTCACGCTCCAGGGGGGAAGGGGTGTAAGAAAATGTGACAGTTTGTGACAGGGGGAGGGGATCAGGCCATGTGTGACGTCACACATTTATTTTTAAAATTCTTTTTAATTTAATTTTTTCTTAGTACCTAAAATCCGACCCGGCCCGGCCCGGCGTGTCTAAAACCCGGCCTGGCGGGATAAAAGTTGATTTCCCGTCACTATCAAAGCGTTTAGGGACACACGTCACTATCATGCAGAGGGATTAGGGATAGTATCCTAGGGTTTAGAGGGTTAGGTAAATGGTTATGTTTTTAAATATTTTTTTTCGAAAGTGTGACGTACATTAGGGGGAGGGTCCGAGATTTGTGACAGTTTGTGCCAGAGGGAGAGGGGGGTCAAAAATGGTAAAAAATAGCGTGACATACTTTATGGACGGCCCCCTATCAAGCACACAATCATAACACGCAGTTGTACTATAACAACCGTTCAATGACGGCTAGACTGTTACAGCAACACTGAGGTCGAAACATGACATCCGCACCTTTAGTGCTCAGTAGTGTGCATTAATAAATCTAAAACGTTATCTTGACCCCTACCTATCGATTTGTTTTGAGCAATAGAGCATACATTCATATTTGTAATGTATGCATGTATGCATCTATCTATAGACACTATTTGATACACTACAACATTGCTTCTCCCTAGACTAACTTATATTGAGAATCTAAGGAGCGTATAGATGACAAAAGCTGGTATAGATGACAACAACTGGTAACCTATAGATGACAACAGCTGGTATAGATGACAACAGCTCGTACAGATGACAACAGCTGGTACAGATGACAACAGCTGGTAGCCTATAAATGACAACAGCTGGTATAGATGACAACAGCTGGTACAGATGACAACAGCTGGTATAGATGACAACAGCTGGTATAGATGACAACAGCTGGTAGCCAATATATGACAACAGCTGGTAGCCTATAGATGACACCAGCTGGTATAGATGACAACAGCTGGTATAGATGGCAGTGCAATTAAAAAATTGTGGCTTTACAAGTGTTAACAGTTGCATTACAGCAACTTCTGCTCATTTCACTAACCAATGCCCGATCTATAGCGCCTAATCTAACCACACCTCACTCATCTGAGTATTTGGACAAGCCATTGTGTTTGCTAAAAATCTGGTCACGGCGGCCAACAGGACTTACAAAGAAAATTAAGGTCATACAAAAATAATCAAAGTAAACCAAAAAAAGTCATGATAAATCAGTTAACTGCCTCTCCCCGCCATCGTCATCATAGACGACACCCAAATGGATTATATGTTAGAATTCACGCGTAGTAACGAGGCGCCGCTTTAGAGCCGAGCAGCCGCAGCAGGAGGTTTCCGGTCTATATAATTATAGCCGTGATGGTGATTCACTGCGTGACAGTCGCTCGAGCAGACGACGACGACGACGCAGCGATTACCGGGAATTGACAATTTGCATACGACAGACATATAGACAGACAGACAGGCAGACAGACACGACGTGTCGTTGTCAACGAGCCACCGCCTACAACTGTAGTCTGCTGCTCTTCACTTCTTCTTCATGTCTCCTCCTCCACTCCTCCTCCTCCGCTGTAGTTTTCCGAATAACCACTACTTCGAAGAACCAACCGTGTTCACATTCAGAGGTGGGTGGGAGGGGTGGGAGGCAGTGGTAAGACCCAATAGGATTCCCACTTCATCACCGCAATGCTATCGGGCGTCACTTGAGACGACCATCCAACAACTCCTTGCGCTACATAAGTCCTTATTGTAGTTTAGAGCTACTGGTATGCCACTGCAACAAAGAGTCTTAACATAAAAGGGCGGATTCTCCCAGAGTGGCCAATTTCCCATACCCCACCACCTGAATTCTGGGTACCAGGATCGTGCCACTGAGAAGGCTACAATGCCGGTGGTAGGTGAAGGCTGCCAAGTCAATGCCTACTAAAAAAACAGATTTAGAGGTGCTGCAAACAACGAAAACAGTTCCAAGTATTGGTTTAAAAAGCCTCATACTTCCTGATGGATCAACGACTGAAAAGGGACAGAGTGACATTTGTATCGATTGGAGCAGTATGAGAATTGTAGAAAATTAACTGGTGTGTCAGACGTTGATTTCAGGTGTGCAATGAGGACTTTACTATGGGGTTCTAAGAAAGCTTGGGGGTTGAACCCCACCCCCCATCCCCCCAATCCCCCTTTCTCACCTGGATGAGCGAGCACAGAGAATAACAAGACGGTTTACTCCTGGTCGAGAAGAAGGAAAAAATATGTCTATGCACAGCCAAACGTGAAGCAGGGCAAGAAGCTCCCGCAAGTAGGCATCAGATGTGTTCACAACTATATATAGGATTGCCAGACCGACTTCAAAATCTCAGCTACAGATAGTTAGTTTCCAGTGTTTAACAATGTCTTATGATTGCCAATGTCTTGACGTCACCCTTCTCCTTTCAACGGGCTTTGGCCTGGCACTAAATGACCCGTTCACCACTATGGGCTGCATTGTAAAAGTTCATTCAAAACTGATCATATCAATTAAGTTGACCTCCGGTTCACAGCAAATGATCAGTTATCCCACCATTATATATGACAATAATCGAAAGCATGTCATTCAGACCACACTACCAGATCAACAGATTTCTAACTTGCTGGTGTCAGATTAGCATAAAATAAGCATTTTATAGTCTACGCCTCTATACGGTAAAATAATTAATTCTGTGTGCAGCATTTGAAGCACATCCAACCGCTTGAGAGAACTTATAGGAGGCTGCTCTCGATGGGACCTGGTTCAGAATTTTAAATTGCGGCCAAGTTAAACTATTGTCATGTGGGTAAACAATTTACGACAACATATATGACAAGAACAGAAAGCCTAACAGCCCTAACATCGTCTATTGTAATAACAATCTCATGAAGTCAAAGTCTGATGCAAAGTGTAGAGCGAGGCACTCAAAGCACTCAAATGCTCAAGCTCGGGCGTAAGATTAGCTAACGACTATGTAATTAGTTGTCCGTCAGCGTGATGTAAGAGCTCTCTCTTTACTCTATACTCTATAGGCACACTTCAACTGTAGTGTTGTGTTGCCATGCCCCAAGGAGCCTCTGCTTCTAGTAATTATGATAAACGCATGCATACATTGATAAACATATATTTTATTTCACCTTCTGAATACACTCACATATGCCTACAGCCCTACATAGACGTGCAAACAGCCATACATGTATATATAATATATATATATATATATATATATATAATATATACACCGGAGTGCCAATGATTGTATGTAAACCGTGAATGAACTTGGCTGAATTCATGATGAATTCCTGACATAGTGTAGTGGTGTAGTGGAAAGCAGCAGCACATACATTATAGCTGACATGGGAAAGGTGGGAACTCATTAAGCATTGAAGGGCGTCCTATTATATATGGGTTGACGCCGCAGTAGGGTTGCTGCTGTTGAAAAGTCCCTGGCGCCACCGAATTATTCAGGCACTTCTCACTGCCCGTGCAATAGTTAGGACCGTGTGATGTACATGTAGTCTATCCCAAGCAATAGTCTTGGGACCATGCGATTTAGTCTACATGTATAGTTGTCCAAAACAGAGAGATTCCATGGTTCCGATCCCCTAGCAAAATCAGTTATATAATGAGTGCACCAAACGTCCACTGCCTGTTGGGTGGGGTGGGGTGGGGTGAGATGGGGTGGGGTGGGGCGTGGCTGCTGATATCATATCAGCCGTTCACAGGCAGTGAAAACTAGCCAGTCATTCCTATGCACCATGGCTTAGAAAAATTAAGTTGCTTAACACTTCATACCAATACGCTTCATCATAATTTCTTTTTATTCACCTTTGTTTGCTCCTCACCTAATTCTCTCATAGCTCTGATGAGTGTGGACTGAGGCTGGTTTTGGTCCATGCTCAGCCAAAACCTGGCTCCAAATCAGAAGACGGATGTTACTGAATTCCTTTGACTTATTTATATGTTACCAGAAAAGAAGCCGACATCAACACACCATGTGCTATGGTCAGAGAGACATACAGAAACACAGACAGACAGACAGACAGGCAGGCAGACAGACAGACAGACAGGCAGGCAGTCAGGCAGGCAGGCAGACAGACAGACAGACAGATATACTGACAGAGAAAGGCAGCACAAGACCAGAATAGTACACAATCTGAATGAATTACTCAAGACCGACAACCATGACTAAAAATAGACCATAGGGCTGTGTAACCACACGACGTTAACCCTCTTACCCCGTATGGGCGCTATAGCGGCTTGGTGGTCTATGACAAATACCCGTAAGGCCGCTATAGAGGTTTCAACATATAAACCGTATCCCCGTAAGGACATTATATATATATATATATATATATATTTATATATATATATATATATATAAAAATATATATAAATATATATATATAAGGCCAATATATATATATATATTATAATATATATATATTATATATATATATTATATATATTATATATAATATAATATATATAATATATATATAATATATATATTATATATATAATATATATATACATATTATATATATAATATATATATATAATATATATATATATAATATGTATATATATAATATATATATATTATATATATTATATTATATATATAATATATACATATTATATATATAATACCCAGTGGTTATCTCTACTCCCACATTTATATATAATATATACATAATATATATAATATATATATATATTATATATATTTTATATATTTATATTATATATTATATATATATATATTATATATATTATATATATATAATATATATAATATATATATATAATATATATATATTATATATAATATGTATATATTATATATACAGGGCCATCGGGTGGGCGTTCCGCTTGCTGGGGGGCTATCGGGGTAAGAGGGTTAATTCAGCAGAGCTCAGCACAGGAAAAAAGTAGTTCAACCTTTTTAACCCATTCACTCACTGCAAGAAATAAATTCCTTTCGGCTCAAGTTGAC
Organism: Lumbricus terrestris; assembly: GCA_949752735.1. NCBI lineage: Eukaryota > Metazoa > Annelida > Clitellata > Crassiclitellata > Lumbricidae > Lumbricus > Lumbricus terrestris. The sequence goes on from OX457038.1 coordinate 60,802,198, forward strand.
AGGTTCTATAAAAGGTGTTGCATGAATGCTTTCAAGCATGCATACATACACATCTTCACATCTACATAAATATTGCATCGTGGGACTGCGTACATATACATACTCAGTATCAGGGCTTTTGAAAGGAATTTTGGAACTGCACCACCTCTTCTTTCCCTTCCCATCCTCCATGGTAAATTACTCCCAATGGAATGTCATTGACATTTTGTATTATTTTTTAGCTGCACAGAAGTGCTTCTACAACTGCACAAATACATTTAGAACCGCCACTGCTGTGTACAGCTGCACGCTAAAAAAAGTCCTGTTCAGTTTTACACATAAATACATATACATGGAGTCCTGCCTCACATACTCAAAACACACACATACACGCATGCATGCAATTGTCAGAGCGCCTATTTCAACGACACAAAATCCGGAATAATTGATTGAGGCCAATCTGACACACGATTACATTCCAGCCACGAATCTTCTCCATCATTACACCCTCTGACCCCGTATACAAACAACCTCATAATCGGAACATCATAATAGGATGCAGGACAATCACAATCGCAGCAGCAGCAGCAGCAGCAAGCATTGGAAGTTCAACTGCAAGTTCAAAGGAAAGCCGACCGACGTCAGTTCAAAGGCACGACCGACAACCGGCCATTTAACGGCCTCCCCCAATCCATTTCCATTTCCTCCTCGTATTTAACAAAAAGCAAAAATCCCACACTCATACCAGTGGCGGCGCCAGGATTTCAGTTCCGGGGGGCTGAGCCCCGCCGCGAAAATTTTCCATTTTCGCCGCCAAAATTTCTGACGACCTTTTTTTTTTTTTAAGTCGTCAGCCGAAAATCGTGAATATTTCAATGTAAAAAAATTCGGATGGCCCTTTTTTTTAGGGGAGGCTGAACCTCTTGTAGGGGGGGCTTAGCCCCCCAGGCCCCCTAGCGCCGCCACTGACTCATACCATCTGAGGGAGGTTCCAGAGAGCGTCACTCATAGACCACAAACCAAATGACTTGTACCATGTAACCCAGGAATGGCATAAATGGTCCCATGGATCCACCCTAGCACACCTGATATTCTCTCTTCCTTTCCATCACTGTGATTCTTTGTTCCTAGCAAAAGCTATGAAAACCACAATCCTTGGATGACTTGGACTCAAATCTTCAGGCCCACACTCTTTCTCACCTATAGGCCCTGAACTCAACCCTAACTCAACCAACTTTTACCTTATACATTGTAGCCTTCTCAGTGGCACATTTACTTTATACCAGACAATGATGTGCTTTACTGAATGCCTTAGGGCTAAGCCTCTTGTCTTCTTTAATATTCAAACTTACCATACTGACAGTTTCTGTCCTCTAATTGATAGTTTCTTCATCATATATGCGTAATCATAACAAAGAATTCTAATAATAACTCGTGTCCCTCCCACTAGAAAGAGTAGAGATTTCCATGGCTCTATAAATAGATTACTATATTGCCAGACGTTTACAAACAGGTTATAGCCGACGCCGACGACGTCTGTTGCTGTCGTCATTAGGCAACGCGTGACAATGTACCAAACTACCAATTCATTAATCATTCCCTGCTATGATGATGCAATGAGTCATCACAATCGACAGATCATTATGGTCTGTTGTCTGTTGACAAATTCCTAGTAAGATCGATCGACTACTCGTGAAACGTCAGCATTGAATAAAATTTCCGTCGGATAAAAAACCCACAGTGGCCATAAATAGACAAATTGTCATCAATTGCTGAATTGTTGTGTCGTGTCTGTGCTTGAGACAAAAGATCCTGCAACCTCTTCATCCAGTGTTTAAACACTGCTCTTCGTCATGCTCAGGAGAAAACCGTTGAAAGTATCGTGTAACTGTATTTGTAATAGACAACACTTAAATTGCTCTTCTTAAGAACTTTGCTGACTTGATAAATAAATATACTTATAACTGGATGACTACCCTACTTCAGTGAAATAATTGTCTCAAAGAACAATTGTGTAACAATAACAAAATACCTAAGAGACACAAACATTATGGACATAACCTAGTGACTGTATACCTACTTCAGAGAACAATTATCATACAGTACCGGGTACAAAATGCCTAACGTAATGACAACAGACACTAACATTACTGACATACCTCATCCAACCATCACACCACCTTTAGAAATTCTTCAGCTTAAGTTAACCATATATCTCGGTTGTTACCCTGGGATCTAGGAACTCCAGGACAACGAGGCTTCACACCTACAGGGGATCAATATTGGGCCTTCCTAAATAGCTGGCATAGCATCAGCGTGCACTAACCTTAGCTGTACAGTCATAAGGTAAACTCACTTGAGAGTCTAGGTCATTCAGTCATTAACCGACTTACGCAGCTTGCCTCAGGACATCTATATAATAACAATGGTTTACATTTTTAATAGTGAAGCCATTTAAATAGAACAACTTGTACTTAGTAATACTGAATCACGGATGGGATGACACGCACGCCCAGCATGCCGCCAGCTGTGCAGCCGCCTACACCCATATTACCCAGCATGCAACAGATTTTCTAGCCAATGAGATGACACCTTTCACATCTCGGAATCGAGGGACTCCATAAAACAGGCAAGCTGTTGACAGAGAAGCCTGTCCAGGACTTCCGACGCCTGGAAGAATAATTATATTCTTATGTCCCAGAATACACCCACTCGTCTCTCAAGCAAAGCAACAAAGCAGACCCTAGATTAACCAGCTACGGAGACTGTCCTCTGCAGCTTTATACCTGGGAACTTACAAAAGCAGCTAAAAACCCTTGAAATTGAGCCTGGAAACATAGGACCTTGAAGTCTAAGACATCATAAAACCAGACCACGTTATTCATGAGGATCTGGATATCTCTATACACGCTATGGAAATGGGATCTGGAATTTACAACTCTGGAATCTAGGACCATGGAGAGTAATACATACGTCAGAAAACAGGGCATGGAAAATTGAAATAAAAGACCTCATATCAACGACCTCAAAATACAGAACCGTTGAAAATAGAACTATTGATAAAAGAACCTTTGAAATTAGGACCTGAAAACGCGAGCCTGGAGAATCTCGGAAAAAAGGCCTTGGAATTTGTAACTTTGGAATTCAGTGCCTTGAAATCTATATATAGGACCCAGAGGGAAAGATCCTTGGAATTTAGCACCTGAGGAGAGAGGCAAAGGCATCAAACATGACCTGGGAGTTTAGGACCCAGGAATCTAAGCCAGAGAATATATGATGATCTGCATGCACTGAGCAACCCCTGCATCCAACGGCTTCGTGCATACATGGTCCATCAAGGATCTATTCACACTAGAGATTGATCATACCAAGAGAAATTATGTAAACATAAATCATGTAACCGCTGCCTTTTTACAACACAGGTGGGATGTATAAAATGTCGAAAACAAAATAATGTCATTTCGCTCCTAAGACTAAACTGGTATCGGTATAGCTCTACCGCTATGCAAACAGACATTGCTATTTCTCAGGTACACAGGGCCTCTTAACAGAGTGTTCCGCTTTACAGTACCTAACAAAAGTGCTCTGGAAGAACCTTTAAAAAACAGTGGCAACAATTAGAACAGCAACCTTGCAATATATTTTTTTCCTCATGGGACATTTCCCCTCCCCCCCCCCCCCCCCCCGATCTCTGGCTTGACAGCACATCACCCTAACTAACTAACAGTCTCTCTCGTACTCAACGAACTGTGGCATTTATGTCCCCAGAGTAACCATCATGCAACGGGTCATTGGTGACATCATATCTAGGCAGTGACGGGAACAAGAATGCCCAGCATCAATACAAAGCCGACAAGTAAACCAGGCCTCCGTTATTGCCTGGAGATCTAGGACCACCACAGCGCTCAATCAATATGTGTCAACCAGAACACAACCTAGAAAAATATACCCAGAGGGTAATCTATCGTTATCTACAATATGCATGCAATATACAAAGGACCGATCGTATCCATTTCTGACCAAAGAATATGACAAAGAATCATGACATTCTCCACATAAATAAATTCTGGAACCTGGATTTATATAATCATTGCATATTTATATGATTAACGGCAGAAGGCAAATTATTCCAGGCTCTTCCTTTGCTTGCTATATGGTCATGGTCGTCAAATGGACCATGCTATAATGTGACCATTCGAACTTGAGTGGTCTGATGAACCAGCTGATAAATCAAACACTGATCTAATTAGAGTTGTCAACGCAATAGATATATTGATATCGAAACTCAATACTCAAGGTCTTCAAGTCAGCATTCAAGTTTAACACCTAACCCAAAGTTTTTCACCTTCAAAGGATTACTTTGTATTTGAGTTTTCACCTTGATAATTCAGTTTGTCAACGTGATATTTTTAAATGGTTAATTGGTTACTGAAGGCGCATTTTATAGTTTGCAGGCCCTATCTCTGCAAATAAATATATAGTGGTACAATAGCCAATTTTACACAGTAGGTGTTAACTTCCATTATGTGCTTAAAGTGCATAGTTTCAAGGCAGTCCAGAGTCTTCTCTGCACTTAAAGCACTTGAAGCGATGTCAAATGTACATTCACACGTGACACGCACACATGAAAGCTACTCTGCCTTCAATAAAAAAGACAACGAAGACCATAAATTATGTCAGCAACAGTAAATAATTAATCATAAAGTTGCCTGAGTTGCCTGCCGATCGATATCCCTCCCATTTTTGTTAAATAAAATGTAAATAGAACCAAACTGCTGAATAAGCACACGTAAACTAATACATACATATAGAAACAAAACATACACATAAATAGTATTGTGACACAATCAAGTGCTGTGTCATTAGCTGAAGAAGAAGTAGAGAAAGATCTTTGTCTGAGAGTGGGTCAACCACAGTGCATTGTTGGTAGCTGACCCACTGTCAGACAATGCACCATCTTCCTTGTCATCATCATCACAGCCTGCAGGGCATCAATTCTAAGGAAACCCTTACAACAATTAAACTACATCATCCACAGCCACCAAGAAGTCAACAAGTGCAAGATAAGTAATCATCACAAAGGCCCCTTCTCCCCTCCCACACTTGAGGTCAATCGGTGTGAGGCGACGCTGACCAAGGCAACCTTCCAGGGCACCGCCAGGCAGTTAACAAGTACAACACATGACATTTGAACTGTGTGGGGTCAGGGTCAAACTGCAGAGGGCGCCCTCTGGAGGCCTTTGACTGCAGAGACGTCGTTTGTCTCCGGACATGCTCTCATTTTATTGAGTGCAGTTTTTCCCAGGTTCCGCTTGTCGGCTTCGCGGGGCCACCGACAAACGAAAGCTTCAAAGGAACGGAGCCGACAACCTGTCAAGTGGGAAAATGAACATTTATATAGCTCCTTCAATTCGTTGATAGGGCGAATGCTGGTACCTATAGAGTTAAGACAATTTCGAGCAAGGCTAGTAGTGATACAATGATAAGCAATGTCTAGCACAGCAAGTTTGATGAACCGTCTTTAAGTAGGAAGGTTTAATATATAAAAAAGGTGTCTTGTTTGGATAACTCTGCCATGGCTCGTATTACATGGTAGTACCAGTTCCAAGCCTTGGGAAAGAAGGAGGGCTAAGCTAATTAAATCTGTTATAGTGTTGTTAAACAGCAGTGGTCATGTGCTTATGCCTCAGAAGAATGACACAACTTAAGTTCACATTTGGTCGGTTTTTCTGTTCAGACATATATATATTAGCCAACCTTAATCTTTATGCCAGTTAGGGAGGTGAGCAAACAAACACCTTCCCTCACCTATCTTGCCCCTTAAAACCTCTTCAATGCACTCATCCTCCTGTCATGTGCTTCCTGCCTTGTTTTCTCATGATCTGGTTCCAAAAGGGCTCTTTCTCTCTCACTATATATATATATGTATATATATATTGTATATATATATATACATATATACATTATAAACTATATAGCCTATGTATACAATATGCATATACAATTATACATGTATAATACATAGAATTATATATATATAATTACATATATACATTATATAACCTATATGTACATAATATATATGTATATACATGTGTAATATATATATATAATTTTATATGTATAATATACTCGTATGCAATTCACGCTTACCACAAATGAAGGACCTATGGACATTTTCTTGCAGTTTTCGATCTCTCTCAGGCAGAACTCAACAATCGTATGATCATCCTGCGATTCCTCGCGTAATCCCCATCGAAGATCGATAAGCTACAATAAATTAAGTTAAGACGTAATTCGTAACTCATACGATGTAATGTAATGCAGTGCAATGTAACCGCACATTATTCACCACACATTTACTGTGATGTAACATGTATTGTATACATTACATTGTATGGTATACCACTGGACATAAACTGATCACATGTTGCATCATATTACATATGTATGCAACAGTCGTAATAGTAAACAAATCTTTCTGATAGACAGCTTTGTGGGAGAATTAATTACAGAAAGAAAGATTTGCGTAATACAATGCATCTCTGAATAGTTATTCAATACATAGTTTACATGTATACGATACAATACAATGGGACACGATGGTGTAGTGGTGAGTTCAGTGCCTTGGAGCCAGAGGGTTCAAGGTTCGAATCCATGTCAAGCCACAGCGCAGGGATCTTGAACAAGTCCTTCACTCAAAATGACTCGTGTGATTCGGCGTGAAACTCCGATGCAGTGTCCAGGCTGTATTCGGGAGCGCCTCTGAGTAGCGAGAGCTTGAAGGGGCGCTACAGTGAATGCGAGAAATACATAAACAGTAATCTATGGTGACACTGCATTTATTTTGTACAATTAGGCTACAATACACCTATGGATACAAGCATTTAATAAAAATTACATTGCTTTCTCTCACCATGGACAGCTGTCTAGTTCAGCTGCTGGATATCTAAGCAATTGACATATTATTATGTTTAATGCTTCATTACACTACATTCATTATGCTGGATTTGTTCGACCAATGAATTGCAAATTCACTTCCTGTCGCTTAACGCAGTCATCCATTCATTTCTTTGCCCAAACACAAATGAACTGGCATATATATGTTCTCGTATAAATGAATATATACGTGTGTAAACAGTATGGAAACTACAAATGCGTACTAATGCATGCATGTAATTAATTACTTATTCACACAAATATATACTAAAGCATGCATAAATACTATCTATACAACGCCTACATATCATATATGCGTAAAACATAAAGACACAAAAAAATTTATACTAAATAATATAGGTGAAAATCAGTTTTCAAGCCTATTTAACATACATACAAATATACATACATACATACACACATACACACACATACATACATACATACAAATATACATACATACATACATACATACATACAAAACATACATACATACATACATACATACATACATACGTACATACATACATACATGCATACATACAATGTCATACATACATACATACATACATACATACATGTACATACATACATAGTCACATGCATACATCCATACATACATACATAAGCTAAACACATTTCTTTCACTCAAACATTGCTCTGCACATCCATTGCTGCCGTCAACCCCACTCCTTTGCTAGTGCATTTATTCACTATCCAAATCATAGCGGCCTAGTCCATTCCCTCTTTTTTCTCCTGGAATAATAACGACCTTCAACTATCAGCTGGAAGAGCAAATTGCTTCCTCCTCCTCCTCCACTGCACAATGACAATGGAGTCAGTCAATGACAATGGAGTCAGTCGCCACAGTACTAAACCTCTGTCAATGACGCAGTGCCATCCATCACAGACAGATATTATATGGACAGGAGATAAAGCCTTGACCTGCGTCTCCTCCTCGCCATTCATCCTGTGAATCATCATCACCCATCGATGGTGAATCACTGTAGAAAATCCCTCTTCGGAGTGGTACACCTCCTCCTCCTCCCACCTCAACAACGCCAATGCATTGGTCCATCTTGCTACCACCTCACTCATAAAACCAGTGTCTGGCTACAAGCGGCACAAATGTGGTCACACTCAAAACTATTGCTTGGCCACAGTACTAAACATAATAAATCGGCATAAACACATGTGTCTATAGTACATTCATTTGGTGCAGTGGATGATGCTGGCTTACAGTGAGATGCAGGACTTTTGTTTTTCTATGGTTTGGATTATCGACTAAGCATTAATCACTGGCTTTGACCCGATTACAAACTCCGTTTCTGAGTGATGCTGTCTGATACCAAGTGCATTAGCATAGCAGTGTCACAGACCTTTTGTGTGTGGATTAGAATAAACAATAAGGTCACGCTAAAGCCCATGATCTTCATCCTACCAGTAAGACAAAAGTAATTTTATATCCCGTTTTCTTTATAAGAACTCCTAATACTGCTGCTGAAGTTTGTTTGTTTGCATGTGCACTTGTTATAGCGCTCCATAAGCTATCTACTCAGAGGTGCTCCCGACTACAGCGCAGAAACTGCATCGGAGTTTCACACCAAAGCACTGAGCAATTGCGAGTGAAGGACTTGCTCAATGTCCCTGCGCGGCGACTTGAGGTAGATTCGAATCTGCAATCCTCCGGCTGAAAGGTGACGAACAAACCAACTACACCACCGCGTCCCACATGTTGTCTCAAGAATGCCTCAACCAAGTAATCTTTTTATAAGTTCCATCTATGCCAGCTTATCATGGTTAAATAAACAAGTATTGATTAATTGATTGATTGATTGAACTGACTGATTAAAGTGTTTACCGGTACTGCTTTCATAGACAGTTTCTAGGTATGGGCCACATTTAACGTATAATCTTAATAGATGCATGAGCTTACGATACACATCAGTATCTAATCTTCACAGACACGGCTTTTAGCAGTTCACCACCTGCCTGTAGATTGCTGGAAGGTACAAGTACAAATTGCTGTTGGGTCAGTTGATGGCTATCTCATCGCACCCAGGGGTCAATTCACCAGAGGGCGCTCACGTCATCGCCCGCAAAGTGCTGACTTAGTCACAGCAACGAAGAGGAGAGCAGAGTGACAAGCAATATCACTCAGCCACACTCGCCATCATTGAATTGTCTGCCTACAGCAGATACTAAAGTGACTGGGGAAAATTCAGTTACCGTGTAGACAGGCACGTATAAAATCACAGTGACTCACAGTATTCTATATTTACTCTAATCTAATTAATATCTGTGAGAAAATCTACAGCACACCATTCATTATTCATTATTCAATATTCATTATCCATTCAGTATTATACTACGCATCAATCTACTGTGGGTCGCTTCATGTTAAATCCTATTTTAAACATCCTAATCCAAAGCATGTCTGTATCAAACAGTTCGTCAAATTTAGTTAGGCTAGATCTCATTGAAACTGATGATTAAGACAATTAGTAGGGAGCCTTACGCCTGTTGAAATTCTAGGGAAGCACTGAATATCTGCCAGCCAATATGGTGTTGTGGTCTCTATAATTAACAGACCTAATTTATAACTAATTACAATTGGTGCCAGGAGTCCAATACAATTGCCGAGTTCCCCGCTGTGAAATGTTGTTATTTTTCTTAGTAAGACTAGCCATGCACCGGAATGACACTAAACAATTGAACTGCTTTGTATTTTTGTCAATTTATATACTCCCTCTAACAGAACAAACTATTCTGAAGGGATCGGTTAAGTGTGTGCTATCATCAACCGATTGCGTTGGATATTGCCCACACTGCAGTCACTGTGTAGTCACTGTGGGCTATCACCCATGCATGTGGTCTCTCCAGCTTCATCATCTCTCAGTGGATTCGGACCCGGCACTGAACTTACTGGTCAAACAACATGGATATTGCGGACATGCCTTGATAGGTCTGTGTCCCCTCTTTATCAATCCATATGTGCAATGTATATATATAAATAATTATATATATATTATATAAATATTATATTATATATACATATATTATATAATATATATATTTTATATATATATATACATCTTTGCATCAACATCTAAGATTCATAAGCCGGTCCAAATCCAATGCAGTTGCTCTGTGTGGCTTCGAGAAAATCCGTTGATATACCACAGATATTGAGGCTTCATTGCGAATGCTATTATTGCCTGACAAACTGCATTACTTTCGCAATCTGAATCTCTTTCTACTTGAGTCCGTCCACAAGCCAGCTTGCTGAGTGTCACAAGCAGACAAAATACGTCCCAGAGCCACATTAGTGATGTAGTGGAATACTAATGCACAGTGACAAAACGCGAAAGAGTATGCAGCTGCTTCTCAAATACAATTTATCCCTTATAATCCATTAGGAATTCTAATCTATCTCTTGCTTTCCGGTCCGTCTGACAATCTGTATCCCTGTCTATTAATCAATATGCACAATGTAAATATCTATAGATATCTTTATAAATAATATATATATGCATATATTTTATATATATATATGACTATATGTATATGTGTATATATATATATATATATATATATATATATATCTTTGCATCTCTATTCGCTCTCTGTCTATCACTGTCTTTCCGCTATAATCCGAGTCTCAAGTGCGGCATTGAAGAGTGGCTCTTGCGCACACATCTTTACGTCAAGGAGTATTATCACAACAATCTCATGCAGATCATAAATGCTATTTCCAGAACCAGATTCCACTTATTAGTACAGCAATCTGCTCACTCAAGTGGGACAGTTGCAGTTTCATTTAATTTATACTTTACTATTATTTATAATCGACTGGACCCTAAAAAATTAAACAAAAACAACTTTAACTGCCTGTTATTGCAATTGTCAATTGTAATTTTAATTTGTAATGAGATTGCATTAGCCGAGGTTTGGTCGGGAGTGCTTCTGGTAGTAACACTGAAGGGGGTGCTATATAAATTCCAGTGATGAATCAATGTTTAATGACTGGCACATAGTTGCATACTCCATATTCCACACATCGCGCTGTAATTGTAATAGTTTTCTGTTTGGCATTGTCACTTCCACATCCCAAGAAAAGATTTAATACACACATACATACACAGATACATACACATACTACAATTGCTTATAGATACATACATGTATATATTGGCATGTACATACTGCATTGTAAATATTGCATGTGAAAGCTTGTTCCTCGCCTTATATATACACTTTTATATAGACTAAGCCAAACAGAGGTGTTGCCAGTTTGGCAATCCCAAAGGATTAAGAAGCATACAGTGCACACACACATACACACACGCGTGCGCTCACGCACACATATAGACACACATACATATACACACACACGCATACACACACACGCACACACATACACACGCACGCACATACACACACAAACACACACATCAAGCAAACGGAGAATGCTTAGATTTTCATCATCAGATGACAGACGCAGCAGACCATTAACACAACAACATGGTCCCAGTCCCTTCGTTCTTCCGTCTGCTAATCCATCCTTCCTTCAGCCCCCTTCGACCGTCCGTCCCTCCGTCTGCCGTCGAAGCAAGCACACGGTCGGTAAAAACAGTGAAGGAGGAGGAGGTATCAGCAGCATGGAGATGGAAGAAGAGGATGAGGATGAGGAGGCAAGAGCATCATTGTCAGCATCTGCAACCAACCCACACAAGCCACTGAGGCTGAGGCTGATCCCGACATGGCACAGACCGAACCGAGGAGGTAGACTCGAAGTCTGGGTGGAAGATGGAGATCAATGTGTACAGGACCAATTATCCTGTCTGTTTAGACAGAGGAGCCACAGAGGAAAAACAATATTCAACAACAATTAGCTATTCACAGCAGCAGCAGCAGTAGCAGCAGCAGCAGCGGCGGCATTGTCCCGCTGAAAGACAGTGAATGACAGACAACAACAGGATGCACCATGTCAGTGTTCGTTCTGACAATCTATACAATGTCATAAAATGTTGTACAGCCATGCAACGCAGTGAGAGGGCAACTAATTAGCTAGAAACTAATTAACATTGGCCCATAAATTAGCTTGGTATACACACCTGTATAAAGTCTAATCTATTAGCACTTAGTCAAGACTTCAATAATTTTAATTCTAATTAAAGCTGTCTAATTCTAATTAAAATTGCATAATTAGCATCACAATTACCTTGTCTATATTTAATTTCTTACTATCTGTTCGATGCTTTCATTGTAATTAATAAATAGCCATCAACATTTCTAGTTTTTAGTTTCTTATGAAATCATTGAAGGGAGAGAATTGTCTTTAGTTATGACATGTTTTATGAAAGATGTCAGGACACAAACGAATATATTAATCATCAAGGTATACAATTAATTGGAAAGTGCCTGTTTTAACAATAACATGCTTAGATTGTACTGAGAATAAAAGGATATTTTTCTCTCAGTTTTCCAGCAAGCATATGGTGTTGTAGCAATTGTTACAGATTAGTACAGAAATAGGTCTAGGCTTGGAGACAATACTTTAGAACTCATGATAGTTCCAAGTGCATATCTGATATCTTATAAATAATAACACTTGCTACGGTAATAAGCAGAAATTGGATAAAGACCATTGAAATTTGAATTTCGTCATTTTAAATATGTTTCTATTGAACTGAACACCAAACTGGTAAAATATATATAATAATATATAACTGATAAATAATTCTTTGTGTTGTTCTGTATTCTGACGTCAGCAAAGTGAAACTGAAAAATTTACATTTAGAAATTTCTATAAAACATACACATCCCAATTTCCAGATAAATATTTTTTATTAGTTGACCATTGAACATTGCCCCTCCTGAAAAAATGTCTGTGGGCGCCCATGTGTGTGTATCCTGAGTGTGCATGGTAGCGGTGGGTGTGTTGGGTACGGACGTTGAGGCGTTTCAGCAACAAGTAGATCTGAAAGAAGGTTTGGCATTTGCAGATGCAACTCATCTAAGTGAGGATGAACGCTGCTGCTGCAACAGATTCCAACATCAGATGAAGAAACGAACGAGAGATGAACGCAGACAGAAGCCAGAAGCAATTCCGATTGCAGGCACATTGTCTGCATGCCTATGTCTGTCTATGTCTGTGTCTGTCTGTCTGTCTGTCTGTCTGTCTCCATGCTTGTCTATTTCTGGCTGTCTGTCTATCTCCCTCATCTGGCAATCATGGATTCATTCACACATTCAATGAATACTATCTTTTCCCCAACCTCGAATCCTGAATCCGTGCCCACAAAAACTCTCCATCTAAAACACTTCACCACAACTGTTTCGACCCACGTGGCATTCTTAAGCTACCCTCCTCATCCTCCTCCTCCTCCTCCTCATCCTCGATCCTCCTCCTTCTCCTCTAAGAGAACAGAAACTCGAGTTGCAGACAGTTTGCGTCGTAAAGCAAAGAAGCATTTTGGACAACGTCAGTCCATCCAATTGAGAATCTCGTACGTCCATTGTGCCCCACCACCAGAAATTCTATTGCCTTCTCCAATTCTATTTCAAGACAGTGCACCAAACCATAGCCACAGAGACATAATATATTATAACCCTATATCGGCAGGAAGTCAGGCAGGCAGGCAGACAGACAAGAAGGCATACGGACAGACAAAGGAACGTCGTACAAATAGACAGGCGGGTGGCCGGAGACATAGGAACGTCTGGGCCGTGAATAACAGCGGCGGCGGCTCCCTCCTTCTGAGCCAGACACGGGGCTCTGAAGGTATAAGCTTCTGTTCGAGTCTCCCTAAAGCCGCAACTGATCGGTGCCGACGAGGCTAAAACACTCCGCTGGCGGATGAGGCACGCAGCACCGACAAATACACCTGCGATGCTACTAGACACTGCCTCAACACAATACAAGGCTGGCCGCACTTTTTTCTTCACGTCTATGCCGCCTCACGAACACGTTCACAGCAGCAGACATTAATGCGTAGTCAGAAACACTGTCTGGTTCATAGTCAACCCCGGCAAACGTGTAACGATTTCACTAGACATTACATTTAGGTCTAAGTGCATTGATTTCCTGGTCAGATTGGTGTGTGGACAGTCTGTTATTCAACATAATTTTATTCAATCTTGAAGTGTGTCAATGTTCTGTCCACATTAGCATCTGTCTTTCGACACATTGTGCGACCTGGTGGCGGACCGGTAACGCGTCCGCTTACGGAGCGGGAGGTTGCGGGTTCAACTCCGGGTAACGACCCTGAGCAAGTTGTTTACGCACACGTGCCTCTGTCACCAAGCAGTATAATTTGGTACCGGCGTAAGCTGGGAAGTAAACAGCAAGTCTTGCGATACACTGGCCTCGTGTCCAGGGTCCAAATTTATGGGAGGTGACTTGGCTAAGACACCACTTAGCGCTAAGATGCGTCTAGCTAAGACGTGTCGTAGACTTTACGACATCCCGTATTCACAACGCCCACTTACAGGACCACTTACTTAGTCGACAAACTAAAGCGTGGTTATAGTTAGTTCGCATGCGCACATAATATTAATAGGCGGCCGTGCCTTAGCCAGTGGGCTAGACAATGGGCTGTCCGCGTATCAAAACAAACAAAGACGTTGCATCGCCCGCGGAAGATATTATCTTCGGCGGTAGATTATATGCGATCTAAAATGCGTTTTGTCACACATTAATGGTATTTTGTGACGGCGAAAACCACAAGCATAAATCAGCTCATCGACCCACAGCCAACGGAATTAAATTTGGTGCCTCTGAAACACTGTTTAATAGTTTAAACCGCGTCGAAGTGGACGAATCGAAGATGTCCCCCAGGCCATGTTTGCCTTTACGACAGCGACTAGTAGACTTACACGACCCTCATAGGTCGACTAGCGTAGTTGTGTCTTAGCTGGCTAAGACGTCGTTGTGAATTCTGATTTATCCGTTAGTTGCCCGCTAGTCGCAACTAGGCCCCAGGGACCTTGGGATTCGTGCATTGCTGGCTCAGTGCCATGGAAAAGGAGATGAGCACCTCCCTATGTTCCTCATGGAACGGGATAGGACTTTACTTTTTTTTTTACTTCGACACATTGCAGCTCTGCATTTAATAGAGTTATGGTCATCTTATTGTCTGCCATCGCGTGCACGCATTACCATATAATATCAATTCAGTTATTCTTTATTTGTGTGTTACATGTGTTACATGTGTAACATGCATAGTCATTAAACTGGTACCCAAGGCATAAGACAACTTGTACAATCAAACAACATTGTCATAGGACATGATTTACATATTAACTAGGTACGGTATGTTTATTAGATGTCAGAACACAACATTCTGATTAACAATCGGTTAATAAAGACAATACTTACTTACTTACTATAAACACAGTTTAAACACCATACACACTGTGGAATAGAACTGAATGCCAATGTCACGAAATAGAGTATCCCTCCACCCTAAAACTGTAATCATATCACCCCAGTATGAAGAGAAGTTTAAAAAGTCACTTCCGCATGTGTTTACGTTTGCAACTGAACTTCCATTCACTTTGTTTTGAACAATGACACTAACAATGCATGTTTATTCATAATAGGTCATTTTTTGCTTTGATTTTTGAACATTTAGAACACTTAAGAACATTCAGAGTCACTAACAAAATCACAGCTGCCCATGCTTTGAACATTACTCAGGACACATACAACAATTAGAGTCACTTTAAATTTTATTCATACTAGGTCATTTTTTGCTTTGATTTTTGAACACTTAGAACATAATTTAGAACACTTAAGAACATTCAGAGTCACTAGTTATATATTAACAAAATCCCAGCTGCCTTGCTTTGAACATTACTTAGGACACTTATAACAATTAGAGTCACTTAAAATTTTGATTACAGCATAAATCTATCAATTATACTAATTTTTCAATAATTGGGACAGAAAGGTTTATCGCCCAGATGCTATATACCTGGTATATTCCATTTTCCCCGCCCCCAATAGCTTTAAGGGGTTACGGTATAGAATATCTCGCCGCATATCAACACTGATGCGTAACGCGTGCACAGGTGCGCTGCTGTTGCTGTTGTGCACTCGGCGTGCACGTGACTGTCTTACCTGGAACTCGAGTCGATATTTTTCTCGGCAGAAGTCCTTCAGACGAGGATAAGCGCGTTCCATCAGAGCGTTGCGCTCCTGCATCATATCTGGCGAAAGAAAAACAAGACACGTAGATACAGACTGGGGTCACGTAGACCTGCACTAAACCAACACCTCCCTTTCCCACCCCCACCCTCATCCCCCACCGTCTGTTAAAAACCTGTCTGAAGAATCAGAACATCTTGGCTCATCAAAAACAACTCGACTATTATCTTATACCATAATTCAGACAATCAAAATCATTCAGAACTTTGAATGAATAGCTTCAGTTTAACGAAGCATGTGACAACAAGATCATTAGCATCACCCCCTCCTCGTTCATCCACGCTTTGGACTGGCAGTGCTAGAGTGAGAGCAACTCGGAGGAGTTAGTTTG
The DNA here is from genome assembly GCA_949752735.1 of Lumbricus terrestris. Classification (NCBI taxonomy): domain Eukaryota; kingdom Metazoa; phylum Annelida; class Clitellata; order Crassiclitellata; family Lumbricidae; genus Lumbricus; species Lumbricus terrestris. The sequence goes on from OX457038.1 coordinate 60,818,661, forward strand.
AATTAGGTGCTGCAGTCCCTTCATTTAGCATAATTTACCCCATAGGCAGCTAAGTGTGGGAAGTGTTGGTGAATTCACCCCTTGCCTACCCCCCTCACCCACCCGGCATATGAGGACGTATGGCCAGCACCGCTCTACCCTTCACCCTCTGGTATTCCCAATGACAAGCACTCATGGTTAGTGTACTCACTATAGCTGCAAATTCATTATACTCTTTAGAGCTGTTTATTCATCATAGCCACATACTCATTATAGCTGCAAAACTTGTCATATCTGCATACTTATCATAACTATGGAGTCAAAACTCATATCTGCATACTCATTATAGCTGGGTACTACATACGTGTTACAGTTGCAATTCTGTTATAGCTGCATACTCATTATAAAGTCCTGCGTACTAATAATAGACCTGTGTACTCAGAATAACAAAGTTAGCAGTTCATATGACTTGTAACATACCAGATTTGACTATTTTATGTACGAGCTAACATAGGCATGCTTGATGTGTAATGGAAAGTAGTGAGGTAAAACAAGCTTAATATCTGAAGTATAAAGCAGTTTATCTGCATGGCTCAAGAAGTTCATCTGATTAAAAATCAGCAACCATCCAGCTTTCAGTGTTAATCTGAGCCACAAATCCAGTTCAGATGATGAATTGCAACGTGGTTTAAAAAAAACATTGATGCTATATACATCTACAAAAATTGTCCTGTGTCCTCCATGCTGCATGTGCTGTCCATAGACAATTAGTAAATATGAGTCTATGACTGTTCCATGTTTTACAAACAGTGCTTTCCAGCATCCCATAAATAGCACCTTCCTATATACAACCGATGAGCAGTACTCTACTGTTGCATTTATACAGTACTTCCCCATGTCGTATAAACAGCACTTTCCTGTGTTAACGATAAACAGCACTTTCCTCTTTAGTATGCAAGTTATTCTGGTGTCATATATAAAAGCATTAACAGTAGTTTCTGTATTCTTATAATGTGTCCAATGTCCTATAAAAGGTATTTATTTGTATTGTCTGAACTTCCAAACTTGTCCTATTTTGCCTAATGCAGACAGTGTTCTCCTTTTTACATGCTTAGAACATCAAAAGCCAACTAGCCACAGTGTCTGCTGGCAACAGACATTCTTTCAAGGAAGCACGGCAACAAGTGGCATAAATAATCAAGCAGACAAAATTCTTTTCCACATATAATTACATGGCAGTTCCATGGCAGATCACTTTCCAGGGTGCAAGATATAATGTCCTCCAGATAAAAAAAAGCGCTGTTCCACAGTGGATGATGGAGCACTAAATAAAGACTGGCGTACAATCGAAAGAAAAGGAACACTCAAGAAAATGTGAAATGGATATGATTTATCGGCAATAAATGTCACAGAAATGGCAGCAATGCACTGATTAGCACTTGAGTCATCAGCCAACCGAAAAACAGAAGACCCATTATAACAGGGGCTGATAGCAAACACCTTTAACTCTGCATTCGAGGTTCGAATCCTGATCATGAGTCGGATGATAATAAGAAAATTTGCTATACCGGGTGATGATCCATTAACTAAGACCCAACAAAACAACAATAAAAAATATCAATAATAATACTACTAATAATAATAATACTCATAAATGTTGCGGAGGACGAGGCTTGAATTTCCAGACATTCAGCAACAACTCCTAGAATAATTTTTTAGACTACTGTGGGATTATAAATATTATAATAAATAGCTTTTAATTACAATAATAATATCAATATTGACAATGCTTAATCATAATAAAAACGAGCAATAATTAATGAGGACATGCAGTGACACCCAATATAAAATCACAGCTTATCAGATAGCAAAATATCAAATAGCTTATCAGTAGCAATATATCAGTCAGCAACTGAGGCATTGAAGGAGGTCCAACATAGGCAGACAGTAACCGACACAGAGATACAGAAGACAATCAACAGACAAATCAATCAATAAATCAATCAATTGACCAATGCAAAGAAGGGTGCCCTTAACGAACCCCCATATTTCACCCTAAAGGCATGGATGTCCAAATGCTAGAGTTCAAGGTGGAGGTCATCCAATTTGCCCCAGAGAAACAAACTGAGGGTGTACAGGAGCCAAACTTTATGGCTGGACGCCTCTCCTTATCACCCACCCACACACCAACCCCACCCTTCTGGTCAACTTTGTAAGAGACAGTCAGGCTGGGGGTCAGAAAGGGTTGGCTGACCTTTTGACAACCCCGTCTTTTACAAGTTACCAAAACAAGGATGTTGCAAACAAATGGAGACAGCCACTTCCGCCACATGCTAACCATAGACGTAGACCTGATGGCACATGCATTTGGTGCCATATATATGTGTGTGTGTGTATAACTGTATATATATATATATATGTATATGTATATATATATTATATATATATATGTCCCATTAGATTACATTGGGAGATTATATATTGACCAAATGAATGCACTCAATGCAGCATACAACAAACATCCTTAAACAAGCTAACCTCACTGAATTATTGCACAAGAACTCATAGAATACAAAGCCAGCCCAAAATTAATGAGACCAACAGTGAGCCAGCCACCATGCCAGTCAAGTTAGTTAGTGAGCCGAAAACAAGCACATTAGTCAGTTAAGTCAGCCAACCAGTCAGTAAAGTCAGTCAATTCAGTCGAGCAAGCAGCGATCCAACGAACCAGTCAGCAAGTCAGCCAGCCGAGTCAATTAATTCAGTCAGCCAGCCAGTCAATTCAGTTAATCAGTCACTCAGCCAGTAGGCCAGTCAGGCAACATTTAGGTCAATAAACGACTGCAGTTGAGATACAGAACAGACATAGACCTACAAACACACAAGCGGGCAAACATGTGCTCGTAGGCAAACATGTGCTCGGAGGTAAACATGTGCATGGTACATTTGTTATGATTCAGACTGCAATCGATTCGATATGATCATATGAAAACCGTTAGATCTATAGCTCATCGCAACGAGAGAAGAAGACACCGATCATAAAAAGATGAATTCTTTCCACAGTGCAACAATGTCTGTACACGAGAATAAGAAAAATAGGAATAGGAGAAGGAGGAGGAGGAGGAAGTAGGAAGAGAAGTGGAGTTAGGAAGAGAAGTGGAGTTAGGAAGAGAAGAGGAGGTAGGAAATGGTAAGAGGGGATAGGCGGTGGATGGCGATAGGCGGTGGATGAACAGACAGAGAAAGTGAAGGGCAGAAAGGAAGGACAAAGGTAAAGGAAGAAGTCCAGGCTAGAACAACAAAAAAGTTGAGGATTATGAAAACAGCAGGAAAACGGTGATGGTGATGATGATGATGATGATGATGATGATGATGATGATGATGATGATGAAGACGACGATGATGATGAAGATGATGATGACAACAACAACAACAAACAGAGAGGAAGACGACCAGTTTCAAGAAGAGGAACAAGTATAAAAAGAAGAAGAGGAAGAAGAAGCAGAAGCTAGAGGTGAGCAACCACCACCACCACCACCACCAGATGCGGACCGTCGACCACGGCAAGCAGACAAACAGTTTCTGAGAAAGTCGTGTATAAGCGTTTCCGAATATCGAGGTCAGTGAGCCGCCTCAAGATGCGCCTCCTAAGCTCACCGATCGGCTGCGGCACCCAGCCCAGCCCCATCGCCCCCCCCCGGCCCAGGCCCTAGCCGTCCGACCGACAGCCGTCTGTGGACTTCCAGCGGATCAATACCACATTGGAAGGCGTCTCCCCCTCAGGTTCAACTCCGGCAACGGCAACAAGAGACTCGGCATCTGCCTGTCAAATATCGACCGTCAATCGCCCCTGAATATTATCACGTCATAGAGTATGCCTGCTGTTTAATAATGACCAGTTTTAAGGTAAATAAATGAGATAAACAAACATTCCATGCAGCAGCTGATATGGTTTTTCAAATGACATCACATCGTATATGTAATAATGTAATAAACACACATAATGGCAGAGTGGCAAACATTTCAGCTCATCAGTCTGGGTTCAAATTCCGGGTTCATCATGTCAAATAATTGACAAACCTGTCACTGTGGAATTGTAAAATGCTGAGAGACAATCATTTCCCAGTTAAAAGAGCATTCCACAGGCATACCTACATATCAAAGTACACGAGTAGCAACCATACTATACTATACTACAGAATTTTTTTATTTGCAAGGTGCCTCTCACAGTACAACCTAACCAGAGGCCCTCCCAGTACGACAAAACCTAAAAAATAAAAATATAACTCCACCACTGCCCGCACTTTGGTAGTGCCAGTCCCAAGCCTATAAGGAGAGTGGGGGTCAATGGCCTTTGCAACCATAAGCTGTAGCTAACAACACTGGAAAGTACTAAGCAAATGTTTGCACACTGTACATATGTTTTAGGTGGGTAAGTTGGGCATGCATGTGAGTATTGCATGTGTGATTTGGATTTAAACAGGAAGTTATATAATATATATATTATTATATATATATATCATATATATTATATATACACAGAAAGACATGCACAGTATATCATACACATATCCACAAACGCATTTTTATAATATATAATGTGTGTATTTTTTGGATACATACAATTGAGAAGAGTTCTAAATCCAGACCAAATATAGCAATAGCAGTGGATACTTCAGAATATATAAAGTTGTCACGGCCTGTCACGACGGCAGGCCATTCAACCAGTGCTTGGCGGAGGCCACCATCACCACACTGGCGCCAACAGACGGAAGCTCAAATCAGGTCAAGAGAAGCTCTAGGTCAACAGTGCTCAGAAGCTGTGGCTTAAACCAAACACCCCTACCTCTCCTCCCCACACACACACACAGGTATACAATACATACAATATGTAACATCGCCAATGGGAGCTGCACTATTTGGCCAAGTTAATATTAAAATGAAGGCAGAAGGTGAGTTGAGATTCAAGTGCTCTATAAGAACTCACGTTGCAATGAAGTTTTATTTCATATTTTATTTATTTCTCCATTTCTATAGCGCCCTTTCAAGCTATCTGCTCAGAGGCGCTCCCGACTACAGCACGGACACTGCATCAGAGTTTCATGCCGAAGCGCCCAATCAACTGTGAGTGAAGGACTTGCTCAAGGTCCCTACGCGGCGACCTGAGGTGGATTCGAGTCTTGAACCTTCCGGCTCTAAGGCAACGACGCCACCATTACACCACCGCCCCCACAAAGTGAGTTACAAGGATCTTCCGGGACAGCAAAAACTACATGCTTGAAATGCCGTCTGGTTCTAATAATAAGTATATGCACAACAAGTCACATAATGAACACAAACACACAAAGAAGCACAAAACAAATCCAAACATAAGCACACCAAAAAAATAAACACAACAAAACAATATGCACATACTATATGCCCATACGCAAGTACACAAATGCCAACACACACAAACATTATACGAACGCACAAACACACACACGCACAATGCCAACACATAAAACACAGACAGCACAAACACACACACACACACACACACACACACACATGCACGTGGCATTCGTGCGTGTATTGGTAGGTAAGCAATATTTATTCATGCAAGACGCTTGCTTGCACAAGAAGCAGGCAATCCGTCGAGAAGCAGCAAATCAGTCGAATCGTTGACGTCATTCGAGTCTTCACTTAAGGCGTATCTCTTTCAGCAAGAGCCTTATCCAAGCAGCAGCATCAGCAGCAGCAACAGCAACAACAGCAACAGCAGCAGCAGCAGCCTATGGATGCTGGCTGTCTACATATCTGCTTCCAGACAGACCGAGTAAAACGATCGAAAATGTGGCTTTATTTTTTTCATTCCATATCATCAATCTGACTGCAGAGGTGTGTGACAATCTAGGTTACTGTTTCCCAACCAATGATGTACCAATGATGGGTAATATATATATATATATATATATTTATGTGGTTTGTTCTGCAAAAATATGTAAAACCGTTGATTATCCATTGCTAATGGCAATGGCAAGTAATTAATATTTAAAAACATAAAGCAGTAAGTAGAAATAGTTGGAACACTCTGCAGTTGAACATGTAACCAAACTCTTGCTCAGGATTAAATAAAGAGAAACCTAGTGAAAGAAAAATAAATGAAATTAAGGTCAGATGCTGTTGACTGTATGTCTTTAGTATAAGGGTATCTTGTCCCAAAAGAGGCTGGAACCATTGGTCCAGTGTATAATGTGCTGGACTGCCAATATGCTCAAAATCTCATCAGCACAGAAACAAGTTTGAGATTTCTGTCCAGTTAGCATTTATTTAAGAGTAGCAAAAGAGCATTTATCTCCTGTATGTTCCACTATAAGCCCATAGATGTGTTCCACTGGAAGTTTTACTCTTTCCTGTGAGCATGTGTGTATCCAAGCATTTACACGATGTCATGTTAAACCTTTAAGAGCTACTGACAATGAATATTGTACAGATCAATGGAGAAGGAGGAGGAGGAAGAGGAGAAGGAAGAGGACGCAGAAGATTAATCAATCAATCAATCAATTTCGTTTATTACACAAACCCAACTAAAACAGACAATGTTGTTCAGGGCATTTACGGAACGGATAAGATGTGTTTCATTGAGGACAAGAAAGTTTTGAAGGCAGATGATTGGATGGATTAACTGATGGCAACAACAGCAGCAGCAGGTGTGCTTCGATGCCTATCTAATAATTATGGGTACAAAATCATTAAACTAGCAACTCCATCCAGTATAAGAGCCTGTCAAGTTAGAATCAGTTTCACCGTAAATCATCAACTCTTTCTGTCTTGCACTCCACTCAGTGTATGTTCCCTTCCCTATCCAAGACTACTCAGACCACACTTCAAGTAGTTAGAAAAAAGTGTGTTTTGAAGTATGGACTGATTTAGAACAATGCAACAGTATGCTCAATGTCGATATTATGCAATGGGACTGAGATTTTAACCCAAGACAAACAAGCCACCATCTCACCATAAAGAACATCAGTATCTGATACAGTATACCCACGGCCTACTTTAATTATTATTACATGTGCAAAGCGCCCTTTCCTTCAGCCTTGGCTGAGCAACGGCGCTGCAGAAATCATATTATTATTATTAGTAGTATTAGTAGTAGTAGTAGTAGTAGCAGTAGTAGTAGTAGTAGTAGTAGTAGTAGTAGTAGTAGTAGTAGTAGTAGTAGTAGTAGTAGCATATAGATTAAAAAAACTACTATAACACTGGTGTCTAATGTACGGAGCAGCCAAACTGCAATCAGGCCTTGGATGTACTATATACACGTGGGCAACTGGGCATGGATAGGACGCATCCTATAAAAAAGCATCCTAACCCAAGTCTACTAGTCATAAAGGCCGACCAAAGGCGACCACTCAAAAAACAAGCAGAAGCAGAATAAACAAAGCACAGATCCTGTTCTTCAGCCAAACGCCCATCATCGATCAGTGTCCCACCCCAACCCACCTCACCCCACCCCCGCAGATGTCCTCTCAATGTCCGCCCTCTTAATAGGTTATTCCAAAAATGTGAATGAAATGAAATCTGAGAAGTTTTTGTAGGTCATCATCTGACTTTGTTGGGAACTGTATATACCAGCCTCGTATATTAAAGCTCTGTCATTTGAATGGATTCTGAATGATTTCCTTAACTACACATTCATTATACATACACTACATTACACCATTTGCTGGCACTTTGTTGGCAGTGTCCGTCCCAAGCCTGAAGAAAGGAGGAGGGCGACACTAATCATCTTTGACATAAAATAGTGTCTTTAAATAGTAACAAGGTGTTGTGATTTTCTTCGTCAATGTTGAATGTGCTTGTCGTTTCATCAGCTTTCACCAACACGTGGTCCAAGGCTGAATTGTCGTCACTGAGATTTAGGTTCAAACTCCCAGTTAAGGACAGAATGGGGTTCAAAATTTCTCCCCTCCCCCACACCTACCAAACTCAGCCGAGAGACGAATGTATACACATCTATAGACCTTACAGGCCTTGCACTGTCAGCGGAAGATGAGACACTGGTCCAGATTAGGCCTACCTACCAACCTACCCGGTTGCTGCTTAACAACACTTTGTCATATCAAAGATGGTTATAGTGTCGCCCTCCTACTTAATCCACTCTTGGGACTGGTACAGCTAAAGTAAGACAAGGGCGCAGTTGCCCACCTAACTTCATAACTTATGTTGACGCTATTTAAAAGACATTGAAGCCACCAGACCTTCATATCCACGGCCGCCGCCTCTTCAATCAATCAATCAATCAATCAATCAATCAATCAATCAATCAATCTTCGGTTCACTCAGCAGACCGCTTTTGTTTCCATTGTTATGGGAGACTCAATATGTAAACACAGCCACAGTGATGTTTTAATTACCAGTGTCCTCAAACATCCTGTAACCATAGACCATTCACATGGGTCAACACTTCCACCCACTTCTCCCCTCCCACCTACAGTACAGATTACCTCATTTACCAGCAATTATCAACAAAATCCAACTCCACTGTAGGTGTCTTGTTCACCCACGGTGGCTGCTCCCACGAATTTTATATAGTACCTACACATACATCTATCTATAATAGCGACATACAAGAAAACAGCTGTTCTCTGAACTAACCCTTTAGAAGAGGCAGAAATCTAAATGATAATTATGTTAATGATAATTATGTTAATGATAATTATGTTAATGATAATTATGTTAATGACTTCGTTTTCTTAGCTTCAGTATAAATATGACAGTGGCCATGGTCAGCAGGTTCCTATATACTTCACCACCTGACCATATCCCACATCTATATATAAGTCAGTTTACTCAATATACAGCTGAATTTGCTGAAGGTGCTAAAGAAACAGAAACTTAAAACACTGATCTATGGGTTAAACTTTGACCCAATGGATTCACAGTCCAGCACAACCTCTAGGCTAACATACATCAGCGAACTGACAGGTGTAACATTAAAGAGGACAACGCTAGAGATAAATGAAACTAAACATTAATATTACTCAACACCTCGGAAATTCTATATCCACTGCCTTATCAATATCAGAATTCATCTTTTAATGGCGCTATATAAGCATCACGTGATCATCAGCAGTATGTATTTACATACACTGCTGGATAAAGAGCGCGTGTGTACAGACGGATTTCAAGCGCTGCCTCATCTATAACGGTCTAGTAATATTTGGCCTGACAGCCTGCAGCAGGGCGGTTTAAAAAGGTTGAACAGGTGCAGTATGCAATACAGAACTCACCTTTGACAAAGCCTCCTGCTGTGAAGCTGACTTAAAGGCCACAGGTGACAAATTTCGAAGGACAACACATGTTTGACTAGGTCTCATAACGGACTGACAGGTGAATTACACTCCAATGAAAAAAAGAATAGTCAGCACTCCTCCCTCATATTAGGCCCATCAAATCTATTCCCCACCTTAAGTAAATGTAAATGGAGATTTTTTCTAAGGCTACCAAGACTGTCCTTGCCATGCACATTTTTCAAGGAATTGACTGGGTGAGGTCCTTTATCATGTATCTCATTTGTCTGAATGGGTGATAAGGTCTTCTGAACGGACCGAGTTAGTCCGAGATTTAAATCTCTGGTAATAATCCACCATATATAGTGGGAGGTGCGTAGGGAGCAGCCTATGTGCTCTAACCAATCTAGCTACTTCTAACTAAGCCAGACAGAACTTGAGAAGCCCCTCCTGATATGCTCTATGTCCTGATATGCTCTAACAGCCATCCATCACAGGACACAATTTCCAGAGTGAGGATTGAAGACGTTGAAGAATAGGACACGACCCATTTTCTAACCAGTGTATCTAACTGGGTCAAGCCAGCCCTAACCGACCACATGCAAAAAAGTTAAAGTATAGATAGGTACTCAAGGTCACCAAGTAACACCTGCCCAGAGTATATGGGATACAACACCCAATTCCGGAACAGATTTGTTTGACAGACCCTGTAAAGCCACCTACGCCTTCATCACACTTCAGTGGTGACCGGTCACACTTAGAGTCTCACCAATCATTGGCCCATTTTAGTAGCGCCGGTCACACTTGGCATCTCCCACACTTGGCCGCCCCCTCTTCCTCCTCCTCCTCCCCTCCCCTCAGGCAATAGATTTCCTCCTCCTCCTCCCCTCCCCTCAGGCAATAGATAATCAACGCAATCCAACCTTATATATTTAATAATACTATGTGGCTTCGCAAACAGGAACTGCTTGGCCATTTGGGAAATGCCAGAACAGGTAGAAGTTACTCAAGACCGGAGATTGCTCGGAGCAGATTAATTAAACAAATCACACAGGTCTTCAGAAAACAAGCCCACTCACTTTCCCCTAAGTCCAAAGTGCACCACTGTGCCTGCCTTCTCAAGTGTCTTTGGAAGGTTACAAATGAGCCCATATAAAGGTAGGTATCTGGATGTATAAGTACGGGATACTTAGCTATAAATAGGATCATTTGTAACCTGGTTGCACTCTGCCAGCGCCTGTCCCAAGCCTGGATAAAGGAGGAGGGCGAAACAAATCATCTATGATACGGCTGTGTTGCTAAACATGTAGCAAAAGATGCATAAGTACCTGTGAAAACCTTAGCTTATGAAGACATATGCAATAAATGAGGAATCACATCTTAACTGACCTTACCACCCTAGATTCGTCATTCAACTGACCATATGGCAAGTCCAAAAGATGCTTACTTACTTACTTACCTTGCTTACTTCATTTCACCTTAACTTACATAACTTTCCCTCAACTTAACTAACCTTGCAAGAACTTACCGTACTTCATTTTAAATTTAACTAACTAGTCATCCTTGCCTTACCACAATCGGTCCACTTCAAGTCAATCCAACAGATGTGCAGCAAATGGTCAAATAGCAGAAAAAGCCACTCTAATCTTATCCAATCGAAAATAAAATTCGTCATTTCATACATAGTCGCTTCCAAACAACAAACCGAATTTCATGACGACAATCTTTTAGACAAAGCCAGCCAAGACTCAAAAGACCAGAACGACCAATAAACAGATAAACAAACCGCAGGATAAACAGGCCAAATATGAAGAACTTTGAACCCTCAACAAGTTGGTCAGTGGAGAAATGGTTGGCAGCTGAGGTAGAAAACTTAAGATTTGCTCACATGGTGAACTATGGTATGTCAACAAAGTTTCAATCACTAAGAAATACCAGACCTATTCATTGAACAAACAGAGTATTATGTCATTGTATAGGTTGGCAAATAGTAACGAAATATTTACCCAGGTTGGCTACTTCTGCAAACTGCCTGCAGAATAATAGACGAAGCAGTGGTGGCTTCAGTCAAGTTACAAAGGGACTAGAAATTTAACCCAAGCAGCGTAGACTATTCAGCTGTAAGAGACTGAGGATTCAGCTGAAAATGGCGAAATAATCAGCTGAAAGGGGTTTGAACAATCAGTTCTTATATATATTCAGCTCCATTGCAGCTGTTTGCACACATTTAAACTCCCTATTTAGCTGGTAGTCCTAGCACTTTACTCAGATCTGTGTATGATGCTACAAAAGGCACTTCTATCCTGTTGGTTATAGCACATGCTATATAACCACTAAGAATCCACTGAAGATTTAAACAATTGTGTTAAGGGCTTGTTGAAGCTCTCTGCACAGTAATAGGGAGACACTCAAGCAAGCACAATTTGCATTACAGGGCGAGTACTCAACCAATGTGTATTCTCTTGGCTCTATAGGATAAGCATATAGCTACAGACAAAATATGAACATTAGCATTGCAGTGACTTGATTCTTGGGCAGTCAATTCACCCAAGGCCTTTCACAACCCAACCGTCTGGGATGCTACAAGCAACACTTGTCAACGTTCACGCTGTGCCTGTGCTAGGGTCAATTCCATGCAGATGTCCCTGTTCAAAGTGAACTATATAACTACAAATGCTCTATGTATGCATTCGCATATGATATATAATGTGTCGATGGATCCACAGTTCCACGACGTCTTATGACACTAAGGCCGCTGACGTCGGCAGAAACTATTTTGAGCAGTTCTCATGGCACAATACTGCCCCTATGATAAGGATTGTACTGGTAAATTTTTAGGTGAGTACACGCTGACCGGGAGAAAAATCGACTTTTTGGGTGTGAAATTTATGATGACCTTTTTTTAGTCTGATATCAGCCCAAAAATTTCCTCATTTTCCCGTCAGAACAAATCTGATGACCTTTTTTGTTTTTCGCTTCGAATTTCATCAAAAATACACCTAAACAGCCACGTGTACCATGATTTACTCGCATATACCCGTGTACCCTGGTCTTGGTAATTGGGTAGTTTAACATCCCAAATTATTCAGGTTATTGGTGAGGCCTGGAATTTCTTGTCAATCCAGCTTCTATTTTATCAAAACTGGAATCTTCATCCAGCTTCCATTTCTTTATCATTCTTTTCATAAATCCAGCTTCTAGTTTTTAGGTCTATAAAAATATTCATCCAGCTTCCACTTCTCTATCGTGCTATTCGTGAATCCAGCTTCTATTTCAGTTCGATGAAAACTTGTATCCAGCTTCTATTTCAACTACTAATACAGAACCTTGATACAGTTTCCATCTTTGAAGCATTCTTTTCATCATTTTAGCCATAAGAAATCCTCATCCAGCTTCCATTTCTACGCGATAGTTACCCCGTTTGGGACTTCCTTGAGGTTTCCAAGCACACATTTTATGATTTCCTCATTTAAATATGTGTTATTGTGTATGTCTTTCAGTTATTATTGCAAAGAAATGGTCAAAATAATTTGGGACGCTAAACTACCCAATTACCCTGGTCTTTACCCACGTATACCCTGGTTTTCGGGAGGTGAGTATACGATGCCGTTTTTTGCCGGAGGTAAGTATACACCGTATACCCACGTAAAAGGCCTACCCTTGATTACAGCCCTGCCTATGATGTGCGCATATACCTGTACATCCACATAGTGCCCTACAAACCCCTCAAAGCACAAACGCTGCAGCCACAAACCTCCCGTGGAACAGCCATTGGCATACACTGAAAACTGAAATAATCTACCTGAAAACGTCGAGCTGATGAAAACCCTGACGACCCGTGCTCCCAAGGGTGGAAGATTGTCGAAATTTCCTTCGAGAATCGAATCCAGTCCATCGCCCCCTCCAACGCCATCCATGTCCGAATATCGAAGCGAGACTTGCCGCCGCAGTCCGAAGTTGAAGTCAGCCATTGCCACGTTACACTTAAAACTCGTGAAATCATAAATTTTAAAAATTGACTTGACACCTTACAATTGGATCATGTTGTCGTCTTCGTTTCACAGCCCAATAGAACTGTGGCATACAAACTTTCACGTTACACACAAGGTCAGAATGATGGGTCAAGCCGATTCCTGCTGCTCCTTTAGTTAACGCGTCAACTCAATGCAGAAACGATTCATTCCGATGAAAAAGATAAATCCGAAGACAATGATTATACAATTAAATTTATTTATTCATTTCTTTTTATAAGCTCAATTCCCAACCCTTGGCAACACAAACTTCGCTACAACGAAAGGAATCAACGCGAATGACTATATATAGAACCACAGTTTCTGATCGCCAGGCCTCAGCCAGGCCTGGGCCTCGGCTAGGCTCATTAGGCTAGGCTGCTCGTCTTCAGGATTGGCTACTCTCTTGAGACTCATCTCTACAGGATTGGCTAGGTCAGTGCGCAAAGATGTAACAAGAGAGATAGAGTGTCTTTAATCTTCATTGCATTCGTAAACTTTAAACTTTTTTTAACTTAAACAGGCCTGACCCATTGAAAATCTCTCAATACAAACATTTGAGATGCCAAGCTATCAGATTATGTCGCCATCCTTGTTCTACCGTATCATCCGTGTGGTCGTGTGTGTATGCTACTATACTGATCCTCGGAAGGTGGGTATAATTGTCAAATTATGCAGATGTAAACTTACATAATTATAGAGTTGTAAACTTATACTACTCGTTAATAATTATCTTTACCTAGCCTACTGCAACCTCTCGACTCACGAGGACATCCATGATCCAACTATCCCAACGTGCTCGCGCGTATCTTGTCTGACGGCTCTTCAGAAAGGCACCGTGTGAGTGATTTGTAGCCTAGCCTAGGCCAAATTTATGCGCCCAAAAGAGCACACGCGTTTAGATCAGATTCTATATGACATCTATTTAGGAATTCTGCCATTTCAAAGTATAAAAACATTGTAGACAGAATGTAGCCTACAGGCCTCTTTAGATTAAAGATTCCTAAGCGTCTACGTCTATATAGCCTAGTAGGCCTATTGGCTGCCTGAATTTTTTATATAAGCTTATAGGGTATGGTCCTAAAGAAATTTTTAGGTGCACGACCACATTAACCAGGGCGCGTTCCGCAACTACGATAAGTAGGGTGTCATCAGCATTGCATTCTCACTAACATCAGACAATACAGTACTCGTAGGCTATCTTTGCACAAGTAGGCTATTTTGAAATTCACTGTCCAGTGTAACCTCCTATAACGTTCATCCATATATGCTGACCAGTTCATGAGCAGGTTGCAAATGTAAGATTATGATTGTGTGTGCATGCAGGCCTATAAGTACGAGCACTTGCTATAGCGCCCTTAAAATATTCAACTCAGAGGCTCTCCTGACAACAGCGCGGACACTGAATCGGCGTTTCATATCAAAGCACATGAGCAATTGCGAGTGAAGGACTTGCTCAGGGTATAAATGGCGGATTGAGACGGATTCGAACCCGAAACCTTCCGGCCCCGAGGCACAAAATATAGGCTACCCATACACCACACTGAATTAGAAAGACCTCGGGTTGCAACCAACCGTGTCCTATTTGTTTTATGTTATAGTGTTGTGTTCAGTATATAATTATAGGCTTGCGACCCAGCTGGCCCAGAATGAGCTAGAGTAGCCTTATTTGCAGAATAAATGTTTATGCCTGACCCATGACTACCGTTTTAAATCGTTATTCGGGTGTGGATCATATTTACGCTGGTAGTAAGAGATAGGCTACACCTAGTCCATGACTGCCGCCCCTATCGATTAAATAACATGTTACGCTTGCTGCGGAATAGGCCTAATTCAGTGGCGTAGCCAAGGGGGGTTTCGGAGGTTAAACCACCGTTGGCTTAGAAAAAAAGTTTTTAAAGGTTATTTATCTATTTAAATAAAACAAGAAACAATTGCTTGTAGTAACAATTGTTTTTCTTACTTTATTCCCGTTGTTACTTTATTCCCTTTTTGTTTACTGTAATTACTGTTAGGTTGGTGCCAGGACGGGCATCCGGCCAGGTCATAACCCCAACTCTCCCCCCCCAACGCCCCATCATAAATTCCTGGCTACGTACGCCACTGTCCTAATTAGTAATTAGATATAAACGATGGTCAAGTTAGACTTCCTTCTTCGGGTTAGGCCTATCTGCTCCTATAGGCACGTTCGAACGCAAAATGCCGCCACTCCATCCTCCGTTTAGACTTCAGACAATAGACGTACATAGGGGAAGTAGGGGCAAGACGGACCCCGTAACGGATTTTTGGTTTTGAGACACCATAAACGTGTTTGACGGGCACAAATTTTTTGGCCACTCGCAGCTCATACAGTACCATAGCTAAGGGCAACACAAATTTAATTGCATCCCTTTCTGATAATAAGATTTTTAAAATTTAAAAATGTAGTCGTAATGGTCCGTCTTGCCCCACTATGGGGCAAGATGGACCAATCTAATAAATCATGCTCCACGCATTAGTCTTTCATCATAGCATGTTCTGATCACATGCAGAATACTATTTTATGCATAAATGTGATCGTCTATAATGTAAAACAGTGAGAATAACACAGAAGTTACATTGGACTAGATTTTTCAATTTTAGGTGATTTTAGTGGTCCATCTTGCCCCCATGGTGGAACAAGGTAGACCACTGCAATCATGACTTTCGCGTTAATTGTCATTATTATTGTATCCAACAATTATTGTTATAGTAATAATAACATAATAATTAATTAACATGTGAAATCGGAGGAAAAAATTCGAGCCATAGGAAAAATTCACACAAACGGGGCAAGATGGATCACAAGATCCGTCTTGCCCCGTCGGTGACTGATCCAACTCGCCCCCATGCGTAAGGTATAAACTTTTCACCAATTAAAAATTTGATCTACTGGGTATCCTGCCAATACCGAATTCGTTAATACGGCAGAAAAGGGTGTTTAACCAAATATACTTGCATCAAAAGCCTGTGACAATGTGCAATTGAATACTTAGCAAAAAACTGTTTCTTGAAAATAGGATCGAACAGGTCGAAAATCAACTTTTCATCATAAAAAACGAAAAAATGTCGTTTCGGTCGCTTATTTTGGTCAAATCACCAAAGCGCCAACAGAATTACAATAATTAAAGTTCATTCGATAGGTGGTGACACCATATATACCTTATATTGACGGGATCCATCATACCCCAAGGGTCCATCTCGCCCCTACTTCCCCTAATTGTAATAACCTTTTTAATAGGCCACGTTAAGCTATAGGCCTACATGTTTCTATCACATTAAAATTTTCGACGTTTTGACTGATTTAGACTTAGCACCTTCATTTGTGTCCCTTAGCTACTGGATTTCCGTTTAAATCCTCTTTCGTACCTATGGATGGATGGATCCGATTTGACCAGGGTCTATGACAACAGAGGCCGTTACCCTGGACAGAAATTTGCTCGGCGTATTACAGCACTTAAGAGCTTTCTTCTGTTGAAGTTTTAACACGTTGACCGCTGATTTGCTGTGTTAAATGACTCAATGAGGGACGTGTATACAGTATACACGTCCCTAGCGGCCAACGTGTTAAGATATGTTTTTAGGTCAACCCGCTCGGCACGTCATTCTGACGAACTATGCGCGAGAGCGCGTCATGATCTTCTTATAGCACAGTATCGGACTGCCGCAGCCCAGCAACATGTCTATAATTAGCCTCTGTTGGCCCTTTCGTGCAGTGGTATGACCTTCCTGTTATAGCTCGTGTACAGATCTTATCTGCATCATGTATGGGTGCACTGCTGCCTCTACCCGTTGTCTAAAGACCTTTTGAGGTGTTCTTCGTCAGTGTTTAATTTAGGCATTTCTGGGGGGGGGGGGAAGAAGAGTACCTCCAGGAATGACATTTCCCCCATCCATAATAATCTAGAGCTGTTAATTTTTTACATGTGCATAGGTATTTATATTTCCCCACCCCAAAAAATTATACACATAACATCCCCCAGAAAAATTGTAGATGTATTCTCTACAGGTAGACCCATATATATATATATATATATATATATATATATATATATATTATAGCCTATACCGGTATATGTGAAATTTGTAGGTTTTTCGGAAATTTTAAGAGAAACACTAAAAAGGTCATATATAGTTACCATGTTTATTGGAAATTTTAGAAGAAGTCTTTTTAAAGAATGACGTCAGAAATGATCGACCGCACAAAGGGTGTTACCGGTGGCTGCGTCGGCGGTTTTCCCGCCCTCCCCCCAAACGGCCGGTTGCCCCCCACTCCCCAAGAAACGTGAATTCCCTCCCCAAACACACAGAAGTAGGTCTACTAGATTAAACGCTGGTTCTTCGTACTGGCAGTGCTTTTGGTAAGTTGCAGTGAGAGGCGCTTTATAAATCCGCATAGGCCTACAATAGTTTTAAATAAAAACTAAGTAGGTTTAATTACAACAGCGTCACTTAGGCCTCTATTTGGCTAAGAAATAAATACATTAAAATAAACAAGTAATAGACTACATTAGACCTCCAAGTCACTGTCCGTGTAGCTTACTGGTCTTTGACGTATAGAAACTATTATAGGAATTTATGGCCTGCCAGCTGAATTGTTGTTCAATTGGTTATAATATAGGCTACGTTGCCACTGAAATGCAGACTACACTTGTCAGTTGTCACTGGGTGCCAGTGTAGGCCTATATTACTGTACCTCTGCGGTGAACAGTAAAGCAGTTGATTGATTGTATTTTAATGATATTGAGGGTCAGAATTGATGAAAAGCTGTTTTGCGCCTACACTTCATAGTAATAATAATAATTTTCGTTTATTCAACAATCTGGTTGATGGACCGGTTACAGTTACAGTTAAGATGTGCAGTTACCTTAATTTGTATTAATCTTAACTAGGCCTACTAACAGAACAGAGAGCCTGCAATACAAGGACGCTAGTAGCAGCCTACAAAGCGGGGGCTTCGGGAATCTAGTACCTCAGCACAGTGCCATGGCGTCTATGCCTCTGCTGGCCCTCAACTGTGGATTGGCCTGCCTGTAATAATTCATGAAATGATCTTAATTATCTGGGCCACTACTCCATGGTTTTAAGACTTTTCGAGTAGTTCATCCCACTCGGAGCACCTCTGATTATGTTGAACTGCAAGAGGCGCTTTTTATGTCTGGAAATAGAATAGAACAAAGTAAAATTTCCTCATAATATATTGCGATTATAGTATAGGCCTAATTACAATTCACAAAACATATGTAGGCCTACATTTCTCTGCTTTACCAAAACATCACAATCTATGGATCATCATCATTGCAACTGTGGTCATCGCCTTGCTGCTCATCATCACCATCGTTATCGTTATCGTCATCATCATCATTGTCGTCGTCGTCGTCATCATCATCACTGATCGCTGACTACTCTGAAACCATAATCTTCGCAGCTTTCATTTTTCCTATAACTAATTAGTACTAATTACTCTAATGACAATCTTCACAATTGATTATAATCTCAATCATCAACCAGATCATAATTCCCATCACTGATCATTATCGCGAACATGACATTTATCAATGACCAGGACCATCACATAATTCTTGATGGTCATGATGACCATCATCAATGATAGTCTTTACAAACTCTATCGTCGTCCTCATCATCATCGTCGTCGTCATCATCATCCTTTTTTCCTCCTCCTCCTCCTCCTCCTCCTCCTCCTCCTCCTCCTCCTCCTCCTCCTCCTCCTCCTCCTCCTCCTCCTCCTCCTCCTCCTCCTCCTCCTTCAGCTCCTCCTTCTCTTTCTCCTCCTCAATTATGCTTAACATGATCAAGACAACCACAGTTATCACAATATCTGCAAGATCAACAACAATCACATTCAGAAATGACAAAAAGTACAATTCCCATCACAGATGTTCTCAACTAAAAAAATTGTTTACATCATGCCTTTCCTAAGTTGTAGCCAGGCTACCACTGTCCAGCCTCATTTCAATAGACCCTCCACTCACACTTCATCCCCAGAATCTGACTCTTCCTCCGGCACAGAATCCATACTGGAATTCGAATAATGACCTCCAGCTCTAAACCTGTGACTTTTAACGGCTGTTCCAGGTGTTCCTCCTTGCGAACCAGATGCACTTCCCTGCTGGGAATCTGTAGGAGATGGAATTCCCGAGGGCAAGGCTCGAAGCAAAGGACTCAAGGCTTCCTGAAGGCGGATGTTTCCTGGGTATGAAGACCTGCGATTTCTGTCTGTAGTGTTCTGAAAACAATAGTTTCATGTGAATTCATCATGATCTTTTACTGAACTAGATACTGCATTCAAGACACTATCGAGTAGCTCTAGAAACTTTTCCTTGCAGTGACTTATCTAATATGATCTTAAGATAACTTATCTGGCACAACTAGGCCTACATCATGCTAGACTTAGCTAGATGCATCAGTAATGATTGCTGCCACTCACTCTCAGTGTTCATATCTACAACTTGTGGCCAGTCCAGTCAAAGGTCAAGAGGGAAATCCAAGATCTGAGAAGAGATGGCTTCAGGCATAGCTAACAGCTCAGATGGATTGCCACATTGCCTTGGGAATGTTTAACCTCGTCACCAACCAAAAACCCAGTTCCTTAATTAGTCTTGATTGCAAAATGTCAGGGTTGAGTGTTTATTCCTTGGCAAACGAATCGCCTTAGAAGCTACAGCGACCTTGACTATGACACAGAAATAGTGCACACTGCACAGTATATGTACATGACAAAACTAACATGACACTGTTCTATTATATAAGCGCAAGTTTGAGAGCAGTTTTTACCGGAGAACTAATATTGCCGTAAGAGTCGTTGATGTCGTCACTGACGGTACGTAGGAAAAGCGCCACCTGTTGTTCGGCCATCGTTGGAACGGATTTCGCTCTTGGTCGAGTTCTCACTGGAGACGTTTCACACGTCTTGAAAACTGGTTCAGATGACGTTGAGTTTAGGCTCTGAACGGTAACGTCACATGGCGATTGGTCAGAGGAAGCCACAACTTCTTTACCATTGCATAACAGTTGTGGTGGAGACTTTCTGTCCAACGCATCTGAATCTGCTGGCTTTAATCTGTTCCCTTCTACAAAGTCATCATTTGACCTCATATTACTGTCCTCTGCTATAAAATTCAACAACGACGGTGCTTTTAATGTAATGGATAACACGCTGGCCAGTGGCGGCGCCAGGGGGTTAGGGGCTAAGCCCCCTAAAAAATCCATTTTTTTTACATGTAAAAATGAAATATTTCCATGATTAGACCCTAAAACTGAAACATATGCATGATGATTTTGACATTTCGACCAAATGACTAAAAAAAGGTTTTCAGAAATTTTGCCTGATGAAATGTAAAATTTCAAAAAAATTTCCTTGAGATTTCGACGAGAAGAATAAAAAAAGGAAAAATTGTTTCCGCGAGGATTCAGCCCCCTCAAAACTGAAATCCTGGCGCCGCCACTGACGCTGGCGTAGAGAACAAGAGGTAGCGAGTTCGCGCCCCGTTGGGCGGACGCGCTTTGTAGGCTGCTATTAGTGCCGATTATTGCAGGCTGTCTGTTCCGTCATTATAGTTAAGATTTATGTATTCTGTAATTTGGGTTCCTGTAAATTGTTTCAACTGCATAATTGTACACTGTAAACGGTTGCGTTCTGTCAAACGGATTGTTGAATAAACGAAAATTATTATTATCTTTATTATTGTTATTATTATTATTATTATTATTATTATTATTATTATTATTATTATTATTATTATTATTATTATTATTATTATTATTATCAGGGCTGTTTTTAAGGAAATTTTAGAGCTGCACAACCCCTTCTTTTCTTTCCAATCCTCGATGGTAAATTACTTCCAATCGGAGGACAACAACCTTTTTTGCTATAGTTTTAGCTGTACAGAAGTGCTTCTACAACTGCACAAATCCGTTTGGCACTGCACATTTTGTGTACAACTGCACGTTAAAAAGTCCTGATTATTATTATCATTACTTGTTTCATGTAGTCTGGTTACATCAGTGAGAGAATTACCTTCTGCAAAGGTAGCGGTACCTCCTGCCAAGGTACCCAGATTAGGACTGGTACTCATCACTGGAACCCTGCAAACTGAAACAACTTTCTTCTAAAATTAGTTCACTCTGCAGGAGACAGCCAGACAGACACACACACAGATAGACATATGCAGATAGAGGCAGCAGGTAAAGACATATTGGTAGAGACTGGTGGACAGAATGCAAATAGAAATGCAGAAATTCATTCATAACTGACAACGGATTGGTCTCAGCAACATATTAATATTATGCTATAAGCTTACTCTCCACTATGATTATTACTCAAGTCAAGCAGCACATGTATGCTCTCTTCACAGCCAGTTGGCTTACCATTGTTTGCTTAATCTTGTTACCAGCCTGTCACCATCAGCCGCATGCAGTGTAAACAGTCCAATTACTCAGCATGTGTCACATGTTCTTGTAACACATGTTTTTTAGTCAGAACAAGCAAGTCTGCGCATGTCCAGAAGCTTCACATACCAACCCCAAAGTCAAAGGACTAGACTATCGACCATGTTAAAATAAAGGTATAACAAAGAAGCTATAGGCCTATAATAACATTTATTGTTGTGAAGTGACACACAGAAAGTCTGCATTATTGTTTTCCCAAACAAAATACAGAATACAAAAATACAAAATACAAATAACCTGCTAGCAGTGATTTTCATTAACTTAAGACTTATTCAGAGTTCAGACTTGGCGTTGAGTGCTCTAACGCTGCATGAGCTTATTTGGTTGGGAGATTAAAATGACTCATTAATTGCCTTCAGAATTCTAGTATAACCACTATGATTATTGCAATATTTCGGTAGTTCGCTTGATCAAACATAACTTGTCATGGATGAAAGGACTTATAATGTAGGCCTAATGCATATTATAGGCCTATAGCTAAACTGTGGGCTTAAATACTTTTGAGACATTATGCAGCTATCTTATATTATCTGCAAGTTTGAAAGCAAATAAGTCATAAACATGTAGGCCTACTACTCAGAATGTAATTTTTACGATCATATTTGTATTGTTTAGTTTGATAGTCTTTTGTAAACTTACTGATATCAAATTTTGCACATATAGACTATGATATCAACAAACCTCAGGGCATATTCAATCCAGAACGTCTAGGCCTACTTCTCCAACCTGGTCAAATAGGAACAATAATCCTCTTAGTCTTAGTCAGCACGAAATCCAAGAAGAGAACTTGTGCCAATATAGGCCTATATTCCGAGTCTCGACGGAAATTCTCTTCAGAATAGTCGTCTATTCAATTCAGTCATGTGAACCTATTGTCACAGACGTAAAACACTTCACACCAGTAAACAATAGCGTGTTTAGCAATAATATGCCATACGCATTTAAAACCACTGCGTTTCGCGTGTAATCCATAGCGCGTCGCTTGGGTGCTGCCATCTAGGCCTCGTTAAACTTCTTGCCAATAGCAATGGATAAGAATCATAAAACGCAAAAACTTATGCAGATGCCAGCAATTCGTCTTCGTCAACGACTTCGTCAGCGCTAGCGCATAATGCTGCGTTCCATGTCTTTCATGCAACTTTAGAGTCTAGACATATGGGCCGTTTAGTTTATGACGGTCCTTGGACTAGGCTATCTGTTGTCAATCAATCAATCAATCAATCAGTCAGTCAGTCAGCCAGTCAATCTATTAATCAATAATAAGAAAAAATTAAGTGTATCCGAAATAAACGAGTAAAAGTGTTTCCTAAGAGTTAAGAGAATTGTCAAAGTTTCACCATCACTGAAATTATTAGGTCCCACTGCTTCCCCAGCAGATTCAACTCTTCCAACCCTCCTCAGCACTTCCGTTTCTTTTCAAAATTTCTTTTGATTTTAGAACAATTCTTGAAGAGCTATAGGCCTACTGGTTGGCTACAGATATGAAAGTCAAATTAAGATTTACGAATAGTCGTGGGCGGATACCTGGGCGGAGACTTGGGGGGGAAGACGGAAAGACGCGAGATTTTTTTGACGGACGAATGGCTGAATGTCGCCGAAAAATTTCCATCTTTTGCCGGCCAAAATTTCTGACGACCTTTTTTAGTCATCCGGCGAAATCTTAGTCATCCGGCGAAATCTCGACGAGATTGTCTATTTTCGCCGCCAAAAAGTTGATGACCTTTTTTGGGGTCGTGACCCTCAACGATTGGGGGGGGGACAAATGCATGGCCATCCCCTCAACACCTCCATTGGGGGAACCGTCCCTCTGTCCCCTAGGTCTCCGCCCATGCGAATAGTTATTATTCAAAATTTCAAATATTCGACCGTGAGTTTGATAAAATAATGGTATCATTTTCGTTAGATTTTTATTTTTTTAAATCACTGTCTCTAGTAGGGGCGATGCCTCGTGGGGCAATTTCAGTAGAGGGGGGTCAAAATTTTACTACTGCCCGAAAGAATAAACGCGGAGTAATTGGCGTCGTGCGCTCATGAGCCTAGTCGTTGATGTCTATCTATATATAGACCCTACAAAAGCGGAGTTTCTGTAGCAGACCAAATAAATTACACCAGCAATTTGCGTGAATGCACAGGGTGGGCCAAAAAAGACCCCCCTAGGTTTTTTGCCAATATCTTGACCAAAATTAAGAATTTCCAAATGAAATTTTACAGGCTTATAGACAATTCATATTTACACGTGCTGGCCAAATTTCATCAAAATATTTCAAACAGAGCAAAAGTTATGCCACTATTATGGAGGCCACCCACCGGTTTTTGACGATTCAAAAACGTAACGCAACAAAAGTAGGTTTTTGCCAATATCTTGGCCAAAAGTAAGAATTTCGAAATGAAATTTTACAGGTTAATAGACAATTCATATTTACATATGATGACCAGATTTCATAAAAATATTTCAAACAGAACAAAAGTTATATCACTTTTAGCGAGGCCACCCTACGTTTTTTGATGATTCAAAACATAGTTGTAAAAAACGTTTTTTTCGTTTTTTATTCTCTCCCAAAAAACGTCGTTTTTTTCGTTTTTTATTTTTCCCATCGTTTTTTATCGTTTTTCTCGATTTTTATGTAACTTTATTTAATTATTTGCTGTCTAATATTGTTTTCCTTAATTTAATTTTTGTCTGATATTCCATACGTTTTCACCGTACTCTCAAGGATGCAGTTAACTATAGGGTCTTTATGTAATTGTTTAAGTCATAATTTTGATCCCTACAAGAAATGAAATTTCTAAGAGTTATTTTGATATAAAATTCTTGGGCATAATTATTAATATTTATAAGTAGCAATTTTAAGCACAAAATAATGTACAATAGCCTATACAATTTAGTAAACATCTGTGGTTTTTGCTTCTGGTTAGATTTTAATTGTGTTATGTCGATCAGCATAAACTTATAATGTGGACTTATGTCTACAATTTAAATTTGAAAAGATTTCAATACCTTTAATTTGTCCGAATTTCTTATTAAACGAAAGTTTTAAAAAAATAACTGTGGTAGATTAATGTTACTTATACCAATTATTTTGGCCTAATAATAAAGTTGTGTTATTTGCAGTTTCTTAATAAAATTGCATAAGCAATTAAGGTTTGTAAGCTGAAAATGAAATTTCAGATATAGCAAATGCAAATTATTTTCAGTTTCCGTTTTTATCCTTTTTTTGTCGTTTTTTATTATTTCGAAAAAAACGACGTTTTTTACCGTTTTTTATTTTCTTTTCATCGTTTTTTACATCTATGATTCAAAAAGTCAAAAAACGTAGGGTGGGCTCACTAAAAGTGATATAACTTTTGTTCTGTTTGAAATATTTTTATGAAATCTGGTCATCATATGTAAATATGAATTGTCTATTAACCTGTAAAATTTCATTTCAAAATTCTTACTTTTGGCCAAGATATTGGCAAAAACCTACTTTTTGTTGCGTTACGTTTTTGAATCGTCAAAAAACGGTGGGTGGCCTTCCTAAAAGTGGCATAACTTTTTGTTTGTTTGAAATATTTTGATGAAATCTGGCCATCAAATGCAAATATGAATTGTCTTTAAGCCTGTAAAATTTCATGTCGAAATTCTTACTTTTGGTCAAGTTATTGGCAAAAAACCTAGGGGGGTACTTTTTTATGGCCCACCCTGTAGGTCTAGTCTATAATAAAATTGTATTTACATAGACCTATAAACTTTGCTGTTGTCTGGCTTCTCCGGAAAGCTACTGGAATATTATACACGTTTTCCCCATGAAGTTTATCTTAATGTTTAATATAGTCCATAACATGTCGTTTGGTGAATTGATTGCTATTTTCAGTAGAAGGTATTTGCCCAAAACTAATCTGATGCAAAATTCATCCCATGTAGGCCTAGGCCTACACAGTAATGTGGAAAGTGTGACTTGGTAGTGGCATATCGAGTGATTGGAGTGTACTGGCATAGGCGTACGAGGCGGGGGGTCCAGAGGGGCAAATCAAATGCCCCCCAAATTTCGGGCAAAACTGTTTTTCGGGCAAGCATACCCAGGAAATGACTAAAAAAAGAAAGATCGTCAACTTTTCGGGCAATTTCGGGCAAGTCTGTTTTTTGGGCAAGCAGACCGGGAAATGACTAAAAAAAGGTCGTCAACTCTTCGGGCAATTTCGGGCAAGTCTGTTTTTCGGGCAAGCAGTTATGCTAGCTGACGAACAGAGATGAATTATTCTAGAGTCTAGACTATAGGCTATTTCTAGTTCTTATAATGGCATTGAGCACGTAGGTCTTTATCATCTAGGTTTATGTATAGAACGACTCTGATCCATGGGTGTAAAAACGGTGTTTTTTGTTTTCTGTACCCTCCCAAAAAGTTTTTCCGGGTTTTTCCTCATCGTTTTTACCGTTTTTTTTATATTTTTATGCAACTTTATTTATTTACTGTCTATTATTATTTTCCTTAATTTAATTTTTGTCTGATATTCCATACGTTTTCACCGTACTCTCAAGGATACAACTAACTATATTGTCATTATATAACTGTTTAAGTCATCATTTGAGAAATACAAGTAGTCTTGATATAAATACATGTAAGTCTCTACAAGAAATGAAATCTGTAAGAGATATTTTGATATAAAATTCTTGGGCCTATAATCAATATTTATAAGCAGTGATTCCGTTAACGTGCGTCCGTGCGTCCCGGACGCACAAATTTTGACCCCGGACGCACAAAAATAAAGGCGGTGTGTCCATGGACGCACTGAAGTTGTGGATGGACGCACAAATAAATTAACGATGCGTCCAAGGGACAACAATAAGAAATACCGTTGGTCCGTATAATTATGTGTAACTGTCTCAGTTTATGCATTGCGTATTAACTGGCTGGTTAATGGTGAATAATTCATGCAATGACCTATTTATGAATATTTCATTTTTTGTAAGTGAAATTAGTGAATGACGTACATACATGAAGCATGCATGCAGGCCTAGACCTAAACCATCGACATGTAAGCAATATTATGGCGTTCAACCGTTCCAATGAGCTGGCTTAAAAAGTAATGATCGTCGTCGGATAGATCATAAAATCAAGAAAATTAACAGAAGTACAACAATGCTAAAATATTTTTCTTGGAAAGTATAAAACTTATTCTCGTCGGGAAGATTGGTACTAAATTAGAGTCCTAAAATTTTCCTGTTTATTTTTTAAATGATGTCATTGCTAACGACAATCACATTTTAACTCTCTCATGCTCTGTATTCATTCATTCATTTCAATAAGTTGCATAACGCCTCCACAAGAAGCCCTCTCAGAGGCGCTCTCCAATCAATATTAATGCAAATAAATATATGATGCAATCTAGTTGTGCTCTAACACCAGCTTTTGTTTCTAAATGGCTGTTAATTTGTTCTCAAATTTTACAAACTAAAAACTTCTACTTATCGTTGGCTTAGGCTATAGACCTACATGTATGACCTATACTTGACCTTTCACGATTCCACGATACAGACCTATATATTTCATTCCAATTCAGCCTACCTCTGGAGAAGCTGACTGTACTTTATGAGTTTATGATTTGGTATTTTCTGTATTGGTATCGCTAACTTCAGATTTTAACACACACAAAATAGCCAACGGTAAAATGAATTTTATAGCCGACTTTAGCTATATAGCCTAAATGAACTTTTGTAAACGGAGGAAGGTTAGAGCTAATTTTTACGTACGTATGTGCATGGCTGTTCGCAAAATGTACGAGTTACAACAGACTGAGAGGGTCAAAATACGAATTTTTGCGTAGGTTACGTAATAATAGGCCTAATGGTTGGGCCCTTTGTCGCCTGTAATATAAGAAGTTCGGAATTTTTTACATTTGGCCTACTATGGCCCGATGGGACTCCAAAAATGGATGGGTGTGGAGTCCATGACTCGTATTCATTTGTTCTGGACTCCAATTTTTTGTATGTGATGCGTCCATGACTCCAAGAATTCAGACCTTAACGGAATCACTATTTATAAGTAACAATTTTAGGTAGGCCTACAAATATACAATATATAATTTAGTACACATCTATGGTTTTTGCTTCTGATTTCAATTGACCTAGATCGATCAGCATGAACTTAGGCTATGTCTTATGTGGACTTATGTTTACAATTTAAATTTGAACAGATTTAAATACCTTAAATTTTTCTGAATTTCTTATTAAACCAAAGTTATAAGAAAAAAATAACTGTGGTAAATTAATTTTACTTAGCCTATACCAATTAATTTAGGCATATAATAATGAAGTTGTGTTATTTGCAGATTAAAATAAAATTGCATAAGCAAGGTTTTACAGCTTAAAATAAAGTTTCATATGCAACAAAGGCAAATTATTTTCCGTGTTCGTTTTGTCGTTTTTTGCCGTTTTTTATTTTTTGAAAAAATGACTATTTTCCGTTATTTTTTATTTTTTTTTTATATCTATGCTCTGATCAATCTGCTATGAATGACGCTGCATAAATGTTCCACTAAAAGCAGTGATAGGCCTAATTTGTATGTAGGCCTGCTCCTGCGATTTCCGTTGCACCTGGAGATAACATAAATTTTCCGGTGTTATTGCTGTTGTTAAGGAGTTCGTGGTCGATCTCACGCTAAGTGGGAAGCCTGCCGGATATCATAAGCCAGTGAGTGAAGCCTCGCAGAATTAGGTTAGGGCGCATGCGCGTCTGCTGACGCTGCGATGACATCAGCAGACCTGACCTGAGCGCAGGATACACACACACACAGGCGCGAATACACAAAGGTCGCAGGCTCGCAGCAGAAGACATGCCGTAATAATTATAGAAGGTGCAGGCCGTTACGCATAACTCAGATCTGCCATTTGTCATATATAAATAGAAGAACAGTCCTTACCATAACAACGCAGTGCTACACGCATAGGCCTACATAGCATACGTACATAGACCTACATACGCATAATAATAATGCGTATAATTATACATAATGTACGTAGACCTACAGTCCTACACATTATGCGCATATTTGACATAGGGCCTACATGATATACCCATGCATATCTCACATAGGCCTACATACATAGCCTACATAGTTTTACATACACATTGATGACATACATAAATACATCAGCACATGCATGCATACTTACATACATAATATACATACATACATACATACATACATACATACATACATACAAACGTATGTACGTACATACATACATACATACATACATACATACATACATACAAACATACATGCATGCATGCATACATACATACATACATACATACATACATACATACATACATACATACATACATACATACATACATACATACATACATACATACATACATACATACATTATACATACATAGAATGTCATGCATACATGATGTGTATAATACTGTACATAATTTTATTTATTCATCTTTCAATATCAAATGCTTGATCTACATCTATACATAACTAGATGTGGTATCCGGCGTTGCCCGGGAAATTTAGGGTTTTCAACACTACTCCTCTGGGGTACCCAGCGTTGACCGCAAAATTTCGAGTTTTCGGCAACCCTCCAGGCTCCACCTCACCCCGCTTCCCCAAAAAGCCGAACATCATCATCGGAACATGACTCGCCCGTTGACTGTGACCTAATACAATTATTGCAGTCTGTCTGTTCTGTTAGTATAATTAATATTTCTTTGATCTGAGTTATTGCGAATATTATTGTTTCAACTGCATAACTGTAACCGGTTTCGGTTTTTAAACCGGATTGTTACGGAAATTATTATTGGGTGACAATGACGTCATACGAACTGTCGACTCTTTACTAATTCGGCACATGACTAATTAAATCTGATTAAAACGCTAATATCTCGGATTTTAAAGTGAATTGAGAGCTGAAAATAGTCGCGTTGACCTTAAAGTTTGGGTAAGCATCAATTGCAAAAATTTTGATAAACCGGCGCTCTGTCCTTTTCGAGCCTCTTTTGTTGCAAAGAGTCAAAATTATACCGGCCGGAAGAGACAAACTTTCAGACTTATAATATAAGATATTGAATCGAATATGTATAAAGTATAAACTGTATACTGCAGGCTACAGCCCTACATACATAATGCACAGATATATAATTAATAAATATTTCAGTTACGTATATAAATATATTAACACACAAGTACACACACACACACACACACACACACACACACACACACACACACACACACACACACACACTCACACACACAGTGTCACGTACACATACACACACGCACGCTGAGCAATCTTGCAGCGTTTTTGTACTTTGATCGACCGAAGGCTGATACGTTGGTTCTTATCTCTGTGCTTATCAGTGTTCATCATCCGAGTAAAGGTGTGTTTAATCTCGACAGCCTTCCCTTGAATCAGCGGCGTCGGATATGACTCTTCTTCTTATTCTTCTTACACCGTTTTGGAGGTTCAGGTGGAATTACGAAAACGTTCTAACATTATTTATGATGCTAATTCAAACTTCATTCGTGCAATAACTTACAACTTCGACGAGCTATTCTAAGCATCGAACGCGTACGTTTTTCAGGGCGGTATGACGACTTTGTTTTTTAAACCGCTGTGAGTGAAAAACCGACTTTTATTGTCATTTTCGGATTAAAACATTCAGGTTTGTGATCGGTCAGAAGAAGATGTCGGAGATGCAACTGACATAATATAATGCAAATCATTGAATAGGGATTCAATTGAGTTTTAACTGATTTATAAGTCAAGTTCAGCATTTCGATATGAGTACATACAATCTGAATCAGTCCATGGGCTCGGTCCATTCTGTGGCCAACGTTGGGTATGTGCCTCACTCGCGGGCGTACCTACCGCTCAAGACCGGTCCGGAGAAGCCTTACGGGCCAAGCTTCGTCAACGTTATGAACCGGATGTGGCGTGGATCCGGCCGGAAGTACGTCATCTACGCCGTCATATGCCTGTGCGCCGCCATATTGTTTTTCGTTGGTGGCGCCCTCTACTTTGGGCACAGGAACGTGTCTCGAATGATCGTTCTGAACACAGAAGTCCTCGGGGCCCTGATGATCGCACTAGGGATACTGTTCACCGGGGCCTTCTTCCACTTCATGCACCAGGCTAATGTGGCGAGCAATCGCTGGAGGCAAAACATCAGAGTAAGCTTCATTCTATATCCTCGTCTATGATCTCATCTGAATATATTTTATCAATGTAGCACTTGTAGCAGTAGCAAGAGCAGATAGGTGTCGCTGCAATCCTTGGGTGTCGCTGTTAGCGTGATATTTATTTCTTGGGACATGCATCGCCTTCCTTGCTACCATCCTGTAACTGTGAATCATTCTAGTGTAAGTGGTTGTTGGTTACAGTAAATTGACTGATTGATTGATTGATTGACTGATTGATTGATTGATTGATTTAGTCTAAGCCATTCTGCATGGTCGGTCATAAGTCTTTTGTGCATGTAAAGTTGTAGACCCATGCGACTGCACAAATTGGCACAGTTTTTTTGGCACTATCAGGCGAATAATAAATCATGAGAAGCCCTTCTACTTCATTATGCGGGAGTTGTGTTCAAAACCGGTTTGACAGGTTTGGCAGGTTTGAAGTAACACAGGAAGTGACAAATATCATGTTCACAGGGGACATTTTGCCGAACTGGAGGTTCTGTTTGCGTTGAAACTCTATCCTACAATGAAATGTCTACAACTGAATTTTTTGTTTCTTTCTTCTTATTGTGTTGACCTTAGTTCCGTGCAGAGGGTCTGTGTTCTGTGGCCGCCTACAACAAAGCATATACGCCTGACGAGGAGTTAGTATAATCATCTGTTGATCTTGTATTTGGTTTCGTCTCCTGTATTTACGTGGAACTGGTAAAAATTACACACGTCGGAATAAAGACAGACAGACAGACACACGCACACACAAACACGCAGACCCACAGACACACAGATGGATACAGAGATATACAGAGAAATACATATAGACAGAGAGAGAGAGACAGGGAGAAGAGAGAAGCAGACAGACAGAAGGACCGTGAAATAGAGATAGAAAGAGAGAGACAAACAATAGACAGACAGACAGGCAGACAGACAGAGAGACAGACAGACAGAGACAAAGTTTTATCAATAGACTGTTTTGTAGCTGATATATAATTATATATATATATTTATATATATGTATATAGTATATACTTAAATTAAATGTGAATCCTGTAGCGTTACTGTTATCCTGTGTTCTTGTCTAGCAAACTAGCAACGGGCACATACGGACCAATGGCCATCAAGGAACTAACGCGGGGCCGACCGAACAAGAACCGAAGTCGAGGTTTTTCAAGGGGGTATATGTCCGGGGCAATCACCCCACGAACCCCCCTCATCTACGCCGAACAAGACATGAGCTACCGCGTAACGGAAATGGGAGCAGACGAGTCGATGAGGTCCTCAATCCAGTGGCCCTCGAAGCCTCCAGGCGGCCCTCCAGACACTGAAATGTGGCCCCAAACTTCAAAGGGGCCGCCTCTACAGCGATCAACAAGAGACATCCACATTGTAAATGTTTAACTTAAATTGAAATATTTAAAAAGGTGTAAATCGTAGACCTGGTAGCCTAAATGTAATTACCCACTCACTGGTCACTAGAAGTCTCTAAGTTCATGGTCATTTGCCCCAGCCACCCCCCCTCTCTCAGCGGGCCTGGATGAGCCTAGGTATGCGCTGATGATGATCTCGGACCAGTGTGGGTAAACTGGCCAGCTATCAGGTACAAAGGTTACATGGAGTAATGTAATGGTCAAGATAAATATAAGTTAATACACGCATGGTTTAACTGATGCAAAGAAAGGTAACAAAGGTTACATAAGATAGGATAAGGAAACATATGTAAGACCATACTTATGCTACCGTACATGCATACATTACATAATGTTTGTATGATTGCATATGTATATAGATTCATGCATATACGTACAAATTTACATACATATAGTCATTTATATATATATTTATATACATACACACATATATACATACATAAGTACATACGCATGCACATACACACATGTATGCATGCTTTCATACACATTCGGTTGTGGGACCGTCAATCTGGAACGAACTCCCTTCTAGACTTCATTCCCTCCATCTGACTATAGTCAATCTTTGTTTATTAAATCTCTTAAATCTTTTTCTTTCGCCGTGGCTGGGCTGGAGCGCCTCTGAGTAGTTTCTTGAAGGGGCGCTCGCTATACAAATTTTTATAATGAATGAATGAATGAACTTACCTATAAAAACCATGGGTATTATATGCATGTCTACGCCCTGCATATATGATACAATGATACATACATACAATGTGTGTTGGACAGGAAACCAGTATGAGCCAATATCCAACGGACGTCTCAACGGATGTTCATCGATACCAGCAGCAGCAGCCGGTCTACCATCAGCCTCCAATGGTCACTCCATCTCCAGCTCCGGCTCCTTCTCCTTCTCCACCCCCTCCTCCTCCCCCTCCGCCAACAGCTCTGCCTCCTGTCCATCGCCAGCCAGTGTCATCAACAAAAAAGCCTGCTGCTCCCATCGGCCATTTTCCTCCTCCTCCTCCCTCCGTCGGCGCAGGTCAAGGTCAAGGTGTTGGTCGCACCCCTCTACGGCTGAGCTACGATGGGTCAGAGTCAGAGCTGTGACCTTGAAACACTTGAGGTACATGAACAAGACCTAACCAGAGGATCGGTAATGTGTTATAAAGTCTGTACAGGACCTGTTTAGGTCAACGCCTAGCTTACAGGAAGTTAAGGAGTTTGCAGCCATGCTCATGTCTTGCATGTGCCATACCTCCCTCTGTTGTCCTATTTTGGGACTATGATTTTAAATGCCGTTTTTACGCTTGTGAAGATTATCGCTAAGACGTTGGCTGTTGCTAGCGGTGTCGCCGCCTGGCGAATTACACGATGCTAATTAGAATGATCGGCTAGATCATCTATGCTGTCGGTGTCGCCGCCTGGCGAATTACACGATGCTAATTGGAATGATCGGCTAGATCTATGCTTGAAGGAACTATCTATAGACATTGTGACGAATTATTATTATTATAAACGAGAACAGTAAAAATAATATAGTGCCTACATTGTATACGAGATTATTATTCCGTGGAAAGTGTGGGAGGGATGCATGGAAGGAGAGAACTGGAAGGAGGCAGGGAAGACAATGGTTACCTACAAGAACAATAGAAGATCTTTCCTGAAAAGTGTAGTAGGCCTAGGCCTAAAAATAACTAAGCTGCCTCAGGTTTGGCTCTGAATGGTAGGCCTAGAACTCGCCGAAGTTCCAGGTTTAGGTAGAGAAATATTTCTGTCGGGATTTCGATTTTAATAAAGTTTTTTGCTTACGAACACAATCTGTGCGAACGGTTTTGTGTCAAATCATAGGCCTAGTTCTACCAGACTACTCCGATTAATAAGTAGCCTAGCCTATGAGGTCGAGCCTCGTCGAGGCGGATATCACTAAGCCAGGGTTGGTTTTTGTTCCCTCAATTAAGTTAACTTGGTAAACGTTCTTCTAGACATCGGCTCAGGCTACTGGTGCAATTAGGCTAATTAGCTCGAATAGTTTGTCAAAGTCTCAATACGATTTTTAGTCAACGACCATGGGCGGAGTCTATCAGAGGCTAGGGGGGATAAACTCCCCCAAGGAGGCCCAAATTCAGGTTTTTACCGTGGAAATGGTACCTTTTCCCGGGCTTAGTCCCCCCAAGAAGGCCCAGACCCATAAATTGTTTCAGGAAAATATCTCTTTTCACTTTTCACGAACCATGATTCCATGAACGAAACTTGGATCGATCAATGACTAAAAAAGGGTCATAAACTTTTTCCCGGGAAAAATAGTATTTCTCGTGAGATTTCAACCCGATGAGAGCGATGACTTAAAGAAAAGATCATCAACTTTTTTGATCAAGCAAATATTGTCGGCGACCGCAAAAAGCCGAAGTTCTCTTCTAGCCCACAAGAACGGGCAAGAACGGAAACCAAACTCCGCCCATGTTAACGCCGCAAGGATAGACAAAATTTCACGTGAAAGACTAAAATGTGGATTTAACTTAATTGGTAGATCGAGAACCGCTCGGGAGTGACAATAAGGCATACGTACGCAGTCTTCGGCTGTAGCCTACTCGAAACGCTCGAAATGGTTATACGTACTGATTGAAAGTGTGCATCGTCATAAGATTAAGCACTGAAATTCAAAAATCAATATAACAACACTCATTTGCTTAGATCCACCATCTATAGAAACCAAGAATCAATCGATGGCGCTGAATTAAGGAGTTAATTGTCCAATGTGCTTAAATTAAGCGACCGTCGCATGCAGTGGCCAAGCTTATGCATTAATTAACTCAGAATTGGCATAGCTCGATCATTGTTTTGTCCATATCTGAGATCTGAGATCTCGACTCCAGAAGTGATTATATGGGTTTCCCTAAATTTGCTTAGGATCGGTCGCAAAACCTTTCAAACCAACTATAGAACTGTATAATAATATGTTAAACAAGGAAGATAATTTATAAATAAGCTGCGGCCTAGAATCATATTATTATCATACTATAGACTACTATATATATAGGCCTATCTGATAGTAGCAGTGGCTGATTTCTCACTTCCGTCTATTGCATCATAACTATAGCATGTTTAGTAAATCGGATAATTTTTCGAATTTATCATTTAAATAATATTAATAATCATTACGATGCTTCCGGGATAGACGGGATTCAGAACTCGGTGTAATAAATGTGGTAGGCCGCCTAGGCTAAAGTATGGTGCCTTCCTTGGGAAAAGGCGGAGTAGCCCTATAGCCTATACTCCCTATAGGCCTATTAATGTCAACGACTATAATAAGCTAAATACTTCCGCATGCATGCCTACTCCAAAGTCGAGGCATTTAGCTGAACAAAAACGAGAAGCATGAATTCTGAGACAGGATGACACACACACACAAGCACGCGCGTGCACACACATTATATATATATATATATATATATATATATATATATATATATATAATGACAAATAAAAGGGTGCACATGGAAGAAGAAGAAGAAGAAGAAGAAGAAGAAGAAGAAGAGAGAGACAGCCAGACAGACAGACAGACAGAGAGAGAGAGAGAGAGAGAGAGAGAGAGAGAGAGAGAGAGAGAGAGAGAGAGAGAGAGAGAGAGAGAGGATAATTAAGCAGCAGAAGGAGTAGGGGGCGGAGAATGAATGACCGCTGGCATGTTAACGTAATCGAAGACTCCAGATTTCTAAGTTCAGGGCACCAGCTTAACCACGAGCGTTCTATATAGCCTACACGAATGCACATAAGCTATATAGTGTACGTTATTGTATTATTTATGAATGCCTACGATGAACTTTCTATATATGTATATGTGTGTATATATAAATATATAAATATATACATGTATATAGCCTGTAGTATGCATGCATACATCGTGAGGCGCGGTGGTGTAGTGAGTATATTCGTTACCAACTCACCTTGCAGCCGGAGGGTTGCAAGTTCGAGTCTACCTCAAGCGGCCGCGTAAGGACCTTATGCAAGTCCTTAACTCGCATGCAATTGCTCATGGACTTCGGCGTGAAAGTGTCCGCGCTGTAATCGGGAGGGCTTCTGAGTAGCAATCTTGAAGGGTCGCTATAAGAAGTGCACATACATACATACATACATACATACATACATACATACATACATACATACATACATACATACATACATACATACATACATACATACATACATACATACATACATACATACATACATACATACATACATACATACATACATACATACATACATACATACATACATACATACATACATACATACATACATACATACTTACATACATTCATTCATGCATGCATGCATGCATGCATACATACATACATACATACATACATACATACATACATGCATGCATGCATGCATGCATGCATGCATGCATACATACATACATACATACATACATACATACATACATACATACATACATACATACATACATACATACATACATACATACATACATACATACATACATACATACATACATACATACATACATACATACATACATACATACATATGGATACACACACATGCATACATATGGATACACACACGTGCATACACACACAGGTCATAATATTATTATACACACATGTGCTAGAGTAAATTTGGTCCGCATTATACCGTTATAATACGCTTATCCATAGATCAATAGGTCGACCCTATACAATTTGGTTGATAGCGCTATTAATGAAGCGCAAAATTTTCGGACAAATTAGCCAGCGTATGCTGCAGGCGACTCTATTTGCTAGACAAACATTCACTGAACATCCGTGTTGTCAGTGCATAAAGTGTGGGAAAATAAGTGCCTGGACGCCCCCTACCTTTCCAAAGGAAGTGCATGGGCGCCTCTTACCTTTCCAGTCTGTGCTGGCCAATAAGTGGCAGGACGGTATTCAGATTTTAAAATAAGTGCATGGACGCCGTCCATGACCGTCTAGCCACACTTTAAGCCCTGCGTTTTGTAGTGTAGAATTAAAAAAAGAAAAATCAGACTTTTTAGGCAAGATCAAGATCAAGACAGTTGAGTTCCAAGACCGAGATCCAACCCCAGACAGTCGTAAAATAATGGTAAATTTATGGGCCTATATAATATATACCGGTACTTAGTCTATTTGGTAGGTTATGGAATATTGTTGGCTTACAATTTACAATCGTCTAGAAGATTTAAGACGCCTGGAATATTTATGCTAATCATGCAAAATAATGCACAGAAAATAATAATGTTATCGGGACTTGATTTGATTTCGCATACACTTTGGATTTAGTTTTGCATACACTTTGGATTTAGTTTTGCAAACACTTTGGACTTAATTTTGCATACACTTTGGATTTAGTTTTGCAAACACTTTGAATTTAATTTTGCATACACTTTGGATTTAATTTTGCATACACTTTGAATTTAATTTTGCATAGGCTTTTATTTTCATTTAGAAATGTAGGCCTATAACAATTATAAACACTGTCTTTCAAGACTGGCCAATTGAACCTCGTGTCTAATTAATTGGTCTCGGTCTTGTACACCACAGCCTGGGTCTTGTTTCATTGGATATGGACTTAGGCCTATACCATTGTAAACCAAGTGTATATATATATTTCATGGACATAGAGCGATACAACACTGGCAAGATGCGTTAAATTGATTTTATTATGAGGATATAGAACGTGCATGCCTAAATTATAATTCTAGGATCAAAACAAAAAATTAAGGGATGGAATTATGGTAGGCTATAGGACCTACTGTAGCCTACGTGGGATAGTTTAAGCATAATTAACGTGCGATTGGATAGCTAGGCTAAGCTAAAGAGGAGAGAATTATAGGCTATCCAGGGAGTGTATAAAATTTGATGGCCTAATCAAAATGGGGGGGACGATCGACGTCCACGGGTGAGGTTAATCAATTGTTCTAGGGATTATGTCTGGGGGAAAAAATTTTGTCCAGGGAAAAATGTTCGTTTCCCCTGGTCGATATAGATCTAGTTCTAAGGCGAATAGCTGCATAGAGTCGGAAGACCTGTTAAATGTTGCTGAAGTTCCAATTACTCGATAGAAATCCGCGACGATTAATTAGCTCCAATTAAGTCGATTGCGCTCAAAGTCCTGAGAGCGCTTCAAGTCGGCTAAGTTCCAAGTCGGTAGAATTCCAAGTCGATAAGGTTGAACGTTCCGTGTCATAGAATAGGCCTATTTGGCCAACCAAGCCGCGACAGAGTTTCAGGTCTCTGGAGTTCCAAGTCCCTAAAATTTCAAGTCGTTATGTTATAGTCTCCGTTAGTTTGGAATGCCAATCTAAAACAATCCATTAGACAAATTGCGTTTCAAGACAAACGATTGAGTACTGTTCAAAGGCGATAAAGCTACAATTAAGTCGCCAGCATTCCAGGTCGATATATATATATATCTATAGTCGTTTCATGTGTCGATAGGTTTATAAGTCTTTGTTTAATTGTTGTTTGTATGTGCACTTGTTATAGCGCTCCTTGTAAGCTAGATCTACTCACATGCAGTACTCAGAGGCGATCCCGACTAGGCCTACAGAGCGGGCACTGCATCGTAGTGTGGCGAAATTGGGGTCCCCTTGCCCCACTCCGCCAGCTGTGTTTCCCCTGGGTGGTCCCGGTGGCCTCCCCTTGCTTGGTCACGGCCTCCTGGCCTTCCCGCCATGATCGGCCTCTTGGTTTTCCCGCCGTAATTAGCCTCCCGGCCTCCCGTGATAGCCGCTTGATTGGCCTCCCTGCCTTCGGCGGCAGTATCCTTTGATGTAGAGAGGCAGCCTCTCAGCCTCCCACGCTCCCCCGCGGCGGTGTACTTTGATGTAGTCGGCCTCTTGTAATTGGCCTCCCTGCCTTCGGCGGCAGTATTCTTTGATGTAGAGAGGCAGCCTCTCAGCCTCCCACGCTCCCCCCGCGGCGGTGTCCTTTGATGTAGTCGGCCTCTTGTAATTGGCCTCCCTGCCTTCGGCGGCAGTATTCTTTGATGTGGGAAGGCTGCCTCTCGGCCTCCCGCGGCAGCGCCTTTGATGTGGGTGGTCTCTCTGAATTGGCCTCCCGAGTTTAAGTGGCCTCTCTGAATTGGCCTCCCGAGATTAGCCCACGGCCTCCCGAGGCTTAGCCCACGGCCTTCCGAGGCTTAGCTCACGGCCTCCCGAGGCTTAGCCCACGGCCTCCCGTGGTTTGGGACCCTGGTTTTCCCCTCCCTCTTTTCGGGTATATAAGGGAGCTCGTTATTCTGTAGTTAAGCGAGGATCCTGTGTGGCCGAGTGGGTTGTAGCCCGCTCGCCGCGCCGGCGGAGCGGGTTCGATTCCCCGGTCGGATCTTTACATACTGCGGGTGGCTCGGTCGCAATATAAACGTGGAGTCGACGCTGATCATCTTTGATATGAAAAAGAGTCGTTAAACCCCAACATTTCATTTTTCTGTAGTTAAGCGAGTCAGAGGCTAGAAGCGAGTCGATCGAGAGGCGAGTCATCGAGAGACTCGAAGCTAGACGAGGTCAATCGTTACGTAGAAGCGTGAGTCGAGAGTAGTCAGTCGTTGAAGTGAGTCGTATGGTTGTGCAGCAGTGTGTAGTGATCGCTTCAATAAACTGTGTTTCTTTCTCCATCGTCGTTGTGTCTGTTGGACTGGGCGAATCGACCGGAAGCACTGCACTACCTTCGAAAGACGACGAAGGCGGACTCGCGTCTCCCTCCTGAGACGACACGCGGACATATTTGGGCTGGCACCCGTCGCCTCCTGAAACGGTGCTGCAGCAGCGTTTCTCTGTTTCCGCCACAGTAGTTTCACGCCGAAACGCTGAACAATTGCGAGTGGAGGCCTAGGACTTGCCCAAGGTTCCTACGCGGCGACTTGAGGTGGATTTGAACCTGCAACCCTTCGGCTGCAAGGCGACGAACATATGGGCCTATTACATAGGCCTATCCACTACACCACCACGCCCCATATAGTCGATAGAGTTCCAATTAACTTCCAATTAAGTCCATAAAATCCATATAGCGTTTCAAGTGACAACTTACTGATAAGGTAGGCCAGATTTTGAGTGGTTCTTTACTCTTTAGACGTTTGGAGATTACGAGGTCTTTCTTGAGTTTAATTGCAGTAGGCCTATAAATTACGTTTAATTTCGCCGTAGGCAAGGGCGGATACAGGAATTTTCGAAGGGGGGGCCAAAATTTTTGGTATTGTGAGACAGTATAAAAAATTTTTAGTCATCGACCAAATTTTCCGGGAAAAAGATACCAACTTATCCGTCAAAAAAGTTGATGACCTTTTTTTTTTTTTTTTTTTTTTAGTCATCGACCAATTTTCCGGGAAAAAGATACCAACTTATCCGCCAAAAAAGTTGATGACCTTTTTTTTTTTTTTTTTTTTTTTAGTCATCAACCAATTTTTCGGGAAAAGGAGATGCCATTTCCGAACGGGGGGCCACGTCCCGTACGATTTTCTAATAGGGGGGGCCAGATGTCCTGTTTTTCTCTCCAACTACATGTTTTTGAAACCAAATGGGGGGGGCCACGTTCCATGCAATTTTTAAATGGGGGGCCATGGCCGGATTGGCCCCCCTGGATCCGCCCCTGGCCGTAGGCTATATGCTATAATTGCTAGCCTACTATTTCTATTTGCTTTGAGCGGTAGTGCAGTACAATACAATGAGGTGATTTAATTGTAGGAGAAATCACATTTCTGTAGACTTCAATAAGGATGAGGACTGCTGCATTGCTTCATTAGAATTTTTTCTCGCTCGTGAGTTTAGTTAACTTCTTTTTTGAGTTTCTGAACGGTCAAACAAAAGCACTCAGATAAGAAGTCTATAGAAGAGCTGCATAAATTATACAGCATAATCTATGGTGAAGCAGACTAAATCTGATGGGGGTCGGTAGACAGACTACTGAGCTCTGTGCTTCGATTCAGGAAGTGTGTTGCGGTTTTTTCGATGTAGGGATAAAACAAAGATGAATTTATCGCAAATTGATGGAAATGACAAGTGTGCTGACTGTGGTCTAGAGGGTAGGTTGTGAACGAAGTGCTTGTTTACCAATTTTATATTTGCTGTCTATTTTATTCGACGTATTATTCTTTGGTTAACTATGGACCTATCCACCGGGCTATGGCCGCTAAGCATCCCATCGTTTGAATAATTAAACTGAACGGGAGCCTGCGTGACGTAGGCACTCCCTTCCAGGATGACTTGCTGGTTTATGATGCGTTAGAGGTGTAGTTATTTCTTTGTGTCATTGAAAGCCCGCTTGAATCTTCAATATTCGATGTGTCTGGTGCATGAATTTGTGTCTACACGCATGACGCGGTAAGCGTTTCCTTCTAGTAGGCCTATAATACATGTGCTTTTTGAAAAGTAGTGCAAAGTTGCTTCTGACATAACTTCCTAGCCAAAACCGGTAAATACGCACACTAGATACCCGTACTCCAAACAATATGGCTGCCAACGAATGCCATAAATTAGAGCGCAGCGACTATTATATAATTACAGCGCAGCGACTATTTATCGCGTGAGGGTCGGTTAGGGCTCAGGTTAGGCGCCGTGAGGGTCGGTTAGGGTTAGTTTTAGGGTTAGTG
This sequence comes from Lumbricus terrestris, assembly GCA_949752735.1. Taxonomy (NCBI): domain Eukaryota; kingdom Metazoa; phylum Annelida; class Clitellata; order Crassiclitellata; family Lumbricidae; genus Lumbricus; species Lumbricus terrestris. Next base: position 60,860,613 of record OX457038.1, read on the forward strand.
CAGTCATTCTGTTGAGCGCTTTGCATGTTGCGATGCGTCGATAGGATAGGTCGCTGCGCTCTAACTTTATAGCATTCGTTGGCAGCCATATTGCTTGGAGTACGGGTATCTAGTGTGCGTGTTTACCCCAAAACCAACTATATCTCATTTCCAGTCTTGTGACACTCATCTTCTGGGATGTGGTCTTCCTTGGGATGGCCCTGAGCTGTTCCACAGCAAACTGTGTAATGTAAATGTGGATGTCAGAAATTTCAGTGAAGAAACCATCAGCACTACGCAAGATCCTCACCATCTGCTGTGGATGGTTCTTCAGTTAGCTTCTCAGGTGAATAGGTAATCAACACCTGGCTGAAAATCTGGTGTTCCTCTATCAAATGGCTGTTCATCTCCTGAGTGCACCACAAACTCTTGGCTTCTTTGTTCTATTAACTTAAGGTTAAATATGGCAGCTTGTTTTATCTCCCGATGAACAGTGTCTGTTAGAATCAATTTGAACTAACCTTCTTGAAAGTCGCTTTGATGTGCCTGGTACTAGTGCAGTCGAATTAGCTCATATGTGTGCAATCCTTTAGTAGAGGATTTCACACATGTGAGGGTCTCTTTAGTGTGGACTCTGTGGAGTATTCAGAGGTGCTCTCGGCACAGAATCCCCTGGGAAAGAGAAAAGCATTTGGGCAATGAGTAGATTATGGAGGAGACCCTAGACATCAGCTTCACTTGCAGTTCTAAGATGGGTGGCCATTCCTAGCAGAGGGGCGCACAACACCACACACCGATGTTGGATAGAGCTGTCCATAGTTCAAGGACAAAATACCCAATCGGTCCTGTGAGCTAATTTTGTATAGTCTATTTAGTCAGTTGATGTTTAGGCGTACGACTAGACCAGCTCAAGGTCAGCGTCTAGACAGTTAGGCCTGCAGGTGCCAGACTGGCGGGAAAGTTTAGCGCGGCTCGGCCGACCGTCGCCGGAGAGCGCGAGAGAGAGAGAGAGATAGACAGACAGACGGACAGATACACGGAGAGAGGCAGATAGAAGGACAGAGCGGCCAGGGGAAGAGTGTACGCCCAGACAGTGTAAGAAGTAGTAGAAAAAGGCGTTGATAGTAGAGAGAGAGTAGAAGACGTTTTAGAGAACAGTGGAGTTTAGATAATAATAGTTGCGTTGCTGTCGTAGAATTCAAGCGTTTGTCGTCGTTGATCTATTGTTGTGTTATCTGCGTGTGTTATGAACGAAGAAGAAGAAAATACAAGAAACAGAGCTTTGTTGTAATTGAACAAGTTAAGAACTTTAGAGATTTATACCCTAGCTTTAGATAACGAAATACAGTGACTAGGCTAGGTGTAGGCTACGCTACTGAACACAAGGGAAAAAACGGGAGAAAACTTTGAAGGTCAATTGGGTGTTGACATTTTTGGTGGCAGCGGTGGGATACTGAATTCAAGCAACGGACGTTGGGATAGTGAACTCAATCGGAGGAATATTTTCAATCGGAGGAATATTTTCAATTGGAGGAATATTTTCAATTGAAGGAATATTTTCAATCGGAGGAATATTTTCAATCGGAGGAATATTTTCAATTGGAGGAATATTTTCATTTGGAGGAATATTTTCAGTCGGAGGAATATTTTCAGTCGGAGGAATATCTACGGTGGATTTTGCTTACGAAGCATTGTCGACGTCAATTTTCGGAATATTCACCGTCCGTAAATTGAAGGTGAATATCGAATTAATCTGAGGAGCTGACCAAACGGGAGAAGGAAACGGAGCATCCGAACAACTGGTGAGAAGATACAACGGGTATACGAATAACATTACGACAACGCCAGAGAGAGGTATACAAAACTCGCTCCTTGTATAAACAAGCCATAAGAAGTAAAGTCAGCTAATTGCAGAAAGCATAGTCACTCCCTCGGTTTCTTCACGCAAATCAGTTGAAGTAAGAAAGTAAGATGGAGAAGCTCACGGAACAAAAGCAGGCCAGTATAAAGAAGATGTCTTCTGCTCGATTAATAAAGTTATTAATTGAAGAGGGTCTCGACGTAGAAGAAGTCGAAGAGATGTCAAGGGAAAATTTGATGAGAGCCCTAGCAGAGGTGTGGCTAAAGGAAGCTGAAGAGAAAGGCGCTGTAGGTGGCGTTGAGGAGAAACCACAGGTTATGTCTATGGAGGCGTTGATGCAATTTATGATGATGAAGGAGGAGCAACGCAGACAAGAAGAGAAAGAAAAAGAGGAGAAACGTAGACAGGAAGAAAAAGAAAAAGAGGAGCAACGCAGACAAGAAGAGAAAGAAAAAGAGGAGAAACGTAGACAGGAAGAAAAAGAAAAAGAGGAGCAACGCAGACAAGAAGAGAAAGAACGGAAACAAGAAGAGAAAGAAAAAGAGGAGCAACGGAGACGAGAGGAGAAAGAACAAAAACAAGAAGAGAAAGAGAAAGAAGAGAAACGGAGACAGGAGGAGAAAGAGAAAGAGGAACAAAGGAAACAAGAAGAGAAAGAACGGAGACAAGAGGAAAAAGTAAGAACAGAACAAGCAGAAAGGATGAGACAAGAAGAGATACAGATGCAGAAGCAGCAGTTCCAGCTTCAGCTAGAACAAATGAAAAAAGATCGTGACGAAGCAGAACGAAGAAGAATGGAATTGATGATAGAATACGAGAGGGCAAGGAAAAGTGATGAAGAAATACGAAAACAACAGATCGAAGAGCAAAAGATGCGTGAGGAAGACAAAGAAGCCATGCGTTTGGCAGAATTACAAAGAGCCGAAGAGATTCGACAGGAAGAATTGAAAATGGAGAAAGAAAATTTGGAAAAAGCGGAAAGAGAAAGGGAAGAACAATTAGAATTAGAACAAAAGAAACTCGCTCTTAAGGAAGCTCAGCTCCGAGAAATGGCTATAGAAAAGGAGGAACGCAGAAGACAGTTAGAATTGTTGCAGCAAAAGATAGAACAAGAAGAACTGCGTAGGGTAGAAGATCAAAATAGACTGAGGGAACGAAATGAAGACGAAAGAAGAAGTCGTGAAGAGTCAGAACGAACCAGGGTCAGAGAAAGTGAGACAATGGTGTCCAAGATTAAAAAGATAGGTGATGCAATGAAACACGTATTACCTAAGATGCCATATGATATGATGGAGGTGCCATTATATTTTGAGACAGTTGAGAATGCATTCAACAGTTTTACGGTGGAAAAGCAGTTTTGGGTCAAATTGCTGTTGCCACTAATGACGCCAAGAGCAAGAACGGTGTTGAATCGATTGTCTTTCGATGATCTAGACGATTACGACATAGTGAAAGAACATCTACTGAAAGAATTCAAATTGACAGCGAGAGAATACCGATCACGATTTGGAGATGCGAGGAAAACGGCAGAAGAAACATACACGATGTTTACGGCAAGATTAAAGAACCTGTTGAACTATTATGTCAGAAGTAGGCGAGTGGGTAAAAGCTACGAGAAGTTATTTGATCTGTTGGTGGCGGATAAGTTGAAAGAATGTCTACCACCGGGTCCACTACAGTTCGTACTAGCAAAAGAGGGTACTGAATGCTTGGAAGCCAGTAATGTTGCAGAACTCGCAGACGTGCACGTGAACAATCGAATTGGTCTAATGTTTCAAGACAAACCGAGATATGAAGCATGGGGTAATAGTTCGAAGCAACCCAGGTGGAATAGTAATAACAAAGAAACAGGAAACCAAGCCAGAAATAACGAAGCGAGGAATGATGGTGCTCCTGGAAGACAGTTTGGTCAAGATAGAAGAGAAGCAACGGGTGACAGACAAATGTACAGTCGAATTCCAGTGATGGGACGCCAAAGAGAAAACAATACAGCGTACAATTACAGGCGGGAGAACACTGAACAGAGAGGGATTATTAAGAAACGTTGCCATAATTGTCAGTCAGACCGACATCTGATAAAGGATTGCAAAGCACCACCAAGAGCGACAAATCTGAGAAATAGATTTACTCGAAGTGCAGAAAATCTCAGAGTAAATCAGATACAAGTAAGGAATGCACCGAATCAGTATGAAGAACAAGACAACCGCGAAACGGAAGTGAAGTCAGTGATGAAGTGCACGCCTCAATTTGCTATACAGAGAGAAATAGTAAATTCTACTCCAATTAAAGATACTGGTCGAGAAACAGAAAGCAAAGATGAGTGTCAACGTACGAAGAAGTCTTTACTACAGCATGTCAATGTAGAGATACGTGGAAATGATGACAGTTGTCATCCCGTGCAAGTCAGAGCGCTGATCGACTCTGGTACTGAGATTCCAGTAATCAATGAGGAATTGTTGAAAGGAGCGACAGTGGAAGAAATTGGCAGAGTACATTTGCAATGTGTGGCTGGAGAACCCATTCCAGCTAAGTTGGTGAAAATCGAAGTGCGGATGAGTTGTCATAACGAAGGAGGAGATTGGAAAGACAAGGGAGTAAATATCGCGCCATATTTAACCTTAGTGTGTGCCAGCATTCCGGCAGTCTTGTGCAAAGATAACAAAGAGAAGTTCTTGCTGCATCCGGAGATAATCGCAGAACTGAAAGAGGTTCCACCAGTGAATGTATTACAAGGAGAATTGCAAGCGAATGTGACTACAAGAGCACAGAGTCGGAGAAATGAAGTGGAAGAAGGAGAAGAGGAAAAGTCAAATGAAAGTTTGCTAGATGAGGATACAGAAAGCGATGATGAACAAAGCATTCAAGAAGAAGAAGGAATAACATCCGGAAACAATGAAATTGAAGAAGAGATGGTTGCATGTGAACGTGATAATGATTATGATGATTCTGGAAGTGATGGTGAAATGGACACGAGTATGAGGGATTTGTTTGCCGAGAATACGAGTGATGAAAGACAATTGGCAGACGCAATGAAATTTGAAGAGCAGCAGAGAAATGACGAGTCACTGAGGTCGTGGTGGAAGATAGCTGAAGACAAAGGATCAGAGTTTAGTGTGGTGAATGGGTTGATGTATAAGAAGCATCAAATGTTGGACCAGTTGGTGTATCAGTTGGTGTTGCCGAAGGAAAGAAGAATTCAGGTGATGGAATTGGCACATGAGTCAGTATTTGGCGGACACTTGGGAGAAGAGAAGACAAGGGAACGTATCAAGTTGTCCTTTGTGTGGCCAAGAATGCGTAGAGATGTGGTGAAGTTCTGCAAGTCCTGTGAGAAGTGTCAGCTGAAAGCACGAAGTTTGGTGATGGATCGAGTGCCGATTACACCAATACCAAGAGAGGATGTGCCGTTCAGAAGAATGACCATGGACGTCGTAGGACCGATCGAACCGACTTCAGCAGCAGGGCATAAGTATTGTTTGTGCATCGTGGACTCATGTACGAGATGGCCGACAATATTCTTGATGAAATCATTGACCGCGAAGGCTGTATGCGAAGCTTTGATGAAGCTGTTCATGGATGTGGGAGTTCCGTCAGTGATCACGAGCGACAGAGGGACGAATTTTACAGCCAGTCTAACAAGAGAATTTCTGAAACTGATGGGATGTTGTCCTCGATTCGATTCGCCAGGACATCCAGAAGCGGCAGGATTGGTGGAGAGATGGAATCAAACGTTCAAGAAAATGATTCATCATGTCGTTGTGGAAAATCCGAGACAGTGGCATAAAATTATTCCATTTACAGTATGGGCATTGAGAGAAGTGCCTAACGCAACTACAGGAGTGGCACCGTATTTGCTGGTCTATGGAAAGTTGCCGAGAGGGCCACTCACCATCCTTAAAGAAAGCTGGACCAAAGAAATAAATCTACCACCGAACATTGGAGTGCAACCGGCAAAATACCTGAAAAATTTAAGAGCCGACATGGAAAAGGCCTTGACATTCGCCGAGAGTTGTGCTGGAGAAAAGCAAAAACAGTACGCCAGTCAATACAACAAAAGAGCAAAAGATAAAGAATTCGAGCCAGGAGAGAACGTCATCGTGCTGTATCCTACGTCAACCAATAAATTGATCTCACGATGGCATGGTCCATGCAAGGTCCTGCAAAGAAGATCCAAATATTCGTATCTGGTGGACATGAACGAAAACGGTCGACGGATTATTCATGCTAACAAGATGAGGAAGTTCATTACGAGAACATTGTCTTGTGGTCTGATTGTGGAAGAGGATGAAGAATTTGGATCAGTGGTAGAAATACCACTGAAGGAAGACTATTCAGAGACAAAACAGAAGTCACTTCAATTGGATTACGAACAAATTGGACATCTGACCAGCGAACAACAGAAACAATTACTTGATGTACTGAATCGATATGCAGACAGATTCTCAGACAAACCTGGATTATGTACATTGGTAGAACACGAAGTGGTGCTGAGACCAGACTTTCGCGAAAAAGAATTCATGGCATATCGAATACCATTAATATACCGAGCAGAAGTGGAAAAACAAATACAAGAGATGCTGAAAGAAAACATTATTCAACCATCGTCAAGCAGAATGGCAAGTCCACTTGTCATCGTCAAAAAGAAGAATGGATCCTTGAGATTGGCTTGTGACTACAGGTACATTAACTCTTTTACTGAAAATTGTCGATATCCTATGCCAATCGTCAACGATGTCTTGAGCAAAGTTGGAAAATCCAAGTTCATTTCTGTTCTGGACTGTCGCAGTGCATATTGGACTTGTCCTGTGAAAAAGAGTGACCAATGGAAGACTGCGTTCGTTACACATAATGGACTGTATGAATTTACGCGTGTCCCTTTTGGAATGATTAACTCAGGACGGACTTTTGTAAAAGCGATAAATATGATTTTGCAACCGATTCATGATTTTACTGAACCTTATGTTGATGACATTGCAGTGCATTCTAATGATTGGGACATTCATTTGAAACATTTGGAATTATTTTTGAAACAAATAAGACTGCATAATGTAACATTGAACTTGAAGAAATGTGTGTTTGGTAAGAGTGAGGTGAAGTTCATCGGTCACCTCATAGGATCAGGGAAGAAGATGATGAATCCAGACAGGATTGACAGTTTAATTAATTTGAAGAAACCTGAAACCAGAAAGGAAGTGAAGCAAGTCTTAGGATTTTTTGGATTTTACAGACAGTTTATTTGTAATTTTGCTGAAATTGCTAAACCATTAACAGACTTGACTAGCAAGAAAGTACCTGATAACATTGTTTGGACTGATGTACATCAGAAAGCCTTTGATTCCCTTAAGCAGATTGTCTTGTCAAATGTGATTCTATATATGTTTGAGGTTGGGAAACCATTTAATTTGTACTGTGATAGCAGTGATTTTGCTGTGGGAGCGGTCCTGTCTCAGGTGGACGAGGAAGGGATAGAACGTCCCGTTTCATTTATCAGTCAGAAGCTGACAGATACTCAGAGGAGGTGGGCGACGATTGAGAAGGAAGCCTATGCGATCATATGGGCTTTAAACAAGTTGAAAGAAATTCTTATTGGTTCTAAAATCAATGTGTTTACGGACCATAACCCTTTAGTTTATTTGACTGAATCAATGTCGAAATCTGCTAAATTAGTCAGATGGTCTTTATCATTGCAAAATTTTGACATTCTATTGAACTATAAGAAAGGTAAATTGAATGTAGTAGCCGATTGTCTGTCTAGATTGTAGTATAAGATATTTTATGATGTATTATGTTATGGACTATTTGCATTGTTTAGTTAAGGTACGTTCGCTAATTTTTATAGGTAATTAGCTCTCTTTAAAAGAAAGGAAGGAGGTAATGTGAGCTAATTTTGTATAGTCTATTTAGTCAGTTGATGTTTAGGCGTACGACTAGACCAGCTCAAGGTCAGCGTCTAGACAGTTAGGCCTGCAGGTGCCAGACTGGCGGGAAAGTTTAGCGCGGCTCGGCCGACCGTCGCCGGAGAGCGCGAGAGAGAGAGAGAGATAGACAGACAGACGGACAGATACACGGAGAGAGGCAGATAGAAGGACAGAGCGGCCAGGGGAAGAGTGTACGCCCAGACAGTGTAAGAAGTAGTAGAAAAAGGCGTTGATAGTAGAGAGAGAGTAGAAGACGTTTTAGAGAACAGTGGAGTTTAGATAATAATAGTTGCGTTGCTGTCGTAGAATTCAAGCGTTTGTCGTCGTTGATCTATTGTTGTGTTATCTGCGTGTGTTATGAACGAAGAAGAAGAAAATACAAGAAACAGAGCTTTGTTGTAATTGAACAAGTTAAGAACTTTAGAGATTTATACCCTAGCTTTAGATAACGAAATACAGTGACTAGGCTAGGTGTAGGCTACGCTACTGAACACAAGGGAAAAAACGGGAGAAAACTTTGAAGGTCAATTGGGTGTTAACAGGTCCTAAGTGCGTGGTGAACAGAGTGAGGTAGCAGATAAAGGTTGCATGTTAAGTCAGACAGATATTTTGGTGCAAGGGCCCACTGAGATTTTGACACCAAAAAGAGAAAATTATAGCGAATGTTTCAATTTTAGGGAGCATAGAATTTCAGACATTTTGGTAGAAACATGAGTAAGCCTAAGAAGATTTGCAATAAACCTGTCTGCAGCTTTTAGATTGAAACTGGTTGAATGAATTGCAGAGGGGTAAGGCGCAGCTTACAGAGGCCGATATGCAGTGAGTGACAGTAGTCTATGCAAGATGAATGCATGGACACTTGGACAGTGGTGGTAAAGACAGAGGACGACACAGGTCATTGGATGGTTCTCAGGGTTCCATCTCAGTTGAAAATAGGAGAAGCAAGTCAGACTCTGTATGTGCAAAGCGAAGGTGAGGCAAGCGTCAAGAGTCAAGGTTGATGGTCATCAATTGGAAGAATAAATAAAGATGGCAATATCAACAGTAACAGATAATCCAGCTTAGCAATCTTTTGCTTAGTCCCAGACCAAATTAGCTGAGTCTTATCTGCATTTAGTCTTCCATTGTTGAGTACATCTTCAACACAGTCATGTCAGGGAACCTATTGAACTTATCAAGCTGTTTTTTCAATACACATTGATCAGTCAAAAGGTGTAAAGTTCAGCTTAGCAGATGCATAGTGGTTTTTACATCTATAGGCATATAGCTAAGTTTGAATGTTTTAGTTAAGAACAACAAAGAGATTTGACACTACTTAAGATTCACAGAAGCTTGTGCGTGTGTCTTGTAAGTGATGTCATCCATAGATAAAACTAAAAAGTATTGGAGAAATAGGACTGTGAATGTGTGATCATCGCAACAGGTGTCACAAGTCATAATAAAGATCCTTGAAGTTAGCAATAGATCACTTGCAATCAGGTGGACCCGCTTCAAGTTAGTGATCATTATTAATTATTTCTACGAAATTTTACAAGTTTACATGCACTTATAGTTTCTATATGATATCTCTTTAAGCTCTCCTGAGTTATGACCCAGCGTTGGCTAAAGAAAACAGTTGTAAATGCTAAACAAGACAGTTGTTGATTATTTTTCAGTGGTACTTGATTTAAAAGTATTTTTTACTAAAACACAGTATGTTGAAAAGACTGCACAAAGCATCGAGCAAGAGGTGGTTTTTTCAGTTGCTGATGTTGATATAGCTGATATAGCGTTGACCTGAATTTATTCACAGAGTTAAATTGTTTGCTAATATGTGTGACTGATTTGAGGGTTGTGATAGTCTGTGTAGCATATTTGATATGCTATAGAATACCAGTATGTTGAAAGAATGTTTCAAATATATTATCATGGTTTAGAAAAAATACATTCTTGATTTATCCACGGACCTGAGATCCTGCTTGAACGCATTGTTGAAAGCACACGGTCACATTATGAAGAATTTGACTGCATAGTGATTAGGAAATGGATTATTTGTACGTATGTTCGTACAAGGAGCTTGTTGTATGTAGTTGATAGCTTGTGTTAATGCTACATAGAGTTTGTGCTGTGTCAGGACTATTTTGTGTAGGGCAGTGTTTTCTTAAATGCTTATGTGTCACAATTTCTAGCAGAAGTGTGTACTTTATGACTCGGCAAATTGTCATATATTAGTTATTACTTTAATGTAGAGGTTTTTTGTTTGGTTCACTAACTATTCCTGACCAGATAAAAGGTCTTGTATATCGGCATCTTGACATTAATCAACTGATAGTCTGTTGAGGGTTACAGGTACATGCAATAATTTATCCCAAGTTACCAAAGAAACATATCTGGATGCTTAATTTGCCGATACTGTCAAACAACTGACCAGTCTTACATTTAAATTATGTTTCTAAACTTTTGAACTCAAGACCATCTGTCTTCACATTCCTTATAATTTCTCCATTTTTAATAGGTTGCCGTATGCACTTAATGGTAATCTTCCAGCAAATGTTCACACTGCACACTTTGTATAGCCTTTTGACTGTGAACAAAATTTCATCTGTAAGCTGTTCGAATGCCTTCTTTTGTTCCTTCCTTGGCTTTTGACTAGTCGTCTCACCGTTGCACAATAATTTTGCTTAGTAATGATTTTGATTAATGCCTTGGACATTATTTGACATCGATTGACGCAATAGAAGCTTCTAGACTAGATTACGTATATGTACAAATTTATGTTGGTGAGCACTGGTTATGCTCTGTAGTCTATTTAATCATTGCAACTGACTGGCCACTGTGACTTGTCAACGGATTGGTTGAATCTTCCCCATATCTTCTTGCAAAATACACAAGGCCTCTCCGCTTAAATGTTTATTTCTCTGGGCCTGTCATGTTTACTCAGACTCTGACATGTTTACTGTGAAGGGACCCGAAACAAGTTGTTCACACGAACTGCAGTGCCATTAATTTGTTTGTCATCATGAGATAGTATGCAGAACGAACGTTCCATATTAATGCTTATCTGCATATTTATGAAGATGACGTTTAGTGTAGCACGTTTTGAGATCATCTCAGGAATGCTGCATGCATTGCTAATTAATACATTGCTAGGAGTGACCTATCATCTTGGCATAGCCAAGAAACAATTTCGTGTTTTTTTAGTTTTCTTGTTCGTGTTTTTTTTAGTTTTCTTGGGATTTTATATTGGACATGGCCGTATTTCACTAGGTTTTCAGTTTTTGATAAAAGTAATGTGCACATTTATTTCACCCCTGAATACGAATTTTAAGACAGTTTGACAATTTTAAAATGTTTGCTGTACAGATCCAAAAGAACTGCACGCATATACATCCAGTGGAAGACTGTTCCAGACGGATGGTCCAATACATGAGAAAACATGGCTCGAATTGAAGTGCGGACCTGTGTATTTGCTCCTTGACATGCTGTATGCACAGCATGTGGATGACTCTGTATAAATGTAGTAAATGTTATGTGCTGTGTTTGTAGGTCCACAGTATGCAGCTTTCAATCTGGGTATTCTCATCTGCGAGTCATGCGCTGGTATTCATCGAACGCTTGGTTCGCATATCAGTCGCGTCAAGTCCCTCAAAATGGACAAATGGGATGAATGCCAGTTGCAGGTTTCAACTTTTTCGAATATTGTTTCATAGGGACTGTAGGAGTTTTCAATCAAATCTCTACTAAAAACAAAGTATTATGCAAGTTTTTAAAATTTCCTACTTGTTCTTTTTGTATTTTAACTACATTCAAACAGGCAGGGGTGGGGTGAAGGATTTCATCCAAACAATTCACTGTAAAATTAGCAAGGTCAAAGCCATGCGGTAGCTGCAGAAATTTTTTACTTGTACGTTTTTATGTTTATCTTTAACAACGGTGAACTAACTGATTCCGTTAGAAGTGCAAAGGTGCCTGTGAATTGTTTAATTGCCTGTGAAGTGTAAAGATGACTGTAAAGTTTTTAAATGCCTTTGAAGCATGAAAATAAAGTTTTTTAGTTCCTGTCAAGAAGCCATTTCCTCTGGATTCTGTTGGTTCTTATGAAATGCAGAGTGTAAGTATGATCAGTTTATTAATGAGTGTTTGTGTAATGCATAGGCAATGGCTAAACTTGGCAACTCGATGGTAAATGCGAAGCATGAGCAAAATGTCCCACCAAGCTACCGGCGACCTTTTCCAAATGATCCAATGTGAGTATAGACACTGTTCCTTCTTCAGTTTGCAAGTTTTCTTATGTACTCTTTTGATATAGTGCTGTTTAGAATCTGTGGAAGGTGAAGCAGAGTTGGTGATTGTGATGTAAAGTGATGTATGTAATTATCAACATCTTTTAAACACAGGCCTCTATCAGCAACAGTACTAATAATAATTAGGGTTGTTGATTAATCGCCGTTAACGCGAGCAATTGACGCATTAAAAAAGTTGCGATTAATTTTTTTAATGTGTTAATCGCGCGTGTTAATGTAATACCGCTATAATGACCATTGCATGCTACAGTATCTCTAATATCGGTTTTATGCGGTACAATAAAGCACCAAATGAACAGGTTGATTAATACTTTAATAGTAAACTCAGACCAACGTGCTGACCTTCAGCAGTGTTCAGCACACAGTAAAAGAACCATCTGAAAAGAAAATGCGACTGCATGAACTGTCATCCGACTCTGAAGACGAGCCACGAAATCAGTTGTTGAACGATACAGACTTATTCGACAAATTGAGAAAGATCTGGATTCATTGCAGTGGTGGAAGTTACAGGAGGACAAATACCCAGCCCTAGCTAAGTTAGCTAGGAAATACCTAGGATCCCCGGCCACCACGGTCTTATGTGAGCGTCTCTTTCCTGTATCTAGCTGTGTTGTGAATAAAAAAGAGCCTCACTTGAACCAGCCAACGTAAACAAACTTGTTTGCTTAAAAGCAATTGGCAAAATCATTAATTTAATAGTCGAATATGTCAGTTTCAACTTTATGTGTTAGTCTTAGTTTCACTTTATGGAAGTTGATGTCGTTGTAAAGGTGGGCCTAGCTGAAACTAAAAGAAAGCAGAAAATTTTTGGCAGCACTGGCTGATTTGAATTGCTTACTGTTTAATGTCTAATCGATTTTTTTCTGTTACGAATAGCTGTTCTGAAATTAAGAGGAATAAGAATTAACAATCATTATTAACCAAGAATTCATTATTGTGCTTAAATGAACTGTTTTATAATAAGCTTAGCAAGTAAGCAGTTATGTCAGGCTATGTGAAAAATGTCGATTAAAATGCCGTTAATTTCGATTAGAAATTTTAATCTTGCGATTAATCGCGATTAAAATTTTTAATCGAACAACAGCTCTAATAATAATTCTAATAATGTCCACTGTGTCCCTGTGACCTTTGAGACCCTGAGCCCAACTATGGACTAGATTTTATTAAGGACCTGGGAAAATGTCTAACACTGAGCACTGGAGATTGTATCGAAACTTCTTTTCCATAACTTGTCGACTATCATCCAGCGCTTTAATGCTTTTGCCTTCCGAGACACATTTATTCAACCGGACACAATGCAGAGTGAGTTACAATTCCAAAATATCTCTGGATATATTTTGGAACACCTGAGTGTTCATTAATACCTAGGGGGAAAATGGAATAATAATACGAATGAAGATCGTAATAATAATTGTGATATTTGCAGTTATACAGACAATGATAATATCTTTAAAAAATGATAACGTTTAAAAAATAATAATAATGATTATAAATCGATTTGTGTAGTCCTGGGATTAACATTTTGACATTTTTTATCTTGTATATGCTGTTTTTACTATGTTTGATTATTGTATAGGGTTCTTCGGGAACAGTGGGTGAGGGCAAAATATGAGAGGAAAGAATTTATGACACCGGGTCAGTTACCCTACCTTAACGGTCAGAAAGAAGGCTATCTCTGGAAGCGTGGAAAGGATGACAAGCATTTCCAGCGTCGCCGGTTCATTCTAGATGCGGCAGAAAATACGCTCAAGTATTTCAACAAAGAGGAGGTTTGTGTTTTGCATCAATTTAAGACTTTGAATTTATGTTAAAATGCACAGAAATCATCTTGTAACATATATTGCATCAATTCTTCATCCATACTGTTTTATTATTAAGGTCTAACCTTGTGCATTTAAATTGATTTAACGGTTTTTATTTGTAGGTTTTGTCCGTCAGATTAAAATTATGCATTAATTAAAGTCTGAACTCCTGAGGATTGAACATGAATGTAATCGGTTTTGCTTTAATACTTATTTTAGCCTGACTTCTGATTTTTATGACTTTCAAGACGAGACTTCTCACCAAATTTGAGGCGACTGTAGTTTTGACTTTTACTTCGAAATAACATTGTAGTGTAATAAAGACATATATTAAAAATAGGAAATTTCGTTTCTTTCTTGTTTTTTTCATGCGTAGTAATTGTTTTTTGGCGTGACTGTAGGCTCGAGATCCTAAAGCGACCCTACGACTGGACGGGTTGAATATAACAGTCGTACCCGAAAAAGTTGGTAACCCAAATGCGATGCAGCTGACGTTCGAACAAGATGGGCAGACGAGAAATCTGTTTGTCTACACAGACAGCGGACAGGTCTGTGATAAACCTGGCCTTTTTTTAGATTAGTTATGACGTGTTTTCTTGTTCACGCTAAGTATATGTTGTTGCATGTGCCGAAGTAACATTTGAAGTTGAGAGTGGAGGAGATCCATCTCTATTTATCTTACTTTACAATATCCTCCATGTATTATGCATTATGTGCCTTTTTATACTTTACCTCTCTTTGCCTCACCGTCCTTTGCATTAGCTTCCTTACACTATAAATATGCTCTACACATACCTTACTTAAGGTAACGATTAGCACTAAGGTGCGTAGTGCACGTGCACTACCTTCCTACATTGCCTCTTTTTTCTTACCTTACGAATGCACCATACCTTACCTATTACGTAACTTTCTTACCATACACTACCGTATATATTTTACCGCATATCACCTTCCCTATCTCTTTGTTGTGCTGACAATTCAACTGTTGATGACTGTTTAGGATTTGGTGGAATGGTACACGGCAATTCGTTCTGCAAAGCTCAACCGTCTCGCTATAGCTTACCCAGGCACAACCATGGAAGAGGTAGTTTGCTTTTCTCTTATATCACTCTCTCTAATCTAACTGATTGGTAATCTAATCTAAGTGTGCATTATAGGATCGATAGTATCGTGATTAGTGCGCTGGACTATCAAGCGACAGGTCTGTAGTTCAAGACCTGCAGAAATTTTCTTAAAGATTTCTGCTTCAACTGCGCCCGTCAGGGGTATATATGAGTACATGAATCATACACTATCTGTGGAAGATGAGATGGCAAGGGAGAGGATTGGCCCCCGACCTCATAGGTCAAGACTGCGAAAATGAAGTTGCTTGCACTTATCTTACCCATGGTTGCCTCAAGGCTAGTTTAAGGGACTGTTCTCTTCTTCCTCCTCCGTCTTCTTCTTCTTAATGTCTATGTGGACATCTAATTCCTTTCTATTCCATTCCCCTTCCTTGTTTCTTCTCTTTCCTAGCACTAAGATTAGATTTGCTCAGATTATGTAAGACAAAACAATCAAACTGTCTCTCTGTTGCTGTCTCCGAAACTGTCCACGGCAACACAAAACCTGAATAGCCTTCACATACAATATTAGAAGAAAATATTGGATTAGAGAGAGATATATACATGCAACACCTTTATGTTATGTATTGACACTTGCTCTAACTTTGCAATGGCTGAAGGGGACAAACTGGACATCCTTAATAATGTAAACAAACATGCTTTTATTACATAGTGTGTTGTAGTCCTAAAAGTTCTCTGCAACTCTTTTTCATTGTTGTAGCTGTGCCAAATGATCACTCGAGATTTTCAGAAGGAAGGTTGGCTTGGGAAGACCGGACCACGACCGGGCGATGCATTTCGACGGCGATGGGTCACGCTTGACAAGAGAACGCTGATGTATTACGAAGACCCAATGGTTGGCGGATTTTACACATTTTTTATCTCATTAAGTTATAATTTATATTACCTCACATTGAACTTCAACAGTGCAAAAGGACCAAAAGTTTTGCTGTTGGCATGAAGTGCTTGATTATGTACAATGCTTTGTCCAACTTGGCACCCCTGTACTCATTACCCATAGCACACATAGTGTCACTGTAGGATGAACCTGATAATAGCACTGCTGATTGTTGACTCTCCTATTACATTGTGTGTTTATATATATATGTATGTAACTATGTATGTATGTGTTGCATGTTTTTCATAAGACATTTCACACATATCTTGCCTCAGAATCAGATTTACTTACACTGTGCTCGTAACAAGTGATAAATGCAAATAATTGATTGCTATTATACTGATCAGAAGAAGTACACACGGCTGATGCCGTATTTTTTGCCGTATTTTTTGGAAACATAATGTCATCAAGGATCTTTGAAGTGCCAAGGCTTGTAATATGACCTATGATCTTTATTATTTGGCGTAGTCTTGACTCAGATAAACACTTCTGTAACTTCAGTTTTAGCTTTGTTAAGATCATTAACAAAATATTAGCTGTTGTAATCAGAAAATAACGGCAAACAACTGTTTACTGAGTAGTTTTTGTGTCAGAGGTACTGCGTGAAGCTACTGATACAGTTCACCATTTGTAGTAACCACAATTCACTAGTAACAGTAGTAATAAAATGCCAGAAAAATGTAGCGATAAATGAATTATAATTGAATGGTAATTGTTTCTGCCTTGTTTGCAGGATGCTTTTCCGAAGGGTGAGGTCTACATAGGAAGCAAGGGCTTTGAGGTTCAGGATGGCTTTGGTCCCGGTTACAAGGATTCAGGTTTTGGTTTCATTTTGAGAACTCCCGACCGAAGTTTCCAGTTCTCCTCTGACTCGGAAGAGGATCAAAAACAGTGGATCCAAGTGCTGAACGATGTGATCGGTGGCTCCATGCCGGCGTAAAACGCACCTCCTGCCGGATACCAATCCAGTTATCCATGTTTAATTCATATACTGCTACTCCACTGAATTTAACCTTACTCTCTCTCTCTCTCTCTCTGTCGCCTGTTTAGTTTTCTATTTCATCTGTTATATCGATAAGTTTCTATCAAAGTTTTGCTTCTTGACCACGGGTGACTACTGCTCTGCATGATTGGTGAGAGTCGCTTTGAGCGTGAAATCTCACAACTCTAATGTTCGTCTGGAGGAGTATCGTGTAATATAATGATTTCCAAAGCATTGTTGTCATAATGCACAATGCACAGTCAATGGTTTCTTCATGTGAAGCCATAGCCAAAGATCATGGTCAGAGGACGATGCCCTGTCGAACGTTAATGAAGGAGCTACAAAAATTTGAGCGATCTTGGGTTAGCAGGTGGAGACTAATGGGTCTTATCTTTGCACCTGCATTGCATGAAAAAGTGCGTCTTCTTGCAACTGAATTTGCCTTTCAGGTCTAAAATATGTTAAGTTTTTATTTGTGTTTGCACAAATTATGATTGCGTTTGCCGGAAGTGCACATGCGTCCATTAGACTCAAAAAAGCTTCATTTACGGAATTCCTCAAGATTGTCACTCTGTTCAATGCATGGTATATGGTGTCTCATATACTCAGCAGTCAGCAGCATGCTGAAGCACCATGCGATGTCCTTTTGTAATGCTGTCTGTTCGAATGTTTGCCTCAGTGATTGTCTGCTTTTGCCAAAAAACCATGCTGTGCATCATACGATGAAGCAGATAATTTGCTCTTGCACAGTGCGTGGCATTACAAGGACAGTGTAGACACTTTAACATTCCTAAAGAGCAGAGCTTCTAGACTCTAGAGGAATTGATTAGACATTACACAGACCTAGTTTGTTAGGACACACTTAAGTATAACCCTTATTCTGATATAGCAGGGTTTGGGAAACAGATCCCAAAATTAATTCGCGCATAGAAAATAGGTTTGTAGCATGATCTTGTTGCAAGTTGCTGACCTCAATATGACCTTGGTGTGGCAGTCTTGCTTTTGTGTCTCCCACAGATTGTGTCATTTCAGTTTTCCGTTGTTAATAATAAATATTTTAATTGACAGAATAAATAATGAATTATCTTTCTTTGCTTAATTGACGAATTACAATAACGATGACATTCATATAACGGAACATGTAATATACGCTATTGTTACTAACTTATGAAACCCGTATACCTGGGTACACAATGTGCATACATAAATGATTGCATGCATACATACGTACAAACGAGCAAATTTGTATGAAAGAATAAGTCTTTCTTTGTTTCGAATACAGTGTATGTGATTCGACGACTCTTTCCTTGTCTATCCAGTTACTCTATAGGTTTTTTCATCACAGCCGTTTCCAACTTGTTGCATTGGTCCAGTCCAGTGGTGTAGTGGGGCGGGGACGCGGGGGGACGCCGTCCCCCCACTTTTTTGCCAAATTCTTGCAAGATTGCACTTTTTGCTACAGTTTCTACTTCAATTTCCATGGCGTCCCCCCACTTCAATTTCCAGGCGTCCCCTCACTTCATTTTTTAGGACTACACCACTGGTCCAGTCATTGTTTAAACTAAGGAAATTAGTTTCTTGGTTCTGTAGAGATATTTATATGGCTATTTTTATAGAAGTTCGTTTGCATATTTAACCAATTTTATAGATACACATATTTGTAAATTCCTTTGTTTATGACAATAATGGTCTGTTTGAATGTTAGAAGTGTTTTCAATATATAATCATTAGGTTTAGTTGTTGGAGTCACGGGAAGCATGACTGATGTGATGATGTATGATGCTCTATCCTGCCTTTAGATCTGTCTAAATATGTATATGTAGATGATGTTTCTTTGTGCCAAACAATTCCATAATTAGCACATTCCATTAAATTTTGCATCAAATATAACTAGGGGTGGGGTGAGAGGCAGCTTACAAGTCTGATTGGCTTGCCTGCTGACGGTTCTGCTGTGCACAATTAGTAAATGCTCGAAATTGTCTAAATGTGCTTTTCACCTGCCTGGTTGAGGTTGGATTCCTGGCTTGTCCCGGGAGTTGGAGTTCTTTCACTGGGCGATGTAAGACTTGTAAGTCTGTCCATTCATTTCTTGGATTACTGTTCAGCTAATGTGTGTGCTTTAGTCGCAACGTCTTTTTTAACCCTTTGAAGTTTTTCTCTTAGGGCTGCTGCTGCTGTTGTTGAAAGAGGTGTGAAATACTTTGCCTTCTTAAACTATGCTCTTGGCTAATTCAGGCTTAAAAACCGCTTGTAAAGTGCAAAACTGAGAAAGGTTATGACTTGTTATACATTACATAGGTAATTGAGAATGAAAAATCAGCTCCTGTCCCCCATTTCCGAACCTAACACTGTCTGTGCTTACGTGATGCGTATTTTGTACAAGTATTTTTCATAGAAGAAAGGTGATAAGTATTTTGTACAAGTATTTTCATACAAGAAAGTGATACGTATTTTTCATACAAGAAAAGTGATACGTATTTTGTACAAGTATTTTCATACAAGAAAAGTGCCAACGATGCAGATATTTTGTTACTTGGTGAAACTTATTTTGTTAGTCTTTGAATTTTTAGGAATGCCATTCTTTTCTAGCAGTTTTTCATGTCCTTCGAACACGAGCTTTATTTACGATTTGCAGTTTTGCATGTGAGTCTTTCTTTGTCGCTGATTAATAAACAGATGGAAATTCTTTTGTATACATATCTTGTGTTGACTTCTCTGTGGCCTATTGATGTCAACTACAGTTCAATTCCTGCTGTTATATGAGTGTAGTCAATCATCGTCAAGCCTTACAGCCAGAGACAAGGTTACAGAGTCATTGGCAAAGATGGAACAGTACGTAACTGACTTAGGAATGTACGTCTAAACGGTCTAATGTTGCAACCCTTGCATTGCAATCTTTCTTAATTGTAGGCTACAAGCCTGGCTGAGATTTGAACTCGGGTCGCTGATGTGTTTGCCAATATTTATAGTTGCTAGTGGACAATAACAAAGCTTTCAGAACAGAGGGGGATCAGAGGGGTATGGAGTGACAGTTGAAGGTAGGTTGGATTGAGAGGGACGGTCTTGTTGTCAAGACATGAAACTCAAGACCAAGACATTGGTCTCGAGGATAACAAGAATAGAGAGGGTGGGGAAAGAGGGACGGACGGTTAGAGGCTGGGATATGGTGGGAGGGAAGAATTACCGCCAATATCATCATTACTATTATTAAGGACTTCATATAGGCCTAGTGCCTTTTCAAGGTAGGCCCTAACCTACTCGGGAGCACTCCCTGTTCAGCCATGGGTAAAAACAACAGCTTTTGTGTTTGTAAGGAACATTGTGGGGTAACCTCTGGGCATCACATCACGTGACGACGCATTTTCACATTTTAAAATATATATCTGCATCAAGATACATTGACAGGGCTTGAGAAGCAGTTGAAATCCGCCTCCTCATGTATAAAAATAGGTCGTGGGCTGCATTGTATAACAAAAGAACAGTGCTACAGACTGGGTCTAACTTTTGTTGGCTTATGTTGACTACTGTACATCTAAACCCACGGAATGTACCGGTACTAGGCCTATGATGTCTTGGTGACTGCCATGTGCAATGAAGCGTAACTTGCGCCTTTTGGTCCGCATAAAAATCTGTCAAACAAACAGGTTGATTGTTACCTGCCTTAGTCATTCATTCCCTTGTACTTACTCAGACTAACCTGCATTCTGCTGATGTCCGTGGACGTCTGTTTAATGCTATAGACAGAAACTTTTTGAATCTACTTCTTGAGTTCTTCTATGTCTTATTACCCCCAAGTCCAAGTCTCTGTCATTTTTTGTAAACTATCATTTATGACGCACCTAAAAAGAATCTTGCACAAGAGCGTGTAACAGAAAGGTTTACTCATAATAAATCTTAAACAAATAATGTAATGTAATGTAATGTAATTAGGAATTTATATAGCGCCGCTCACAACCAAGGCCATTCAGTAGCGCTCCCAGTGCGATAATCCCTAGAGAAAAAATAGGTCTTAAGAAGAGAGAGAGATGTAGATAACGATCCTGAAAGTAGAGTCCCACGCAGAGTGGGTGGAAGAGAATTCCACAAAGAGGGCCCAATGATGGTGAAGGATCGAGTTTGAGCAATAACAATAAGTCAGGGGTTTTCTTGGAAAGTGATATAGAAGAGTAATTGTAGGCCCACTACTACTAGGCCTACTACTGACAAGTGTCCACCAATCTAGCCCTTTGAAATTTTTTCCTGCACTTGCTACTATGGCCGAAGTTCCATCAAATTGGACGATTTTACATCGAATTGCCACTATTTCACAACTTTCCATCCGACTTCCAATATTGACAGTTTCTCGCTCCATCCCTTTTTTCTGTTGTAGTGTATTTTTTATTTGTATGTGAATTTGTATGTGTGGGTGCATGGATAACATATCAGGGCATATTCATAGTGCTTTTAAAGAATGGATCAGTGCACTTACAGTTATAGAAGTCCATATTTGAAACCCGCTACATGCTACTGACTAAGTGTTGGTGGGGGTTGGTAGTGTATGCAGGAACATGTCAAGTATGTCACTGTGTTGTAAGCAGACGAGTGGGTTTTTAGCTTGCCCAATAGAATTCTTCATTTGTATGAAACGTGGGCTGTCATCACAATGACTGTAGTATGTCATGAAACAGGCCTATGAATGAAAGCCCTCCTACTCTGCTTTATGTAGGGTGGTCTAGGCCTTAAAATGATTGGTCTTCTGCAAACGGATTTTGCTAAACAGAAGTTGCATTGTGGTATTGTATAAAAATACAATAGTCAAACATTATAGGCCTAGCCTATTATGTGCAAGGGGCTGTAGATAGACTCCAGTCTCCAGACTATATTCCAACAGTTAAAATGTAAGACTCGCTATTTATTGAACATTTTTTCTTAGGTGTACATGTGGTGTGTCACAGCTAGTGTATATATATACCGTATATATAATATGATTTTTTACCCGAGGTATCCGGAGACATAAAAATTGCATTCTGGAACGGCTAGAACGTCAAGATCAGGCAAAACAAAGGTCCCTTGGCGTTGAAACGTTGGATAATTATATTCATTCATTCATTTCCCTAGCGTCTCTTCAAGGGAACTACTCAGAGGTGCTCACAACTCTAGCATGACATAAAGGACAGGTTTAGTTGACAAAAATGATTCTTTAAGAGTCCCAGGATGCAGATACAGCTCTTCGATCGGAAGTCCACTCCTGGTCAGAATTCGATTATTAAGGTCCAGACAATGAGCCAGCATGATGCTACGGTGGTAATGTGTAATGGTGGGGCAGCAGTGATGGTGGTGGCGGTGGTGATGATGATTATGATGATTATGATGATGATGATTAATACGACTGCTGATGCCTTTGAGTGATGAATAGCTTATTCCGCACACTAAAATTCATTACTTATAGTATAAGTTTTGCAGCCGATGATAATAATTTATTCTAACCGTATAAAATAGGCCCATAGCCACATTAGCAAGTATATGTATTGATGAGTCAGCGGGAGCTAGTGGACGTACAGTGCGCTCTTCTCTTCATCTTTCCTTATTCTTTCCGTCTCTACAATCTGGATAACTCTAACTTTCTTCTGGAACACTCTTCTCCATCCGGTGAGTTCGTTCCATTATTTTTTGCTTCATCTCATTCACGATCCTCCACATTATTCATTCCGCATCATTCATCCTTTGTCTAACTTCTCATCTCATTATAGCCAGCCATTATTCCCTCCATCTTCATAAGCCCAGCATGAATCTGTCAATCATACTCCTTCTGGTCTCATTAAGGATCCAAACTGCTCACTTTATCCAGTTTCACCCCTCCAGCCTCTCACTGACCTACATACCGTTCTCACCCCGGCATCTTAACCCCGCCCACTTTTTGACCGCAACGCAACAGCATGGTTACATGACCCACATTCCTCTTCCCTTTTTCTTAACAATTGGCCGCAAAAGACAACCTCAGCACCAGATTCACAATAGTTTCGTCTTTATCTTAATTCTTCTTTCTGGCGACATACATGTAAATCCAGGCCCAATCAATATGTGTTCCGCCTCTCACTCTCCCCCGCATACACCCTCTTCTGTTGCTACTACCACTCCTGCTGCCGTTGCTGTTGCTGCTGCTGCTCCTCCTCCACCTCCTCCTCTTCAGCCTAACTGTCATTCTACTGCTGCTGCGGCGTCTATCGCTACCTCTCCTCCTCCTCCTCCTCCTCCTCCTCTTCCTCTTCCACCATCTCCTCCTCCTCCTCCTTCTCCTCCTCCTTCTCCTCCTACACAAGACAATGACAAAAACAAATTTCTACTATGTTCTCTAAATATGCGATCACTGCTTCATCCATCACACGCTGCTGAATTAAACGACTTGGCTCTTTCTGCTCATCCTCCCGATCTATTTGCTTTAACCGAAACATGGTTCAATTCAGGCACAACACATGCTCAGTATCAAGATTCTATTCCCTCTGGTTACCACTTGTACAGCACCCCTCGTCCCTCAAAATCGACAACCGACCGGAATACCACAGGTGGAGGGATTGCATTTCTAACCCGAGAACCTTCCACTGTCCTTGACTCACCTGGCTACTGTTTCAAATCTTTCGAATGCGCCTCAATTACTCTCAAACTCCCGAACTCAATCCTAACCATCTTCAATGTCTACCGTCCTCCCTCCTCCTCCTCATACTCTAAACCTAACTCTGTCTTCTTGCAAGAATTTACCACCTTACTCTCCATTGCTGCCACAACTCCTCATGAATTCTTGATAACAGGGGATTTCAACATACATGTTGACGATCTATCGAACTCACTTGCTTCTGACTTCCTCACGCTCTTGTCATCTACTAATCTGGTCCAACACGTCAACTTTCCCACCCACTCTCGCAACCACACACTTGACCTCATCATCACATCATCTCTCTCAAGGCTATCGCCAAACATCTATTTCTCTTTTGATACTCCTTCTGACCACTACCCCATTTTCACACAACTTAACATACTGCCTACTCCACGTCCTGATCCCGTCTCTCATTCTTTCCGCCGCATCAGTTCCATAAACACAGAAGCCTTCAAGCACGATCTTGCCTCTTCAGACCTCATTCTAAATCCTCCATTCTCTCTCGATGACCTTCTGTCATCCTACAACACCACTCTCTCCATGATTCTTGACAAACACGCTCCTACTATTACCAAATCTGGTTCTCACTCTAACAACCCTTGGTATAACTCCTATCTCCAGGCCTTCAAATCTTTCCGTCGACGCCTTGAGCGTACTTACAAACGAACCCATGACCCTGAACTTCTCTGCTCTAAAAGCTGCTACAAACAAATACCATCACCTTCTGGCAATGGCCAAGAAGAGGTTTTACTCCTCACTAGTTCAATCCCGATCTTGTAACCCTCGTCTTCTCTGGAAAACGGTAAACCAACTCCTACATCGGAACTCCTCTAGCCCACTTCCAAACTCTCTACCATCTTCTTCAATCGCTGACTCATTTTGTTCGTTCTTCTCAGGCAAAGTAACTACTATCCGTCTCTCTCTGCAATCACTCCTCTCAAAATCTACCATCGATTCACCTGCAGATACACCCTCCTCCACTCACGACCTTCCGTCTTCCCAACCTCAATCATCACTATCTGCCTTTAACCCAACATCAGAGTCTGAAGTGTCCAATTTACTACAATCTCTCCCAAACAAGCAGTGCGAACTCGACCCTATACCTACCTCCCTACTGAAAGAGTGCGCATCTATCATTGTCCCCATCATCACAAAAATAATCAACCTCTCCTTATCCACTGGCAACTTTCCCCTCCTCTTCAAACATTCTTTGGTAACTCCACTTCTAAAAAAACCATCACTTGATAAGGAAATCCTTTCAAATTATCGTCCTGTTTCTAACCTTTCTTTCATCTCTAAACTAACAGAACGTGTCGTACTCTCTCGGATCAATGACTACTTGACTTCCAATTCACTCCTCAACCCAAACCAGTCCGGCTTTACTAAAAAGCACTCAACCGAAACACTTCTCACTTCCCTCTACAATAAACTTGTCTCTGCCATTTCTCATCAACAAGTCTCCTGCCTTTGCCTCCTTGATGTTTCTGCAGCCTTTGACACCATCGACCACAACATACTACTCCAAAGACTTTCTTCCTGGTTTGGCTTTACCGACACTGCTCTTCTTTGGATTCAGTCTTATCTCTCATCACGCACTTTCTCAGTCAAAACACTTGAAACATCATCTCAATCATGCCCTCTTACCTGTGGTGTTCCGCAAGGTTCTGTCCTCGGGCCCCTCTTGTTCATCCTCTACACCACTCCACTCAGTTCACTCATAAAAGCATCCACAGTCGACCATCATCTATATGCTGACGACACCCAACTATTCATCTCTTTCTCTCCAAGCAGCTTCTCTGACTCCATAGATACTCTTCTCTCTGTGGTCACCCAAATCACCTCTTGGATGACCTCAAATCTCCTCTGCCTTAACCCCTCCAAGACAGAATTCATACTAATTGGCCTCAGAGAACAACTCAAGAAAATTCCTGATCCCTCTATTTCCTTCAACAATGACTCTTCTTCCAACCACACTTTCTCCGCAAATTCTCCTGTCCGAAACCTCGGTGTAATCTTTGACCAGCATCTCAACTTCTCCGACCACATAACCCAACTTTCCCGCACTTGTTTCATGCACATACGAGATCTCCGCAGAATCCGACCTATGCTCGACTTTAAAACTGCATCCACAATAGCCACATCCATAGTTCATGCGAAACTTGATTACTGCAACTCTCTCTTCCTAAACATTGATATAACCCAAATTAATCGCCTCCAAGCTATCCAGAATGCCCTTGCTCGTGCAGTGACGAAAACCCCCAAACGTCACCACATCACTCCTGTTCTGAAATCACTTCACTGGCTCAAAATACCTGAACGCATCGAATACAAAGTCCTCTCACTCACTTACAATACACTTCAATCATCCCAGCCGTTCTACCTTCGTCAGTTGTTCACCATCCAGCCACCTCGTTCAACACGCTCCTCATCCTCCATTACCCTGCTTCGCCCTTCCATCACTTCATCACTGAAATTCGCAAACCGCTCCATAGCCATTGCCGTTCCACCTCTCTGGAACAAACTTCCGCCAGCACTTCGGCAAACTTCCGACCCATCATACGAACTCACCAAAACTCCACCTCTCGCTATCTCCCCACAGGTCTTTCACTCAAAACTGAAAACATTGCTCTTTCAAAAATCCTATCCTGATTCTTCCTCTTCTACTCACATCCCCCGTCACTTCAACTCTAAACATCACCCACCTTAGCTGTCCATCTATCTGCCTGCCTGACTCTCTGGACTTGACCCGCTGCCTACCGATTTTGTTTTGATTGAGCGCCTGTGAATAAGCTGGTTCCCGCGACTTGGCTTTTGTGGGCGCTGTAGAAGTCCCGAGATTACGATTACGATTACGATTATACATTAGCATAGCCTTAAGCCATTGAAATATGAACGATCCCCGGTCTGCCTTGGCAATTGGCAAAACACAGGTCTCTCTGGTCGGCGAAGCGCAACGCTATTCGTTGAAGCGTGATAATATTTTTACGAGCTGATGGCTTCTAACAATACATTGTCAGGAGTAGGTAGACCGTGTGTTAGTCATCTCAGGTGTGGACCTAGGCTACGAATAGTTTTAACGGACGAAATGATCAACAATTTGGATCATATTTACTGAATTTCACTGATTTCGGATTGTAATTTGCTGCTGCGGTCTTTCAGGTAGGCCTAACGTTACGTGGACCGTGAAAATTTTAAAATATTTTGAAGATATTCCATGATCTGTCCATCTGGGAGAATTTGTGCCGTCATTTGGAGATTTTATCTGCTGCCGCCGTTCATTATAGGCCTAATTAAACTGGGTAAAATAAACTGTTTAAACTGGCTATTATTAGATTTCGTCGTGATTATCGGATTATTATTGCATTGTTCATTATTACTGTTGTTACTATTAAGTCTATGTTATCATCACAATCGTCTACATCAGTACATCGTCGTCGTCGTCGTCATCATCATCATCATCGTTACAAGTACTAAGCTACCTGGCTAAGTTGGTTGTCCATTTTGTAATAACGAAGGCTTCTGCGAATGTGTTTTGTGGGGTTGGGAAACTGTTCATTGTTTACATTATCATGTCATCATCTACAACAACAAAAACATTTTTGTCTTCATCATCATCGGTTATCAAGCTTCTGAATGTTTAGGCGAAAAAATTTCTCCCTGGCGGGGAATCGAACCCCGGCCGCGGCGGTGAGAGCGCCGAATCCTAACCACTAGACTACCAGGGATTATGGTGTAAGACTGGTTGCACATCAACAATAAATAGCACAGTTTAGTCATGAATTTTAGCAACGATTCACCCTTTTGTTTATCTTTCATGTATTATTAAGTGATTTGTTTTCCAAATATTCACTGTATGCATAATGTATGGACTGGTAAACGGATGTTTAAAAACACATGTTTTGTGATTCTGACTCAGTGCTTGTATTGGAGCACTTGGTTGGTTTCTTGTGTGTTGGACCATGATTGTGTTTCTCCACCTTTTTCGATCCTTTGGGCAGTCTGTTGTCTGGCCTCACATACATGTATTACAATGCATGTCTCTGGATATTTATATAGCGCATAGTGGAGACTCTCAAATGTACAAAGAAAAATGAGTGTGCATATGACATAGCATTTCCTCTGCTTCTGATCATTACACTGGCTGTCATGATGTTTAACATCTGAATTAGGTGAGAACCCAGGGCTCAAAGTGTGGCTGGACGGTCATGGACAGCGTCCATGCGTGTACTTATTTTAAAATCTGATCGCCATCCTGCCACTTATTTTCCAGCACAGTCTGGAAACGTAGGAGCATCCTGGTACTTCTTTTGGAAAGGAAGGGGGCGTCCAGGCGCTTATTTTCCCACACTTTAAACACTGTGAGAACCACAGTATAAATAACATTATTTATTAACTGTGTGAGAACTTTTGATTTACTTGATAAAAACTGCATAGTTGCCCAAGTAATCACAGTGTGACATTGATGTGTTGCTCCAGCAATGCGAATGAGCTTTTATGGGCACTATAGAAGTTTCGAGTTTGACAATTTCATCTGCATTGCAATCACTTGACAAGCCATTCAAAAAGAGGGCACATCTTTTCATACTCCAGTTTGCATTTACACTCCTAGTTCGACTTCAAGCTTCTCTCTGACCTAACGTATTTCAACGGGACTAGGTCCACTTGATCCAAAGAAGAATGGTTTTTGAATATGATTACATGGTTTCATTTTGAATGACTGTTGCTTGAAGCTATGTTTTGACTAAAGAAGTCAGACGATAGATAATCTTGCAGCAATTCCAGTGGCAGCCACCCATCCTTGGAACCCAGTGACACTCAGTGTTTATTTTCTTCAGCAGTGCATGCCAGTGTCATATCCACATCACCAAGCTGCCACCAATACTTAAGATACTTTGTGGACGTTATGCAGATGAAGATGAATTCCATGTAGGCCCTATCAGTAATTTATTCCAAACGACATCTTGCCCAAGGACAGAATTATTCACACTTGTACGAATGTGTTTGTCTTGTGTGTGTGGATGTGTGTGTGTGTTTCTGTTTGCCTGTCTGTGAACTGCTCACCAGGGAGTGCAAGTTGCAAGCACACTGGTCCTTCATTGTAATATCTGTAGTATGATATGAATTCTATTACAACAACAGCCTTACATACGCAATGTTAGCGGCATTATAGAAGTCTACAGATTAGTAGTATAGTAGTATAGATTAGATTAGTCAGTGTTAGTACGGCCAGAACTTTCAAGCTTTCCTTTCTTTACGGACTATGTGACTTTGCAATGATTTCAATGAAGCGCTATTTTCCAACAAACTCTGCTATTGGTTATATTTTTAAAATTTAATTCATTGTTATTTTATGTTGTAATCACTTTTGTTCTTAGTTTATTTCTTGTCTTTTTCGGTTTTTAGAAAGTCTGGAACTGTAGCAGAATGTTCAGACTTCTCGCTCTCACGTTCTTCCATTTAGGTCTGTCTGATATTTTGAATAACATATTAAACATAAATGAGTGTTTCAAAGTGATATGTATATTATGTACTCTTTAAAAAGAAGTACTTTACATAAATAGAATAAGTTAATAATATTGAAATTTTCATACATCACCTGATAAAGCTTGCCCAAACATGAAACTGGAGATGTGCCCCATCATGCCTTCCCCCAAAAGAGAAGTGACAGAATCTGCAATTGTACCAATGTTGGTTATTTAAATTCTAGGCGGACTTTCCCCTATTTTTACTCAAAGACTTGGTTAATTGTTTATTGCAACTTGGATCTGTGTATGCAAAATTTATGATTTTATATAATACTGTCAGGCGTAGTGAAGTTATACAGCAGTTAGCCCAGATATACGAGGTTCCAGAATGTGCCAAAAATCCATGAAAAATTTGGCAAGATGTGCGGACAATCCTTGAAATGCCAAGATGTGTCGACAATCCATGAAATGTCAAAGATGTGCCAACAATCCATGAAATGTCAAGATGTGCTGACAATCTGTGAAATGTCAAGATGTGCCAAAATCCATGAAATGCCAAGATGTGCTGACATTGCATAAAATACCAGGTCATCAGTTGCAAATTCTGACCTGGTATCCATTAAGAATTTGTCACTTTTCCATCAATGCTAGTTGTTAGGTTAGAACTGATTTCCCAATGTTGAATTTCAGTAGTCTTGCTTGTGTTTTGACTTTGAAGGAGTTTCTGTAGAACTGTGTAAACACTAAACAAGTGTGTCTCTCTACCTCTGAACTTTTTTCTTGCGTTAAGTAATTAATAAAAGCAATTGATTAATTGCGAATCTTGTATTAACTTGTTTAAATCATGGATGCAATATTTGTTGATTCTTCTGGATTTTTTCAGTTACCATTTCAAGAGCGCAAGTTGTTTTGCCTCCAGGTGACCTTCTTTACTTCTGTTTTTTTTCTATTTTGATCAGTATTTCATTGTTTATGTTGCATTAGGATTCATTTTGCTACACTAGAACAGATTTTTCTTGTATTAGAATAGATTTCCTTGTATTAGAATAGATTTTTGCATTAGAATAGATTTCCTTACAGTAGAACAGATTTCTCTTGCATTAGAATAGTTTTTCTTGCATTAAAATATATTTTGTTGCATTAGTACCAGTAGCCTAAATGTTTTGTTGCAACAGAATATATATTATACTTTATAAATGGTCATATACAATTCAATTGTTGCATTACAATGCGTTTTTTGTTTCGGAATCCATTTTGTTGCATTGGAGGACATTTGTTGTTGACATTTTGGGGGTGACATGTAGGATCTGTATCCAACAGTTACTGGTTTGAACCTTCTGAGTGTAATAACCCTGGAAACACTTCACACATCTCATTAAAGACTTACTTATTTGTAAAAATACAAATAGAATAGATATGAAAGATTTAGAACAAAAACATAACTAAAAATGCAGAATATCACATGCATATCCTTTGTCTGTGACGACTTCCCAGCAGATAAAAAGTCGAATTCCTGAATGAACACGATTTTTTTTGGCATTGCTTGAAATCAGGATTTATTGTTGAACGTAATCTAATGTAAGATGTAATGTGATCTATAGATAATAATTATTCATTTAGCGCATATTACAGCATATAGTTGGTACCAGGAAAAATTAGTAGTTGAATAGTAGGTGTGTATGTGCTGTTTGGCTTCACCATTAAGTTGTGTTTTGTGACATTTTGGGTTATGTTACATGTAAATTTATTTATTGTTGAACGTAATCTAATGGAAAATTTAATGTTATGAGTTATGTAAACATTTCTCTGTCGATTCTTTCAGTCGGACCTGTGTTTCAGCCCAACAACTACACAGTATATGCATCAGAAGTAAGTGGCACAAAAAAACCAGTTGACTGCATACTGCATAGATGTTTAAAACAACAAAAACGGAATAGAACACGGAGTAAAAGATTTTTTATCCCAAGATACAAAACAAAATAAAACGAGAAAAAACAGAAACTGCAGTTGACTGGTCAATAGACTTTGAAATAGTAACAGTTTATGTTAACTGAGGAAAAAATTATTTCTGTAGACTACTAACTCTAAAAGAAAACAGCAACTGATATCATGTCTTATTGTTAACAGCGGCATTTAGTACTTTTCAAACTACTCAGTTGCATGAAGTTTGGTTTTTCACCCAGCCATGCCTCACCCCGCTCCCACTCCACCTTTCTCACCCCACCATCCCCATCACATCCCCAATCTTGACCTATTCCCCCTCCTGTACCTACATGCCGCCCCACACAACCCCCAACCCTGGCCCAACGCACCTTCCCACCCACCCCACAGCCCCCAGCCTTGTCCCCTCCTCACCCCGCCCAACCCCACTTCTCCCCACCCACCTAGCCCCCACCTCGGCCTCACCTAATCCCAAACAGCCCCTCTGAGGTTGGTTCGCCCCATTCCTCCGCATCTCTCCACCAACCCCTGCGGGGCGAGGTGTGTGCTGGGTGAGGCAAAGTGGTCCTGGTGGCACTATGTCTAGTTGTAAGGTTTCTTTGCGTTCAGACTCTAATTACTTTTATTATTATTGTGAATCCGCTGCAGGGTTCCTGCACTGAATAGTTCACATTGCAAGAGGCGCTTTAGGAACGTCCAGATACGATATTAATTATTATTATTGTCATTATTTTCATGATCATCCCTTGATATTATCATTTAGTGAATCCGCTTGAATTGCGTGCTTGCATGTTTCTGAAATGGAAATACTCTTATTAGCGTATAGGCTAGCCTTTATTGACGTCAAATTTGGCCATGTGACGTCAAGGAATGACATTGAAAAAATGATGTCAGGTTAAGGGCAACACGATAATTGTACAATAGTGAAATGGCCGTCTTAATTTGCAGCGTTAACTACCACATCGAAATTTAAAATGTCTGTATCTCGGGATTTAAGAAGAATTGTGAGCTGAAAATCGCTCTACTGGGTGGTACTGTCTATATGCAAGGTTTCAGATCAATAGCTGAGAAACTGTGGGCGTGCATTCTGGACAAACATACATACATACATATGCTCTCCTTCATAGATACAGATTTGCCTTATCAAACCTTGCCAGCTTCTGCTTGACAGAGTATTTTGCTCTAAGGAGTTTTTGACAATTTTTAAGTGACAACTGCTGCTCCGACTTCACTTCTGCTTCCTAGCCAACTTTAGTGTTATGAGTATTCTGACTATGCGCGCTCATATGCTGGGACTGAGAAAATGAAGTCGCGTGCACTGTGGTTAACTTGTCCTTAGTAGCAAGTTTTCTTTCGTTGACAGGATCTTTCAACCAATGGAATCGTCCTCGACAACTTGGTGGTGACGAATGCAAATCCAACGTCTCAGCTGATCACCGTGACGTGTTCCGTGAAGTATGACCCTGACTCGGTGCGTGAGTTGTGGTGTTAAAGTGTTTATTGTAGTTACGCATTATATATTGTGCCAATACCTAATGATCCAGCACAAATGAGCAATTGTTAGGATAATTGGTAATTAGATAATTAATTGGATAATTAATTAGTAATTGTTAGTTAAGGACTTACTTGAGGTCCTTGCATGGTTATCATCTGAGGGAAGTCTTTGGCCTTACTTTTTGTATTACAAGGTGAGTGCTCTGAACAATGGGGTCCGTGTCCACAGGTGTTGTGTATTAATCTATTGTCTTTAACAAATGTGTTGTATTGTGATTTTGCATGTGACTCTGTTGTTTTGGCTTGTCACCTCGAGGAAATAATGGATAGTGTTGGTGCGTTGTGTTAACTTTTTGTTTTGTTTTAACATGTTGCCTTTGCTGAACTGTTAATGTCTTGTCTCTAAGAATGTGTAAACATTTTACATTGCGTTGACTCAACGCAACATGCATTATGTTAAATTGTTGGCCGGTGTTTGATTCATTGTTTCTTTGAACGTGCTAACATGTTGCCTTATGTTATTCGGTTCTTGTTGTTGTGTGTTGGTTGACAGACTGCCTGCAGTTTCTTTCAACTCGTGAGCAGAATTAACACGGCAGAGAAATGGAACGGATCCATTCAGCTGGCAAAGCCGCTCAATTGGCTCCAGAAATCCGTTTATTATCTGACCTTCGAAGCTTCAGTCAGTCTTCTTATAACATCTTCTAAAGCCGCTGATTAGTTAGCTTACTTATTTTTATGCTTCATCACAAGCATTTGCTTCACTGCTCGCTTGTGGTTACTAGCTTGCTCGGTCACTTATAATTGCTCACTTTCTAACTTATTCACTCACTTGCTAACTCATTCACTTGCTCGCTTGCTCATTCATTTGTTCAATTATAGTCTCTCGCTCATTCTTTCTTGGTTGCTCACTCACAAAATTTTACTTCAGCTTGATAGGCTGCTTTGTCCTCTCTTTATTTGACAATGTGCTTTCTGTTACTGAAAGAGTTGACAGGTTTAATGCAAGACACCTGCGTTTTGACTCTTCGGAAGTTCAGTTCTTCAGGTTCAGTTCTAAACAGTTTCATATTAATATTTAAATCACAGATACATTTAATTATATATACATGCTTGCTTGCTTGCATTTCATGTATTGTATCCAGTAGGTGATATATGTCAGAATCTCTGACATGTTCTGCAGTTCATGGCAGCCAGCTTGTCCTCTTTGCACATACTTTTACCATGTAATTTTCAGCTTTCTGTCGTAAGCCCAACAATTTTAACAGCCTTCCTTCCAATTGAACTTCATTTGCTCTAAAGGACATAATTCCAAACCTTGTACTCATCTTGGGAAACCGATCTTTTCAGCCACAGCAGAGCTAGGAGTGTGTCTGACTAGGTGTCATTAAGGGGCGCTATTTCAAATATATATTGATTGCTTGATTGAATAATTGTGGCTGTGGTTCTTTATGTAGGATGGTGTCAACAGAACCCAGCAGAATGTTACTGTCAATGTTCTAAACGCACAGACGAGACCTCCTAATTTCGTGGGCGCCATCAACGCCAATACTCCCGAGTTGTCAGGTGCTGTAAGTATTGCAGCTGACCATTCTACACTGATTTGTGTAATGCAATGATTTGATTGTATGTATGTATGTGTTTATATAGCTACTTATATGGATCCTTTTGAGCAATTGCAACTCGCTAGAACATTCCAGATTTAAAATGGTGCGATATGATGAGAGTTGAAAATTTTATTGGAGCTGTCTCTCTTGAAAAGCTAAAAATCTTTAGAATGAAATTGTTCCGCTTTGTTTTAATTTTCTTGGCTGTTGCTGTTTACTGCATGCATATTAATTAGTTCAAAAGATCATAAATATTACATTTGAAACCAGCCTTTGCCAATTATTCAGCTCCTCTCAAAAGCTGCCTCTGAATCCATTGAACTTACTATAGCCGTCTGCTCATTTCTCTCGCAATTTCCTGGACTCTTGAGCTCCGCTTTGTTTATGTTGTCCAGAAGGTGGTGGATTGTGTTATTGTTTTTGTTTACTTTTATATCAAAACGAGGGTTTACGCCTGTCACGGCTCTAGTCATGTTGAAAGAGGCATTTATTGCTATGGCAATGTTTACCATTCCTTACCTGTGCTATTGCGTGCATAACAATCAAGCCAGCAGATTGGGTTCTGTAAAATGACCAATTGACCATAGACAAGTTGTTTGCACACACTTTTCTCTCTGACTGGCAAGTCTGACGATGTACTAGACTTGTATATTGGACCTTTACAAGCACTGAAGGGCACAAAATGATTTCATTGCATTCCACTGGGACTTAGTAGCTTTCCCTTTACCTTATTTGCCTGGTCATAATATCAATTGCATTCTGCGTATGTTTTTAGTCGCCGAATCCAATCCACCAGTACAGTGCGGTGGATCCTGACGGTCCTCAACGGCCTATACGCTACCGACTGAGCCAGAGTAAGTGTTCTTGAATGCAAAACAAACAAGTAACTGACCGATCAAGCGATTAATTGACCAGGGAAGTTATATTTTAGTTTATACAATTGAGTATGTTATAATATGAACTAAGCAAGCATCTTGCAATTTACCTAATTTGGCTAGTAATTGCTTAATTATTGTTGGCTCCGTTCATGCTAGCTCCATAAAGTTGATGTTTAATGCTGTGAATGCAAACATTTATGGTTACAACATGTACTCACTTAAGCACTAAGTGTGGTTTTACTGAGTACCACGAAATGTGATCGTGAACTATGAATTCCAGTTCTAGAGACAATAAATGTGGCTGTTCAGATTTTATGCTGATGCGTGATATTTGACATGTTTCAGATCCCGGGGACTACTTTCAGATGGAGGATGTCACCGGACGTCTCTTCAACAAGCGACCTCTTCAGTTTAGTGATCCGTCATGGAGTTCCGGATACCTTAGGATTCAAGTGCAGGTTAGTTAGTCAGACTAATGCGTTTGAAGAAATTATAATCTGCTATTATGAATCTTAGAAGACTATTGGACTGTGGTCAGGTCAGGCCAGTTCGTATCAACATTTCTCTGTGTTGCAATGAGTTGTGCCCGATTTAGGTGAGTGGAGCGCTCCTCTAGTCAGGACTCTATTAAGGCTATTAATTCGGGCCAAGGTGCTGGC
The DNA here is from genome assembly GCA_949752735.1 of Lumbricus terrestris. Lineage (NCBI taxonomy): Eukaryota > Metazoa > Annelida > Clitellata > Crassiclitellata > Lumbricidae > Lumbricus > Lumbricus terrestris. The sequence goes on from OX457038.1 coordinate 60,896,114, forward strand.
TGTGATTACTCCCCAATGGCCCATCTGACAAGCCACCCAGTCCACCACACACATATTTAGAAGTTTGGGCTCCTGAAAACTGGGGCCTGGGCGCTGCAGCTCTCTCTATCACCGTCTATCTCTGTCAGTTTCTTTGTCTTGTCTTTGTCTGTTTCTTCCTATGTCATTCAATCAATCACATAAATTTATATAGCGCCCCTTCAAGATCTCTGTCTGTATCACTATCTGTCTCAGAGATGGCAAGGAGTCGGCCCACATGGCCCGCTGATGATTTTTTTTCTTGCGGAGCCTGGCTAGTTGCCTTAAAAAACTGCACAATTTAGAAAAAATAATAAAATTCTTTACTTATTAGGCCTAATCAGTTTTATGTGGTGTTCATGACCGATTATAAAGATCAATATTACAGATATTAAAGCCTCGGTTGACTGCTTGTATGCCAAAAAATGCACCATTTAAATTTTGTTTTGCAAATGAATTTTCACACATCCCTACCCCTATTTTGCGCAATCACCTTTGGCACCCTGGCCCGATACTTTAAAATATTGTCACAGGCTCACCATTAAAAAGTCTTGACACCCAAGCTCCAAAGAGAGAGACTGAGAAAGAAAGTCTAGATCTATTGGTCAGTCAGGCAGACAGGAGGCGGCCGCAGTGACTTTGTATTTTGACTATTGACCTTGCTGGGAGTTCCGTTGAGGAGATGCTATATAATTGCTGTGAATGCACAAACAAATGGATGAATATAATGTTTTTTTGTTTTTTTTGTTGTTGTTGTAGGCGAGCGAAGTATTGTCGAATGGTTCTCCTGATTTTAACAGTCCTGTATCTACGCGAACTGTCGATTCAACGATCACTCTTACTGAGGCCACGAACAGTCCGCCTGCAATTGGCCAGGCATCCTACATTGGTACCGTTCAAGAGCGAAGTCCAAGGGGAACAATTGTCCAGGGAATCAACCTGGTTGTCAATGATGCCAATAAGGCAAGGAGAGCACTTTGTTCTTTACAGTGGTTTTAACTCAGATCACCAGAATCCATGGTCAAAACACAATCACTCGTCCCCATGTTTAGTCAGTAATATGGAGTAAGCTTATGTTTCAGGTAATCTGAGAATGTTCCTCCTAGAATTAATTACCTAGCCTGTTTGCCGTGAAATCCTCAACCTCTTTTTACCTCTTTTCTGAACTTCTCTTCAAATGCTTAAATTTCCTTCTGTTCGATTGTTCTATCATTGCGTTAGGTCTGTGCTGCCTTGGATAAATCGCTCCATCTTTTGAACTCTGGTGTGATATGTAACTGTACAATTGCAACTACAGGTGTAAAGGAAACGTTGGAACTAGAGATTAATATTTCATTATTCTGCTGCTGTAGAGTCCAGAAAATTCAACGTTTGAGTTGGTCCTCGACAGATATGCCGACATCTTTAGGGTTGATCCAAATAATGCGACTCGCTACGTTCAGGCGAACATTGTGGTCCTCAACCCGGAATTGCTCAACTATGACCTTATGACCCAAAGCTTAACGTTCAATGTGAGTCAAGATACTAAATTATTTCTTTTATAATAATAATCATCGTCATCATCAAATTATTAAATTCTTATTTCTACTACCATCAGTGGTCCATCGCTACTAATGTCTTAGTACTACTACTGCTGCTACTACTGCCATACTATTCCTACCAATCCGTTGCTAAAGTGGTTTGGGTGAGATGTGGTAACACCGAATGGGTGAGCACTGAGCAGTGGGAATGCTGAAAAGAGTTTTTTTGGAACACTTGTGTCTCTAGGGTTCCACGCATGGTGAGCAGTTCGAATGCAAGCAAAGAGTTTGAGAGCAGTGAGAACACCGTTCCCACTCGCTTTGAACCCTGCAGCTTCTACAACTAAGACTTGTAGTTTATAAGTTACGTTTCAAGGAACTTTAAGTTGTCATTTTGACAGATTTTTCATTTTATGTGATTGTGTAATTCTGGCAATTTGTACGATTTTCATTAAATATTTTGAATTTTGTTGTTGTGATTTTATCATTGCATATATGATTATCTTATTCTGTATGGTTTTAATTGCGTACTTTTATTGTTTTGGTTGATTTTATCATTTTGGATCATTTTGTCATTTTGGATGATTTTGTCATTTTGGATCGTTTTGTCATTTTGGATGATTTTGTCATTTTGGATGATTTTATCATTTTTTGTGATATTGTCGTTTTGTGTGATTTTGTCGTTTTGTGTGATTTTGTCTTTTTGTGTGATTTTGTCATTTTTCATGCTCTCTTTGATGTAGGTAATTGCTCGTGAGACTGTGAGCGCTGCTCGGCTGAGCAGTTCAGCGAGCGTGACGGTGAATCTGATTCCAATGAACAACTATCCGCCAGTCTTCACGCAGCAAGTCTATTCTGTCCCAATCCATGAAACGATTGCGCCTGGAAGTTCGGTCGTGCAAGTCCAGGTGAGAACAAGTTTTGTCACGAGAGTCTTCTCACTTATGTGTAGGATATCCGCTGTTTCTATGGCTACAAGGGCGTGACCTGGAAACAATATAAGGATTTCCATTGCACATGGTTGCAACGCACGGAGGAGTTCAAAGGTTTATGGTTCTCAATATAAAAAAATCAGCAAGTATTTTTATTTGTGGTGTTTGAACCTGTGAATCCGCGAATGCACCTACGCATGGTTTCATATAATTCTGTGACCTATAATTCTGTCATGTGACACTTTGAGGGGAGGGGCAGTGGCGCATTGGATGACACACTGATAGGAGATCAGCGGATTCAAGTTCGATTTCCGAAGCCCCTGTAGGATGGACATGCTTTGCACGCAGCTATTAGGAACCTTGTATTGCGGGCCTTCTGTTCTGCTAGTAGTAAAGATTTGCCATTTGTGTTCTTGTGAATTGTTTCAATTGCATAACTGTACACTGTTACCTGCTGCGGTCTGTCAATCGGATTGTTCAATAAAAGAAATTATTATTGTATTTACTAACCAGCCTCTCTATTTCTCCACTGTCTGTGTTTTGTCTCGTCTTGTCTTGTCTTTGCTTTCGTCTCCTCCTTTTCTCTGGTCACTCTGTCTTCTATTCCTCTTACTTACTTTTCCAGGCTGCCCCTTGCCTCCCCTTCCTATCCTTTCTTCTGCTCCGCTCCCTCAGCTTCCAACTCATGAACCGAATTTTACTAATTGTCTTAATTAGGATCACTATAATTAATGATAATAATAATTAATAATAATTAATAATAATGAGTAATAATTAGTAATAATTAGTAATCATGGCTTCTTTGCAGTGCCATTTAACCATTTTTAGTATGCCTTGCTTGAATTCCCTTGTGTCATTTTTTGACAGGCATATGACAAGGACTTTGGTGAATACGGAAACGCGAGTATCCGCTACAAAATCGTTTCGGGATCTGGATCGCTGTGAGCTTTAATTTCCATCTTCTTGACCTCTTTAGAAATATTGGGCTTTGCAAGTGCTTTCTAATGGATTGCATTCAATGACTTTTCTTGGATTGCAAATTGACTAACGAACACAAAAATCAGTTCAAGCCTTATGTATTAGAATAACAATGCTCTTGAGTAAAATAGATATCTTGAAGAAGCATTGTGCAAGTTAATTAGTTAATCAGTTAATTCATTCATTCAGAGCATTTGCTTGTGCAGGCATATGACAAGGACTTTGGTGAATACGGAAACGCGAGTATCCGCTACAAGTTGCACCTATGTGCATGTAGAGTATGTATGTATATGTGTTATTATGTATTTATGTAACAATAAGTATGTATGTATGTTTGTATGTACTACTTACATGCATATGTATATATATATATGCATGTGTCTGTGTTTCTTACTTACTGACTTATTGCAATTTGCCAAAGCACTGAAAAGATGCGTTGTTGAGAGTACATGACGTGTGTTTGGTTTTCCTTCTACCAAAGGTTTAAGTGTGACAAGTACTCCGGGTGGATAACGGTCTCTCCGTGCGAGACTCCAGGCAGAGGCAGCTGCATCGACTATGAACGCGTCAAGTCCTACCAGCTGACCGTTGTCGCGGTTGACGACAACGGCGAAGGATTCTCAAACACAACAACCGTCAACATCACCATAATCGACGACAATGACAACACGCCGGTATTTTCAAGCGGAACGTATTACGGAAACATCGTGGAGGGAACGTCGACTCCGTCACCACCGCTGAAAGTCACTGTGAGTGATTACTTCCATTTTAGCATTGAATTGCCTTAAATAGAAAACATTTCAGCATTTGATGCTATCTTACCTACATTACCTTGATTGTGCTACATTACCACATGTAATTATGATGCAATGTTACCACACATGATCCTGTCCTAGGTGGCATTAGAGTGTGATACATTGACTTACTCGGTACATTGTTTTTTTTTAGAAAATGTCCCCGGATACAATGTTTCTGGAGAAACTGCCACAAATTAATGTCCCACTGGCAGAATTGTCTATGGATAAAATGTTACCATACACCTGATTGAGCCTATAATAGTTGCTATTATTACATTATTAACTTAACCTTCTGCATGTTGTTACCTTGTGTTTATTTATTTATTTATAAACTTTGATGCAAACAGGTTAATTGATCAACTTTTTCAAGACCGAATATATTGAGGAATAACATGTGAACAAAAATATATAGGACATGTCTATATTTCAACAGGTTGTAAGTTATTTTCTTCATATGAGCAAATTATAGTTACATTCATGAAAGCAACTTAGCTGCCAAGGAGGTAACTTACCTCCTCCATCTTCCCTTCTACCTGTTGTTACCTTGACCTTTTTAAAAACAGAATATTGTTAAGGAATAAAATGCGAACAAAAATATATAGGACATGTCTATATTTCAACAGATTGTAAGTTATTTTCTTCTTATGAGCAAATCATAGTTTTATTTATGAACAGCAAATCAGCTGCCAATGAGTTAACTTACCATCTCCACCTTACCTTCTACCTGTTGTTACCTTGACCTTTGTTTTCTCCAGGCAACGGACATCGATAGTTCGTACAACGGTAACAACAACGTCACGTATCGAATCGTCTCTGGCGACGCGAATGGACTTTGGACGATCGATCCTTCGTCGGGATCCATCACGGCCACCAACTCCGTCCTTTATTCCGACACAAAGAATCTCGGATAGTCAGTCACTTACTTTTCGCTATTACCGTAATTGCTATTATTTTCAGACGCAAAGAATCTCGGATAGTCTGTCACTTACTTTTGGCTATTACCGTAATTGCTATTATTTTCTGAGATTTGGATCATAATCGTAAACTGCAAACTTCTAAAGCATCACTTGACAGCCAGGTGCAGGGCACCACCTTATTCACGAGTGCTGGATCTTAGGTGAGAGTACAGTTGTATATGAGGACCATAAAAGTCATGACCCCCATTTAGATGGGCATTGGTTGTGAAGGAGGCAATAGTGAGACTGCTTCTGCTGCTGCTGATAGTTATATTAATAGTAATCTTGGTTTATTACTTCATAATGACATGAGCTCTGAATGATTACACGGTCATAGTTTGAACAGATGTTCCCAAGCTATTTACAGGAATTGAACTTAACTGTTGGCACGATCAATTCGTTTGAAAATTATGCAGCCGCTATAGAGCATTTACTTTCATTATGACTATTATTATGAATTTCTTTTATTTTGTCATCGAGCCTTCTGCTAAAAATAAAGTCGAAGACCATTTGTCCTCTGTTATTTTTTGCTTTTATGAAGTACCATTTATGTGTCTATTTATTTTATTTATTTCATGCATTTGCTCTAGTACCCTTTCAAGCTCTCTACTCGAGGCATTCCTGACTACAGCGTGGACACTGCATCGTAGTTTCACGCCGAAGCGCACGGGCAATTGCGAGTGAAGGACTTGCTCAAGGTCCCTATGCAGCGACTTGAGGTGGATTCGAACCTGGAACCCTTGGGCTCCAAGGCAGCAAACCCACCACCACACCGCCGCACCCCACAACCTACCATCATACATTCAGTCTTTCTCTTCGTTTTTATCGGTTGCCTTTTCAGGAAAAATTTTTTTTTGCTTTACTGTTTTTAATATTAAGAATACTGTGTTTTGTTGCGATGTTTTATTGTTACCTTTAGCTTATTAGCATTGCTATCATTTTTATCATTTTTGTTTTATTACTATTTATTACGATGTGGCAAGGTTTTATGTTGTTGAATGTATTTTCCAGCTTCCAGTTAATAGTTGAAGCGAGAGATCCAGATCCGTCACATACAACTGTCGCTACTGTTAACATCACTGTTACGGTATGTTTAATTCCGTTCAACCATGACAGCATTTAGCACGCTCTGACGCATAATATGAAGCGAAATTTTAGAATTTGTTATTAGAAGTTGTTCGTGTTTTGAGCGTTCTTGGTGTCTGCTCTGAGGTTTTGAAATTAACCCAGTTCTCTAATATCATTCAAAATTGACTTAAAACTCGTCTGCTTCAGCTTGCTTGCACTATGTAGCGTGACCAAGTTTCTCCAGCTTATCAGATTCTGATATCTTGTGAATTTTCATAGCATTGTTATAAAAGTCATAAGATTAGATCAGATTAGATCAGATTAGATTTAGATTAAAGTGATCATGATATAAATTTCGATCATTAATAATTGAATTGGTTTGAAATGCAAAGAAATTATTTTAAAGAATTTTGATGCAGAATTCTGAAACAAATGACGAAACGTTTTGACGTGCTGTTTTTTTCAGCCGGTCAATCGTTTCACTCCAGTCTTCAATCAGGCGAACTACTCCGCGAGCATTACGGAAACCGACCCTCCAGGTGGGCTTTCCATAATATGGCATTTGATGTGGTGGGAGTCTAGCTAATGGTCGGACAGCTCGACTCTATGTCCAACCTAAGGACAGTTAACTCAGCGTATAGCATTCTGTTCTACTGGCGCCCCCTTGTGAATTTATCTGTAGGCTAAGTTGACATGGATATGTATTTATCGGCAGGTGTATATGATGGCCAGGCAGTACCAGTCTCAAGCCAGGAAAAGAGAGGAGGGCAACGTCGACGATTTGGTTGCTGTCGGATGTTGTTAAACAGTGGAAATGCTAAGACAGGCTTCCTGTCATTATATATGCTGAGACTAGGGAAATGAATTCAATCAATCAATTTATATAGCGCCCTTCTAGATCTCTACTCAGAGGCGCTCCCAACCCAATCCAAGTGCAAAAAGCTGTGTTATTGTCCAGTTTCCAATGCAAGTGCATTGCAGAAGCTAAACCACATTAACCTACTCTATGCTGTTGATTAGATTCTACCTTTCCTTTCTTTTATAGAATCTGTGGACTGACTGATGGTTGTGTGTCAACCTCATATTTCCAATTGCTGTATCAACAGATTAAGTAGTCACTGGATGCCCTTTGTTTGGAAATGTGTCAACAGTAAATGTGTTTCCTTTGCATACGTTAAAGCTCCATTTCTCTTTTTGTCTTTTAGGTACTAAGGTGGAGACAATCACCGCCAATGACGGTGATTCCCCTGCCACTCCCAACGGAGTCGTTCGTTACCGTCTGGAGTCCGGTGGTCAGGACAAGTTCGTCATCGACTCTGCCACCGGTCAAGTGACTGTCGCTCCTGGTGCAACGTTCGATGCAACGTTGCAGAGTGTCTACACGATGCAAGTAAGTCAGTTATTCCTAATTTCCTTCTTAGTGGTCGATCCAGAAGGATTACGAGAATTTAAAATTTTGCAGGATCAACGCCCATTGAAATCTGCACTCATTACCAGTGATGGGGAAAATACTTTTTAAAAGTATTTTGAGTTTAAGTATAAATACTTGATTACAAAAGTATTTAAAATACAAGTAAAAATGCTTCATTACAAAAGTATTTAAAATACAAGTACAAAATACTCATGTTTTATTTTAAATACTATTTTAAATACTTCCCATCACTGCTCATTACAAATACAACATCAAGATAGTTAGACCTATGATGAATGATCAAGTTTCACAGCGTGCAGAATAGTAGCCCTCCATCTTCATGTGTGAGCCTAGCACCTATTTTAATTCATTCGTTCGATAACGAGTCGGGTCGGCTCGTGGTCATTCACAGTACTTGAAGATTCACACACGTGGCTGTGTGACTGCTTTGAGAGCACTCCATCTGTTAAATGCATTTCATATTTGCAGCAGTGGAATTCTAGAATTTGGATACTTTTGAGTCTATGCATTACTTACAGAAACAATGTCCCTAACTACTAATTCCTCTAAAATTTTAATGCTGGTCATTTTGAATTAGTGCTCTACGCTGTCTTTGCTAGGTCGAATTTACCATGCAGCGTAGTGATTTTAATTGATTGAAAACCCAAATGTAAAAGCTATGGTGGGATTTTGCGGAGTTTTATATCCTGTTTCCTTTATATGAGCTCCTATTATTGGTAATACTGTTGAAGTGTACATGAGAATCCTTTAAACAATGTAATTTTTTTAAAGTTCCGTCTACGTCAGCCTATTATGGTTAAATAAACAAGTAATGATTGATTGATTATAGAATACCTGTATAAGGGTTTATTGTTCTGTCTGAACAGGTCGTGGCACAAGACGAGGGAAATCCCCCTCGAGTTGCGACGTCTATTCTGACGATCACCGTTCTGCCAAATCGACCGGAACCAAAGTTCACGCCATCGACGATTCGTCCGCCTCCCGTCAAAAAGTGTCAGCATCTTTTCTGCTTCTAGAGTCATTCAGCTCTTCTCTAGTGTGGTGTAAATGACGTGAAGTTAATAAGTTAGTAACTTGCATTAGTGCGAGACAGCTGCCCACATTAGAATGACTTTAGGTGCTACTATATTGAGAATGTTGTGGGAAAATGCCGCAGAATGGGGGATGAACAGAGATGGTTGGAGAGCATTGGAGGCGTTGCGTTACCCAATTTGCTAACCTGTGCTGGAAAGGCTAAGCTGGATTTCTACACTTAGCTTTTGTTGCTTTTAGCCGAACCAGTTGGAACGAACATGACAGTTTTGGTTGCCAGCAACACAAACCCAAATCGTTCGATTGTCTATAACTTTGTTTTGGATTCGGTGACTGGTTTGGATCCGAGAAATCAACCGGTTGCCTTAAACGCAACAGAACGGGTATTTCATCACGATTATTTCAGTTATGTTTTGCATGATATTTCAGTATATGTACTTGCATTTGTTTTTGTGTCAGGATATTTACAGTAATTACTTTTTATGTTTGTTCAGTTTTGCATCCAATGATACTTAATCGTTTTATATTGATATTTTATACCTCGATGGTAATTGCAAGCATGTATAGGAGTTTATAGATTAAGCTCAGTTGGGCCGCAGTGCACTGAAAGAAATATCCAGCTTAATTTTATTATTATGCTTGCGCTACTTACAGTTCAGGTAGCATTGAATCTGTGTTTTTGCGCTAAATAGAACATGTTTACCGTCGATCCAAAGACTGGTCTGGTGACTGTGAATCAGCCACTCAACTACGACCGCGTGGCCACGTGGCAGGCAACTGTGCTGGCCGTCGACACGAACCTTCAGAGCAGGAACACTGGCACTGGTAAGGATCATGCTATTTCTATTGCTACATGCATAACCATATATTCTTTCATTTTAACTATCGCAATGCTCATAGATGCTTTCACATTAGCTTAATAATATAATGACTTGTTGTTTTCTGTTTCATTAAATTTAATTGATGTCATCAGCCATTTTTGCGTAGGCTTTACTTTTCAGTGTGACGGTGGTGTATAGTTGCCACCACTTTTAAAAGTGTCCACAACTGTTTGTCCCTTTGCTGAATTATTATGTGCAACACAGAGTTATTTAGGTTTGATTCAGCAACAGTTATTAACAGTATGCTCTTTCAACCTTAACTATCGTGATACTAATAGGCCTTCATATTAGCCTATGTACCTATTTTTTATGTTGCATAAGTTAAATTTGTGACATCATCTATTTTGTTGTAGATGACAGTATCACTTCAATCTTAAATACAAAATGCTATGAGGGGAGGGGAGGGAAGGGCAGGAAAGAAGGAATTTATCACCTCTACATTATGGAAGAAAGTTGTCTCCTTGGTGTGATTTTAACAGTCAATAGAATGCTACTCAGATTTTCATTTAGGTCTGTTGAGCTTGCATTGTTTTCTGCTGGGCCTACTGAGTTGCTTCTATAAACTTACCGAGATTTGCATTTAGGATATTCTTTTAGGCCTAATGAAATATACTTTAGACCAGGGGTTCTCAAACTGTGGTACACCTACCCCTGGGGGTACGCCAGGCACGAGTAAGGGTACGCGAAAAATTCCAGAAATATAAATTTTCTTTGAGTTTAACTTTGTGTCCATCTTTCTTTGATGAGCAATGATTTTTAACGTTGCAACTTATGACAGCATCGTTATTTCTTTCTTTCACAACATATAATTAGAATCACATAATTATTATACAATGCATGCAACATATTTATGTTTAGGCCTATCACTATAATGTTGAAACAAGTAATGACTTCGCAATAGCCTTTTGTTTCTGAGGGAGAAGTCATAAATCGATTTTTTTACTTGAGAATAAAATTAAAATAAAGTTTGAGAACCCGTGGACGTACTGGGAATTAATTCATTCCTATGTTTTGATGTTTCAGCAACCATCATCATAACCGTTTTACCAGTGAACGATAAACCTCCGTCATTCGGCCTACCATGGACGCCACAAGCTCCTTCCATCAATACAACAATTCAGAACTACAAGAATCCAACCAACTACCTGTTCAGTGTGCCGGCCACATCACCCAATTCGTCCCTCGTCATCACCTATAAGCTGATTGACGACTACAATGGTGCTTTCAACATTTCAAATGTGACAGGTAATGCAAACATATAATTATATAATTGTTGACATAAATAACTTTCTGTTTGAGACATGTAGCATTCTAGTTACATTGTGTAACATTAAATCATCCAGTCATATGGCGTATATTGGAGTTCGCAGCATCCCGGATTGGGTGCCTAGACTGAGTTTTGCATGCAGCGTAACATGTCACGGGTCTCAACCATTAATTCGAGATTAGTTTAAGTCTCAGTGTACGTGGTGCGTGTAATGCACTGGCTTCCATTTCTGCTGCATAGTACCTGTAAGTTCTGCATTGGCCTGGAGCTGTCTATATCTATATTATAAGGCAGAAACACTTTCCTTATGTTTGTTTGTTTGTTTATTTGTTTGTACGCTTTTGACTCTCCCCTGCAGAATAAGCTCGGAAATGAAACAGCGTCAGTTTAAAAAAAAAATTGAAATCGATTCTTACCCAAATTATAAGGTCATCGCAACTATTTTCAGGTTTTAATTCAGTTTAAAACAAAAGTTATTCGCGTTTTAAGACAGATTTCATCAGTAAATGATCACACTAGTGCGTAAGTCAAGAGTCTACACCGCATGACGTCATACCCGCCCAGTAATAATTTGCGCAGCGCCCCGCAGCGGCGGGTCACCTTTGGCCTTTTGGGGAAGCGGGGTGAGGTGGAGGGTTGGCGAAAACCCGAAATCTAGCGGTCTACGATGGGTACCACAGTGGAGTAGTGTTTAAAACCCTAAATTTCCGGGCAACGCCGGGTTACACATCTAGTATTATATATGTTTGTTTGTTTGTTTGTATGTGCACTTGTTATAGCGCCCCTTCAAGATATGTATATCTATGGGAACTCTGCTGTGCTACTTAAAGTCTCCATTGGCTATCCACTCTCCAATTTGCTGATCAAACAGAACTCTTAGTACCGTAGCTCACGGACTATTAAGCTGCTGCGCTCTATTTCATATTTCGGTCGCTGGCCATATGGCTTGGGATGGGCTCCCAATACTTACCCAATACGCAATACCTAGTGCCTATAGATCTTGAATACTGTCTCATTTATCTGTGGTTGGATAGAGCGCTCCTGAGTAGATTTGTGAAGGGGGCCAGGGGCGCTTATATAAACACTGATTTATGATAATTGACAAATAATGTTGTTAAATACTTTACCATTATATATGAATTTCCGTTTGTAGGTCAGATTGGGCTGACGAGGCCATTGGATTATGAGCGGGATAAGAATGTCAAATTCGTCGTCACTGCCACTGACAATGGGTTCCCGCCTCTGACGTCCACCTCCACTGTCTACATTCAGCTGACGAACATCAACGAATTTCCTCCCGTCTTCAATACGGTATGGCAATCAAGTTTTCTTCAAGGTAAGGTAATTTGAAATAAAGTAAGGTGAGGTGAGCTAGATCGTGGTAAGTTTGTAATATGATTAGGTAAAATAAGAAGAGGTTACATGCACTGGGAGGTATGTTTACTGGTTGATAAGGTAATAAGGTGAGGTCAGATTAATTATGTACAGCATGGTAGGGTGTACATAGGTACATGGCAATGTGGAGTACAGTTGAAAGGTATTGTAGGGTATGGTATGGCTCCATGGTCTTTGTTTGACTTTCTTCTGTTAACTCTTGAAATAAATTTTTAAGTTTTGTGTTGTTAAATTGCTTCTAATGAATTAATTTACCTGAAGAGGGCAATATATGAATCGAATCTAATCTATTACATTTACACGTACAAGGTTAGGCATTTTAGTTTTTTAGCACAGTCGCCGTCATTCGACCACACAAAATGTTGCGTTCATATGGCAATGTAAATTGACGTAGCATGATGTGAATAATATTTATACCATGAAACGGTGTGAAATATATCGTATTATGCTGTTTATTGTAATGCGAAGGAACACTATGTCATGGGGTTTGACTATGAGTGTTTCTTATAGACTGTCAAACATGCAATTTATTGAAATTTCCAGCGGTTTAAATTGCGTGAGTTTTGCATTGCTGTGTTTACATTTTATAGAGTGATTACAATGCGACCATACCAGATAATGCTCAGAATGGAACGTTCGTCGTGACAGTCAGCGCATTGGACTCAGATTACAGTGACTACGGACAAGTTCGTTACGAATTTTCAGATGTTCCGCCTGACAACCGGTTCACCATCGACAGCGTTACGGTCAGTGTTACGGCTTGTGTTACGGTCAGTGTTACGGCTTGTGTTACGGTCAGTGTTACGGCTTGTGTTACGGTCTGTGTTAGGGTTTTTGTTACGGCCCGTGTTACGGTCTGTGTTATGGTCTGTGGGCTGTAACCTTTTGTTGTTTATTCATTTTGTTGTTAATTATGTTGGTAAGTTGGAATGTGCTAATTTAGTGTTACGTAAATTCTGATGCAGAATGACAAGAACAGAGATTCCAGTTTTGGAATGTAATCTTAGAATACAGTTTTTGATACATGTGTCTGTTTTAATCGTTAAACTGCGTGAGCATACTAAAAGTGATTGGGTAGACAATGAAACTCGTAATTGGTGTTGAGGTGGCTCGAGTTGATTGTGCCAGGGTGATGTTTATGGTTTGTTTTTCTGTTGATGACAGGGTGTTATAACGGTTGCACCAGGTGCGTCGTTTGATGGAGCCAAGGAGAACCTGATTATTCTGCACGTCCGTGCCTTCGACAGTCCAAACGACCCAATCAGCAGGAAATATGCGGATGCCACAGTTGGTTTCTTCTCCTTTGCTAATATCTCAAATTGCAAACAATTATGCCTGTTTATAGAGTAATAATAATGTAGTAATAATAATAATTATATCAATAATGAATAATAGTCATAACAGTGATAGGGAAGAATGATTTTCCTGCTTTTGTGATACTGGGAAATATCTTTACTTTGATATAATATCATAGTGACTGGTTTTGTAATGACTGCTTTAAGCCCCTATGGGATCAAATATGTAGCTTAGGGCATAGACATTAAAAAAATAAAAAGAATGATGTTTCTTATCTTGTTTAGAGACAGAACATTAATGGGTGCCCAGCTTCTCTCAGCTATTGGTTCATGACCAGTTTAAAATTCACACATTGTTTCTGTTTGCTTTGCTAGTTATACACTGCTACAGTTGAAGCGTCGGCTAAGAATGTATAATTGTTTATTCTCCACTGTTGTCTTTTAGTTTCTGAAGCATCATGGATTGCGACTGGTTTTGAAATGTTTTAAGAAATGTCTGTTTTGAAATATTTTAAGAAATGTCTATTTTGCAATGTTTTAAGAAATGTCTGTTTTGAAATGTTTTAAGAAATGTCTGTTTTGCAATGTTTTAAGAAATGTCTGTTTTGAAATGTTTTAAGAAATGTCTGTTTTGAAATGTTTTATGAAATGTCTGTCTTGCTTCAGGTCCAGATTAACGTGTTAAACGTGAACCGAGCTCCACCGGTCTTCACACAGCAGACGTATGCGATCAGCATTCCAGAGAGCAGCGATATGAACAACACGATCATCCAAGTGCTCGCTCTGAGGAATGGACTCCCAACGATAATTGACTACAGCATCACTTCCGGAAACAATGACGGTGAAAGTTCTTTCGAAATCAGATAGATGAACGCTCGTTTGGTTGGATGGTTTGTTGCATTGCATGCTGGGTGGAATGCAGTCCATCAGTTACTGGTTGGAGCGTGGTTAGCGGACTGTTTATATTGCCTGTGGCAGGTTGTTTATTCACACTTGCTCAACCTACAAGTAGCACAACTATTTCTTGGTTGCCAGCATGAGGGAAATAAACTATCCTATATCATTATTATTATTATTTATCTTCATCATCATCATTACAAGCATTTTTACGTAAATGTGTCACACAGAAATGTGAATTGAATGCACAGTTAGTCAGTCACCAGATGAGGGGCTATTATTGATTAAAACCTTACGTTTAGTTAGCCCATGTTAACTACATTGTTAAGAGAGCTGGCGACCGTGCGTCTGTGGAAGAGAGCATGCGGACCGCAGTTCGAATCCAGAAGGTGGCTATTTAAGAGATTCAAAATCTCAGGCTAGCACGGTCCGTCCACGGGGACCTAAATGACGTGGCGTCCATTCAAACGGGTGAGCGGTGGTGAAGGATCTCACCCTCAGGGTCGAGGCCATAAGACATGATTGGATATAGAAATTATGTACGTTTGTTTATTATACTTTGTATGTACACCAAAATGCGGATAGCAATTGGTATATTAAAGAATATTCTTATCTTATCTTATCTTATATAAAAATCCGATTACATTTACATTTACCTTGCCTTGTATCTTAACTTACCTCACCATAACTTACTTTTCTCCATTTAGGTCTGTTTACTATCGATCCGTCGACCGGTGGCATTCGTCCCGTCCAGTCGTTGGTCGGTAAGGCGGGTACATATACTCTGAGCGTGATGGCCATGGACAATGGTTCACCTCGGCTGAATGGCACTGCAACTGTCATCATCACAGTTCTACCATCCAGCTACAAACTTCCCATTTGGAATTTTCCACAGAGCGATGGGCAGACGGTTTATATCAATGAGGTAAACATTTATGTTTATATAAATGAAGCTCAGTTGTTTATGATAAATTTTAAATTTGCAATTAGTAAATAGGTAAGTAGTAAATAGGTGAAAAAATGAAATAATCATGATCAGGAAAAAGTTCGGTCTTGGCTGAGCCAAATATGCTTAATAAATAGAAATAAACATGCCAAATAATTGGGGTTAATGTAATGTAATGTAAATCTTCGAGAATTTCTCAGCGCCCACAAAAGCCACGTCAGGGAGACCAGCTTATTCACCGGCGCTATATCAAATCAAGTCCGCAATAGCCAGAGCTGCCGTTTTCGTTCCGGTGCCAGGTCAAAATCCGGGGAGGTCAAGCCGAGGAGACAGCGTGGTTAAATGTAGAGTCAACTGTTGACGTTGACGTGATTAATTAGTAATTTTGCTGTTAAGTGATTATTTAGCCCTATAGATTATGAGTTATTAATAATGTATCTGAAATACAGTAATTCTTTATGTAGCATGTTTTGAAGACTACTCATTATTTGCTGGGCATCACAAAGTTAACTCCGTCTTCCATTCCGTAGGAGTGACTGTAAAATCTGCAGCAGGACAGACGGACGCCTTGCAAACTGCTAAATTCAACTACTTGTTAAACTTTTTATCACCTGTCACAACTGTATAATTTTTAATATTATACATGCTGATTAAGAAATGCATTTCTAGCTGATGGGTCTAACATAGGCAAAACTTCAGGATTGAGCTTATTTGAGCTGTAGCAAAACACATTAAACATAGCTTGTCAGGGACAATAAGGAGCTCATGGGAGGCAGCCGTCAGAAGAGTGTCATGACCTGGACTGACCGAGGAGACTGAACTGCAGTAGTCCCTATGGCATGATAGAGCATAGACGAAAAATAATTGCGCATAAAGATCAAATTCCTAGACTGAACAGGCTGGTGGATGGGGAGCCAGTGCAAATATCCTGCAAAAAGGTAGCTGTATGATCAAACCTGGGACACCACATACAAGATGGGCAGCAATTATTAAGAACGGACTGAATCCCGAAAAGATTGACTTGTGCAGCGAAGTCATCCGTCCACCATGATACGAATGAGCGCATGAATTATGAATTATAGTTGTTACGGAATGAATGGAGAGCGGTACAGCGAACGCTATGCAGCTGGCGAAGGTGGAGTCATGTTCAGGTTTCTTTATATTATAGAACGTCCTAAAAATATAAAAATTCTAATAATAATGATAATAATAATTTTAGTAATAATAATAATATGAACTGTAATATAATAATTATAATAAAAATAATAATTATTATTATTGTTATTATAATATAGTTATAATAATAATCATAATGATAATGAAGTGCACAAATGTAAGAAGCCACCCGATTTCACTGAGGTGTGCATGTCTTTGTTGTGTTTCCATGGCAACACAGCTGGACCCACTTGGAACGTTTGTGACACGCTTGAGTGCATCAAATGCCTACTCACCGAATGACCCTATAACGTACTATTTGTCGTACAACAACGGCTTTGGAACAGTTGCAACGACCGACTTTCAGATTAACTCTACCTCCGGTGTCATCACAACTGCACGCAATGTCGGTTACGAAGGAGGTAGATCTTTCGTCGTAAGTATTCCTTCGTTTGTCGTTTGATTTATCTGTTTGCAGATTTGCAATTCATAGTTCATAAAATGACTTCTGAAGGAAAGTCTTTTTAACACATTGGCCTATTCTTACTGCTACGCCAAGCCAAAGACGTAAAATTATAAACATATGAGATTCATGAAAAAAAGTTTCACTTTGTTTTCACACTGGTCGCACCGCAACACCCCCGGATTGCATTCCACCAAACCTCATCCCCCGCACCACCCCATTCCCCGCCACACTCCGCACCATCTCCCCGCCATACCACCTTGCCCCACACAGCCCTCCCATCTGGAATAAATTTAATTGTTCCTCCAACACTCCTCCTCACTTTGCCCCCACCGGCACTTCAACCCATACTACATACGTCCAACCCTACTCCACCTCCATCCCAACACCCACCCACCTCTCCCCAAAAAAGTCTGGAAAGAATCTTATCACCATCAAAGTCATAATAATCATCATCATTATTATTATTATAATTAAATTGTAAAGTGAAATTTGTGGATAACATTGTAGGAAATTGTGCAGATTTGATTGTTGCTTATTTTGCAGCTGAACGTTGCCGCTGTTGACGGTTTCAACACAGTCGCTAAGAGAACGGTTGTCGTTGTGGTGCGCGATGTTCATAAGGAAAATCCATCGTTCAAACTGGATACAACGGTATTGTTTGTCTCCAGAATTAAAACAATAAAAGTCTTTATCACCATTCAGGCTTCAGAAAGTGCAGTTGATATGTGGGTTTGATATGCGATGCTATTGGGTTAGAACTCTAACACTCTAACTCCACAGGAGCTTGCTCAAAAATAATTCTGAACAAATAATTCACTGTACTTTACTAACCTACAACATTTTATATTGTAGCTGTAACTGTGGCATGTCAACCTGATTTGTATTAAGCGAATTATATACATAAAATGGATAAATAGAAAGTACAGCATCAATAGTTTGGAGGATTTATGATGTGGTATGCAGTGTTGAAAAGGTTAGCTTATAAAAGGCATGATTATAACTGTACACTGTACAGTGTCCGTCATTAGACATTTGAACTTTGAATGTGTCCAATGCTAGAGAACTTGAGGTAAAACATGGGGACATTTTTAGTAGATTAAATAAAATAAGGTCATTAAAATTGATTTCATTAAGTCTTTTGAATAGAATTAGGCTAGATAGCATAATTTCTAGTGGATCAATATAGGATGAGGTCATTTTATGATAGATGAGACTCTGTTTAATAGATAAAACTAGTTGAGGTCATATATTATTATGTAGTAAATTTTTTGCCACTTGAGACAGAGTTTGATTTTTAATTATGTCAAATTTTGGTTCATGTTATTTCTTTTCTCCATATTGAAGTCTGTAGAGAGTTTCTTTTGCTACTTTTGTATGTTTTGCTGTTCATTCCTTTGTTCTTTTTGCACTTGTTTTCATAGGGCAATTGCACTGAGGACATCTACTGGACAATAAGCCTCAATGCTCCTAATGGGTCGATTGTCAACACCCTCTCCGCTCAGCTGCAGGACCCAAACGATGACATCAACTACTCCATCATCGCATCAGATCGTTAGTTATCTATTATTTTATCCTGTTATTGTATCTATTATTTTTTCTTTGTTAGTTGCGATAACATATACATAGTGGTCTGAAATGCTGAGAATGTGAACAGGCTGTGTCAGAAGTATGGTGAATGATTAATTATATAATAATAAAATAAATTTTTAAAAAAATAATAATAATAATATAAAAAATAGTATTATAGCATTTAAAAAAAATAATAAAATGATAATAATGAAATGTTAACAATAATAATGATAGTAATAGTGGCGGTAGTGGTAGTGGTAGTGGTAGTAGTAGCAGCAGCAGCAGCAGCAGCAGCAGTAGTAGAAGAATGATTTCTATTGAACTCGTGAATTGGATTATGTTGATGTCACATTTGCTGATGTCAAAATGTGGTATTAAAGCAATAGATGCTAACTAGCAACTGATGCTTTTTTAACAGAATGCCTAGTTCTAAAAGTTTCCCTAATTTTGCTAATAACATGGAGAGTTTCAGAAAGTTGCCTACGTTCAAGAGGAGGTGCTATATAAAATTTCCTAAACAAATTAACTTTTCATTGTAGCGCCTGGCAATGTATTCACTCTGCAACCAACTCCGAACCGACGAAGTGCGCAGGTTGTCTTCAATGGAGCTGGAGTCATCAAAGAAAAGAGGCAATTCAACTTCACCGTGAGGGCGCTGGACAAGAATTTCAATCCAGCAGAAATCCCACCGAAGCGCTTGTGCGGTGGAATGGCCAACCAGACGGATGTTAAAGTTCACGTGCGTTTTGTAGAAACAAAGCCTGTATTCGATGATAACCTCCACACTTGTAAGTTACAGGTTTTCCATTCGTTTTTTTGTGACAGATTATGTGTATAGTATCAAGTTGTCAATGTCCATCTATACTCTTATTTTTAATTTATTCTGCATAGCATTATCTCCAGTTTTATCATACAAAGTTAGTACTGCACTACATATAAAAAAAATTCCACATCTCAAGTAAAAAGTGCAGACATACTTTATACATACTTTATGGAGTTCAAGTTTCTAATACTGATGTGTTGAAATTACAGTTTCATTTATCCATCCAGTGAATGGCCTGTGACATGTTATAACCCAAATGCCTGGTACCGGATGATGTTCCAGTCACGTCAATAAATGCGATTGAAGCACTTTTGTAATAATTACATATATCGGCAGTTTAGTTTTCTTTCAATTTTGGGTGTGTTGGTGAGTGTGTTGGGTGAGTGTGAGCGAGTGGGTGAGTGTTCTTGGTGTGTGGGTGATGATGTGTGGGTGAGCGTGTGTGTGGGTGTGTGTGTACGTGCGTGTGTGTGTGACTCGCTCACTGATTGGCTGTCGATTTTCTTCTTCTGCAGGCATCCGAGATGACGCAGAGATCGGAGCAGACGTCTATCAGTTTCAGAGTTTGAACGCTGACAGCAGTCAGACAATTCAGTTCAAGTTCATGTCACTTCAGTGCGCCACTCGATCAGGTGCGGACCAGTGCTTTAAGACGGTAGACGAGAGCGTCGGTGTGTTCAGCGTCAAAAGCGATGGACTCGTCGAGACTCTGAGGGGAATGGGTGACTTCAAAGAGAAGAACTTCAACCTCCAAGTCCAGGCTACATATGATGACATTGCCTACGCTTCGCCAATTGTTACGGTCAGTTCTATTAATATACCACGTAGATGATCAGACCACTTCTGTAGCGTCATGGTAATACTGCGCAAAGCATTAGTTGATGGCGCTACTAAATGTGAAAGTCAGATTCAGGAGTGAGTCAGGTTGTAAGATTAGAGGTAGGGTACTGTATGTGAAAAGATTTGCACTGTTTGCCGAATATGGTTTCTGTTTAATGTGGGCTATATTTGTAACAAAGATTAGTAGTGTCGTCCTTCACCTTTAATCCTGGCTTCGGACTTCCACCACTCGATTATGGTAGTGACATGGTTTTCACTTAGCGCTTGCCGTTGCTGGTATGCTCATATGAAAGTTTTGTATTATGTTGGAAATTTGCTTCCTTCCAGTCTGTAAAAACCTCTTCCAATCTGTTAAGTTTACCTTTTCCGATCTGTGAAATCTACCTATTTGTGCACTTTTTAATGTTTCCCATTGTAAGCTTCAATTTGCACTTCTGAACTTTGTGAAGGAGGAATTATCTAATTAGTACATTTGCGTCGCATTGTATTGGACTAGAAGCACATTTTTCTGTTGACATTGGGTTTCTGGTTTGCTGTTTTATATATCTAGTACATTGCTAATTGTGGGTTAATTTTGTCTAGTGCAGATCAAGAATTTGTATTCCTGTCGAATACACATCAGTGAATTTTATTTTCATTTATACTTTCCTCAAGTGTTGCTATAAACTATCGACACCCATACTACTGTTTAGTAACATATGAATAAATGCCTTAAATTGGTACATTTAAGTAAACATTATGCCATTAATCAGTTGTGCAAAAGGTTTGTTGACCTGTTTACAATTAGCTCAACTTTGAGTGACTTCTGCATGTATATGGCCAGAGATGCTGTTTTCTGTTGCTTTTGAACGTAAATAAATATGTTAAAAAGATTCTGTTTCTTCTTTGTGTGTTTTGCTAGATGTACGTTGTTCCGTACACTCGTGAGATCTTGGTCACATTCAACCGGCCACCAGAGCTTGTGAAGGCTGACATGCCAAACATCATCAGGTAGGAATAAAGTCTTGTCTTGCATATACTGACACTAAATAAATATAAGTTAAGTCTTTAGTAGTTTGACTGGTTTCAGACTTGCTGACTGGCTGGCTTGCTGACTGTCTGGTACTGTTGACTATTATCCACATTTGAGTTTTACTGGTTTTTAACTTTGTCTTTACTTGTCTCATATTTTATTAATTGATTAATTAATAAATTAATTCATTAACTAAATGTATTAAGTAAGTAAGTAAGTAAGTATATACTTTAATTGACCGCCTGCAAACGCACTGCGGGAACAATTGATAGAGTGTTTCAATTAACATGGATTAAATATGCAGGATAAGATTTTTAATCCTTGTCAATTTTAAGAGTAAAAGGAAAAGGTATTTAATTTAAATGGTGAGATCACCATATACATACATATATATATATATAAGATTTTGAAAAATCTCGTGTAAGAATACAGTAGAAAGCATTACAGTACATTCAGATCTATTTGTGAATTTACATTAACCTTGCTTACATTTATGGTGAAATTATATTGTTACATTTATTGCATTTATGTTACA
The DNA here is from genome assembly GCA_949752735.1 of Lumbricus terrestris. NCBI lineage: Eukaryota > Metazoa > Annelida > Clitellata > Crassiclitellata > Lumbricidae > Lumbricus > Lumbricus terrestris. Next base: position 60,917,928 of record OX457038.1, read on the forward strand.
AGAATTACATTTATGTTGCATTTTCACTGTAATGATTGTTTGTGTTCTCTTTTAGTAACATATCAGCTCTCACGAATGGAGGAAAAGTTTGCGTTGTCGGGTACAAGTACCACGTGTCTGACGAGGGAGTTGTCGATCCATCGAGGTTTTTCACTTTATTTGTTTGTTTATTTTCAAATTTTTAGAAATATTTTTGTCCAACAAGATAGAAGTGATCCCCATGGAGTTCAAATACGTCAAGAATTTAAAAAATGTGGAATCGAAGTTAATAATCAATCAGATGTTATCTGATTTTCACCCTAAGAGTGTAATGTATAACCTATTTAGCATTTATAATTATAAATATATATATTAATTTATTATTTTTAATATCCTATTTGTGTTGTAGAACGGACGTCTTGATGTATGTGATTGATGGACGGACGAAAGAAGTCGTTCCTCCGCTTACTCTTGACAAGCTGTTCAAGCTCAGTGCTCGCAAATTGACTTACATCATCGGAATTACCGTAAGTATTATTCACTGACTGGCTAACTAAATGATTGACTGAATAAATTATTTAAGGAATAAATTAATGAGTGAAGGAATGAATTAATTATTGATTGAATAAATGATTTATGATACAGTGATTGATTTCCTGATTGGTTGATCAAATCATTGTGGATTGATCGATATTTGTTGATTGATTTGTTCATGAATTGACTTAATGATTGAACGGTTCATTCGTTTTATAACTAGTTAATTATTTGATTCTTTAGTTTCCTGATTTGATTTGCCAATCATAGTTTTGCAGAAACTTACTGGCATGTGTTTTCCACATCAGCCTTTGTTGACCTACGACTTAAACTAACATAATATCAACCTCACTTTGTGATCTCTCAAATAACTCAGCCTATCTGGCATCACCAGTGAGTAGCTTTGAGAAATTTTGTCAATTTCGTTAAGTTACACTACAGCTATGTTTGAAGAATTATACCTAAACATTGTTCTGAGTAGGGATCTTAAAGGGGCGCTACATTGATTTTGATCGATTGATGATTCGGCATTTGCGTCACTTTCTTGTCGTATTCTAGGAGTCTTACTCGTATTGGGCTGGATTCATCTATCATCCGGTTGCCATAGCAATCGGAATCATCATTGGGCTGCTCGTCATTGCGTTGCTGCTCTTCTGCTGCTGTTGCATCATCTGGACAAAGATGTAAGTTGTCATCTGCTGTCATCTTCGTCAGTTTCTGTTCAATTGTTAATATGGACTCAACGGCAGTTATGATTATGATTGCACATTTCTGTAGGACCTGTTCAAGAGTAATTCTGGTATTTGAAGAATGATGTAATTAATTAGTAGCCAAAAGGACTGAGTGGAGTGAACCATTGTAATGATGTACATTACATCACATTACCTTACACTTCTGGTTGTAATGAACCATTTTTGTAGCTCCACTCTTTAAAAGTTCTCCTAACCAGACAATGGTATTGATCAATCAAACAGGTTCTCAGTGGCAGTGCTTGGTAATAGTAATGTTAGTTGGAAATTTATGTAGCACCACTCTAGAGTACCGAAGAGAACCAGAAGAGCTTGTGTTATTATTTCGCATAATTTACTTATATTACTTTACTGCGTATATGGCTTGTCTTACATCACCATACTGTCTAACACCTTATGCTTTACACTACCTTACTCTTCCACATAATTTTTATCTCACAGATTTTTGAATTAAATAAACTTTACTTTTGTTTACAGCCTGGCACTTTGTCGACAGCAAGGAGGTAAGTCAGAATTCGTGGTGGTGGTGATGGTTGTGGGTGGTGGTGGTGGTTGTGGGTGGTGGTGGTGGTGGTGGACTGGTGGTGGTGATTGTGCATTATCATAGTTTATCATAGGATACAGCTTATTAATGAATGTCTATTGGCATGTTGGCCTAGTTTTACCAATAATTAATTTTGCATTGTTTTGTTTCATTTTCTTAGAAAAAGAGCCGCTGATTTTCAAGGCGACCAGTTTGGGAGCGTAAGTTTCTATCTTAGCCAGATGTTAAGTTGTCTTTTGTATTGCTTCTGATCATTTAGCAGCAGTATGACTTTGGTTGATACATTGAGATTTCACAATACTTTCATTCCGAGCATTTATATAGCGAGCGCCTCTGTGAGGTGACTACTCAGAGGTGCTCCCAGCCGAATCCCGGTGGAAGAGAACAGTTTTTCAAGTGTTTGTAGGAAGTATATGCAGGATTCCAAGACAATGGATTATCACTGAACACAACTCTGCATTGTCGAAGTGCATGATGCAGAGAGATCAACAGCATTAGTTCACCCAAAGTGGAGGGAACAAGGATTTCTGTGGCCAGTCAGACCTGAAAGAGGGCAGCACAACTTGCATAAACATTAAACAGCCTAGGGCTTTAACCTAAGTGTCGTAGCTAACCCCAAATAAAACTCTGTCTTTCAGTATCGCTTGAACAGCTGTCTACCAGTCATAAAATTACAGATATTGACAGGATAAAAATTATGAATTCAATTTAGTTATTTATCTTTCGTTTCTTTCTTGTTTGGCTAAAGCATATTAACTAACTTAAGTTAGCATCCTGAGCTTTTCTTTCATTGACCAAATTGTGCGACTTTCCTCAGTTTATTGATTTATTTGCAAATAATTTTATATTTGTTTTACCGTTGTAGAGTAAACCCTGCATGGTAGGTTTCAGTTTTTTTTATATTATTCCAGTGTCAGTTCTTACATGCTGTAACTTTTAATGTAATAGAAATTTATGTGCAGTCAGCATCTTAATTGAACTGAAATGATGTAACCTGTGATGGTCTGTGCAATTAGTATTTAAAATGACTTAAATGGCTGTGTTATTATTTTTTTAGTATTAATGCAGTAGAGCCATGTTAACACACGAAATTATAAGAATTTGGCAGTCACAGAATAATTATGCCACACAGTTGCTGCTGATACTGGGATTTAAATGTCAAAATGCACTGCGTAGGAACAGTTTCAGTTGATTTGAAACTCAATTTTTAATGAAAGGATCTTGCTGAGATTCTGCTTCTCTGATCTTTTTCACGATTAACTTGGAATATTATGGAATAGAAATGTCTTACTACTCGTACTTCCAGTGGAGATCTGTTAGCGCTGCATGGAAGTAACTTGCTGTTGGTGTTGCTATATAAACTGTCGTAAATACAATCAATTACATACAGGGTGGCCCAGCATAAATGTCCCGACTTTGCACGCGTATAACTTCGCCAATTTTTAACATTTATTTATACTTAATGCATCAAATTAAAGGTATTTCACTCTAGTATTAACTCTAAAAACGTAGAACTGATACTAGTTTAGGTTTTAATTATATACTTGGAACAGCGCTAGCTACCATTTTTTGTCATTACTGACGCATTATGACGCCGTTTCCCCGGGAAATTCTATCGTTTTTTGCTAAAACGCGCGTAGACACGATCATTTTGGGTGTTTGTAGGGTCCCTACCATGAATATCTTGTAATCGCAAGACCACGTCCTTTCAATTTTGCCAACAGCCGTGCACTGCCATGCGCTGCTTCAGACGCTTGCACGCTGCCAGCCGTTTCTTTGCGTAAGAGCTGGAGAGTTCGCTGGACTTCTCGTCGACAAATTACTTTAACTTTATGTCTATAATCTTTTCCAATACGTTATGCAGTGCTTCTAAGACTGCCTTTTTGCGCTGAATTTGCATGCAGGGCCTGCCCTGGTCATTGTCTTGACTGCAAATGTACGCGGACACACGAGCAATGTTAGCGGATGTGAGCACCGTGTGCTCCGATTCCCATGGTTTGCGAGTAGAAAGTCCTGTTTTGTCAATTTTCCGTGGCAGATAATACAAAGACTAGTATTGTTTATTCCATCCTCTGTTAGAATAATCGTTAATCATTTCAAACGAATTAAATCTCTTATCAGTTCGTAAAATTAAGATCGAAACGCGATCATCGTCTGTCAACGGCGCCAGGTTGCGTCACAAATGACAGGAAAATATGGTAGCTAGCGCTGTTCCGGGCATATAATTAAAACCTAAACTAGTATCAGTTCGACTTTTTGAGTTAATACTAGAGTGAAATACCTTTAATTTGATGCATTAAGTATAAATAAATGTTAAAAATTGGCGAAGTTATACGCGTGCAAAGTCGGGACATTTATGCTGGGCCACCCTGTATATGATTTCTTTACATCTGTTTGTCTTGTTGTAGGACTCCTAAGCCGCTGGTCACGGAAGAACAGGTTTGCAACTTTATATTCATGGTCACTTTTACCTCCTACCAGTCAAATCTAGTTAATTAATTTTACCTCCTACCAGTCAAATCTAAGTCAGTTAATCAGTTGGATTGAACATAAAGTTGCCACTGACTATTACATAATCGTAATCTCCAAATTTATTAAGTACCACTCAAACGCCAAGTGCAGGGCACTAGCTTATTCATGAGCACCACTATAAAAGAATTTATTTGATCTGGCGAACCAGTTAGTTCAGCTTTTACGCTCGGTTTCGATGCATCATCCAATTTGTTCAGCAAGGCATACACTCAACTTGATTAGTCAGTCACTTTGCACAATATGATTTTTATGTTACCAGCTGTCAGGTGCAGCGCATTGTGTCATTCCTATTGTTGACCACGTCGTCTTTTTGTTGCTGTCAGATATTGACAATGCCGGTTCCAGATGGCGATGGTGTCGATCGAACAATTGCACTTGGTGGTGTCTACAATCGTCCACCGATCGACGAAGGAGATGGTGACATCATTGGCAGTGGTGGCTCTGGTATTCAGGTCAGTCGTCTGACCTTCACCTGACCCAGATAGGTCACGTTTAGGATCACTAAATAGGCAAGGTTCTACTAAAAGAACATCTACTTTAGGTGAATAACGGTGAAGATGGAGATATTAAAAGTTGTTCAATATTTTATCTTTCTAAAGTATCATATAACTGCCACTGATGTTTTAAACTCACCTTTTCTTCACCTTCAGCTATGCTACGGTGCTGGTCTTATATGAATTTTCATTATTATTATTATTATCATTATTATTATTATTATTGTTATTATTGGCTGACTTGATCTTGACCTAACATCATATCACATTCACAGGTCATTTTATGCAGACTAGCATAACGTACATCATGTCACACGGTTCCTTATCTTTCTTATCTGGCTTTAACGTACATCATATCACAAGTTCATTGCCGTACATTATGTGACCTTAGCCTAACTCACCATTTCCCAACTACCTGGTCCTACCATTACATCCCTTACCATACCATGCCTGACCTTGACATTGCAGGGCGCTGGTGGATCCCAATCCCTCTCCGGGTACGTGCACATCGAGGCTCCACTTACCGCTTCACGAAGTCCGTCGGCTTTTGGCACCACATCCGGCGCCTCACAGTCAAACGCCCAGCAAGAAACGACGACCTACTACGAGAGCCGAGTTGCCACTGGTGGCACAAGATACGGTGCAGAGTCTCCCTACACGGACACGTCAAATGCTGCCACATCCGCTGGTGGAATCGGAGTCGGAGGGGGAGGGGTCGGTGGTGACTCAAGGGCTTCCTACTCGGCAACTGGAGCGAACAGGTACAATCGCGGAACCACGGCCGACTCGCCCCCACCGACACGCTCGCACTCAACCGGAACCATGACCAACATGGGCGTGGGGGCGTCCGTGTCCGGACCAGAGGGACCGGTCCGTCTCAACAACCCGAGTGACATGGTCCACTCGAAGATCGGTGCAACCCTTTTCCGACCAGGTGGTCAGGCGTACGCACAGAGCGTCATCAGCGGCACAACGATGGTGGATCATTACGAGAATGAAGAGGACGTGAATACGCTCTACGGCACTCATCAGCACGACGCAAGGCTCGCACTTCCACTCGACACGGAAGTCATGTACAGTCACGTGCGCCCCACGTCCGGTTACTACGACGACGCCGACGTCATGCCCCACCACGATCCCGGGTACTACCAGGGAGAGGTGCGTGTGATGCCGATGAGGGGATCCGTGACGAGCGAGCAGTTCCAGGAAACACGGTTCATGTGAACACGGTTCATGTGAACACGGTTCATGTGAACACGGTTCATGTGAACACGTTCATATGAACACGGTTCATGTGAACACGGTTCATGTGAACACGGTTCATGTGAACACGTCATCATCGTGCTTTACGGACGTTGTTCAAAATGGACGTCGTTCAAGAGAACATATCAACATGCCTTGTTAATTGTAACTGTAATCGTTGCAGAACATTTCTGTAGCACATTTTATGAATCTTGTGGATCTTTCATGAATATGTCGCGACGCAACATGAGAAATGTGACTTATATCAATGATTGGCTTGTAATTTGTGGCAACAGCTGTGTGCTGAATGGCGTTGAAACAATCCTAAGCCAACTTTGTGTTATTTCTTTGAACATGGGATGAAATAATTGTAAAAATAAACAAGTAGGGATCAGTCTAAAAGATGCTCAAAATGTGTTATAAAACGTCAGCATGCCATGCTGGTTTTCTGATGTGTGTTAGAAATAATATAAACGCAACAACATGTAACGTGATAACTGCTCTCTACCTGAATATTGTGTAGCAAAATATATTTCAATGATTGAATCTAGGAATATACCCTATGATATTGTTGTTTTTAAGTTTAAATTCTGATAGATATAAGAATGGATCAAATTCGACAATTTTTTATTATTGCAGTGTCTGAAAGGTGATTATTTTTAGAAATGCAAGGATTTAAATACGATTTTGATGATGTGCTTGTACAAGTAGTATACGTGTAATTGTTGACATAAGTAATTAAAACCTTGTGTTATTTCAATTGAGTTTCTTCTTAATTAAGTTTCTAGACAAAAGGTGCATAACTATGACAGTTCTTGTTGTAATTAGGCCTACTTACGTATATTGTGAGTTAATTAATAAATGCAGGTCACTTCCTGAGCCTGAATTAATTAGAAAATTAACGATTTTAATTTTTAATTTTATCTGATGTTTACATGAGTGTGTTTAATAATTGAACTGACATTTATAGAGCATACGTAGACTCTTCATTTATCGTATTAGTTCTGCCTTATAGAAATATATTTGCAGTTTGCATGTTTTTCATTGTGCTTTTAGCTCTGTAGTGAAATGTTAGCTTCCTTTTCTGCCTTCGGGCGTAAAAAGTGCTCAATTAGGCAAATGTTATTGTAAGGGAACCATTTAAAAGCCGAAGCACATTTTGTTTATAACCTGCATTGTACTTTTTATATGTTTATATAATGCCATTTATAAAATTCGAGGCAAAAAGTAATGCCAGACATGACACAGCATATTTATGATTAATGTAGAACCACGTTAATGTAATCGTAATGTACAGAATACTCAGAAACAGTTGTAATGTAATGGTAGTGTGCAATAAGCTTTCCTGCTGTGTCGAACATTATTGTAGGAGTGTAACGTGTTGTAACAGAAATTTCCGCATTACAGATATTTCAGTGTGATTCTTGGTGTATCTATTTTGCTTCAGTGTGTGTATTTAACAAGGTTTGTTTTCAGAAACTGTTATTTGTAAATTTTTCACTTCTAATTTAATTAAATAGAAACATTAACACAACATCTTTCTGTTCGATAATGGGGTTTTCCGTAATGAGTTTTTCCATAATGGGCAGCAAATTAGCAATGCTGGGTTTCCCTAAGGGACAACAATGCTGGGTTTTTCTCAAAGATACACTAGATAAATTGATCGATACAATTTATAGACCAGTGGTGACTATCGTAGTTATATGAGAACTTTGGGCTAACCGATGAACTTTCTTAGTCTAACATAAGCAATGCTTTTATGAGATGCTATACATAAGTGCCTAGCTGCTTACTTACATACATAATTATGGTTAAGGTGAACCCATTCTTAATCAATACTTCTGGGTTTTTTCTATAGCACCTCTAAAAACCTTTCAAAGAGGTGGCTCAAAAATCAACGCCTTCAAACTTGGATAACACGTTAAACTAAGGTGCTTAATTGAGACCATGTATGGTGCATAATTAATATGATTTTGCCTTAATTAATCCTGCATATTAGATTTAATTAACAAATGCAGGTCACTCTTTGGCACTTCATTATTTAGAAAGATTAAAATGATTAACAGTATGGACAGGCACAGAAGCATTGCATTTGGGTGAACACTGACCAAGCGACACAGGTACCATCATTAAACAATCTTTGGAGGGATGGGCTAATTGAGCATTACAGACCAATTTGCAGTGGTTTTAACACAGTCTTCTGAACCCTTGTTATATTATCTTATCAATTAGTGCATTGTTGTTGATTTGGTGATCAGAAGTGAACTGTGTTGTTGTTCGTTGTGCTATGTGCTTTTTTCATGGATTCGGTGCCATGCCCTTTGCAGCGGGATTGGCGCTTGTCACTTCTAGAGACAGATTGTTGTTTAACTCTGTACACAGCTTTTCATTCTGGTTTATGGATTTTGCTAGTTTTTATATTCTTATAATGCCGATTATGATTATTTGAGTTAGGCGTAAATTATGCGGCCAATTATTGCCATTAAATGTCTTTTGAAACAGTTACTGGATTATTTTTTATGAATTATGGTTATATCGTTGACTTTTTGGAGACGCTATATAATTGAGGGATTATGATTACGAGCTCAGTTCTGATAAGAGAAGAAAATTTGCAATTCTGTACAACTTTATGTTGCACTACAATTTGACCATACGTTTCTATGAACTTTATAAGATAACAACACACAAGTTTGAGGACATTTAGTGTGGGAACACATGTGAAGATATGTGTGTGTGATGTTATGAGGACACACATGTATAACGAAAAGCCTGATGCAACATTAATTCTATTACCAGCTCATGTCACTTGCTTGAATAAATGATAGTGAAGCATTAGCGAGAAGCAAGCATTTAACAAGCGAACCAAACTGACATCGTTTCATTAATGCAAGACAAGGAGAAATCTAACGCTAACCAATATCACAAACTGTCAACAATAAACTGGTTCCCATGCGTATTATTGTATTGGAGTCACATAAGTTTTCTGCCCCTTATCTTAAGACGTCTCCTTTCAAGGGCTCTTCACACTGGGAGCGCCTCTGATTAGATTGTACTGTGAGAGGCACTTAAGTTTCATCATGCAGAATATTTTTACATCCTTAATCCACCCAATACTTTGATTCTGCAGTTGCACATGTAAAACAAATTTCTAAACTGAAGTCATCCATGTTATTGTTGACTCAACTGGAGACAGCAAACAATAGACACAAATTAATATCAAAATTATTTTTAACAAGTGTATGCATTGCACTATGCAGTAATGTAATGAACTACTTAGACAGCACCACTTTGCAAGCAAACCCAGTAGTGCCCCCCCCAACCGTAAGATGCAACATAAGGTCAAACAAACAATCGCAAAGAATTTCTATTATTCACATGGCACTTGTGAAGTTTTCAACATCGTTCTAAAATTTCCAAAGGAGCCACATAAATAGCCAGACACAGTGGCATAAATGCAGTTTGGTCACCCCTACATTGTTGGGGCATGTAATCTGATTGTAATCCATACAATACTAGAAAAGGTGCTATAAGAATTGTGTATTATATTACCATGTTGTTAGAACCAAACTGACCATGTATTGATTTCAATCTAGCCCCATAGTCCTCCTTTCTTTTGGCCAGACAATCAGGGAGAACAACTTATAGAATTAGCGTGACAAATGAATGAATAGTCTGCAGACGTTTTATTATTCCCCTGAGCTATTTAAGTGCAGTATGTGTCGTTTTTACAGATCCTTCAGTTGCATGAAAGCACAGCTTGTGCAAGTTCTACCAACTGTCCAGTGAAAGTGTGACTACATGATTTTGCCATTCTCCCTTAGCCAGAGGTAAACATAGGTAATTTTGTACGACCCCTTTGCTAGACAAGAGTCATATCAAATGCCATGCTTTCTCCTACTGTTAGATAAAACTGTGGCCTGGTTATTAGTTTGCATGAATAGCACTCAGTTACACGAACATAGTCATTGAAGGTGTTGGTTAAAGATGAACGTCTTCATGTTTTTCTGAGGACGACTTTAGCCATCAGCTTCTTCTCCTTTTCCAGTTCTTCGTCGCGTCTTTGTTCTTTCGTCAGCGCCTCTTTCTGCTTCTGCTGCTGCAGCTTCAGTGCTCGCCTCTGAATATCAAGAAATTTTAAAAAATTAAATAAACTGAAACAAATGAAACAATATATCAACAGTACACTAGAACTTCCATACAACTGCGTCTTTGAGAGTTGTATCGCTATAACCACCTCGAAAGATTGCTTTATTTTTTTTACCCGAGGTATCGCAGATCCCTCGGGATTTCACAAAATTGCCCAGAGACGTAAAAAATTGCATTCTGGAATGACCTCACCTTGAAGTGGCACTTTGCAAGTTTAAAAATTACAATGACTAACTTATTTTATCTCGCCTGACTCCCACTGTACAATACTTGCCTTCAGTTGACTGGTCTTGTCATGAAGAGACATCATTTCCTTCTTAATGTTCACTAACTTCAGCTGGTAAAGTCTTGCTTTGTCCATCTGGAAAACATGGTCACGTTAGACATAAATAAGTTTATTACAACAACGTCAATAAGATTTGTGCTTAAGAAATAAAGACATTAAAAATAAACACATTAAAAATAACTAAACTACTGATCGTTTGAAGTGTTATCTTATCAGGGCTGTCGGTTGAATTGTTCTTCCTTTGGCTCTATCTATATTGTCATTGAATTGCACACCTGTTAATATATCTATATGTACTACTGTATTTGTGACGACCAATAGAGTTGACTGATTGATTGATTGATTGATTGATTGACTGATTTTCATACCACAATAATAGGCAAATAACGGTCACATATAGTGAATGTGAGAACATCAAAGACAATGGAGATCATATGTTACCAGTACAAATGCTGCCAAATGGCTGGAGTTGAGAACTGAAACTGAGAATGATGACAATGATAGTCATATGGTCATGCAATGGTTTCAGAGGCAAACACTAGATACAGCTTTGGCTTAAGAGTAAAAGCAGCCTTTATTCTCATCTTACAGGCACACATGCAAATGAACATACTTTTCACACCAGCTGCATGGCTTGACCAAAATGAACTTAGAAGCGAAAGCAAGCATGACCCCCATTGACCTGACAACATGACACTAGTTGCACCACTTCCGAGTAATAATAATAATAATAATATCTTTTCTTTAATTGAGCGCCTGCAAGACGCACTGCGCTTTACATTTACAAGTTATGCAGTAATCTTAATTAAACTTAACTACTAACTGAACAAACAGCTTTGTAATTACACGGCGCCAATGGCAGCCTACAAAGCAAATCCGCCCAACGGGGGCTCGAACTCACTACCTCTCGCACTCTACGCCAGCGTGTTAACCACTACTCTACCGGGCCCCACAGTGCCACATGGCTCAAACTCCTTACACTGAGGGGAAAAAGTTCTACCAACATATATATATATATATATATATATATATATATATATATATATATATAGCAAGAAGAAACTTAGGCAACTGTAATTATACTTACCTGTCACCATATATAGATACAACACCGCTTCAATTTGTTTCCATATCGTAGCTCACTGATTTGATTAGATTAGTTTGATGATTAGTTTCGTGTGTCTGAGCTAATAAACAATCGGTTACAGAGTGGTGGAGGCTGACACCAAGAAAACACTGATAATTACTTACAATGGCGGCAACTTCTTTGATGACCTGAATTTCTTCGAATTTGGCATTCTCATGTTCGACCGTCTCAATCAGAACACTTTGACTGTGCCTAGAGACACAGTAATTACATATATCCACAATCATTCATTAATTACGATGTGTGTCAACATTTCCGTAAAATGCAGCCAAAGTACCTAATTTCATTCTGAGCAGGCACCTAATTTCTTGTCAGTCCACTACAGGATAAGTACCTTGGTGCTGCATTGCGCAATCACTCTAGGTAAGGTCTTTGTGTACAGAGCTTATTTGTGTATCACATTCATAAAACTGCATATTACACAGCTATAATCTAGTAGACTATCTCAATTCTTTTATTATTATGATCATTATATTTAATTCTATATAATTACTTTTATTGTTGTTGTTCCTCTTTTCTCTGTAGTCGAGTTTTCATATAGTGCCACTGTTGTACTCAGAAATGCTTTCATTCTGACTGCGCTAAATAAGCCTTTCAGTTAATACACACAAGAGCTGCCTGGAGTTGTTATGGCCAATCATGTTGCAGTTATAATCAACAGTCATTAGTTAACAGCAGGCTGCATTCCGAAAGCGTGCTGTGCTGCCCCAAGTAAGCAAAACTTACAGTAATTAATGTTAATTGTGTAATAAAATAATGGTATGGCCAGTGTTTAAAGTGGGTGGGAACGCATGGGGAATTCTTGGCTTGCGTTCCAACTGCTCACCATGCATAGAACTCTGAAAGCATGTGCGTTCCAATTAACTCTTCATCAGCGTTCCCACTGCTCACACGTTTGACATTCCCACCGCTCACCCAAACCACTTTAACCACTGGGTATGGCTCCAAGTTCATCTTGGAGTCTAACGCATGGAAAACAATTAGAAAAACAACAGAAAAGCAACAAAGCAGAACAAACGATTGATCACCTTAAATGAGAAGAGATCCCTGAGTGCAATGATGCAGACGCACATTATACACAATACAGTATATACCCAGTACCTTTGAAGAACTCTATACTATTTGGAACTACTTGTACAATAAGAGAGAATGGAATCATAGCTTACGTAATATCGTTGAGCTGTTTCTTAAGATTAGCATGCTCTGGCAAGACCGCTGTTAGAATACCCGAGGCAAGCTTGTCGATAAGGGCGTCTGAAAATAGTAAATGTCATATACCTAGTGTTACCAGTCTGCTCTTACTTTAAGGCAAATTAAGGGAAATAAAAAGGAAGGTTGTTCAAGTCATTTAAGGCTATCATGTAAATTCAGGTGGCCTTCCGCTGTGATACATGAGCTCCTTCGTCTTTAATACCTCTGTTACATGAGTGATTTAAAACCATTTTATTCTGTCCAGGCTTGCTGTCATTAGGTCAAAAGTGCCTCTGAAGACATTTTCCGAAGAGTCTCTCTTTAATAGATGATATAAATCTTGATCTTTACATCTGGTACATGAGTGATTGGATTGAAAACCATTTTGCCCTACCAGATAGGTCAGGAGTGCCTCTGACAAGTTTCTCTTTAATAGTGCTATATAAATCTGTGACTATAATAGCAATCTGAACTGAACAGCCTTGCACCCAGGCCTTCTGTTTAGAAAAACTTATAGATTTTTTGTGACTTACAGGGCCAAATGTTATCTCACCACTGATAACGCCATTATCTCACCACTGACAGTGACGTAATCTCACCACTGTGTCACTATTTCACCACTGGTGGTACCACCAAAACAATGTCCAGTATTTTTAGAGATGTAACCTGGCAACCCCAATTTCAGAACACCATTTTGTATCTTGTATTTCAACCCAAACTCAAAATTTGGGAAATAAACAAAGTCTAACTATAAACATCTACCATTTTTAGATTCTTCAGAAGTTGTACTTGAAATGTCTAAGGCTGGCTTTGTTTCCCATGATTCTCCCACAGAAAGAGATTCGCTGACCACTGGTTTTTGCGTTGCAACGTGACCGACCGAATTTCCAGTCTTTCTACACTCCCAGAAATCTGAGGCAACTGTTCCTGATTCTTGTGTTCTGCTCAGCTCACATGCCTCATCCTCTGGCAATGCCATTTTTCCAATTTCAATCACAGAGTCCATGACAGAATCGCCTACATGTACATGCTCCAGAATCTGCCGTCGATTCTTTTCATCAAGTACTGATGCCATTCTAAAATTAACAGAAACATAAGTTAAATTTAATACACACTATCTGTCTCTGTCTCTCTCGCTTTATTTTGTACTCTCGGCCGCTGCATTAATCAACTCTTGCCACCTCCTTGCAAGGACAAGAAACTGAAAGCGAGGAATCTTTCAACGTACCAACTTTTAGCTCCTATTAACCTTTTAAAATAGTTTTGTTAACTATTAAGGTACAGGTATAGAAGTATGCATGCGCTCCGAACGTCAAATTTGTCTTGATTTCCAATATATACGAACGTATGTATTCAAACGCGCCTATTCCCAATGTTCTAGAATGCTCCTGTGATTTTTTATAGTTTTATCAAAATGTACAGAAATACATAGGAAACGTGTCTTTAACTTCGCTCTCGCCATAATATGTGCACACACCTTTCAATGACGTCATTGAAATGTGTATACACATAGCGAGAGTGAACTTTCATTGCAGTGAATTTGAATTTAAATACGAAATTGCAATGGTTTTGTGAAGATTTTCGATAAAATAAAAAAAATCGCAGGAACGTTCTAGAACATTGGGAATAGGCGCGTTTGAATACACACGTACATATATATATATAGGAAATCAAGACAAATTTGACGTTCGGAGCGCATGCATACTTCTATACCTGTACCACTATTAAATTATTATATTGTAGTGTTTTTAAATGAGTGCATCTCTAGTCAAGTTTACCTGTGCATGCCAATTTTATTTAAGTGTTCTTGTTATAATCTATTTCAGACATATAAATATAATCATTGCACATAATGTGATGCACTGAGCGCTTGTCAGATGCAACTAACGGCTACTGACTTACTTGCTAAGATCATGTCATTTAATACACACGAGACCTTATGATCGAAGGCAGAACTAATAAACAACATTTGGGCGAATTATGTGGGGCGAATTATGTGATTAGATTAATAGTACGGTACAATGTAGCTCTGTAAATAACTAGTAATAACAAATTACCTCACCAGTAGTCAAACCACCGAAAGGTTTAATAGGTTGCACTTTATCATCGTTTATAAGATAAATCGTAAAATTTATTTATTTACTTTTCCAAAATTTTACACCATAGATTGCATATTATCAGAATTACAAGATGCGCAATGAAAGTAAGTAAGTGAGTATGTTCTTTAATATAGCCAGCTGCCAAACCAAACAGCACTAGTTAATATCGGGTGAACAAGTACCACATTTAAAATTCACATAAGATATCGAAAGCTATCGAGACTAAGGCAACTAATTAACATGCGAACAACGTTCTAGCTATGGCCATGCCGCCCTCTGACAACCAATCAGTCCAGCATACAATCCCCCCAAATTTGACAAACTTAGTCGTAGACTATAATATCTTTGCCTGTTATTTTTGGAACTAAACGATATTAGCAAAGATAGTAGACTATAAGGTCTTTGATATTAGGCCTTCAAACATAATCTACTCAATAGGGGTCTGCGTAGTTTTATTTAGATGTGAGTGTAGCATAGTGGATTTTGCAAGGACTATTAAAATTATTAGGGCTACGTACTACTACACCCGTTGCGATTGCCTTTTCAGACAACTGTCGATTGACGTCATAATTCTCAAATATGACGTCATCGCAATTTGATTTAGTTTACCTGTTATCTTATTGTTATTCTGTCAAAGATTGATAACGACGAAGAACAAGTATGATGAAGGAGACAACGAACAGACGACAAAATACGACGAAGATGGTGAAGAAATGAACCTCGTCAGTTCCCGAAATGGGCGATGGGAGTCGATCACCAAAGTGAAAAGAAGCTAATCGTAATGTAAGACAGAACTTTATCACCGTCATTTTCTGCCAAAAGGAATATACACCCAAACTTCCCTAATTAAATAAGCTTGCTTAAAATTTGAATTATGCAGTTAAATGTTAGCAAGCAGCCTACTAAGAAGTGAATATGAAAATATGAAAATAAATAGTAATCGTAGGCTAATCGTAAACTCAGCTTATACTGTTCTGCAACGCCCACAAAAGCCAAGTTGGTTGTTAATCCAAAGAGGCGGAACAGCAATAATATGGAAATTTTAGTGATGAGTTGTAATAAACATGGGAGGAGTTTATCAGGGGCTAGGGGGGGATAAGCCCCCTCCTCCCAAGAAGACCTAGATTCATCTTTTTTACCGTGTAAATGGTATCTTTTCCCGGGTTTAGCCCCCCTCCAAGAAGGCTTTAGCCCCTCCAAGAGGCAAGAACGGAAGCCAAACTCTGCCCATGGTAATAAAAGGGCTATATATAGCAGTGTAATGGCCGGAGGATGAGTTGCGTACGTTTTGAACGAAGTAGTGGCTGCATGGCAGCATGGGTGGTGAACAACTTCAGAAAAGAATTCTAGGCCTACTGTTGGGAGGATTGACATGTATTGTAGGTGAGTGATAGGATTTTGCATCCAGGTATACATAATAATATTGAGCCAGTAGTGATTGCAGAACAGCAGTATCGATGTGGTGGCGTTTGGGTTTTTGGTGACAGTATGCACGGGCGAGGGCATTGTGGTTAGTCTGCATGGATGCGGTTTATATTTGGTGATGTCACATCATGTCAGTATTCAGGAAGAGAGAATTGCAATAATCAAATTTGACATGATCAGTAGGTCTATGGATGTTATGATTGTGGATGCAGTTTTAAATGGAGCGTATGGCGGATTCTGCGAGGGTCACGGATATACATGAAGAAGAGCGGGAGAGATGGGTGATGTGGTCGGAGAAGATATGGATAGGCCTAAGTTTGGATCAAAAAGTAGAGTAAAAACAGAAGCCATGAGTAAAACTAAATTGAAATTGCGGCGTTCCTTCCCGTATGTTATTTTCCTGCATCGAATTACTATTATATATAATTAGTTTGTTAATAATTCATAAAAGCCTATAACGCATTAAACCGTTCGACTTAAAGAAGTATATATCAAATCGACTTCTAATAGAAGTTAAATTTCGGAGGCCATGCCTAGAGCCCTCTATCGCAGTATGTCGCGAGCAGTCAAGTGTCAAAGCGGAAGTGAACAATCACGGGCGTCAGACTAGAATAGATTGTAGAGAGATCAGTGGTGGCGCTAGGGGGCATGGGGCTAAACCCCTATAAAAGGCTAAGCCCCCCTTTAAAAAGGCCATCCAGGTTTTTTTACATGAAAAACTGAATTTCCACGATTTTCGACCGGATGACCCAACAAATGGTCGTCAGAAATTTTGGCGGATGAAAATGGAAAATTTCCTCCGGGAGGCTTCAGCCCCCCCCCCCCCCCAAAAAAAGCTGAAATCCTGGCGTCGCCACCGAGAGAGAGATGGGTCGACGATAGAGACACACAGACAGATATGCTATGGGTGACAGCGAGAATACGCAGATCGACCCGTCGTTGGACGAGTCGTTTCTGTTTGCTTATCTCTCTATATCTCCGGTTCCATATTTTGTTAAATGCGCATTAATCACGGAATTTTAAAGGAATTTTGGGAGCTGCACGACCTCTGCCTTCGCTTCTTATCCTACGCGGTACATTATTCCCAATCGGATGACAATGGCCTAAAGAAGTTTGACCTGACGTCATTCAGTAGACGAAGAAAACGATGTGCATTATGACGTCATAGTTATGATGGTTAGTATCCTTGGCTACAAAACTAATTCTGCCTCCACACAGAATGAAAAACGTCGTTTTGTGACCTGCTGCAATGGCGACGCTTTTTAAAATTTCATTCAGGTCTAAGAAAACATTCTTATATAAGCAAAGATGACCAACCCTAACTAACTGAAGACGAACAAGTGTGGGCATACGTTCTGCAGTATCTGATGTCTGAAGTATAAGAACGAAGACGAATATCGAAATGTAAGTGATTCAGAATAAATTGCGCTTTATTTGACGACTAGGCCTATAGGCATATGCCAATCTCTACAGCTATATAGGCTTATTGCCTGCATGGTCAGATCAAGGTAGATAATCGGCCTAATATTTTTTAGCTCTCTATGCTATGAAAGCCTTATAACGCTAAAATAAGCAAAAAGCTTTGATGATATAAAATTATTATATCATCAGCGCCGACGTTTTGTGCTTTGTCAACGCACTTCATGGCAGGCCTAAGTCCCATGCTTAACAATGACATTGTAGTAGGCACAACTAATACTATATTGCACTGTAAATTGCGGATGTAATTTATATTGACCGAGAAGATTTGTTAAATATTTTTTCGTTTCATTTGCATAATTTTCTTTACTGTAGGCCTAATAGGCTACTGTAGCCTAGGCCTGACACAGTGGCGGAGACCTGGGCGGAAAGTTGGGGGGGACGGACCGAAAAAATTCCATCTTTTGAGGGAAAAAATTCTGGTCATCCTTCGCCGCCAAAAAGTTTATGACCTTTTTTAGTCATCCGGCCAAATCTCGAAAAAAATTCTGTTTTCGCCGCCAAAAAAGTTGACGACCTTTTTTTTTAGTCTTGACGCTCAACGATTGGGGGGGACAAATGCATGGGCCGTCCCCCCAACACCTCCATTGGGGAGACCGCCCTCCCCTGTCCCCCCCCGAGGTCTCCGCCCCTGGCCTGACCGCATTTGTAACCTGGAAAATTTCTGAAGTTCAATTTTATTTTTAAGCACGAATTTACAGTGTGGCACAGGGAGTCTGGACTCTGGAGAGGCAATGGAGTAGAATGCATTTGAATCATCACAAAATAGTGTTATAAATAACAAAAGGAATGATGCGTTTGGTGAGTCATTAATATAGCTTAAGAATAATAAGGGACCCAGATGGAAGCGAAGGCGCAGTTGGATCGAGGTGACCCGGAAGTTGGCGACGGCGAAGTTTTACAATGTATTTATATGCGACGTTTCATATGGATATCGAATATCGACGAATAAGTTCTTATAATCTATGGAGGCGACGGCGAAGACGCGACGAATGGATGCGACGGCGAAGTTAAGTTAACTCCGAAATTAGAGGCGACGGCGAAGTTTTAGTTTTCCGCGATGTTAGATACCGAATAGTCTACGGATAGGCCTAGTTGGCAGTTGGAGTGGACGGCGAAGTTGGAAGAGACAACGAAGATGGAAACAACGGCAGGGTGAGAATTGCCGGGGGGATTGGGGGGTTTCGACCCCCCAGTCTTTCTTAGAGCCCCATGTTAAAGTATGTTTTTTACACCCCAATTCCAAGTGGATAATGGTCCAACCCCCCCCCCCAGTTATTTTTCCACAATTCTCACACTGAGCAACGGCGAAGATGGAACTGGCGACGAAGTAGCATACGACGGAGCAGTTCATGGTGATTTCGAAGTTGACGGCGACGACGGAGTCTTTCTTATCCGCAAGGATGGATGCGATGGTAAAGTTCAGGGCGACAGCGATCGGAGAGGCGACAACTAAGGTAGAAGTCGGAGTCGACTGCGAAGTTGGAATAAGCGGCGATGTGGGTGACGACGGGGAAATTGGAACGGACGACGAGGTGAATGTGACAGCAAAGATGGAGCTTAGGCGAGGGATGCAGGCGATAACGAAACTGGTGACGTCGGAATTTGTGACGACGATTAAACTTTAGACGATGGCGAAGTTAAAAGCGATGTCAGAGGTCCGACGATGTATTTGTTTTTCGTACGACTATGAAGGCAACAGCGAAGATTGGAGTGACCATGGCACACATGCAGTTGGAGGTTACTCCGAAGTTGAAGGCGATGGCAGAATTTCATTTATCCGTTAAGTTGGAGGCGACGATGAAGCTATAGAAGCGACGGCGTTGTTGGTGGCGGCAGCGAAGACAAATATTATAAGCGATGGCGCAGTTGGAGCAGGATTCGAGGTTAAAGGATCGAGGCGGCTAAATTTTATTTCTCCTTGAAATTGGAATCGAATGTAAGGCTCGACGACGGCAAAATTTGAGGAAACAGCGAGATGGGAGCGACGGCGCAGTTTGCGTTGATTCCAAAGTTGTCGGCGACGGGGCAATTAATTATGCGTGACGTTTGAGTCGACGATGAAGCTCCAATCGACGGCGAAGTTGGAAGCGACGGCGCATTTGGAGATGACTCAGAATTTGAAGGCGATTTCAACGTTGTATTTATCCGCTCGCGCTGGGAGACGACGATAAGACTGTTGGTGACGGCGATGTCTTTAGTTGTCCGTGACATTGAAGGGTACGACGAAGTTTGAGGCGATGGCGAAGTTGAATGTGACCCGATGTTTAAGGCGACGGCGAGGGCAACTGCGAAACCGTATTTATACGCGATGTAGGATGCGACGATGAGGCTGGAGACAGCGGCGATGTTGGAGGTGAATTCGAATTTGGCGGCGACGACGAAGTAAAGTTAACTTCGAGGCTGTCGGCGAAGGCGATGTTAGAGGTCACTTCAAAGTTTGCAGCGACGGCGAATTTAGAGGTGACTTCGAAGTTGGCGCCGACGGCAAAGTTAGAGATGAATTCGAAGCTGTCGGCGACGGCGAAGTTAGAGGTGATTTGGAAGTTTGCGGTGACGGCGAAGTTAGAGGTGATTTGGAAGTTTGCGGTGACGGCGAAGTTAGAGGTGATTTGGAAGTTTGCGGTGACGGCGAAGTTAGAGGTTATTTGGAAGTTTGCGGTGACGGCGAAGTTAGAGGTGATTTGGAAGTTTGCGGTGACGGCGACGTTAGAGGTGATTTGGAAGTTTGCGGTGACGGCGAATTTAGAGGTGACTTCGAAGTTGGCGTCGACGGCAAAGTTAGAGATGAATTCGAAACTGTCGGCGACGGCGAAGTTAGAGGTCACTTCGAAGTTTGCGGGGACGGCGAAGTTAGAGGTGACTTCGAAGTTTGCAGCGACGGTGAAGTTAGAGGTGACTTCGAAGTTTGCGGTGACGGCGAAGTTAGAGGTCACTTCGAAGTTTGCGGGGACGGCGAAGTTAGAGGTGACTTCGAAGTTTGCGGCGACGGTGAAGTTAGAGGTGACTTGGAAGTTTGCGGTGACGGCGAAGTTAGAGGTCACTTCGAAGTTTGCGGCGACGGCGAAGTTAGAGGTCACTTCGAAGTTTGCGGGGACGGCGAAGTTAGAGGTGACTTCGAAGTTTGCGGCGACGGTGAAGTTAGAGGTGACTTGGAAGTTTGCGGTGACGGCGAAGTTAGAGGTCACTTCGAAGTTTGCGGGGACGGCGAAGTTAGAGGTGACTTGGAAGTTTGCGGTGACGGCGAAGTTAGAGGTGACTTGGAAGTTTGCGGCGACGGCGAATTTAGAGGTGACTTCGAAGTTTGTGGCGACGGCGAAGTTAGAGGTGACTTGGACGTTTGCGGTGACGGCGAAGTTAGAGGTGACTTGGAAGTTTGCGGCGACTGCGAAGTTAGAGGTCACTTCGAAGTTGGCGAGGACGGCGAAGTTAGAAGTGACTTCGAAGTTTGCGGCGACGGTGAAGTTAGAGGTGACTTGGAAGTTTGCGGTGACGGCGAAGTAAGAGGTCACTTCGAAGTTGGCGGGGACGGCGAAGTTAGAGGTGACTTCGAAGTTTGTGGCGACGGCGAAGTTAGAGGTGACTTGGACGTTTGCGGTGACGGCGAAGTTAGAGGTGACTTGGAAGTTTGCGGCGACTGCGAAGTTAGAGGTCACTTCAAAGTTTGCGGCGACGGCGAAGTTAGAGGTGACTTCGAAGTTTGCGGTGACGGCGAAGTTAGAGGTGACTTCGAAGTTTGCGGTGACGGCGAAGTTAGAGGTGACTTCGAAGTTTGCGGCGACGGTGAAGTTAGAGGTGACTTGGAAGTTGGCGATGACGGCGAAGTTAGAGGTCACTTCGAAGTTTGCGGCGACGGCGAAGTTAGAGGTGACTTCGAAGTTGGTGATGACGGCGAAATTTAATTCGACAACGAAGTTGAAATTGGCGACGAAGTTCGATGCGAAGGTTCAGTTTGAGGAGGATTCGAAGTTGAATGAGACGGCTACAGTGGATTTAACCGGAAGTTGCAGTCGACGGTGAGCCTGGAGGCGACGGCGAAATTGGAGGCGACAGCGAAGATGCGACGAATGGATGCGACGGCAAAGTTGGAGGCGATGGTGCTATTGGAGGCGACAACAAGATGAATGCGACAGCGCAGTTGGAGGTTATTCCGAAGTTGGAGGACAACGCCGAAATACTATTTATTCGCGACGTTCGATGCAATGTTGAGGCTAAAGGTAACGGCGAAATTGGAGGCAACAGCGAAAATGGATGGGATGACGCAATTGCAGAAGGATTCGAAGTCGAAGGCGACGATTCAATTTTATTTTTGCGCGACTTTAGTGGCGACGATGATCTCGAATTCTCGATGCAACAGCGAAGTTGGAGGCTACGGCGCAGTTCTTCGAATTGACTGTGGAGCTGAAGGCGATTTCGAAGTCGGCACTACTAGGCCCTACCGGTGAAATTAAATTCGACAGCGATGTTAGATATTGGCGACGAAGATGGATGCGATGGTGCAGTTGGAGGACGATTCGTGGTTACAGGAGACGGCTAAATTTTATTTAGCGTTGAAGTTGGAGATGAAGGTGTGAGGAACGAGGCTACGGCGAAATTTTAAAGCGACAGAGAAAAGCGACGAAATGATACGACGGGGCAGTTGAAATGTGAGTCCGATGTTGGAGATGACGGCACAATTTTATTTATTCATGGCTATGGAGGCGACGATGAACTCGACGCGACGGCGAAGGTGGATACGACAGCGAAGTTGTATTTATCCGCGATGTTAGACGAAGTTGGATGTGGCTTTCAAAGTTGGAAGAGACAGCGAAGATGGAGTTGACTCTGAAGTTGAAGGCAACGGCGAAATTTTATTTATTCATGGCTATGGAGGCGACGATGAACTCGACGCGACGGTGAAGATGGAGACGACAGCGAAGTTGTATTTATCCGCAATGTTAGACGAAGTTTGAGGCGGCTTTCGAAGTTGGAAGAGACAGTGAAGATGGAGTTGACTTGGAAGTTGAAGGCGATTCGAAAGTTGTATTTAGCCGCTACCATGCATGCGACGATGAATCTCAAGGAGACGGCGATGTCTTAATTTTTCCGTGACATTGAAGGCTACGACGAAGTTTTAGACGACGAAGTTGGAAGAGACAACGAAGATGGTAGCGACAGTGCAGTTACAGGTGTCTCCGATGTTGATGGAAACGACCATGTTTTGCTTATCCGCGATGTTGGAGGCGAAGCTGAAGACGGAGGCGTCTGTGAAGTTGGATGTGACTCCGATGTTGAAGGCGACGGCGATGGCAACGGCGAAGTTTTATTTATTCGCGATGCATGCAGGAGGCGACAATGGTGACTTGGAAGTTTGCGGCGACGGCGAAGTTAGAGGTGACTTGGAAGTTTGCGGCGACGGCGAAGTTAGAGGTGACTTGGAAGTTTGCGGCGACGGTGAAGTTAGAGGTGACTTGGAAGTTTGCGGCGACCACGAAGTTAGAGGTGACTTGGAAGTTTGCGGCGACGGCGAAGTTAGAGGTGACTTGGAAGTTTGCGGCGACGGCGAAGTTAGAGGTGACTTGGAAGTTTGCGGCGACCGCGAAGTTAGAGGTGACTTGGAGGTTTGCGGCAACGGCGAAGTTAGAGGTGACCTCGAAGTTTGCGGCGACGGCGAAGTTAGAGGTGACTTGGAAGTTTGCGGCAACGGCGAAGTTAGAGGTGACTTGGAAGTTTGCGGCGATGGCGAAGTTACAGGTCACTTCGAAGTTTGCGGTGACGCCGAAGTTAGAGGGCACTTTGAAGTTTGCGGCGACGGCGAAGTTATATGTAACTCCGAAATTTGCGGCGACGGCGAAGTTGGAGGTGATTTCGAAGTTGAAGGGCAACGCTGTAATATAATCGCGAAGTGTAGGATGCGAAGGCGTGTCTCGCGGTGATGGTAAAGTCGGAGAGGACAGTGAAATTTGAGACGATGGCGATATTGGAGGCGATTACAAAGGTGGATCCGACGTCGCTCGTAGTTGTAGGTGTCTCCGATGTTGAAGGGCGACGGCGAAGTATTATTTATCCGCGACGTTGGAGGCGATTGTGAGGCTCGGAAGACGGCAGTTGGAAGTGACTTCGACGCCGCGGTTCGCGATGACGGCGAAATTTAATTCGACAGCGAAGTTGAAATTGGAGACGATGTTCGATGAGAAGGTTCAGTTTGAGGATGATTCGAAGTTGAATGAGACGGCTACATTGGATTTAACCGGAAGTTGCAGTCGACGGTGAGCCTAGCGGCGACAGCTAAATTGGAAGCGACAGCGAAGATAGTTCAAGATGCGACGAATGGATGCGACGGCGATGTTTGAGTTGTCCTAGATGCCTAAGGCGACGATGAAGCTCGAAGCGACTGCAAAGTTGTGTGTATTCGCGACGCTTGAAGACTTTTTTAGTCATTTGGTATAAAAATTCCAAGAAATATACCAATTCCGCTATATAGTGAAAAAACTGATGACTTTTTACTCTTTCGGTCAAGATTTCACGAAAATCGCTATATGCATGGATGGACACCAACCCGGTTTCTTTTGGAGGTATGCGCCACATCACGATTTTTCCTGAGAGATCCAATAAGGGGGAACTTCCCCCCCCCCCAGAGACGTCTACATTAAACACCAATAATCAGTGTTTATCTGCGACGATGAAGCTATAGAGGCGTCGGCGAAGTTGAAGGCGACAATATCGAATATGGAGGCAACGGCGAATATACGACGAGTGGATACGACGCCGATGTTGGAGTTGACTCCGAAGTTGAAGGCGACGGCGAAGTTGTATTTATCCAGGACGTCTGAGTCTGCGACGAAGTTTCAGGCAAAGGCGAAATTTAAGGCGATAACGAAGATGGATGACTGTGAAGCCAGAGGCGTCGGCGAAGTTGGAGGCGATAATATCGAACATGGAAGCGACGGCGCAATTGTCGATGACGGCGAAATTTTATTCGACAGCGAAGGTGGAGGCGATAGCGACGATGGGGCTCGAGGTATCGGCGATTCGTCGATGTCTTTAGTTTTCCGTGACGTTGAGTTGACGGTGACGGCGAAGTTGAATTCGTAATTGACGTTGGAATTGGCGTCGATATTGAAGGCGACGGCGCCGTTGGAGGTGACTTTGAAGTTGAAGCGTTGAAGGTGACGTCGCAATTGTATTTAGGCTATCCGCGATGTTTGAAGCGACAATGAGGTTCAAGGTGTCGGCGATGTCTTTTTTTTTCGTCGACGTTGAAGGCTACGACGGAGGCGGATGAGGAATTTTCGAAACGGAGAGGCTGGAGCCTGGAGGCAGTAGCGGGATCAATGACGATAGCAATTTCGTCGACGGCGTAATTGTAATTTGTAAGTTGCTCACCATCATGATCATCATGATCATCATCATCATCATCATCATCATTAGCAGCATCATCATCATTATCATCATCATCATCATCATTAGCAACAGCAGCAACATCGTCGTGGAATATGAATTGACTTGGGTTGTTTTTAGGCACGTTGTTTTACTGAAAGTCATCCTGCCACATATGTTCTACAGTCGCCGTCCATTCAGTGTCCTTGCAACAATGCAATATATTTGAGTTTGTTTGTGAGCAGCATTATTTTAATTTGTAAAGATTCAATTAGAATTTCATAATAATATTGTCAGTCTGATTTTTTATGTTGTCCACCTAAGCTAGGCTACTGCGACATGTTTCTCCACATCATTGTGCACATCTAGGCTAATTAGTCTCAGTGATTCGAGATGACTGGAATTTGGTGGAGAGGTACGCAAGTAAATGATCTCGCTTAGGCCTATGTCACTATAGGCTAGGGTGACCATACGTCCCGGTTTTCCGGGACATGTCCCGGTTTTTTTGTGGAGCGTCCCGGTGTCCCGACGATTTAGGCAAAAGTGCAAAATTGTCCCGGTTTTTGACCAGAAGGAAACTTGTATATTGAAAACGCCAGTTTTATGTAAATGATAGAGCAAAGTGAAGTTTGTAACCAAAAAATAAATAGTAACGAAAGAGAAGTTGTCAATTTATATGGAGTTTTATATTACATCTTTAGGCCTATAGTAATTAGGCTATTGAGTTTAGTTAACAGATTTTAAGAATAATTATCAGGGCGTAACGAGAAAGTTTTCATAATACAATTTTAGCGGCGGCACCAGATCCAGGCTATATCGATTTCGGCAGGTCGCATCAAGGTCGTAATGCCCGGATTTAGACAACAGTAGGCCTATACTCTTGTCAGCATTGGAATAGGTTTTTTCAAATGGCAACTTAAATGCTGTCAGTGTAAAAGTTGAAATTTTAAGAAATTCTTATGGTAGGGCACATACCCATTACCCTCCCAATACTCCTTTTCTGCTCGTTTGTTCCCCAGAAACCTAAAATCTTTCTCTGGACTAGATTACACTCTAAACGCCGAATGAGAGAGTGTTATCAATATTGTGAAAGAGGCTGCACTCGGTGCACTGACGAGTGACGACTAGAGCACGTTAATTGGAGATTTCTACACTCAGCATAAAATTTAACTGTGATTACACCTGCATCGATAGGCCTATGTTCGAAAAGCGTTCGCAGAACAGAGCTAAACTAAAAAAATCATTATTTAGAGAAATATCAGTAACTTTGAACTGCGTAAAAGTATTCAGTGCCGGTATAAGCTTAGTATAAGCAACACTAGCTTACTTTGAACCGCTGACTAGAGTATCCTATAGGACTTGGTAGTGGCGTAGCCAGGAATTTATGATGGGGGGAGGGTGGTATGGCCTGACCGGATGCCCTTCCTGACACCAACCCAACAGTATTGCAGTAAATAAAAATAAAGTAACAAAGGGGTTAAAGTAAGAAAAACAATTGCTACTATATACAAACAATTTTTTCTTTCCTTATTTAAGTGGATAAATAACCTTTTTAAAAACTTTTCCTAAGCCAATGGGGGGTTTGACCCTTAAGTCCCTTGTCTACGTCACTGGGACTAGGTTTTCGTATACGCCTGTAGTCCTGTATTTAAGAAATTACAACTATTTTCCTAAAAGTGTCCCGGTTTTTGATGGTCAGAAAATGGTCACCCTACTATTATAGGCCTATGCAACACAAATAAAGACGTCTCCCCAATAGGCTAAAGACTCGATGAACTTTATCTCAAGCATGTTATTTAAAAACGTGTAATAACAATCTCAACCACAAGAACTAAGCAGCCAATTGTGCCAATGTAAACCTACAGAGTTTTCTGGGTTTTTAAATATAAATTAAACGAAAATACGTACTATACTTACTTACTATTACGGCGGAACTATAACAATTATATAAATTCACCGTCTTTGTTTACATCATGGCCGATTGTTTACAAACTATCAAATTTATATAGCGCTACTCTATATTCAGTGGTCGCTCCGGGACCTGCTTTTATCTTCCCATCTCAGCCCTAAATTTAATTTTTTTAAATTTCTGAATGCATAGTTATTAAATAAGCGACTAAAATAACATAAAATCTCGGCACGAAAATAAATGTTTGTTTCCAAATTAACATTCACAAACTTTGAAAAGGATATTTTTAAAGGCCTACATTGAATTAGATGAAGTTGGAATAAGTCTCATATATTATTATTATTGAAAGCTAACTATTCCTGATATTATATTATTTATCCTGATAAATATTATTACCGATTTAAATAATTAACTTACTGCACACCGTGCTGATACTGATTACGCTACTCTTGGTTATAGCCATTTCCGGTGTTGTTCGAAAGGGAAAGGCCGATAAAAGTTGTTGTTTGCTAGGAAATCGTCTACATAAAATTTTGTCCACAGTTTTGACTACAAAGCTTTCAAGTACGGTAATTTATGTTGATATGAATTTCAAAAAGTGTTAGCCGTGTTACATATTGTCTGACATAAATATCAGCTGTTTCTGAGATTAAGATTAGCTAGTGATTAGTATCGGACGACTCGGCCTTAACAAAGACGAGTGGCTTACTTTACTTTCCAGTACATGCGGTTATTTTTGCATTGTGTATGTTGTCGTCAAGTGTTTTTTTGCTATTTAAGATTCTAAATAGAACAGTGATGTTTGGTTGCGTCCCATCGCCACTGCGTTCCCGTGTTCCAATGCGAATTGGGATTCTTCTATACTGTGTATATCATCCTGTGAATGAGTATCATGACATTTTCTATATATCATAGCGAATAAAGCCAATCTGTAATCGCCCCATTTAACTTAGAATTGCCAGTAAAATATAGCGCTTTTTAAGTTTTAAGATCAAAATGTTGGCGAATCAGTGTAGCTTTTGTAGTTTTCTTTTAAAAATTTTCTTTGTAGTTATTCTAAAGCAATCTCTGGCGAACATCTGCTGTTCTACCATGTACATTAAACATTTGAAATTTATGGAAGACCATTCTTCGTCATCTGCCAAAAATTGGAAATTCTGATTGTGCTGCAGACTTTTACACTGTTTCATTTGCAGAGAAATGAGCTCATCAAGTGACGTGGAGATGACTAGCCCCAAGTCGAAGCATCACCCTACACAATCTCTTGAAGTCGCTGATCCGATGACGCCTCGAATTTGTAGGACTGATCTAAACAAAGTGATAATGAACTATCTTTTCAACGGTACTTGGATAAAAAATGGCATTTTCTTGAAATTTGATATTGCAAGTATATTAATTATCAAAGATCTAAGTGACTTCTGTTGTGCTGGTGTGTAATCCGCTAGACATCAGCCAATGGTGCACCAAACCAATGTCCGAAAGATCAGACATAGTGGTCAGAGGCAGCATGTCATGTATGAGCGATTTGAGAAGATCAACATTCTAAAAGCCTTGTGCATGAGGAGCGTCAATAGTGTAACAACTCTGCAAGGAGGGTGGACAAAGTACATTTGCCTCTGACACACCCACCCAAAGTCCCAAGGACCCAAAGCTTTCTTTTAAAAAAAATTCATCTTTGATCCACAGGACAGGATTGACTTGGTTTTGTGCTTCTAGTGATTGTACTTATGTGAAGTGGCCTGATGTAGCAAAATTTTTGTTACTAGAGGGCCTACTTTTTATGTGTTTCACCAGAGGGATATAAGGAAGCGTCGCGCTTGTTCTGTCTCGAGACTGGACTGGAGACGCCTCTTCCCCTGGATGCAGTCGACAGTCGCACCAAAGTCCGCAATGCGATCGAAGACGGACGGATGCTGGAGACGATCACCCTTCTACACTCTCTCTATCCTGATCTGCTGACAAATTTTCATGATCTGTACTTTGAGATTCAAGCAAGTAGACTCGTTCTTTCATTTTTTCTTTCTGAGCATTTAGGTATGTAGAGCCATTTAGAATTTTCTCAATAGCACTATTTGTACATCCATGCTAAAGAAAAAGACGAGCATTATTCTTATCAGTAGTTGAATGTTGTACTTTAAATAGAATATATTGTCATGACTTCATCAGTTACTATATATATATATATATGACGCCTCGAATTTGTAGGACTGATCTAAACAAAGTGATAATGAACTATCTTTTCAACGGTACTTAGTTTAACCTTTACCCATTCGTAGGCCGCCCTGAGCGGACAAATAAAAAACCGCTTCCAGTCCAGTGTCCGGTATGAGCGGACATTAGTTTGGCAAGGCCCTAGGAGCTCCTATGTCCGGTAGAAGCGGCCAAAAACCGATCAATAACATCGTGGGGACTACGTGTGTATGTACTGGCAGAGAGTCTTCATGGTTACATCTGTACATTTGTGCCGTACTATGGAAAGCAGACTACGGACGAACTGGATCGTCCGGAACTTCCGTTCACGTCACGGATCGTGCTGACTCTGTGTCGGGAACTGTTGGAGAAAGCGAAGGGCAGTGGCTACCACTTATACACTGATCGCTTCTACACAGGATATCACCTGGCGAAGGAACTGCTGCAACTCAAGATACAGACCACTGGAACAGTCATGCGTAACAGACAGGGTTTACCAGTTGAACTGAAACAGAAGAAAAAAAATGAAAGCGGGCGAGGTTCTGGCATTTCAGAGAGACAACAACACAACGGTTCTATTGTGGCAAGACAAGCGTCCAGTGCTGATGCTTAGCACGTTCCATGGCTCAGCAGTGCAGCCTGTGCAGCGTCATAGTAGAGCTGGTGTTGTGCAGGTCCAGAAGCCAACGGTCATTGTCGACTACACCGCGAAGATGGGTGCTGTGGACCGCGCCGATCACCTCTGTTCCAGCTATAATTTCAATAGAAGATCTGTCAAGTGGTGGAGAAAGTCTTTCTTCTGGCTGTTGGAGGTGGCGTGCGTCAACAGCTTCATACTGTATAACATAAACAGGCAGCAGCAGAACGTCGCTGCAGTGTCGCACATCACCTTTCGCCGCAAGATGATTGAGCAGCTTGTCGGCAACGTACGTGCAACCGAACTTCATCGTGGACGGCCCAGTTCGACTGACAAGATCACACGGCTCAATGGCAAGCTGCACATCATAGCCCACATGGATAAGGATAAGGACTGCGCGGTGTGCAGCGACAGGAAGACACCTGGGTGCCGCAGACGTAGTTAACTTTCACTGCAAGACATGTCCCCGTCAACCGGGCCTCCACCCGGACACCTGTTTCGAACGGTATCACACCCAAGTACAATTCAAGTAGGATGAAGTTGGAAATTTCAATTGACAACCTCAACATTATCCTATGCATGATAATGTATAAACACTTTGAATAGTGTTATATGGTGAAGAAAAATGTTAAAGTGATTATGTTGTACCAAATATTTAATGCAATTTTATTCGGATCTGGAGGGGCTGGCGCAAAAAATAATTCGGATGGGTAAAGGTTAAAAATGGCATTTTCTTAAAATTTGATATTGCAAGTACATTAATTTTTAAAGATCTAAGTGACTTCTGTTGTGTTGGTATGTAATGCGCTAGACATCAACCAATGGTGCATCAAACCAATGTCCAGAAGATCAGATATAGTGATATATATATATATATATATATATATATGAGGTATGGAAAGTTTTATTCGTTTGTTGTTATCGTTTACTCTATTTGACGTGTTTCGAACTAATAATGCTTATTGTTTAACGTCTTCTGTTGTGCGAGTGTCTAACGAACAGAGAGCATCAACATTATGATTTTTTACACATTACCAGTTCAGAGTACTTTAAGAGAAAGAAACGAAGCATGCAGAAAAATGGAAACATCACTGACAAACTTGAACTAGCGGAAACATGTGTACTAAGGTGGACCTTTTCTAGTTGTTTTCACATGCTAACTGTAGGAGCTTATTTTAACCAAATTGTAAGGTGAGAAACAATAAGAGGTTTAGTAGTTTAGAAATTATGCATGATTGTTTGTTTAGAATGTGTGTGTGCTTTTTGTTTTAATTATTGCTATTGTTTTCTTGTTTCTTGCAGAAGCAGCACTTGGTTGAATTAATACGAGCCAGAGAAATTGAGGGAGCACTCAACTTTGCTCAGAGCCAGCTTGCCGATCAGGGCAAGCGCAGTCCTGAAGCTCTGTCAGAATTGGAACGGGTCATGTCCCTCTTGGCCTTTGACGATCCATACTCCTCTCCATATGGAGACCTTCTTTTGGAATCACAACGACTAAAGGTAAGAGTATTCTCCCTTTGTGTGACTACGGGAATCATGATAACATTT
Organism: Lumbricus terrestris; assembly: GCA_949752735.1. NCBI lineage: Eukaryota > Metazoa > Annelida > Clitellata > Crassiclitellata > Lumbricidae > Lumbricus > Lumbricus terrestris. The sequence continues at coordinate 60,949,418 of OX457038.1, forward strand.
GTATACAGTGCATGATAATTACGTGACGTATTACAATCCTTTGCTACCAGCGCATATTTCTGATATTTGTTTACTTTGAAGTTATAAAATAGTTTTTCAGGTTTATTGAATCCACCTGCTTTGGATTCGACAGCTTTGCTCTTCTCTGGATTCAGTAAATAATTCTGCTCTATGCAATATGGGGCGAGGTGGTGTAGGGGTACATTCGGTGCCTTGGGGCCGGAAGGTTGCTGATTCAAATCCACCTCAAGCCACCACGTAAAGACCCTGAGCAAGTCCTTTATTCGCAATTGCTCATGGGTGCTCATGGTCAAGGGCGGATCCAGGGGAGGCCAATCCGGCCATGGCCCCCCCCATTTAAAAATTGCATGGGACGTGGCCCCCCATTTGGTTTTTTCAACAAGTACTTTTTTCCCAAAAATTGGCCGATGACTAAAAAAAAAAAAAAAGGTCATCAGTTTTTTCGGCGGTTGAAATGGTATGTCTTCCCCGGAAAATTGGCTGACGACTAAAAAAAAAAAAAAAGGTCATCAGTTTTTTCGGCGGTTGAAATGGTATGTCTTCCCCAGAAAATTGGCCGACGACTAAAAAAAAAAAAAAGTCATCAGTTTTTCCAGCGGTCAAAAAAAAATTCGCCGGCAACACCAAAAATTTTGGCCCCCCCTTCAAAATTTCTGTATCCGCCCTTGCTCATGGTGTGAAACTCCGATTCAATGTCTGTGCTATAATCGAGAGCGCCTCTGAGTAGACACATCTTGAAGAGACACTATAGCAAGTGCTCATAAATACATACATATATGCATACTATGCTTTCTCTAAGAGGAATAATGCACCAAGCTTGTATGCATGTATCTTGGACTCACATACTGTCTCAGTATGATACTGAGACATTAGCACCCCTACCTTTAGTTTTCTTCCATGGATCCTGTAGCTGAGCATATCCACTTCAGGCTTCCTTGTGTTTGCAACTCTCCTACAGAGGCTGTGTTTCACTTTAAACTGAAAACATCCAGTACGTTTAGTTCCTTACGTTTGCCTGATATCAATGTGCACTTTTACCCATGTGCACATTGTACCCATCATACGTTCTGTACATAATGGTGGATTTCTATTTTCAGCTGGCTAGCAAAGTCAATGCCGCCATCTTGGCATCAAGTAATCAGGATTCGAAGCTTAGTTTATTGGAATTCTACAAACTTCTCTTATGGGCACAACATGAACTGGACCAAAAGAAAGTCTTCTTCAGTCGAATGACCGACCTTGGATCTGCGACTTTTGATTCGACCGGCTTAATGATAAGTGACAGCGAGAAACTGTAGTAAGCGAACGAAAAATGAGGTTGCGACAGGTTTCGTTCTGTACTGTATGAGGTCTTTATAGTGTGGCAACCTGGAGCTTCAGTTAGTTGAAGATTCAGTCAGTTTGCTGAGCGGGAGGACTGTTTGACTTTGATCTGTTACAGTGCGTTGGGTTTTCCCATGCTCATGCTGATCAAGCAAAATATTAAATGATGCAGATCATGGAAAGTAAGCGGATGTGTGGCAGGTCATACTCAATGATGAATTCCGTGTTTCATAACATTTAGTCTTCTTTGTCTGAAAGTTGCAAATTGAGTTCGACTTGTGTGAGGTTTGATCCTCTAGGATAATTGTCTGATTGCTGTAATTTGGATATTACCGTAATTGCATTGGCTAACTATGCAATTGGTCAAATAACAGCATTAGCTAATTAAATGTAAGAAATGGGCAATAATTCCTTTATACAGATATCATAGAAATGTACATGTGCACGTGTATATATATTATATATATATATATGCATCTATAAGTTAACATTTTATAATGGAGGATATTAAAAAGTTTAGGAGAATTGTACTTATCTTAATACAATAGGGCATTCACAAATACCTGTATTGCAAAAATACTGCATGTCAAATGTATGTTTTTTTAATTTATATGCAACATGCCTATAAATGTTCTATGTATGCATGCATGCATATTTTGTATATGTTATGTGTATAAAGACCATTATATACATATATATGTATATATATTCTAACCAGTTTGTTGCAGAAAAGTTGGGTCTAGTTATACAGGATTAGGTTAAATGCCCATAAGCAGATTTTTCTGTTTTGCTATGATTTGTAATTCTGTACCAAAGATAATATTATAGCATGAATTAGATTCTGTTATAGGTTTGGTTCATTTTTTTAAAATTTGCACTGCCTAAACCCAACAGAACTTTATATTCATGACCCTTTACAAGGATTCTTGGTAAAATTATGTGGACTGTACAATATGTAGTTGTTTGAATGTTCAATACAGAATTTTGCCAATGCTTTGCATTGTTTACTATCAATTTTTTCATTTTCACATATGGCTCCAAGCAGATTTTCAACTTATTAATATAATAATAGCATAATGAACTCTTTAGAACTACAAACATTTACATATGACACTTTTGTATAAGACACAAATAGTTAAGAGATTTTCATAAAAAATAATAATTCAAGACAAGAAATCGTATTGACAATGATTTACATTGTCAATATGATTTCTTGTCTTGAATTATTACTTTTTTTAGGTGAGTACGCACTGTATACCCGCATATATCCTCGTGTACAGACCTGTCTAAAGCTGAATCATAGTTACTTCATTAAGCCTTTTACTAAAGCATGAAGAACTATACTGTTTTCAAACATATCTTTTTTTAGAGGCTTGAATGTCAAAGCATTCACATCCATAGCTAAGTTACCCCTTAACAGTGCCTTAAGTGTGGAAAAATAAGTGCCTGTACGCCCCTTAACTCTCCAAAAGAAGTGCCTGGACGCCCCTTATCTTTCCAGTCTGTGCTCGCCAATAAGTGGCTGGACGGCGTTCAGATTTTAAAACAAGTGCATGGACGCCGTCCATGACCGTCCAGGCACACTTTAAGCCCTGCCCCTTAACGATCAACAGTTTAGCATAATCCATGTTTTAGTATTCCATTAGACAGTGAATTTCCATAAAGGGAAGGATGCTGATGCATGGGCAAGAGTCCAAAGTGGATAACTTTTGGTGAACGTCCTTCATAGGCAATCCTCAACTGCCTAATCAAACTCAACTCCCTTTGGTGCTGTCCTTTTCTTACTACCCGGATTAATAACGCTCATTCCAGCTGCTTTTGGTGGCGCTTTTTGTGCCGTCTTCTTCCTCTTCACATCAGCGGTCATGTCAAAGACGCTCTTTCCCGCGTTTGTGTTTGTCAGTTTCTTTTCTAGCGTTTCGACTTTCGTCTCGGCTGCTTTCAGACTCTTCTCCGTTTCAGTTAACTTGTCGGTGAGATGAAACAAGATGACTTGCAGTTCTTTCTTTTTGTCTGCCAACGTTGCTTCTGGAAGCTGTAGATCGACTGTTGTAAGTTCCGGTCCATTTAGGCTCAGGTTTATTTTGTCTCCAGACTCTGATACTGTCAGGTCTCCTTTCAGAAAAAATGTCCTAAAATGACAAATTGAATAACATGTGATTAACAGTAGCAGTGCTGTGGTATAGCAAGTGTTCAACTAAATCTTGAGGACAGCTTGACTGCCATCCTGTACGAATACTTAACATTGTATAATAGCAGTAATGCAACATTTTAGTCTAAGGCTAAGTTCAAGCCATAAATACCACTATATTATTGACACTTCTATAGTTAAATCTATTCATACAGCAGAAATAAACATGGACATGGAAATGATTTTTGCTCTCTGTAATGCTGTTGTTAAACCCCCAAACATAATCTATTCATTCATATCCTCAAATTACTCCACTAGTTTAAAATACCTTAAGTGAATAAAATACAAGTTCTATCACATAGCTATAACCTAACACACTCCAAGCTCCCCTACCTTCATTATTTATTTACAGTCTATTAATCCAAATTTCACTCACCCCACTCCTCTGGCCTAAACTTCACTCTTTTGTCGTTTTGACACTAAAATGCGAATTAGAACGTCTGTGGTTTCTCCCATTTGTTATTAACTCCTTCCATAATATTAATTGCAAGTGTGTTGTCGATATTACGAACTTTTTCTGGGTCGTCTCTACACACATTTCATTTAAACAGAAAGCACCCATTTTAAAAAAAAAACTATCCCGATTTGGCCTTTCCCTTATCTCACACAGATCCAATTCTAAATATCCTTATCTTGACCGAGAACCGTCTCTGTACCATAGTATCAATCGATTTTGTATTGATTTAGCATGTGCACTTGTTACATGGCGCCCCTTCAAGGAAGCGTCTTTGAATAAGGCTAGTAGTGACTTCATTTTGGCGCTACAGAAATCTCGAGACCATTAACTGTAAAATACTCCAAATACAAACTTAAATCTTGTAAAAGCATTGTCGCCAGCAACGGCTGCTTTTGCCAGAGGAGAGGTATTCTTTGGGAGGTGTTGCGTGATAAAGTGAGAAACTTTTTCTACGTTTACTTTCCACATTTCTACTCCGTCCGATACACAAATTCCCAGCGTATCATCGTCATAGACGCGTGTGAAACAAACCACTCGTCGTCCTGCATTCGTCTGCAAAACTCGCAATAAATTATCGCAATCGGACAACTGCGGCATTGTGAACGTGAGCGAAAATAGAAGATACAGGTAGTTTGTTATTGTGGCAACGCCAACGCGGAAGTCTTTCTATGGACTTATTTAGCGCTAATATTTAATTGTTCTATCGTGAATATTTAATGTAAACGTTGTTTGCATAATCTACTTTTTGGTCGATCTAATGTAAATTCAATTAATTCTGTTACCTACCTTTTCCAGCACATGGCTTTTAAGTGGCGCTTTAAAAATTACGATTTATCTGGTTTTAATCAGTGCATAAACAGGCATTCAACCTGGGACTAATATTCGATTTTAGTCCCAGGTTCAAGGAACTGTTATCTGGGATCGGTTTATTACAAGCTCTCGTAGGCATAGGCCTACGATACACGAGATTTTCAAAGAGCTGCATAACCTTCTTGTTGACCGTCTTTTATCGGAATGCAAGGTTTCGAAATTTCTAATGCTGCCAAGGGCATATTCTTTTCACAGAGGGGAGCCCTCAGATTTTAGCAGCAGTTCGGAGGCCTTAGCCTACGCCAATCGTTGATATTTTTCAAGATTCTGAAAGACGTAAAGGCCCATATTATTATTGGAAACTGTAAACAATGTAATATAATAATATAACATAAGTGTTTACGTTCATTAAATTTAATTTAAGGCAAGTTGCAGGAAAGGAATTCCAATAATAATAATAATATGAATTGCTAAGCTAATAGACCTAAGACAGATGCGCATGAGCCGTCATATTTATTGAGCTCCTTCATACTGCATCACATGGGTTGGAGTGCATCTTAGCTTGTTGTGCCATTCTGTGCCCTGTGTGACGGTGATGGTCTTCTTCAGAGTTTATGATGGGTCTAATGATCACCAAGTCAGCTTGGTGTTGAGTTAACGAACTTAACGGTCTATACCCAAGAAAACAAGTGGAAGTTTACAACATTTCTTTGTAACATTAATGCTGCATGTAACTATATGGTTTTCTGCATATTGTGCTCTTAAAGATGCACTTTTCATAGAATTGACGGCATGTGTTAAGAGCATCTGGCAGATCTTAAGTGGTGTTTTATGTAAGCGGTGCTTTACAAGTTTCATGTAATATGACAGTGAACCCAAAGTTCCCAAACTCACCATAAAACTGATGACAATTTGTTGTTTTAATAATTTCTAAGAATGTAACTTTTACAATCCAAAACATTCGGACAAGCATGACACAGAAATACCACTCTAGTATTTTAACAGGTAAAAACAACTGCTGTTATTGTAACACAAGTTCTTGCACATTTTTCTTCAAAATATGTACAAAACTGCCGACATGTACACATGAATTTTTGAAAACACATCAAAAGACAATGGACTGACAAACTCATTGCATAATGCATAAGCATACAAAAGTTTACAACTATTGACCAGGTCATTGCCAACTGATTTGCTATAGGTGCTTTAATGTAAAATAAAAAGATATTTATTACTACTGCCAAGAATCTTTCTAATCAGCCCGAACAAAGTCACAAAACAATTACAGTAATCATAAGTGTCTTTGTGACAACCACAGAGAACCACACCCATCCTTAGTTAACTGCTTCTGGTCACATATTAAAAGGTTTAATTCGGTGCTACAGAAACGTCTCACTGCATCTTACATACACCTAAGAAAATTATTTACGGCAGTACCATTCTATGTCTGCCACGCTTTCACCATTTCTTTGCTACATCTTCAGCATTTTAAGGCAATGACTTTTGATACGGAAAAGCAAAGCCATAGACTGCCATAAATTATTGCAAAACTTTTCTCAGCAAAGACAAACAGCTTAATAAACTTCCCAGCTGGTCCATGGGAAGAACTGTTCTTGTTGCTCAACACCACAGCACCCTGCTATAAACTGTCTGTTATTAGTTTGACTTCTTCGTCTTTGCACTGTCGTAGCGCGACTTGCTGCTGCGCCAGAGGAGGAAAGGAATTCCAAGAGAAGGTAGCGTCATGATAGCAAACGCTGCCCAGTCCATCTGAAACATCAACATCAGTTCATGTAGTGTAAAGTAATATTGTGTACTGCAATTCAAATTAGAGTGGTTGGACATTTTCCAGCAAGCACTTGAACTGTCATGTGGTGGGGATGGATATTGTTTAATAGTAACACGCTGGCATAAAAATCAGAAAGACATAGGATCAGCACCCGCTAGCCATTGAATCAGTCTTTAAAATGATTGAAAACAAGCAGTAGGACAAGATGGGTGCCTTGCGGGATGTCAAACAGCTAGATTTCAAGCCCATTATCATCTCTTACTGCTACACTTTATCATAATTATTCTGTGTACTTGTCAGCCTGAAGCAATAAGAAAAATTATTATAAAAAATAGTTTAAAACCTATTCAAAACAAAAACTTAAACTGAATTCAACATTTAACATTATTCACTTAAGTTATGCACCTGAATATCACATACTCCAGTCCCTACTTTTCCAATTTTAGAGTGAACTAAACTAAAATAGAGTCTTACAGAGCATGACTTCCTGATTAGACCAGAAAAAAGTATGACATCTAGCTAGGTTTACTCTAATCAAAATGAACGACTGCTGACAAATTAATATTCTGATAAGTTAAAAATCAGATGAATTATACATTCTCATTGAACCAATTCTTACAAAGTGTGGAGAAAACTTCCTGTCATAATCTTTGAAGTTTGCAATAACACCTTCACCTGGGGCACTTGTGTACGCCAGCTGCAAAATAAACCAATTGATCCTCATATATTATTCTATTGAGACAGTCATATGATTGGCTTCATTTTTACAAATTGCCTTTAGCTAGTCCATCGGCAGCATAATAAATGCAGCATGTTTTACTACAATGTGTACTCTAATTCCATGCTATTTGGTGCAGAACATCTAGGGCCAAATTTATGACAGTGTCTTAGCTTAAGAACCCCCAAAGCGCTAAGTTGTTACTAGCCACAACACGTCTTTGAACTTCAAACAGACGCTATTCACAAGACATACTTAGAAAACCACTTACTTAGGTGGCAGCTAAAGCATGGTTATAGTTAGCGCGCATGGGCAAAAGATATTAACAGGAAGTCGTCCCATAGACACTGCAAAGTGGACAAATCGCAAATGTCCCGGAATGTTTTGCCTTTAACCCTTTGAACCCGACGGGCCGGTTTTCCGGCCCGTTATCCAGAGTTACAGGAGCTCCGGGTTCAAAGGGTTAAGACAGCGACTAGCAGACTTATACGACCCTCATTGATCGACTAGTGTTAGTCGTAACTTTAGATGACTAAGAGGTCGTGGTGAATACCGAATTATCTGCTAGTACCTAACTAACCCGATTTAGTCAGCAACTGAGAGATACGACACCATCATAAATTACGTCCCTGACATGTAACATTCTGCGTAGAAAAGATTATAAATGTATTACAAGTGCATCCTGATTTATTGGTCTCAACCAGCACAAAATCATGAAGTTATGAAATGCTGTTGTAGTGATTTTTCTGAATTTCACATGGAATGTTCCAAATGCATTTCAGCATAGATTATCCAGGTATCTAACATATTAGACAGATTATAATTATATCTAACGTCATATATCTCACACTGGTTGTTATTAATTGTCAGCAACAGTGGGCAGAGTGACCTTCTCAGGCAAGTTTGAATCAGGTACAACGCATAGAACGCAGGACAAGTCAGCGGAAGTGGCACGTATGAAATATTGTTTACCTGCGCCTCTGTTGCTGATTCTGATGGCAGGTAACTGAGTTCAGCCGAAGTGAAGTTGAAGTATCCAGGTTTCTTTGGTTTGAGAATCACAATGTGCGAGACATTGTACGAGCTAAAGACAACCTTGTTAAGCCAAACATAAGAGTTAAAGATTGAAAAAGAAGAATAGCAGATTCTTAAGTGAAAAGGGAGGCAGCAATGAGAACATCTACCTCCATCTTTTAAGCCTCAGCATGCAAAGATTGCTGCTCTCAGTGGAAACCTGATCCTCTGACTACGGTTCACAGTCAGTAAACATACTCAAATTGCAGCTGAGCTACCTAGTGGATTAGAAATCACAAACTGTCTTTCTGACCAGATGGAGATTTGATCCTCAAACCTTGACCTCCAGCACAACAAACATTGAACAGTCCAGCACAACAAACATTGAACAGTCCAGCACAACAAACATTCAAGTATTGCAAAGATGAGTCACGAACATGAAATGCCAAGCAAATTGTGGATGAGCAAATTTCAGAGTTTAATCAACATCATCATCATCAGTCAAGGATACGGTCCAATTCTTTGCCATCTGACTCCAAGACTTCCGTGCACGACATCAAAGTCTGTTTCAGGAAAGCTCTTGTCGTTCAGGTTAACGTCAAGTGCCGCACTATACAAGGAAAACATGAAAATTGTGACACTCAGGTAAATACTCAAAATTGTTTCATTAAGTAAATATAAACAGGAAATTATTATGTATTTATTACTAACTTCAATAGCACCGGCGACTTATGCACAAGACGTAAACTGGTGGTATATTAAAACCAAAATGCAGTCAAGTCAACGCCCAGAAGGTCCATCAACTGAAACGGCCTATTGTGGATAAGAGAGCTGTAAGTTATGACGCGCTTTGCAACATCCTGAGTGTTGACAGATATTTACATATCATGAAGCTCAGTTAAAGCAGACTGAACCAGCTTACTTGATTAGTATACCTGGTTGTGCTGAGTGATGACATAGGAAATCTTATGTTTTTATCATGCTTATACATGTATGCTTATCATTTTATGCAGGAGACAAATCCAGCAGTTTGCAATTTCGAGGCAACTTGAATGGGAGATCAGATTTTTGATAATGGCAGTCTGACGAGTCAGATAATTAACTCTGATTAAACAAAAGTACCTAATTGAATGAAAGATCTCATGCAAATGAGTCATGAAGATATTTAGGATGAGAACTTGTTACACTCCTCAGTTATACTATGTAATGCAAGACATAATTTAGATTATAAAATTCTTATTATGCTGCTCCCTGTTTATTGTTTCTTTATTCGGTCAACATGTTTTGCCCTTCTTACCTTGCTCCAACATTGTAAATGTCGTACTGTATCGTCAGATCCTTATCCTCGACGAGGAACTGGTTGAGGATTGTCTTAGATGCAAGCAGTCGGGCATTCTCACTATCGGCTCCAAGCACCACATAGAAAAGGGAGAAGACTGCAATGCCAAGTGTGATCTTCATCTGAAATAAACATCATTTCCTCTAAGCACATGCACATCATAAATGCAAGTATTCATCTTAGTCATTATTAACTGTTGTCGTCACCATCACAAAAGCCATATCATTGAATGTATGGCAGGGATAAACGCCACCACATGGCACGTGTATAATGCCATTAAATATCATAATCATACCATAATAAATTTTAACAAAAGTTAATAACTGGCTGACATCTCTTTTAAGCAGTAAAACGGGTAACAATTTCTCAGCGCAGGTAACCTTGGGTTCGGCTGAAAGGCCTGGTCACCTACCACCGATGTGTGACAATGCCACCTAAGGGCTGATGGCCTAATACCGGTGATTAGCACCGGGTCCAAGTTCCAACGCTAGCGAATATGAGCAATATTAACAATAAACTTTAGACGTTGCTTTTGAGGTTACCGTTGCGGCCCTCATCTTAAAAAATTATCGCTTCTGCGGTCAACAGTATAAAAATAAGGTTCGACAGCATGGAGTCAATGAGTAAAGGAGAGGCCATATGATACATGGAAAAGAAATAGCAACACATTGCTTGAAGTCAGTTCTTGTGCCACTTAAAGCATACACAGATTAAATGAAAAAAATAGAAACAGATACTTCTATTCTTTCACCGACATTTTCTTAAATTCTAAACAAAAACATACCATAGCGGTCGAAAAATGCACAAAATGATACGCACACGACACACTCAATGCACAGACGGAAATACGTATGAAAAGAACGCGTGTACCATAGAGTCGCACCAGACGGGCATAGAATGGCATAGATTGTCATCGCTGGTTGCGGAAATTTAATGCCTGATCATTAAAATATATAACGGATTCCAACATAAATTTTTTAAATCGATTTTAAACATTCTTCCTGTGCAATATGTTCAAGATTCTCCTCACTTCGTGGCTACACAGGCTATTGTCTCGCGCTTAGCTTTTAACCTAGTCTAGGAGATTTCCGAGTTGACGATTGTTATTTGCCCATTTTATGTCCTTATCGGTATTAGAACTAGACTGTAATAATCAGGAACTGTCAACATACACAATTATATTAGCATAATTATCTTAATCCGAAGAGTGGATGTTTAATTTGTTTATATAATAGTTTTAATGTTGGAGTCAAGGACTCCATTAAACTCACTAAATATTGCGCTAAAGAAATTGTTTGGTTCCGATCAGCGAGTTCACGGATATGATTTGTTATTGATGTTTCCACTTGGAAAAGTCGAGTTTACTTCTAAATTTGAATCCTGCGTTGGGGTGAGCTTTTTCATATTCCACTTGAACATAGAGCTCTGTCAATTAGAACCAGAGGTCTATGTCATGAACTGATATTTGAGACGAAGAATGACATCCTTGAAAACGCTGTCACTGTTTTGTTTCCTGATACACCCCTTCTGGCTTTCGTTTTGTTTATTCAATTATGGTTTAGTCTGACATATAATTGCTCATCGAACCCCATTTAATTAACGTAATTGCTTAAAATGATCATATCCTGTATGCAGGCCTACATATTCAGCGTTGCACTGACCAGACCCCGACTTTATTGAAGATTTGCGTTCGACTTGGTATCCCTAATATAAGAAGAGTGCAGCCCGAATCCCCGAAACGGATTTCAGCCGGATCGCTGAAATCGATTTTCTAAGTGCGACACACATGTGCAGCCTAATGATTTTAGAGACTAAGCTGTTCTAGCAATGATAGGACCATTATGCTATGTATTTAATTTAATTTGAATAGTTTTCTTTCCAATTCAGCCTCTTTATTTGAAACTGTTTTCGGGAAATTGGGCTTTTGTGCATTTTTTGCATAGTCGGGAGTCGGGTTGACCCTCAGAAAGCTGGTTGTCTTGACATTATATTTTCTGACACCTGGAGAATGTAAGTTTAGCATTAATCCGCTTGGCGGATTCTATTACCAACGTGGACATCTTGACATGGTCTGCATTTTATCTAGTAAACTGACGGTTTTCATATCAAAATAAGGTGCATTGGTGTTGATATACATATATTCGTTTTATTGAGAAAATACCCAGTTGTCATAATGCAATAGTTAATAAGCAGCTGATAAAGCTAATAAACGTTTTTATACAGTATCCGTGTTGTGAAGTTTTTTTATTGTTTTTACTGGTTAGTTCATTTGGAAGCGGCCTAAGGCGAAGATTATAGGATAAAAATTTGCGAAATTTCGTACTTCATAATACTCAATTACTCATGGATACGATAGTTAAACTATTGTAGACCTGCTTTCAGATCCTATGACGCAAAACTCCCATCTGAAAATGCGATAAGTACATTAATTGATGCTTCAATACCTTGCATAACTTGAATTTACCATCACATAACGTTTGCTCCTTTTATTCAGAATTCCACGAATTGGGGCAAAGAATCTGGAGCAAGTTGGTCCCACTGGCCACCAGTCTGAATGCTCGGAAGTGATAGTGAAGAAGAGGCTACGGAACGAACGGGATTGATGAATGCAGCTATGGATAATCGTTCGTTTCAAACGGATTCTGTTGGCACCCGGATATCTTACGAAACGCTGGAGCCTGATGTAAGCAGAGAAAACGGTGACGTTGAGCAGCAGCCAGCTGTTCTCATTGCAGCTGAAATGGTATGAAATCTAATCAAATCTGGTGTCATCAAGTGCTTTATGGGTATTTGAATATGAGTGATTGTAATTAAGAACTTAATGGATTAGAATGTCAGTACTGACTGCCACATCATGGACTTCTGACACCCTGATCTAATTTTTAAGGGGCGCTATATAAATTTATGTGATTGATTATGTGATTGATTGATTTGATGGATTGTAGCCCGTTAAGTTCTTAGGCAAAGGCACTGGAGAGACATTTGATCATTTGATTTGAACTCATTTGATTAATTTTGTTGTTGCAAGCTTATTATGTCTTTGACATGGACTTCTGTTATAAAAGAAGCTTAATATAAAGGTTCTTTATGCACAATTCGTAGAAACTAGATTATATTCACCTTAGGCTTAAAATACAACTGAGTTTTATGTGATGTTTATATGACTGATTATGAAGATCAACATTTTGATTTTACAAGCATTATTGATTGTGTGAAGGCTTAACATGCTTGTATTGAGATTTTATTTTGCAAGATATTTCTGGGGATGGACTCAGCAAGCCCCTTCCAAGCCGGTACCCAATTTTGCTCAGGAGCTCACAACTTACCACCAAAAATTGGCAGTCTCAAGCACCTCTGTTAGAGATACTGTGGATCATGGTCCGCTTCCCGATGCTGGCTTATTTCACAGATTTGTATCTTGGGCTAGCACAGGGACCATATAATGTGTGGTGACCATTCAAGCAGGTGGGGGTGGTGAAGGGTTGAATTCAAACAGGTGGGTATGGTGAAGGGTTGGGACTCATCTGATAAATTAGTGCAAAAATTAACAGGGTTGAAGCCATGTATGGTCGCTATATAAAATCACATACATTTCCATTGGCACAATTTTCCAACATAAAGAGCTCAACCATGAATAAAGCAGATTAGGACTTCCAGACTGACCTATTTTTGTATCGCTATGAACACTGTCTAATTGTCGGTATACTTTAAGCAGTGGCGGATCCAGAACGTTTCGAGGGGGTGCAAAATTTTTGGTCTTGGGCAAGGAAAAATTTCATCTTCAATCGCCAGAAAATCTGATGATCTTTTTTAGTCGTTTGGCCAACTCTCGCGGAAAATAGACCATTTTTTCCACCAAAAAAGTTGACGAACTTTTAATCGTCATAGAGTACTTTTGTAAAGGGTCTGCCGAACTGATGAGGGGTCACTTCCACTTTTCATGCCAAAATGGCTGGTGAAAAATAAAGAATTTTCTAAATGGGGGGGGCATGGCCGGATTGCCTACCCCCCTGGATCCGCCTCTGACTTTAACGATTTCTTTCCATTAGGCCCTGACATTCACTGTCAGTTCACGAGAAATGCCTGGCTCCTATCACCTTACATAGGCCATTCTAATATGCATATTTTTACAATAAAATCTCCCAGCTCCACAACTTGGAATATGCTTCACATAATTATTCATCAGGCTCCCCACCTACAGAAATTGTTAAAACACACTGCATGCCTTACTTATTAAAGGTCATAATCACTCGTTTTAATATTGAGCTTTTTGCTGACTTACTGCAGCCAGTTACAAAGAAAGAAATGTTTAAGAAAGAAATTCAATCGGTTAGAGTGAGTTACATGTTCAAGTGTCTGTAATAGTACTTGTGAAATGTTGTTTCATCCATTAGGCAGGTGATCAAAATACAATGCCTGAGGCCTAGCCTTTTTGTTTTTTGCCGATTACCATGCAGGAAAAGTTGGAAGAGATCACATTACAAATGATCAAAAACTGAGCGAGTGAGATCCAGTTAAACACGTTAAAAAATGAAAATTGATTATCTCACCTAGCCTGTAATCCATTTGCATTGTTATTTCGATTGTATTTATGATTTTTTTTCTTCGATGTAGTTTATTGACCATACTAGGCATTGACCATCACTACATATATTACAATGGAATATTAATTTCAGTGTTCCCTGCGAAACAGCGATAATTATATCGAACCATTCTGGGTCTCGTCTTGTTGCTATTGTTGTTACCTCATGTTGTAATTCTTTGTGCCTTGAAAAGAGGCTAAATAAAAGAATGATTGACTGATTTGATTTACCATTTAAAAAGCATTGACACTCCTGAATTAGATGAGGGCTAATCCATCATTGCCCTCCCCTGTTGCACCTCGTACATTTTGTGGACCTCCTCCACCAATGCTTACGTACATCTGCCCCACCCCTTTACAAAAGTTGATTCGCTGAATTAACATAAAACATTTTGCTAATATTGCTACAAATTTTTTTAAGGATCATAATTATTTGCTTGCTAAAGTTTGTTAACTGCTATGGTTTACTGTTTAGATCTGAACAGAGTTTAATTGTAATGTGATAAAAATGCCATCGGACCATTATGATGTCATAGGATATTGCAGAGCTATAAATATGCTAATGTTGATATCATAATTAGACATTTATTTTCCGTCGTACATTTTGTCGAGACCCCTTCCCTTAAGAAATCTCTTAAATCCGGGTACTCCCTCCCTTCCCGGAGTACGTAACATATGGACGAGCACTAAATGCGAAATCCGAGTGAATCCAACTATTCTGAAATCTAGAATTTAGTAAAGCAACAGTCGTCAGCAATTTTGGCAGTGGCGGCGCCAGCTACACAGTTTCAGGAGGGCGCGTTAGGGTCATGGGATTTCTTCAGCAGGTCGAAGAAATTAGATGTAAACAAGACATTTAAAACACTTACACATAGTTTTTGGCGGGTACGCTTTAAATTGTCGGGCCGAGTGATATGTGGCGACCTATGGGCAGCGTTGCCACTCTAAAAAATGGGGGGGAACAATTTGGAGAGCAAAAAACAAACAAAAAACAAGTTCAGCAAATCTTTCGAAAAATGTCCAAAATTTCCCGAAAATTTAAAAAATATCCCGAAAAGTCAAGAAAATTCCCGTTTTTTTTCGACCCAAAAAACCCAAGTTCTTTTCGAAAAACCCCATTTCCCAAGGTGGGATCGAAAAAACAAGATCTTGTGAAAAAACGCAAGGAGTGGCCAGTGGCGTAGCTAGCTTTTCGTGGGCCCGTGTGCATAGGTTCCGCGTGGGCCCCTGCTTGGCCTTGTATTTGGCCGATATCTTCGCGTTAACGCAATTAAGATCACCAAAAACTAATCAATGGCGTGTTTGCTATTATACCAAACTCATGCAATAAGCCTACAACTCACAGAATAAACATGAATGCTGCACGAATGAGACAGGTGACTTAAGGTATAATAACTGCAGTGAATTCTGAGTAGAAATTTAAAATCTATCACGTTGCATACTTGTCCACTTATTAGGCCTATTAGTGGGCCTACTTAAAACGGTGTCATGGCATCATAGAGAAGGGCTATTTTAAAGGAATTTTTAGAAGTGCACAAACCCCTTCTTTGCCTTCCCATCCTCCATGGTAGATTACTCTCACTCGCAGGACAATTACCTTTTTCACTAGTTTTTACTGCTGAGAAGTGCTTCTACAAATGCACAGATTCAGTTAGAACTGCACATTTTGTGTACAGCTGCACGCTAAAAAGCTCTGTCACAGAGTTTTCTTTCTATCAGTTTGTTCAGCAAAAATGTCAATCATGTATCAATTATGGTCCATGATTTGCAATTTGCACACCAAAAAAACCGATACAATAATCAATTTGTCACAACCCTTCCTAAAAATAAATGGGCCTACCTAAAATTAAATAGGCCTATCCAAAAAATAAGTTCAGCAATGCTCCTTACAAGTGAAAAAATTAGGGCAAATAAACTAAGTGATCCTATGCTCAATTTTGGTATCTCTCGGATTTTGGGGTGAGGGTTGAAAGGAATTGAGAGCACTTTGAGAATTGTAGAAAAATAACTGGGGGTCCACGTGGAGTTTGGTCGTGAAAAACTGAAAAGTAGACAACCATGTGAACCTCTGAAAGACTATCTAGAGAGAGTTGAACCACTTCAAACCGCCTTCACCCTGGTTGAAGGAAATTTCAGGTCACAATCCAGCAAAGTAGTCCTACCGGAATACACGGGCAGGCCTGTGAGACGTATGAGGTTTCTGCAGCGCACCGTTTAATTACAATACACAAATGTGACATATAGCCTAGACGGACATAATCACACCAATCGTAGACAGCACAGGCACGCCCTTATACCCTCTGCATAGGAAAGCAAAGCAGCGAAATTCAAATCTTATGGCGGTAGGCCCGATGATTCTTTCATGTTCTCAGATTAAAACCATAATCTTATTCGACCCATTCTTTATTATCGTTCACATACATGTACAGTTGTACACTAATGTCATCTTGCAATGTGACAGTCACGACTCGAGACGAAAAATAATATTAAGATTGGAGTTCCGACTCAGTATAGTTTTGCCTGTCAACACCAAAGCGGTTGACAGGAGCCAGCAAAGTAACGAAGTAGCCTTATGCAAGTGTGTTTACAAAAATCACATCTAAAAAATGTGAATTACTAATTAAGAAAGTCTATAATAAATAATTAATTTAGCAATCTGTGTGGGCCCCTGGAGGTCGTGGGCCCGTGTGCTTTGCACACATGGTAGCTACGCCACTGGGAGTGGCATTGAACGCTGCCTATGGGGCGCCGTCTCTAAATTGAAATTGAATTCTTTTAAAAGAATTCTGCAGGCCACGTCGGCAGAAGTCGACCAAGTCGTTTGTTTATGTGCCAAGTCGGTCAAGTCGACGAAAGGTGGACCATCCGACCCAGTTGATCGTCGGCTGAGCTATATCGATCCCGTGGTATACAGTGGCTCGCTTGGCTACACCGGTAAGGCCGCGCGTCTGCACGCAATTCACTCTGTGAAAGAGCGTGCGGGTCGCGGTTCGATTCCCGAAGGTGGCTATTTCAGAGATTCAAATCTCTGGCTAGCACGGTCCGTCCACGGGGACCTAAATGGCGTGGCGACACTAATCATCTTCGAAATGGCAGTGTCGTTAAACATGTAACAATGAATGAAGTGTGTGTACTGATCTTATATTAGTGCCTCGGGGTGAATTTGTAATCGTAATCGTAATCTCGAAACTTCTACAGCGCCCACAAAAGCCAAGTCGCGGGAACCAGCTTATTCACAGGCGCTCAATCAAAACAAAATCGATAGGCAGCGGGTCAAGTCCGGAGAGTCAGGCAGGCAGATAGATGGACGGCTAAGGTGGGTGATGTTTAGAGTTGAAGTGGCGGGGGATGTAAGGAGAAGAAGAATCAGGATAGGATTTTTGAAAGAGCAATGTTTTCAGTTTTGAGTGAAAGACCTGTGGGGAGATAGCGAGAGGTGGAGTTTTGGTGAGTTCGTATGATGATTGTATATAGATATTCGTTTAATTCGTGAAAAACGTCCAGGTTGACACACCGCAGCCTGGTTACATGGTGAACATCAAGAGAGACAAACATCATAAAATGAAATTAAAACGTCTTACGAAAAAGATCATTGTTAATGAGATTGAATGATTTAATGGTTGTAAGCGTTCTAGTAGAGGACTCTGGAAATAAAGTTTATGTTGTCCTTGTGCGGGAGCTGGAAATTATGACGTCGGGGTCGAAGGTTGTAAACCGTACTGGTCATTTGGGGAAATTGGTCGCGAAGGACATGACAACTGTTCCATATGACGGCGCGGAGCAAGCGCTCGTCAGATTCCTCAACCATATCAGCAGCAGAGGGCGAGGCATCAGGTAGAAATCCCATCCGCTGGATTCGGCGTAAGAAACGATCCAAGCGCGACCGATCTCCTTCCATAGTAGACCCCCACCAGGCAGGGGCGGCGTACATGAGGCGGGCAACAGTTGTGGCCTACGTTACCACGTGTAAGGCGTCAGCAGGCAGGCCATGAGTCCTCAAAACCCTCAGGGCGTAGAGTGAGCGAGAGTATGCAGTCTTTAACGGCGCAATGCCCAGTGTAACGCTAACCGCTGGCCTTCCTCGGACCTTGAAAACGGTAGAAATCCTTAGGCCTATATTCATACGTTTTGGTCTGTTGCTTGCAAGCGTATTCGAGCATTTAATTATGAATAATTTTTTTATTGAATGCATTCTATTATTTTCTTAGCCGTCCCTCCAATAATATTATGGTTATAGCGCACTCGATAGGTGTCGCTATTCGTGTCGGTGTAGTGGCATTCGTCAGATGTCGGCAGCGTTTGCGCTGCTTGTCATAATGTATGTTGGATGCGGTCGTCGATGACAAAGCGGCTTTGTGGCTTAGGTACTATCACGCGATAGTTGGTTAACGGTACCCGAGGTGGATTGACCGTTTTCCCTGCGATAGGAGCCTGTGGTTCGATCCTTCTGCAGGCTGGTGTTGCGTGGAATTTTCTGAGCGGTGGGTCGAGGGTTGGTAAAATGTCAGCCTCTCTTGCTGTTGGATTACGACATAAGTCTATGTTCGTTGCGGATGTCTAAGCCGGGCGAGACTGATGAAGGTGCTGATGAGCGTGGGATAAGTCATTCTACGAGCAAGCAAATCTTCAACGGCAGTGACTGCAGTTCGTTGAGCAGTGATTTAAATTCACTGAATGAATTATTGATATTCTTACCGCTTGGATCAAACTATTGACAGGTGACAAATGCCTCAGAAAGTGACAACATTCTGCCAAAGAGTGACTGAATTTATTGCAAAGAGTGATTAATAATTCTGACACAGAGTGTCTGGCTATTGAGACAAAGTGACTGAAATATCGAAAACAGGAGGCAGAAATCTGAGTGCATTCTTCGATCGATCACCAAAGTTCTACATTAGATCAGAGCTCAGTGCATCCGTGAATCTTATCACAAAACAACAAAGATAAATTTTTGCCGTCGATTTCTAAGTTGCCTATTTGAACCAATCTGCTGGTAAAACCACATAAACGGAACGAACTGAAGAAAGTCGCGACTGATGGCTTCCTGTCTTCAGGCCGATGCAGCGGGTACGAGACTGTCGAATGATCAGCTGCTGAAGCGACACGAAGGTTCGTTGCTGCTCGACGTAAAGATAAACAGCAAGCGGAAGCAGCAGAGCCGGAGTTACATCAACGAGAAAGACAGTCTGCAGAGCATTAAGTTGGAACTGGTTGGTGTTGTGCGTGAACTGTACACATAGGAAGAAAGAGAATGTATGTATGTAATTGTATATGGCAAGTTATGTAGCACCTTACAAGAACCTCACGAATGCGCTAACTGACCTAATTCTCCAACATGCGAAAGTAGGGGTAAAGTGCAGGCAACATAAAATACTACACTTTCCCTATCAAGGGTCTAAGTTAACCACAGCAACTTGCTTTAAAACATAACCTTGTCTTCAATTACCACTTCTACCAAAGCCATACTTTAGTTAGCCTTACATAGCATCGTGTGTCTGACCTAACCATACTACATTACCCAATATAATCTCACTACTTGCCATATCTTACATCTCCTAGAATTGCCCTTCATTACCTTGTCTACATAGCATTAGCCATTCTTGCCTAACCTTACGCTACAATTCATCACCGTCCATTACCATACAGGTCTTTACATTACCTTACTTTTGTGTTATAGGCTGATCGAGGGGTAATTCAGACATCCCCAAATGAAGTCCAACCAACCATTGCAACTCGAAGATCAGCAGCACGTGGCCCCCAACAGTCGCCAACGGAGTCTAATGACGACGCTGACATGGATGGAGATGAAGCGGAGGAGACGCTGCTGTATGGCGCCAAACACGTCATCATGCTCTTCATTCCGGTGACGCTATGCATGGCAGTCGTCGTGATAACCATCAGCTCGGTGAACTTCTACACAACTCGGAATGGATATCTGTAAGTGCTATGCATGGAGTTGTTGAGCAGTTTGTCCTTTGCTGGAAGTTCATACGTATTCCATCAAATTCAGATAATTTTGCTGTTATGCGTTATGTCTGATGGAGTTGAGATGTTTGCAAGTTCTTTGGATCAAGTCACTGATATTTGTCTGAGTTAAATGGATGGAGTTTTTCCACGAGTTTAACCTGGGACTATTACCGAAGGGATAAGAAGCCGCAACTTCTCAGCCAATGAGAGATCGTGTTTTCTGATGCGTCACTGGCGATGTATGTCGTCTATCCGGATAATCAGTAGGGTAATTTCGAACAGATTCGCATCGTTTTGACGCTTTTTTAGTCCTTATAATTCCCCCCAAAAAGTCTTAATTTATATCACCAATCACAAAACTCTTTCTGATAACACTTTTCTGTCATTAAATTAATTTATTTTTCTCTACGACAGTCATCAACAAAAACTGGTGACCGATTGAGGTCTACCCTGCAAAAGACCAGGATACAGCCACGACTATAATCTAGGCCAATGACCTAGTTTTCGTCGGCTTCATATCCCTTCGCCTAGTCCCAGGTTTAACAGATCCATGTAGTTTGGCTGATGAACATAGGCGCAACCACCCTATGGGACCCACGGGACGTGTCCCCCAACTTTTGAGTGGTCCCCTAACTTTATTATTATGGTCCCCCAACTTTTAGGACGTGATTCATTATGGTCCCCCCCAACTTTTAGGACGTGATTGCACCTATGCTGATGAAGTCAAGTTGTTTTTGTTTGTGAGTCTGAAAGTATTTGGATTCAAAGGCAGAGTCTGAGTGCTGGTGGCAAGTATAGCTAGTAAAGTAGTTAAGTAGGTTGGGTAAGTAAATAACTGGCGATTTGATATTTAAACTATTGTTGTTTTACTCTTTGATATTGGACCTTGTAAGCCAGTTTACTTCTGTCCTACTGTTGATATTAAGTAAACAAAGTCGATGGGTTAGTGACTGGCCGTGACTTGAGGGCCTAACGGTTGGTGGCAGTAGTCGATGGCGGCAGCATCAGGGACTCAGTACGCACTGGTGTTATTCTTTGTTTGTGTGTATAAGTATAAATGAATTGTCATTTTATTCGTAGGATTTACACTCCGTTTGAGCACGATGATGCGGCTACAGATGTGGGCAGCAAAATCTGGATGTCACTAGCGAATGCATTCATACTTCTTGGTGCTGTCATCGTTATGACTATTTTCCTCATAGTGCTATACAAGTACAGGTGTTACAAGGTAGGTTGTCTTATGCACCATACTTAAATGCTGTTGTATTTTATAATTTATAAAGTACTTCTAGTAGGGTGAACCATTCAAAAGTGCTCCCAGTGTGAAATGCTATGCAAAGAACCTTTTTAAAGCTTATATTTGATTTCAAAAGGACTAGTTTTGATTAAATTTCTTTGATTTCATATGAACAATTTTTTAGTTGAAAATTATTTTAAATGAGCCATTTAAAACTTATTTATTATGGATCATTTTTGGCAAAACACCTTAGATGCACATGCAAATAAGTTAGTGACAAATAAGCGTTTGAACAGGTTGGTAGTTTCTTACCAGTTGCTTATGCCTCGCTGTTTCAGTTTTATTGTTTCAGTTTTATTGTCTCTAATTTCTATATACATTTCTTATGAATGCAATAAAATATTGTGTATCACATGTCAGATGCTCATAAATTGAAAATTTCTAAGTAGGATTTTTACTGCTTAGATATGACATTTTGAATTTTTCTGCTTTGTGTGATTAGTTCATCCATGGCTGGCTGATCATGTCTTCGCTGATGCTACTGTTTCTCTTCTCGTATATATATCTTGGGTAAGAATCTAGATAAACGTATGCAAGCAGGTGTACATATTTATTGATTAATTCTTTTATTCACCACTCTCAATATAACTATTCAGAGGCACTCCAGCCACACTCCAGTGGAAAAGAGCAGTTTGCAGAATCCTGGTTGAGAAACGTATGGATCAGGTTACAGGAAGATGGCTTAACCAACGAAAAACTTAACTAAGACTCGATTCACATATTGACATTGCTGCTTATATACAGAACTTAGGCATATTATAACAATAGCTGATCAATTATCTTACCTGACATAGTCTGGTAATAATTTGCATGTTAATATATTAACGCTGTTAGGTGTTACGTGTTACAGGGAGGTGCTGCGTACATACAATGTGCCGATGGATTACATTACGCTCGCATTTTTTATGTGGAATTTTGGCGTTGTGGGAATGGTATGCATCCACTGGAAGGGTCCTCTCCACCTCCAGCAGGCTTATCTCATCATGGTCAGTGCTCTCATGGCACTCACCTTCATCAAGTATCTTCCTGACTGGACCACCTGGGTTGTACTCGGCATCATCTCCATTTGGGGTAAGTTGGACTTCACACTTATGTGGGACAGGTTGCATTTTGGTCCATATAGGGTAAGCTAGTCACTTACCATTTCATTTTTTGCTTTCGCTACATCTCGAAATTAGCTCTACAATTTCTCTTATAGCTAGTTCTTCATAGTTGCTATGGTAGCCAAGTGGGCCCACAGGACATTGAAATGAGACTTTACTACATAATCTGTTCTATGCTTCTGTGACCTTGGTTTTGGGGAGTTTGGGTAGACCATTGTCTTGTGGTCTCATGGTTAGAAATAGAAGGCGGGAAGTTGTATAGTCAAAGTTTGATTGTCTAAGTTGTGACTGTGAAGCTACGTATACATTCATAGAGTCGCTTAAGAAACTCTCAAACAAACAGCGAACTATGGCTGTCTATTACATCTAAGAAGTGTGATAGTTGTCTGTAGGCAACACAAGTCTGTTTCGTGTTGAGTAGCAAAATATTTTACTCTTTAAGTAATTAATTTGCGCATAGTTTGGTTGCTTGGTTAGCATGCTTTTAAATTAAATGCGTTTAATATCTAAATTGTAAATTGTAATTTATATATGAATCATAATTTTTATCTAAATTGTATTTTATATCTAAACTGTAATCTATATCTTAATTATTGTATTTTATCGCATGACTTTGTTGTTTGTAGATCTGATTGCGGTGCTCTGTCCAAATGGTCCGTTGCGCTATTTAGTTGAAACTGCTCAGGAAAGAAACGAACCGCTCTTTCCTGCTCTAATATATTCCTGTAAGTATCAAACAAACTCATCCTGCTTATGCTCAAGTCATAAACAATGAACTCCATATCTGTAAGACGAGCAGAATTCCAGGTTTTCATATCAAACCAGAATCTCCAATTGAAAAACTGGTTCAAGTCAAATTATGAATAGGATTTTAGTGAGATGTGTGGGACCCACCCACGTAACAATCTCGTAACTTTTTCAATGACCCCACCCACCCTCAAGTGTTACATAATTTTGCAATGACCCCTAACAGGTCAGACGAATTTATGCACATCAATCGTTCACCATGATATCAATCGTTCACCATGATATCAATCGTTCACCATGATATCAATCGTTCACCATGATATCAATCGTTCACCATGATATCATTCGTTCACCATGATATCAATCGTTCACCATAATATCAATCGTTCACCATATGTGATATTACGTTATACACGCAGTGACTCAATCAAATACCACTCTTAAGTGTTTTTAATATGATCTACAGTAAGCAGCTCATGGGCAAAGAATTCCACTGAGTTGGCCCACGAATAATTATAAGAGAAAAAACTGCCTTATATTTGTGCGAGTGTAACATATTGGGCACATTGGATTGGGCAAATGAGCAAATACAATGACAATAGTCCTACAAGAGGACACTTTTCAGCATCATTTCTGGTCACTCCTCAGGCAAAATGTAGCAGTTTGTTTCCAGTTGAATTTCTAATCGTGTTTATGCTTCATCCGTGAATCATAGATCTGTACATGTGATGCATTGTTTCTTGTAACCTTTCTCGGATATTATAAACTTACTTTTTTCCAATTCTTACCAGCGACCATGGCTTGGGCTGTGGGTATGGCAGACAATGCTGACAAAGAACAGGGGGCCGGCGCACAAAACAAGAAGAATCCAGACAACAAGAAAGGTTAGACTGTATGGCAGTAGCAAACTAGTTCTGTGGTTTTCTGTTCCACAAATTATTTTATGCAATTAGTTTAGAATATAATCCTTTCAGACAAAATAGCTATCAAAAAGGACATAAAAATCATTGACTGATGGTTGCTTTTAAGTAAAATCTAACTGTAAAACATTTCTGAGCATTTCTTTCAAGAATTGAAACATTTCAACCATTTAACCCCTTTCGTGTGCGGAACGTAATATTACGTTTGCGCCAAACCGGACGTCATTGTGGGGAACGTAATATTACGTTTGTATTAGCCTTTGACTTCCACGCACTGTGATGGCCGTAATATCGCGTTCTAACATCGTTTTTGCGTTTTGATTCGGTAGATGACAGCAGTGGTTAGTAAAATTTTGACAAACAACAGCAGCTTTTGGTGTATTTACTCTTCAACATCGTCGGACACACTTCCGAATTTTGTTGTGGACTTCGGGCGAATATCTATTCATATTACTGTTTTATTATACAACAATCTGACTTTTTCATATTACTGTTTTATTATACAAACTCTGACTTTTTTTAGTGACAGTTATGTCTAATACGGAGACTTTGAATAAAAAAGAAAGCTCAGCGCCGCTGAACTAGCTGCTGCTTTGCAACATATTACAAATTCTGACGAGGAAGATCTGATAGATTCTGATGATGACGAAAGTTCAGAAGATGAGTTATAAGGTGACGATGAAGACAGTGACAACACTGTTGATTACGATGTGGGTGTGGATGATGACGAACAATTCCAATGGACTATCGAACAGCAACCTGGACGTCAACTGCCCTTTACAGCTACACCAGGCATGAACATTCCAGTAGATGCACATGGGAGAAATAATTCCACAATGACGGCGGGTTAAGAAAAATTTAATTCTACACGAAAGGGGTTAAAGATTGATCCCTAAATTGGAAAGATTCATACTATATTGATTTTTTCAGAGTATTTAATTTAAGAATTTCCGAGCAACCACCATCGGCATTATAATTATTATTATTGAGGAGTTTTTGTATAGCACCACTTCATATTTCAATTTATGGCAACTACGGTACGTAAATTAAGACGCAGAACTTTTCTTGATTGAAACTTTCAGCAGCGAAGCCAGCCTCACCAGCCACAGAAACCACGACACTAAGTGAAGATGAAGACGAAGAAGAATGCAACAACACGGCCACTTTCCAGCCATGGGCAAACGAAAACGCGGCCACGGCTCAGGTGGAGTTTCGGCCAAGCAGAATTCAACACAGCACAAGCACTGATTCGCAGAATGCTCGCCGGGCTGTGGCTGCTCTTGGCAACGACGGAACAGCTCCATCTACTGAACATGGTGTGCCCAGTCAGGCGAACAGTGCTTCAGGGACTGATGATGGCGAAGAACGTAAGAATTATTCATAAAATTTCAGTAAAACTTTGGTATTTCAGATATCACTGTTTGAAACTTCAGGTTATATCATTCATTCATTCCAAATTTTTTTATAGTCACTAAGAAGTGCTCCCAGCCAACCACAGTAATGTAAATTAGATTTGAGCAACTTGTGAAAAGTATTCACATTTTTTCTAGAGACGTGATCACTAATTTACAGAAACATTCAATCAAAGCTTAGTTGGTCTTTATAGTGAGCTTTGCCTAATTTCATTCGCCTAATTTCATTTGCCTAATTTCATTCGCCTAATAAATCCCACCTTTTCTGGTATGTGGCATACCAAAGGGAAGGCCATGAAGCATTGAAAGTCATGAGTATTATGTCAGAGTATTATATCAGAAAACTGAAAATGGGCGTATGGCATGGATGGCTACACTGGTAGGCCCTACAATGTGTGCCGTGTTTCTCATGGTCCTGGTCCCTCTTACCGACAGTAGCCTCAGAGCTTTGAATATTGGGCTAGCACGGTATGTACACAGGTAACACAGCTAATACAATTCTAGAAACTCATTGGAAGTGTGCTTAGGGGTTTAAATGTTTTCAAATAAATGAGAAAGTAAGCAAAAATTAATCTGAACTGTTTCTCGAGTTCGGTTTTCACAGATAGCAAATATTTTCTAATCTAATTTTGATTAAATGTGCCACTGTAAGGGCAAGATGCCTTTCGATCATTGCTCTTAAATACCTGATTAACTTAACCTGATTTTACTTTATCCATTAACGATACTTTACCTCGATGTACTTTGCGTTACTTGTGCAGGTGGAGTGAAACTGGGTCTTGGCGACTTCATTTTCTATAGCGTTCTGGTTGGCAAAGCATCGGCAAGTGGTGACTGGAACACGACAATTGCCTGCTTTGTGGCTATTCTAATTGTAAGTAACTTAAACAGAACACTTCACATTTGAAGCGAATTAACAAATTCTAGCAGTAACCAGATTGAAAAATGTAATTTCTTAAAGTCAGAAACAGAATTCTAATTTTTTATAAGAAAAATTAAGAAAACTTATTATTATAACTGAACTACCTTGCACTACATGTACACAACAATTCTAACTGCATTTGTATGCCCCTTATGAATGAAAGCCAGCTACATGTATACAAGACATGTACAATTGTACTTTGGATTTCTTGTTTTAGGGCCTGTGTTTCACGTTGCTGCTTCTGGCGATATTTCGCAAGGCACTGCCTGCACTGCCGATCTCGATAACCTTCGGTCTCGTCTTCTACTTTGCGACGAGCCAGTTAGTTCGCCCGTTCATGGACCAATGCTCCTCCAACCAGGTCTACATCTAGCACTGGTCATCCTCGCTAGGGCCACGGACAAATTAGACCGATATAGATGATGCACTGTTACTTTTCCATCATCGCGTCAGAGTTTATTTGTAACACTGGCAGATAGGCCTAATACACATTTTTGTTTGAAGTAAAAAAATTTGAGATTTTTCACTTAAGTTGTTGCTCAGCAGAAAACCTTAATCTGACACATGGTCTGACATCTATAATAATTACTTAACCCTTTTTTATGAGCTTGTACTACAATGTATGGGAACCAATGCAGCTCATCATTAAATGGTTAATTATTACTTTTTTTATTTTTTATAATACATTGCCAAAATGTTTCCCAAATTTTGGTGTCATCTGGGATTTGGACCATGTCAATTTCAGTTATGCAACAGTCTTAAATACTACAGAGTAGTGATGCATAAGATTGGATTTTTGTTTGTTTGCGTCAATTGTCCTGTTAGTAAAAATTAATTCAACCATGCGCTCCATGGTCAAATAAAGCCTTTTTCTAGCCTTCTTGCTTCCATGTCTGTTTATAATTGTCGGTAGGCAATGTGACCTTGGACACTGAGCCTTAAAGTTTGCCCCAAATCTCTGGTGGAGGTCAATAATTGTAAACTTGCTATGTAATTCTGTGTATGTCATGTTCTGCTGATAAATTTTCTAGGTGATTGTGGAAAATGAAATGAACTTGAAGAGCTAATAGGACAGACGATTGTCATATTATATGTTGCTAAAATTTTATATGTTGGTCATTTTACAACAGCTGATTTACAGTGGCCATATTACAATGGGGAATTATGATGTACAGGGTGGCTCAAAAAAAAACGTACCACCGGGGAAAATGCGATATCTTCGCAGCCGATTGGGGTTTTTCTGCGAAAATTTCACAATTTGAAGGGGAATGAATATACAACAATCCCTGAAAGTTTCATTTGAAACTTTTCATGTTTGCAAAAGTTACAGCTGTTCAAACTTAAAATTTCGTTTTTTCAATTATCCGGAGAATCATGCTCCAATACAAGTGATTTCATTAGGATGTTTGGCAAATTACAACACACACACATTGATGATGATGTCATACGACCTCACTATGAGCTGTAAAGAAGCTGTTTATGAAGCAATCTGCTGGTATTTGGTGATATTTTATAGATTAAGGTCTCAATTGGTGAACCCAAACAATGAACGTCATGGGCAAAGTTTCTGCAAAAGATAAAATGGGAACTCGGACTTTGCATGAACAGAGACTGAGACATCGCGTGATCATAGCAAAATACCCAGTGAAAAGTGGAGCCTGAGCACATTGAAGACTATCTGCAAACGGGTTTATGTAACGAAGATCAGATGTCGGAAGAGAGGCAGGAAGTGGTCGCTTGATCTGACGGAAAAAGCGCGATTTTCACGAAATTCGCTTGGTAATCGAAAGGTCAAGTTTGCAAAGCAAATCGTGGTT
Source organism: Lumbricus terrestris (assembly GCA_949752735.1). Lineage (NCBI taxonomy): Eukaryota > Metazoa > Annelida > Clitellata > Crassiclitellata > Lumbricidae > Lumbricus > Lumbricus terrestris. The sequence goes on from OX457038.1 coordinate 60,977,847, forward strand.
TCGGCATCAGATATGCCGGCGTGTGTTGCGGCTGCAAGAAAAGACTGCAATTAATCCCATTCAGTAGGTTAGATGTCAAACTCATCATTGAACTCGCTTACCCAGACTCATTGAAGACCAGGTATGCTCTAACATCTGGTTTTATTATGCAGCAGGACAGTGCGCCTGCTTGCTCGCACGGCAAGGTTGATTATGATGGCGCTACCTTATTGACATCAACTGAAGTAAATGCATTGGCAAAGATGATTTACAAACTCGCCAGACCTTAACCCTCTTGTTTATCACGTCTGGGGAGCTATGCTGGAACGCTGCAAGACATTTAATCCCAAGTTGGAGAACATTGGCCAGCTGAAGCAAGTCTTGCTGCTAATGTGGGGTCAGTTGCCGCAGGACCCGACCAACAAGGCCATACTAAGCTTCACAAAAAGAATTTGAGCTTGTGTTAAGGCAGAGAGTGGACACTCTCATTATACCTTACAATAAACTGCAAAACCGAATGCTGAGGTCGTAGGGAAAAGTGATATCATATGACATGGAAATCTACAAGTGACGTAAATTTTCCGCGGATATTTGAAAAAACGAAATTTTAAGTTTGAACAGCTGTAACTTTTGCAAACATGAAAAGTTTCAAATGAAACTTTCAGGGATTGTTGGAAATTCATTCTCCTACAAATTGGGATATTTTCGCAGAAAAAGTTCAATCGGCGGCGAAGATATCGCATTTTCCCCGGTGGTACGTTTTTTTTTGAGCCACCCTGTACATGTGAAACAAATGCCAGTCTGTCCAATTATGCTGATGCTTCATTGTTTCAGTTAAATTATATTTCAAATTGAATTGTATCATTATTGCGTTAGTTAAATAAGTGTTTGCAGTGAATTAGAACAACACATCTAAAGTTTTTTTTAAACAGATCATGTTTTAAACAGATCATGTTTTAAACAGATCATGATGTAGATTTTAAGTTTCTTATCTATTCTACATTGTAATTGGAAAATCATGGAATGCTATTGTCACAATACACTAAGTAGGCACCATCTGACTTATTGATTGCAAAATAAATTTTAATATTATATATATACATGTATATATATGAAATTGACTAAGTTTACAAGAACCAAACATCATGTTTTGTTTCGTTAGTAAAAGAATTATTTAATTCATTAAATGTCGAAGATAATCTTTCCAAATTATACTTAATTCTTAAAATGTCCAAATTAACTGCTACTACTTCTTTAGCATCACGATTCAAATAGGGCATCATCACTTATTGTGTCACCTGAGTCATAAACAGAGTAATAAAATTCTATTAGATTGGTTAGAGCCTACAATATTCGGTACAAGAGTTTGTTGCTTCCTTGACTGATTTTCCTAAAGTTACTTTTACGTGGGATGGAACAATGGAATCGGAGAATAACAGCGTCCGTTACTTGGTGCTTTCGTTAGCGCAGCTTTTTGGTGCTGACATTCGACACACCAGCTGCAAAGACGTAACATAATATAAAAGTAAATAAGTGCCTCTGTAGGACCTGTTTGGAAGTGAAGTTTAGGGTCAAAGGGTCAGCTTAGATGCAAGCATGACAGCAAATTCAAACAGCACATCTTCTTAGTCATTTTGAGATTATTATTATTACATAAATTTATTACGCGCGCAATGTCACACCAAAGTGTGAATCTGAGGCGCGGATATATATATATATAGAAAGGTGTTGCTGCTTTTTAAATAATTTCATGCTATTAGTCGAGCTGTGGAAGTGCTTCTCGCACCTGTCTTCTTCTGTGTAGTCGAGCAAGCCAATCCCAACAAGGACTTTCTCTTCATATTAAATCATTAAATGCAGCTTCATGCTTTAATAGTATCTATACATTGATTGTTAAAAATAATAATACGAACCGCAGCTGAACCACGGAGCAGGGACCGTTGAGCATGGATCTTTGCAAAGCACGTTGCATCCAGCCAGCCAAGCAACCGCCTGCAATAAGAACAGTTTTTTCATCCATCTGTGTTGAAGCACGTCATTCTAATTCCCATTCCAGTCATTAATTTTAATATTCCATAACTTTAGGTCTGAACAAACTGAACAGAGTTTAATCATACTAAAAAATTCAAAACCAATTTTCAGTTGCATTTGAAAAAGAAAACAAATTACTGTTTATCAGTCTGGCTTTTATACAATATAATAAAATGCCATTGGAAGACTGTTTGATAATATGTAGTGATAAAATTAAAAAAGATAATGTGGACGTCATTTTAGCCAATTATTTTGCGAAGGCCAATGTAGACATTTTCTCGTGACCACTCCCGTCGCTGTATGGACCCGTACGCAAAAATTCCTTAAATCTGATCTCTTATTGCGTACATACCGTAATATATGGGTGGGTCCTAACTCCTAAGTCTCTGAGACTGATGACGTAGCTCTTTAGCTCCCATAAGCTTTCAGTTACACCTTACTGTAATTTGAACCCATTTTAAACACACTGTAAAGTGACTGCATCTCTATCTGTTACAGACATATTTAAATACATTATTTAAACATATTTAACTATCTTATTGAAACACTCGTACACATTCAGATCCATCAATAGGTCGATATTAGGTGCCATATGGCTGCTAAGTGCACAATCATCGTTCACATCGATATAAAATTATAACAGCGGCCAGCCTGTTATCATCACCCGATCTGACCTGGCCATTTGGTCGACAGAGGAGGGTTGAAACGTCAGCCCCGACGCTCCATCTCAGCAGCTGTTTGAAGACAAAGTCAGTTGGGGGTTTGTAGAGACCGGGGTCGTTACAGCACGACCAGACCTTGACCGTGGCTTGCGGTGGAAAGTGGACCTTCGGAGGGAACTTGAAGACGGACAGAGGACAGCCTCCCATCTGCTGCTGGATCAGGTAATGGCCCCCTATCTGCTCAGGCTGCAACAGTAACAAATGCCAAAGGTAAGTGAGGATGGTAGGCACCTGGGGGGGAGAGTAAGTAATGGTTATAGGTATGTGAAGAGAAAAGCTCATGAAGATGCGAGGTGAGGCAATTAGAGGTATGTTTATGTTGGGTATGAAAAGACAAGTTAAGGAGACCAGTGAAGGTATAAGCAGTATTTATGAAAGTAAATGAAAGTAAGTACGTGAAGATAAGTTAGGAGGATAATAGAAAGACTATAAGGTACGTCAAGACAAGTTGAGGATAGATAGGCAAATGAAGGCAAGCAAAGATACAGTCATTCGTTACCTATTCTAGCACACAAATCACAGAACCTCATTTATAAGCCTATGTGGGTCCCATCACATTTCTATGGGACATGCTGGCAAGAGGAAAAAGACATGAAGCTTAGTGAAGGTCAAGCAAATCCAGGGAAGGAAAGAGAGGCAGGTGATTAAAGTGAAAACAAAGTATGAATTGCATAAAGATTTCTGAAGGCAAGCAAATTACCTACAGTCAACAGGTTATGAGGGTTTAGGCCAAGGTAAGATATAACCATGTGAAGGCAAGTGAAATTACCAGAACATTAAGTCAATGGAATATTGAAATGGCTCCAGAAAACAGCTATGTAAGGAAGTTATAGGTATTCACATTAGTGGCATCTTAGTTTCATTTATTAATTTAACAGGATCGGTGTTTTTTGTTATTACATTAATTATTTTGAGTTATTACTCCAAAGTTTGTTTTCATTTAAGTTAATAGAAACTGAGACTTCCTCATTTCAGTTTCTTCATTTCTTGTTCTAGTGTCAGCGATTAGTTTGCTGATACTTAGTCATCAACAATGATGATCTCGGCCGGGAGCGCCTCTGAGTAGGTACCTTGAAGGGGCGCTATATAAATTACGATTGATTGATTGATTGAGCAATGCACATCACTTACTGGCAATAGTAACCACATTTCAGACTTAAGGTTTTTTCTCTAGTTACTGTAACTGAAACCTTGAGTTTTCGTTACTGAACGTTTTATTGTTTCATTAAGAAATGCAACAATACTTCAGATTATAAATTCAACAACAGTCGTCAATAATGCCTACCTTGTTGCATGAGGTATTGACCAGTTTGATGTATTTACCAGTTTGGTGAACCTCTATCACACGAACCCAACTAGTCCTAAAGAATTCAAACAGGAATGTAATGTGTAAGGTAACAAGAGATAAATTTACAGGTATTTGTCAACTTGTTATAAGCTTCTTTACACTATTTACTGTTGGATTTAGTTAACTTATAATTATCTGAGGCTATGGTCTCTTCCACCCGAGTTCAGGGAATGAGGGGACACGACCGACCTACGACCTTTGTACCTACTGGTACCTTCTGGACTGACTCGATACGCTGTTATCAACAATGCTTTCTTTCGAAGGGCAAGGATGGAAGCCTTTCAGAGTCCACTTCTCCAAGAGCGGTACATAAACTCTCTGAATCAATGTATGTCTGAAAAAGGGGGCATTGCCATGTGATGAAAGGATCTCTCTGGTCACATCATGCAACAACAACAGCAACCTGGCATCTGAACAATCCTTCCTTGAGTGGTTACATGGCTTCAAAATGATTCATCTATTTCACACATCAAGATTTAAACCCCAGACATTGAGATGGAACAAATAACATGTTCAGCACGCAACCTGGCAAGCCATCGACTATTACTTATTGCACATACTATGCCAGCAAGGTTGGTAAATCGAGGTGTGTGTGACAGCTGTGCACCAGCAACTTGTCCAGTCCAGTGTGCTGCAATCTGGTAATCGTTGGATTAAATCACTACAGAACGATGCTCTCCATGCCATGCAATGGATCACAATTGCGATTAATTAAATGGCTCTGAAGCTGTACTTATCTGATTACTAGTTGATTAGATTACTGACCCGCAAGCTACTGTTTGCTGTGGGCAAGACGTTGGTAAGTATGCACACTTCCAGAGATCGCTGCAGAGTTGATCAAAGAAAGACGATCCACCGCGGCCAACGTTGTGAGGTATGACATCAAGACATTTCGTCGATGGCATATCTATCAACAAATCACCAAAAAGGTGTATCATACATGAATCCAATAATTTATATAGAACCTTTTGGAGTTACGCAAAGGCATTGAGAGTATTTAGACCAACAATGAATAGGGGAGGGGTAACAGTGCTGAGTTTATTCCTGAATTGGCATTTTTCAATAATATTCAATTATTATTACAATGTCTTTTATAAAAACATTTCTTCCAATATGTTCTCATGTGTTTTCTGCTGCACAAATCATATATATCTCATATAATATCATACTCAAATTACCTCTGCTTGTTAGTGATATTGTAAGGTATTGTAACAGCAACTCGTGCCTTGGGAAGTAGTGCTATGAAAATGCATGATTATGCGTACTGCTTAAGATTAAAATAAAAGTAGTGATTTACCATAGCAGGGGTAGCACGGACCGCATGGTGGGGTGGGAAGGCAAGGTGGGCAAGGGCCACAAGGCGGGCATGGATAACATGGAAAACATGGACCACAGGGAGGGCAGGGATCACATGATGGTGGGCAGGGTGGACAAGGCCCACAAGGAAGGCAAGGACCGCATGGTTCGCATGGATTACAGAAGGGAATACATGGATTGCGTGGCGGACACGGTTGCTTGGAGCAGACCAGTTTGCATGGATTACATGGATCAGGGACCAAGCAGATCGTCTGACATGGCGTGCATGGATCACATGGATCGGGACAAATGAATTTACAAGGATTACATGGATCAGGACACACAGGCTTGCACAGATCAACAACAACTTTGCACGGATTGAATGGATCAGGACAACAGCTTGGAGGACAACATGGATCAAGGCAGTCGAGTTTGCACTTTGGCTTGCAAGGGTCACATGGATTGGGAAGACAGCAGATAGGCTTGCATGGATTGCACGGATCACTAATAAGGCAGTCAAGTTTGCACTTTGCCTTGCAAGGGCTGCATGGATTGGGTGGACAACAGATAGGCTTGCATGGATTGGGTGGACAACAGATAGGCTTGCATGGATTGGGTGGACAACAGATAGGCTTGCAAGGATTGCATGGATCACTTATAAGGCAGTCAAGTTTGCACTTTGGCTTGCAGGGGTCACATGGATTCGGTGGACAGCAGATCGGCTTGCATGGATTGCACTTTGGCTTGCAAGGGTCGCATGGATTGGGTAGGCAGCATGAAGGCTTGCAGGGATCACATGGGGGACACAAGTCAGGGTAGCAGGTAATCTGTGGGCAGCAGGCTCCCACGTTTCGACACCAGGAAGCCAGTTGAAGTCTAGCACACACACAAAAAGGGAAACATTAACAGAAAGTAACCAGTTATTATCTATTAGTCAGTTATCAATATCTAACCATTTATTGCTAAATAATTGGCCAGTTATTAAACTAATGCAATTTTAAAGTATAAAGACCGCAATCCAGTGTAGAAACCAGGTCTTTCTGGAGAAATGCTGTACTGTCAAAAGATTATCATATCTTCATTTTAAATATTAAAACCCAACTTGTGGCAAACCACATATTCTGTGACAAATGACAATATTAAGATGAATAATTAGCATAAAATAATTAGCACAACCTAATTAACTTAAAATACATGCTGTATGGTCAAATCAGCAATGTTGAAAATTATGGAAAGCACATGATGTGTAGACCTTAAGTGTGGAAAATAACTGACAACACAGAAGACTGTTGCTAAGCAATCTTCAACAGGTTGACTCTGGCAACATTTGACAGAAAAGTGTCAAAAGAAACTCTCAAAATTTAAAGTGGACACCAACACAGGCTTTCAACTCGTGGACATCAGTGATAACAATGACTGTGAAAACAATGATCAAAGAAGGGAGTTCAGCTTTACTTTGTACATGCTATGTGTACACAGACGATATTGTGCTATGACATTTTATACGTAATAAATGCAATGAATAACTAAATTAGAAACTTTATTTGGCTTCAAATGTTCAAATCTTGTGGCTCCACTGTAAGTTATGTATCTCAGTGCCTTAAAACTGCGATGCTGGGAATTACGGACGGAGTGGGAAGAAAATGAAGATCAAACAGGGAGGAGTGTATGGACGACATCGAGGACTGGAGCAGAAGAGATCTGTATTATTTAAGCATATCTGCCCAGGATCTGGGTACTGTGGAAGCCAGTGGTGCAGTGCGCATTGGACACCTATGGATAATGATGATCTCAGTGCTATTTCAATCAATCAATCAATCACAAATTTCTATAGTGCCCTTCAAGATCTCTACTCAGAGGCGCTATAGCAGTGATTTAACAAAACTGTAAGTGACCTTCGTTCCTCCGCCTTCAGCGTGTTCATGAACCTTTCGATGTCACACATGAGCACCTTCGACGTCAGTCCAACGTTGTTCATCTGACACAGGTCGCTCGTCAAGAACGAATGGACGTTCTGTAGTTTCTGCAGGTAGCAGTCGATCTGTTTCATTGCTCCACATCTCTGTCGGTCGATCGACGACTCGATGCAGCCCTTCTTGGCACGCAAGTCACAGACCTGTCAATCACCAGTCAATTTGCAAGTTGGTATTTATTGAGACTTTGTTTATTATCAAATTGACAAACCACAAATCGTTTACAACGAAAACAAAACACGAGCAGACAGTCAATAGGAGGGTCTGAAAGAAGAGCTTTAAGGCGTGCCGATTCCTACACGGTGCTAGCAGATTGCAATTGATCTTGTCTAGATTTGGTCATCAAATTACAGCCAAAATTGCATAAAATATTCATGCAGTGAATTTATGCACAAGACTTAGTATATTGCCTGAGCCTAAATCTAAGGCTTATTAATTGATTCTGTTTATTAATCTGGTGCCACTTGAAACTCCTGCTCAGCAGTGCTGTCAGTCCCCCAGCCTTGGTCAAATAGAACACAGGACTACAAGTGCATTAAAGAATCGTATAGTTGTTGCGTGCAAACTGCCTTGTGGATGCAATACAATACAACTGTAATTTGATATTGCCATTCTTACAAAGTTCAAATTGCACACACAACAGGGCCTAAAGTGTGGCTGGACGGTCACGGACTGCGTCCATGCACTTATTTTAAAATCTGGACGCCATCCTGCCACTTATTGGCCTGCACAGCCTGGAAAGGTAAGGGGTGCCCGGGCACTTCTTTTGGAAAGGTAAAGGGCGTCCAGGCACTTATTTTTCCACACTTTAAGAACTGACACATGCCTTGATGGCACAGTCATAATTACAATGGCAGAGCAATTGTGAGTGAAGGACTTGAATCTCAAGGTCCCTACATGGTAACTGTATCGGACGAGGATTGAACTCGCACTCTACGTGTTACAGGCCGAACGCTCTCATCAATCGGCCACCGTGCTTGAGTGCCTCACTTAGGGACAAAGTAAAGAAAGAAAAGTGACTGTCACCTGTTTCTGAAGACAGAGGGCCCTGGACTGGAGTCCTCTAATTTCTCGACCTATCCTCTCATTGTCGCAACTGTTTGTTGTAACTGACATGCTGATGTTTCAATCTGTTCCTCGCATTCACTGCTTGTCTACACTCTCATCCACATGCAAACTGCTTTCTGGTGTCAACAAATGGCCTGCGTCAGGCACTACCTACGTGAAATCAACAACGGTTAGAGCAGACAGGAATCACTTTTATCATGACAATCTAGTTAAAGGGCACAGCAAGTAAACCATTTCAGTGGTTTCCATTTTGTTTTCCCATTTAACATGTAAGGTAAAGGTTTAGTTTTGAAATTAAGTGTTGTATCCTCAATTATTTATTTTCTGTGTGGTGTTGAACCTGTAACCCTAGCCATAAATACGCCCATTATCTACCCCCTACACGTGATGTACTAAAAGAAAATAATGTATGCAAGGGTAGGTTAAACGTTTTCTATACTATGACTGTTTGGTCTCAAACCTGCTCAAAATTCAATGAATAACTCGGATAAGATGGATGACATCCTTCAGGACTCTTGATATAGGCCTACCATGTGGGAGTTAACAACAATGATACTATAATAATCTTTGTCTATTATTTTAATTCAAACGTACATGATCACAGTATGATTACAAAATGCTACATAAGTTTAAAGTGGTTCAGATATTAGAACCACTGCAAGTTAGACTGCAATGCTATGATTTATTTATTTCAGAAATTTATATAGCGTCTCTTAGGTAGGCTACTCAGAAGCGCTCCCGGCCCAACCACGGCTAAATAAAAGTTTTTAGGTTCTTAAGGAACAGAGTGGAGTGACCCCTGGGAATCAGGTGCAGTGTAACAGGGAGACCATTCCAAGCTGTAGGACCTGCAACAGGGAATGAAGGACTAAGTCTTAATGATGCTTAATATACCATATATCTCTCCTATAGGTAAGCTATGACAGATCCTCTTAATATATCTGTTATAGTGTCCACTGAGGCAGTACAATCATCAAAACATCTGCACTGCCTGGTGTCCAGTAATAACATTTGTATGCGCATCAATAAGGTCTCCTCTGCTCATCCTTCTCCCCATGTTGTTATTCCACACCACACCCTTTCAACCTTTCTTCATAACCCAAAACCTGCTGTTTAACCTGGTAATCCCAAATCATTTTGTAGCTCTTTATGCACTTTCTCCAGTTATCCATGACCAGCTCCTCTATGGATTCCACATCTGGCTGCTGTATTCCAACTGTGACCTAATGTCCTAATCAGTTATTTGTACAATCCATTTATGACTTAGGCTAGTATATTGTCGCCTTTACTTCAGTGTATAGTATGAACGGATTACTGATGAACCGCTGACCAAACATTCTATTCTCACGCGCACTAAATTCGTAAATTAAACGCTACTCTGTCCAGTGTTTAATCTAGACGTCTCTGGGGGGAAAGTTCCCCCAGGATTGACATTTCCCCCCCCAGAAAAATTTGACGAAATGATATTGGTTTTTAGTTACTGTTTTCATCATTGTTTTACATGAAGTGTTATAATATACCGTGATATTATTTATTATTATATGATTATAATGACATTATATTTACTACTAGATACTATCATGTTAAGATGACACCTTAAAATGCAGCCATTGCAATGTGGAAATTCAAAAAGTTTCTTATGGGTCACTGAAAAACTACAGCTATTTTGTTAAGATGACACCTTGAAATGCTGCTATTGCAATGTGAACATTCAGAAAGTTTCTAATGCGTCACTGAAAAAGTACAGCTATTTTGTTAAGACGACACCTTAAAATTCTGCCATTGCAATGTGGAAATTCAAAAAGTTTCTGATGGGGAGGGGCGCATCACCTCCCCATATCCCTCACCCTCCCAGTCTCGGTGCTATGCGCATCACGAGCGTCCTTCGGACGCTCAATTGTCTCCCGCCTCAGAAACCTCAATTCCCCCCCCCCCCCCAGAGGAGGGGGACTAGATTAAACACTGTACTCTGTCTCAGTTGAAAGGGTTAGAAAAGCATAAAAATAACTTCATTTTATTCTAGAGTTTTGAATATTAATACTTTAAATTAAATAATATCAAACCTTGTTTTGATGTTTCATCCACCGACCACCGCGTCTTCTCTTACGTCACACAAAAACAGGAAATGTGCGAAGAAATGCATTACGGGAGCTAATTAAAGACCGTGATAAACTGGCGATAGACACTACACGTATTGTTAGATATTAGGTGAATTTTGTCCTAACTAGCCTAACATACATCTTTAACTAAGATTCGCGGAATATATTCTATCCCTGTAGTTGGGAGGGTGAACTTGTGCGTCCAGGACGTAAGTCATATTTGCTTTTTGTCCGGTCTAACATTCGCTCCAACCTGACCCACCTTGAACGCTGGCGAATCCCCACCAGGCAAGAGACGCAGCTGCGGTAGTTGCCATAGCGACCTCATGGAGCTGTAGAAGCACTTCTGTCACACGTTTTGTGCAATTAAAACTAGCAAAAAAGGTCATTTTCATCCGATTGGAAGTATTTTACCATGGAGGATGGAAAGGAAAGAAGGAGTTGTGCAGTTCTAAAAATTCCTTAAAAACAGCCCTGGGGTGTGTGAATGTGGGAAGTAAAGTTGGTCTCCATACTTTGTTTTATGGATTCAACCCTGAACCCGTTCCACCCCTTGTATAAATATTATATATTGCAAGTTAGACTGTAATGCTATTAGCCTATGCATAATAGCTATAGATTTTTCCTATCTAATTCCCTCTTATTAGGCTTTTAATGAACCTCTTAGATCTCTGATGTGGTAAATTATCTCTCACGTCGGATGAATTGTAATTGAGATTGTTGATTTTTGTGCCCATGCAGGCCGAAACATGATCATATTCTTCAGATGTTATACCAATGTCTGAGAATCCAACTAGTAGGTATGTGTCATCAGAGTACTAAAATAATTAATTCACATATTAAAATTATTACTATGTTCAGATTTCGCTTTACTTGGGTTTGCAGTCCTTCATGCTCTGACAGTCAAGAGACATGCATAAATTGCTACCACTGTCTGACGAGCTACAATGATCGCATTGCATTTGTACATTGCCTTCTACATTCGCACCTCAAGGTGCCTCGAGATATGCGAAGATATGAGGTTGCCTTCTTAGATCTGCTTGACAGTCATCTTTTAGTCTGTTCAGGCATTTGTACAAGATGCTTATATAAATGCCCAATTAGCTCATACATACAAAACAAATCTACCCGATCATCTGTCTGCACACACTTAATCCAAATCTTAGATCTACCTTTGGTATTACAATACATTGCATACGTCTAAAGTGACAACTGCACAACTATGTAGCACTCATTCAACCGCACAACCATTGCCACCAGCAACAACAATAGCAATGACAAAAACAGCAGAAAAAAACAACGAAAACAATTTACAGTTCATCTGGTTAAACTCAGATTTTGAGTAACTTCACCTACACAAAACTCTCCAATTCTACATCTACACAATAAATTATTTTCGATACATCTGAGTAAACATGTTTACGAAAAAAATTACAGTCGTTACAAAAGTTAATCACATATATACGTGCGACCCAAAAAACTAACGTCCAAAGAGGTGCGCAACAGTTAAGCCGCTTAAATAAACACACAAGAAAACCAGACATTGAATCAATTCTTAAAACACAACTGCCTTCGAAAGAGTGGCAACATCAAACTGCACACTGTAATGTGGCCATACAGTTAGACATAGATAGTCAGACAATCAAATTGTGCTGAATCATATGCCGATCAGATTAACTTCCATAGCTATAATGAAATCATTCAGGTGAAATTAACAAATACAAACGTGTGAAAAAGAGTGAGAGACGCTGAATTTATCGTACATAATTGGCATAATTACCAAAGCCAATGTGGTAAATTATAAAAGATAACTGAGGCAAAATTAATAACAATGAGGCAAGACAATGGGGCAAAATTTACACACATTAACAAAGACAATGGGGTAAAATTCACAATTGGGCATAATTTATCATGGAGCAAAATTAACAATGACACTGGAAAATTTTAACATAAAAAAGACAGAATTATCAGACAATGGAGTGAAATTAATGGATTAAGGTGCTAAAGAAACGGACTGTGGGGCAAACTAACAGAGAAGGGGCAGTTTTAACAAAGGTATGAAATTAACAAATGGTTGGGCAAAAGTAACAAAGGGACTCTTTGGCCACAAGCTCATGACAAAAGAGCAAGTAGAAACAAAACCCAAGAGCTGACCAACCAGAATACTGCCAGGGCTGACAAGAAAACACATGACTAGCCTAAATAAATGTCAATAAATAGATTAAAACTACTATCTGATGCAATAAACATAGCAATTTCTACTACGCAACATGCCTGCCATCACACGCAACGCAATCCCGTTATTATGTGCAACATAGCACCATCACATCACCAAACACTAATTAACCCCCCCCATAACGAAAGTGCAAAATCGACTAGTTCTATCACTAGTGCAAATGTCTGACAGGGTGTTGATTGGTGCTATATAAACATCCCAAAACACACACTCAACCCTCCTTACAACTACTTGTACAAGCCATATCAAGTACAGTAACACTATAGTGACATCCTTGCAAATCAATGCTGCATTTTAAAGCTCAGTTGAAATCAGATCCAGGTTCCCAGTCATGTCACTAGGTTAGTACTATCCAGTAAAACCACTATGGACCGTCCATAGTGCCAGTCGCAAGCCTGGATGAAGGAGAACGATGCTAGCGATCTCTGTTATTATACAGAATCGTTAAACTGAAACTACTTCTATTGCCAGCCAGTGATTAAGAAAGAAAAGACAACTGGTCTGAGCAGTCAACATGATCATTCACACTGCTCTAATGCTTTTCATAAAAGTAGTCTTTGAAGGAGAAAGTCAGCCATTGCAAATTTCAACAGAAACCAAAAATACGGTAAAAGCTGAGCTTCAAAACGCAACATTTAGCTAAGGGGGTCGCCCATTTCGCAAGACACATCAAAACAGCCACCGTGGCATCTCTGACAAAAGTGCAAAACTGCTGAGAAAATCTCACAAAATAATCAATTCTTAGACATTTCGACAAGAAAATCAGTCATTTTGTGAGACACGAACTTAGATGCAAACCCTGAGCACAGACACGAATCTTGCGTCCCAAGCTTAATAACAGATGTGAGTAAATCTTCTGCACAATATCATGAACATACGCCTATATATCTTCGTTTAATAGAACAGACTGACAAACCACAGCGAGTTAAATGATAGAAAGGCAAATGACAAATGGAACAACAAAGTGATTTATGGGGCACACAGTAATATGTTCTAAAGCCCAGGCTAGCATCTCCATCTTACTGTTATTTTATACAATATTCTCTATTATGAATTTTCTATCATCTATTGTCGGAACAAACTTTGCAGTAAAAGCCACAGATGTATAAAAGAAACAAACCTATAAAAGACTTTAACAACAAATTCAGATATTTGCCAAAAACGTCTAGGAAATGACTCAGTGGACAATTTCCACAAAGTAACAAATCCAAGTATTTCGATGTTTGCCGGATACAGGTATGAACCAAGTACCATTTGTTCCATACGCTATGCTAAGCTTCACAGTTTCGTGTAATAAAATATTACGGAAATAATACTTGCATTTGTAAGAACTACTACATTTCTCATTTTAGAAATAAATAATCAATGAAATGGGTTGACTTCTGTTGTGAACTTACAAAAATGTGATTTTTCTGGCAAATTACGAATGAAATAAGGTTTAACAAACAAAAATGCTATTCGCAACAATTTGCCAAGGCCAATAGCGTCGAAAATGGAAAATGTCTGAGGCAATATCTGGTCTTTCCCTAAAAAACATCCTAATAACTGCCATCATTCAAGACATTCTGATAAAGTGTGGCACTATCTACGAGACATGGTTCATTGGTCAGAGCTTGCCCTGTACTGCGAAGAGGGTGGGTTTGAGCCTTGGCCGATGCAGTAAGTTGAGCAAGTTCTTCGCTCACAATGGTTCACTTGTGTGGTTGTGTGCACTTTTTATGAACATCGGAAGGAGAGAAATATCAAATGCAATTGTATTGTATAGTGCACTGTACAACAATGCTTGAGAAGAGGTACTTGAAAGGCACGAATTGAAGTGTCTACAGACACAGGGAACCCATTGAAACTCAATTCAACTCATTATGAAAGTTAAAATGGTTTTCAAATTGTTGAATAATGTTACTCCATTGTAAATTAGTAACTATTTGGAACTCTTGAGTGTTTGGATAAGTTTGGATATACACTGCCCTTGGGAGCCACACAAAAGTACATCTTAGCAAGGTTGTAGCATAGTAATATGGTATCTTAAAGCTGATCTGAATTTGGATCAACATCACGTGCCACATAACAGAATCCACACCATAACGAAAGGACATTAAAACGATGTTTAGTGTACCTGAATGCCTTAACATTGATGCAGTGCCTATCACAAACCCTGCAAAGGCACACCTCAGTGTACACTTTGTCAAGGCAGCAAACTAACATCTAAACAGAAAACCAATTGACATCAATGTAAGATACTGTATAGCAGAACAATCATCTATATACGGCCGAGCTGAAAAAAGAACTCAAGAGGCAGTAACAGCGACATGGAGCGATATTCACGTTGTTACATTCCCGAACACGCTCGGAATGATTAATGCGTCTCGTAAAAAGTTTTGTCAGGACAGAATAATCAAAAATCAAACGAGAATCACATGGATCAGCATACTGGCAGTCAAGCAAGTATGGCACCATATTATGGCAACAGCTAAAGTGACTCAACTAAAGGTAAAGGCAGAAATATTTAACTAGTAATCCAAGCTTGTATTCCAATGCTCGTTGATTATCCTCAGGTGCAAAGAAACAATATTTTTGGCCAATATAGCAGAAGCTCGTTTTAAAGCTGTCTCTCTCCAAATGCCGTGTCACTCTAACAAAATTTTGTACACAAAATTCTGAAGACAATACCATAGCAACACAGCTTACCGGTACCCACCAATTCTACCACTCACCCAACATCCAAAAACTGGAGTCTCACGTCTTTGAGAAATCCTACCATAATCCATGTGACCCTCCCTCCAAATTTTCTCATCCTCGTCGAAACCACCTTAGTGGTGGCTGTTCTCCTCCCTCCTCTCTCTGGTCTCTCGCTTCAGAATTCCACTGGACATCTCTAAACAGCCCTTCCAACAAAACACATCAATCACAAATAATCTAGTGATCTGTGCTAAGCTTTGTAGGAGCACTTTCGAACTATGGAGTAAAGCGACACCATAGCCAACATTAGACTCATCTTTCAAATAATGTACAAGTGAATTCTGTCAAGCCAGAGCACAAAGGATTGCTTCCAAAAAGAGCGACATACGTGAAGCAGGATATACCAAAATGCCCGTTTATGAACACGAAGTCTTATGCCACCATCTAAGTTCCATTTCAAAGAGTTTCACTCTGAGAACGAATCAAGCTCATATCAACCGAAGTTTAACACACGCATCACTGTATCAAGCTCGCTCGAACAAAAAGAAATCGAAGGTACCCAATAGGGAAGACATGCTTTCCTTCACTTCAAATCTTGAACGACTTAAAAAGACAAACAGTAACAGAAAACGTCTGCACAGCATACGCAGCTTCAGCATTAATTTTTAATTGGGATAGATGCACTTGAGTTTCAATCGCTGACCTGACTCCCAGTTCTGTTTCTTTATATATTCTGGTGCTGTTAACAATCTAATGTACTGCAATGACATAGTTAGTAATACCTATCAAATATTGCAATAATCCAAAGATACTTGAACTCCATGGTCATTTCTGAAGCTTCTATGTTCTTACAGTGCTTTTACGAAGTGCTTGAAAGTGCTATACAAATATTCAGATACAACTGATACATGCATACGTGTACCAAAAAAATGCAAATACAAATGTCAGGAAACAGCCAACACCAGTGTCAGAAAGCTCACAAACATAATTGTCTAGTAGTCAAGCAGTCCCTGTAGTGTATGGTCTAACAGAGATGTAGCATCCTTATCCGTTTAACGATGAGCGTGTACTAAAAAGTCTAAAATGTATGTGAAACCAATTTAGCTCATTGTTAAAGGGTTGTACAGATTTGTCTGGTAGCATGAAACAATGAATGTTCTATGGCATAAGGCATCAGTTTGCAAGCACTCTAGCCACGCTGGTGTTAACAGACACTAGTTTCACAAATTCAATTTACCTAGCTTTCAAGCAGGACAGGTAAGGTACCTTAATTGCTTCTTTTATTACAGGTCTTCCTTTATGACAAAGTCCATCTAAGCATAGTTTTGAAGAAAAAAAGCCCAGTTCTTTTGGCCAAAGCACAATTGCAAACCAGCATTCGACTCAACCGATCCAAGCAGCTCAACAAAACTTTTACATGAATGTTCACTTAAGAATCGAATTGGGCTGCACAATAAAACATGAGTGCATTATCAAACGCCTATTGTCTAACTGATACAAACATTCTAGTTTATTCTTATACAGCAAACTTAAGTTTTTAAAATCAATCTAACAGAAAAAGATTCCAAATCTGCAAATTATTTTTATGTACAGACATCGAAGTTTTCAACTTATTTTTTTTACACGCAAACGCATTTGGTTGTTCGAATTATAATTGCACATACATCATTGGAGACCATTGGAGTTCTTCAAATTAGTCCCATGCGGAAACTATTCTAAATTCTTCAAACAATTTTCAAAGAATCCATCTCAGTGTTCTAAATTGCAATCCCACAGAAATCAGGTCAATTTTTCAAAATAATTTCACACAGACACCATTTAAATTCTTCTCATTATATACATGTCCAGTTGTGCACTGAAACAGCATGATTCTATGCAGAGCATTGCAGCATACACAACGTCGGCAAACGTCTTCTAGCCTTTGCAAATCATCGTTCAAGTCTGAATATCAAAAAACAAACAAGATATTTAACAAAATGGACAAAGAATATCGTTTGTATTCTTTCATCAGCTCTCCTTTGTCTCAAATACTGAATTGCAAGAGAACACGTGACAAGCAAAAAAAACATGTAGACCTAACAAATCGTTAACCATAGTCAACCAGCAACAGAATTAAAGCTACTAATAAAAGGTATTGTATACATTTCAAAATGTAACAAACAATGGCCAAATTCACTCTGCACTCGTTAATTATCCATTACAGCTCGCTACTAATGTTCATAGCTATCCTGATTAGAAGGAGCTGTCCTAAATACATCAGCGTAGATTATTATGCAAAACATTAACATTTTCTCAACATCGACCCAGGCTTCAAACAACATCAACAACCTAGGCTTCAAAGTTCTAACAAACGAGACTTTGTCACTCGGCTCGATCTTCACCTCATAAATTTTATGTGAATGGAGCGCAAGAGCATACGGTGGCAATCCAAAAAATCATGGCCCTAATGAAATATAGAGTTTACATTCAGAATTGTGGCATCTATATGAGCCAGGAATCTGCACATCGGGCACAGGACAGAAACTGGAGTGCTGCTGCCGAGCTAGCGGTGAGTTTTAAAGACACGCAAGAAACAAGTTATCTACACCTTCAAGAGATGAACATTAAAACATCGACCAAACAGTCGTGACAGAAATCTGCTGAAGCCTATGAACGCATCTCAGCTGTGTGTGTGTGCTTGTCTGCTCTTCTCACCAACCACAAGTTGGATTCTGCCGCCACGAGTCAAAGTCTGAGTCATGTCGAGACTAGCCGGGAGTCAGAGTCCAAGACATGTCAAGCGTCCTCTCTCTTCGTAATACACTGATCATTATTCGATCATGCTCAGCAATCAGATCCTGCCGAATAATAATCAGATCTCATCCGCTCATTGGATCCACCTGGATCCCCTGACGTCCTCCAATCATACGATTATCCGCATCGTTAGTACTGACTCTCCTCGAGCCAACCCTTGATGCTGGTCGGCAGAGGCAGCTGCTGGATGTGATCGACGCGCGTGTACTGCCGTATGACAAACCGACACAGATACTGCAGCGACCTGACCTGCGCAAATCTCGACACTGGCTTTGCGAGTCTGACGGGGAACGACGGCGAGCCGGGCATACGTGCTCGTGAGTAGCAGAACACGCCCGACTGCGAGTCCGTCATCGAGTGCTCGATGAGGTCGACGATCGAGCTGTATCCCTCGGACTCGTGCTGCGCGTAGAAGCTGAACACGCCGTTGCAGTGCTCGATGCGCGTGTGTAGCGTGCGGCCGTACGACCGGAAGCTGAGGCTGAGCAGGTAGCGCTCGTCCGAACTGTCGCGGACGAGAAATGCGCCGTCCGTCTGGTTGGCAAGTTTCTCCTCAGCCTCAACTCGTGTGATCGGGCCCCAGTACCAGCCGTACTTCGACAGGCGAAACAGTTCCTGCGACAGGCTCCAGCCTTTTGGCACTTCCTTCACGCGGTCGTAGAATGGCGGGGTTGGCTGAACAGGCTGTGTCTCGAACGTCACTTCGCCGTGTGACTCGTAGCCGAGAGGATGGTGACTTAAGGCATGGTCGAGGCAGCTGGGGCCCGCGATGGAGTCGGACGTGCTGTCGCTCGTCAGACTGTGGGTGCACGAGACGTCGCACGTGACTACCTGACTGGCGCCAGCGACGGGCGCCGAAGCATGACCGTATTCTGTGTCGATCGGCAGAATGTTCCGGACCTTTTCCTCCTCGCTCTGCGACAGTTCGTGGTCTGACGAGTCAAAGTCTGAAGGCGACTGGTCTGTTTTCTTGTGGCAGTGCTGACAGATGAGTGCACACTTCTTTCGTCTCGTCGCCGTCTCAGGCACGACAAAATCCTGCGATGTCTGCTGGTTTCGGTGCGACCGGCTGCGAATACAGCGTGAACTGGCGCAACAGCTCAGGCACTCATCCGAATATGCCGGCCGAATCGGTTTGTCGACGTGGCGGGGTCGTGACCTCCAGCTGCTGCAGACGGCAACCACATTCTCAACGTTGTAGCTGTGGTGGCACTCGCCTTCATCCTTCGAACGCCCTGATTTTGATGCAAACTTGCGACGCAGGATCGCAAACAGACCTCTGCTTCTCCTGAATGGCGACCGCGTTGACTCGGTCGGTTGATGCTCAACTGTCGGTCGGTAGGTGGACCGCTGTGTACTTGTACAGGCCTCAATATTCGACATATTAGCCGACAACTTGAGTCTAAAAGCACAGCCATACACACAGTTAAAACTTCAGAAGTATGCACTGAAAAATTCATCCAGCGTCTATTAGGAACTTCACAAAGACATTACATAAGTAGTGTCTTTTGAAAGTAGTGCTATGTAAACAGTACCCTCGAGGTTAGAGCATTGTAGATAAATTTAAAAGATGTTCTGTATCAATTAACACACCTATCAATGAACATGCACCAATGCCATTAGCTGATAAACCTGTTATTTTGCAGTGGGATAATCACTTTCAACTCTTGAAGCGTAATGAATAACACCATGCAGAAAATAATCCAACATTTCAAAATATAAATTATCCTATTTATAACAACCGGAAACTGGATTAAAGAAATGCAGCTGTGATAAACTTTGTGGTTGTTATAAAGGAGCTCTACAACTATTCGCAAACATGTGAATTCACCAGCACACCAGCTCCACGTTCAATATGGTTTGACTCACATCCATTGGTATGCTAACAGGCATAGCGATCATTCCAGTCACCTACGACAAATGCCTCCGTGATGTAGCCTACGTCTATTGAATAAAACACATACGACCTCTACAAACGTTTCTCTAAATGCTCTTTGTCGGTCCAAAAACTGTACCCCAACGTCTAAACACAAAGATGTACTCTTCTAAGCAATTTAACGATCTTGCGTGGGAATTATGGCGCTACAGAAGTCGTATGTTTTACATCGACACCGGATAGAAAACAATAGGGCTGATAGACCCCGCCTACACGCGACTGAGAACAGATCATGGCTCAATTTCCAATCAGGCATGATACAAGTACAGAAAACACTGTGTATCTGTTCAGTTTTGCATTACCGATTAATTGAGAATGAAATCACAAAACAACGTGAAAATGACGGATTTTTACAACGAGTTTGATCAACATTCTCCTTCGTTGTTCGTTTACTTATGTGCGCATGCGCACATGCGTCCAATAGAAATCTCGATACAAGAAAAAATTATATAACGCAGCAACATGTTGGCTAATGGCTACGTGCTGTCCCTCTTCTATCCATAATTTATTGCCCCAGCATTGAAAGAACGGGTTCCACAAAATTGTCAGAAAAATTCGGGCATATTGTAAATGTAACCAATATGTTCCAACGTACGAGTTTGGGATATCTGATTTTTTGCAGTTAGCAAAGTAGACGGGAGAGCCGTTTCCTCTATAACGTAAGTAGGCCTATAAAAAAACTTGGTCACCGACCCTGCCTATAATTCGAATACAAGCAGGTTATTCACATCTAGCGATAACGATCATAATTTGAGAAATTCGATGTGACGACCTGACTCGTAATTTAGGAATAACCACAGTAAGTGTATAGGGTCTATATAACATTTAGGCCTTTTGTGACCCAACCGAGTGTAGGCCTACTTTTTCTATAGCGACTGTATGCCCCCGAGTTTGTCCTAGCTAGAATAGCTTAGGCTGACTTATAAAATTATGCCATTTCAGTGAGCTGGCCGCAGGGCTTTTCTAACGTGCAGTTGTACACAAAATGTGCAGTTCTAAATGGATTTGTGCAGCTGTAAAAGCACTTCTGTACAGTTAAAACTAGCAAAAAAGGTCATTGTCCTCCGATTGGAAGTAATTTACCATGGATGATGGGAAAGGAAAGGAGTTGTGCAGTTCTAAAAATTCCTTAAAAACAGCCTTGGCTGGCCGTGTAATGAACTTCTTAGTCCTTGTCCTTTCTCTGCATGTGAAAACCATTCTGATCAATTGTGGTTAAGTGCCTTATAAAATTATGTCAGGAGCATCTCCGAGGATCTTCTCCTGAAATGGTGCTAAATAAATTAATTACTATGATTACTGAACTGTAGAGAGTGTGCAATGCTGTGCATGGCTTGAGTTTTTAATTCCTTCGATAAAGGTCGAGGCCGAGCACAAGAGTTCAGATAGTCTTCTGCGAACAAAGGAACATTCCCGTCGAGCCGTAAGATTCTGGCCCAATGTGTTTGGGGCCGTCCATAAAGTATGTCACGCTATTTTTGACCCCCCCTCCCCCCTGTCACAAACTTTCACAAATCTCGGACCCCCCCCAAAGTACGTCACACTTTCGAACAAAAAATTTAAAAACATAACCATTTACCTAACCCTCTAAACCCTAGGATACTATCCCTAATCCCTCTGATAGTGACGTGTGTCCCTAAACGCTTTGATAGTGACGGGAAATCAACTTTTATCCCACCAGGCCGGGTTTTAGACACGCCTGGCCGGGCTTTAGGTACTAAGAACAAAAAAATAAAAACAAATTTAAAAAATAAATGTGTGACGTCACACATGGCCTGACTCCCCTCCCCCTGTCACAAACTGTCACACTTTCTTACACCCCCTCCCCCCCTGGAGCGTGACATACTTTATGGACGGCCCCTTTGTTGTGCACATGAAGTCAGGCAACAGGCTGGCAACCTTAAAGCTGAGATGAAGATGACTTAGTGGCATTTGACAATTGTAACCTATCCGATAAAAACCAGGCATGCACATATGTCAAATTTGCAAATTGAGTGACATACATTTTTTTAACAGAACGCATTTTGTACAAATTGAGTGCCATACACCTTTTTTAAAAGAACAAAGTCTCTTCTTTCAAATGACACAAATCTTATTGTTCTACCATGTTCCTGCCCAAAGTTATGAGTCAAAATGTGGTTCCACCGTTCGAATTACAATTCTGAGAATGCATTTAAATTTTCCTATAACCTTGGAATGCAAGATTATTTAGCAACAATGTTCAGAACTGAATTAAATTTGCAAAAAATAAACAGATTGCATAACAGGCTAGGAGGCAGACTGGGCTTTTTTTTACTCAAGTCTAATTTATTATGTTACCCTTAAGCCAAATATGGCCATAAATAGGCTACCAGGAAAGAGGAAAATTTCTGGAAATTCATTGAATTTAATTACCAATAACCACTTCAAAATTATCAAAAATATCATCAAAATTAATATTTTTCACAATTTGAGGTTTTAATGTGCTTAAAACCTATTTATTAATCATTATGTCAAAAACAAATAATTAGAAAATGTGAGTTTTTATCACAAATTGGGCAACATCTCAGAAACATGTGTAGCACCATGAGCCTGGCTTTGGTCAGATGGGCCACAATTATGTTCATAAATGGGAAATGATATCTATCACAATTTTTGTAGTTTTCTGTTACTGCACACGACAACGCTCTTCTTATCACAAAGTGCAGTACCATCTATCACGTAAAGTTTATAAACCCAAATGCAGTACCATCTATCACGTAAAGTTTATAAACCCATCGCTGGGCCGTCAAAACTTGGGTGCCTGAGTTTTACCTCTGCCAACACCGGAAATCCAGGTTGCTGAAAAGCCCTGGTTTGCATACCCCAGCATTATGTACATAAAGTGCAGGCATGAAAGTGCAAATGGGAAAAATGCAGTCTTCATGGATTGGCTTCCATCCCACCAACCAAAGCACACACACACACGTGAAACATCCGTTATTCATGAGCTAAAAGACAGGACATGATAACAAGAGTGGCCCTGTAATTCCAACAGATCTGTTACCCAATATAGTTCAATACGGGCTAGATAAATTAGATGCCTTTGCAATAAGCAGCTTCAATGCATGCGTGTTCAATAAAACAGTCATGTTTAATTGTTTATTGATAGCATTGGTTGTAACTCGAAGTTCGAATAATTCAACTTCGATTATACAATATACACTGAATAACTTAACAATGTCAACTTTCAAGAGATTCACTCATGAGACATTGATGAGCGGACACAGTCACATAAAAAATCTCATCTCCTACAACTTAATCAGTAAATTCTTAAATTACATAAACCGCGATTCACACACATTTCCTACACCACAGCAAAAAAATCCTATCGTCACCGGTGAATTTCTACCGTCTATCGAGTTTAGCTTGTTGCAACAAAGTCTCCAGCTCCAACATTTTTTTATTGGCAGCATCGTTAACAGCAACGAGATCAGAAATCTGCCGATCCTTTTGCAGTAAAAGACGATCCCTGTCACAAAGCTGCCTCTTCAAGTCTTTCAGCTCATAAGCCTGATTTACAATATGACCTTTGAGTACTTCGGCACTCTGCAAAAAGCAACGCAACTCATTTGTAAAGTAAGTGAACATTTATATAGCATCTCCTTAAAGTATATAATCTAGCCCATGTGATGTTAACTGTCATTGCAAATGCGCTTACCATTTTAATGAAGACAGTGCTCAATATACTAACTGAACAGACAGCCTGCAATACATGGCGCTAATAGCAGCCTACAAAGCAAATCCGCCCAACGGGGTTCGAACTTGCTACCTCTCGCACTCTACACCAGCGTGTTATCCATTGCGCTACCGTTGGAAACTAATGCAGCTCATTATTAAAGATCTAAACACTGCCTCAATTCTGTCCAGTCTCACCCACAGCCTGAATGAAGTCAACTGCACCACTCTTATACAATTTCATCCACCTGCCCCATTGCTGCCTGAATTCATTGAGCTGCATGAAGTATTGTGATTGCCGCATATGTCTATTGCCATACAAGTGTTCAACTGCAATAACCACAGCAAAATTACTAATGACTAAAAATAGACAATCTAATCTATACAAGATCAGACTAGAGTAGAATATTACACTAGTTTATAAGATTGGACTACGCTGCATCAGATTAGAACGCAGTCACTAGACCAGATTGGATTTAACAAGATATAATTAGGCTACACTGACTCACTGACTCAACAAGATTAGATTACGGTAGTTTAATTCAGTGTGGTACTCAATGATTTGACTTTGGGACTACTTTACCAGAGTCAAACTTACAGTGAACCATCAAAGTCCTATGATCACCAGTATGATGTGAACAGCACATTACCAAAATCATAGAATAGACATTACACCAAAAAAGTTTAGAATGACATTTATCGAAATGAGACATCGTAATGCTGTGGTGCATAGAACGACATCACATTTTTATTGAGCATTTTGTCACTATCTGGATCGCACTTGAAGATCATTATGATTAGAACTAATACATAGATTAGATTCTTACAGCCACAAGACTTGATTTATTTTCCCGTAGATCCTTCAGAACCTCTACAGCAGACGGTCGGTCATTTGGATTCTTTGCCGTCAGCCGTTGAATCCAATATGCCTGAAGTAGAAGTAGGTGCGAGATGTACAAACTGTTCTCACCCCATATGAGCAGAGGTGTCAATACACATCGGAATCAAGTATGGTATGGTACAGTATGACGTGAGCAGATGTGTCAATACACATCGTGCATCAGATATGGTATGGTACATATGGGTTGAGCAGATGTGTGAATACACAACAGGCATCCCACTCAATGCGTAGGTATAGAAGACTCGCATGCAAACTAGTCGTATACAATGTATCTGAATATTTACATAGCACTTTTCAAACTCACAAAAAGCACTAAGCACATGGGTAATTGGGTATGTATTCAAGTACATTTAGCTTCTCAGGCATCACTTTCAAGCTAACTTACTTTTCTGTTTTACAGCAAAAATAAACCTCATCGTTATCGCTTTCTAATAAAGTGCTTTGAATTTTCTTTAATTTTCAGTTCAGTAAACTGCAATGCAACATAGCATTATAAGAAGACTTATCACACACTTATAAAGTTGTTCATTTCAAACCGTTCAAAAGACGTCTGGTTCTTTCAGAAGAGCACATCTTAACAATGCTACAATTCTTGACAGAAAAAAAAGGAAAGAGGTAGAACAAACCTCAACAGGCCGACTCTTTGCAAATTCTGTATCAATCTCTCCAGTTTCTCGAAGTTTAGTGAAAACATTCATTTTTTCCATATCTGTCCCAAACGAGTAATATAGTTCGTAGAAAATGAGTCCCATGCTGAACATGTCAGACTACAACAAAAATGGATTTATCTATAAACTCTGTACTCTCCAACACTCAAAAAGTCAAGAAACAGAACCAGCGTTATGATCGGCAGTAAGATTCACAATTCATTTTGAAGTCTTTAGGATTAATCTTAATCTAAGTAGTATGGGTGCAATGCAATTTTTTGGCTCTGCACACTGCAAACACGGTCACACAATATAAATTTATCCAAAAAAATCATTGCACAGCAGGTTAAGAAACCAAAAACACGTTGCCAGTAGGTGCCGGGTTCTACTGGCAACGGCCAACACACATTTTCAACGTGCCTTATATTTTTATTTGTTTGGACGAGTTATACAGCTATCTGTTCAGCCGTTTTCACAGTTACTTAAATGTCAGTTACTTATACACACATTAATGATTTATTAATAGTTTATTGCAGTTAGAATTTTATAATATGTCAATTTATGAAGTCACCTGCCAAGTGCAGGAAGCTGGAAAAATTACTTAAATTTCACTTAACAGCAATACAGATTTTGCAACAAGAGACGAGAGTCGTGCAGACACGACCAGACCAGACAATAATTAGATGAGATAAAACAAGATTAAACTCTTGATAGGTTTGATTAAGTATTCCAAATTGAGTTAAAGTTAAAGAGAAGTCACCTTCTCGCTATAAACTGTTCCATTCAGCTGTTCCGGTGCTCCATAATGTGGTGTCCCCACATCGGCCGTGAAGTGTACTGAAATGATTCAATGATTAATAAATTGATTAAATAAATTTGCTCAATAGCCAATAACTTGTTCAATGGCTAGCTCGTTCAATTATAATTATTAACTGATTTGACGAATAGCACAATAACTTCTGAACTATTGTAATAGCTTACTTGTTCAATAATGTCAACAACTGCAACAACACACTGACAAAAGTCAGCTAGAACGGATATAGTCAGTGCTTAAATCTACTGCATGTCTCGCAAATGGCCAAACACCATAGAATCAAATGCTGTTGACAAACTGCATGACAATCTACACAGTTGCGTCTTAGTCAGCAGATTAACTAGAAACCGGATTGATTATATCTACAGAGCAGTGAATCATCTTATGCTAGACTGCATATGATCTCTGTCTTCTGCATTCAACTAGCAGACAACTGGAACAGATGTCAGCTATGATCATCATCTCAAACTCAATTATAGGTCCACAGTCTAATGCAATGTTTGGCGACTGTTGCTTTGCTTTAGCTGGACCAACCACATGGAACAGCCTTCCTGACCATGAGAACAATCTCGGCATCACATCTGGTGACATTTAATTCACAGCTCACGACCCATCTTTTTTTAACTATCATGTCATGCAAGGAAGGAGTACATAACAAAAATGATAATTCTAAGCAATGTAAGAACTACCACAGAACCGAAGGCAGGAATATAGAAGATTAAACAAATTAAAAAAGAACAGAAGAGGCATGGGCAAGAATTAGACTTGCAGCAAAAGGGAAGATATGACTTGGTGTATGACTGTATGACAGATAGATAAGAAAAGCTGAATGAAGACGCAGCAAGTGGAATGGCGATGTTGTACATTTTGACTAACCTAGGCAGCAGAACACCAAAAGAAATGACTACAGTCTTAGATTTTCAGAACTCAAGAACAACACTCTTTTCTTAGGTCTTGTTGTGACTATGGCACCATGTAAATCGTTCTATGCTTTGTTAATGTTCATTATTAACAGATTAATTTGCTTAACATTTCAATTACTCAAAAGATCACTTGCTCCCTTACGTCTCATTAACTCACACTTTAAAAAAATACTCTAATAAATTACTACAGAAAATTGACTTCATCTGCCTTTTCTTACTTTCATGGGTTCCTGCATTGTTGAGATCATGGAAAACTATGTTCCTAGCCAGTCCAAAATCTCCAATCTTTATATTTGGCACCTTATTGCTGTTATTCGTACTCAAGAAAATATTCAATGGCTGCAAGTTTCACAAACATGGCAATTAGAATCATCAAAAAGCAACTCCACCTTTGTCCAAGTAATAAATCCTCGAAAAAAAATATAACATGAAAGTTCATATTTCATTACCAAAAAATTTTGCTTAACACACGCAATCAGCCTGAATTTGATATGGAAGAAAACACCAAAAAGTAAAAGCGTTTTAGTAAAAGTTCTACTAAACAATACAGCAATACTGACAAGATGATTTTGAATTCAATTCTCAGAACGAATCCAGCACACTGTTTTCCTCATACAATCTGATATACTTATGCATTCTGGCACAAAGACCAGGTGGCACAGACAAGGATGGACTGAAATTCTAAAATTTTCGCATCATTTAAGAGTCAAAGTATCATATCAAAAACCTAGGAAAAATGTTGCGATCAACCAACCTTAAGATCTCGATGAAAATAGTTTTCCGCATGGATGAAATCAACGCCCTTAAGAATCTGCTTGGCAATTTGATACGACTCATCATAGTTGATTTCTAGAGGAAAGAAACAAAAATTGTACACTGCGTTTGAGCAAACAGTTCACATTGAGGCATTATGCAAACCTTCTCTTTGATACAATAAAAGGAATTATAACAATGAGTTAATAAAGAATAATTATGCACCACGAATACAGACATATCTGGCTACTTGTCTGTTTCCCTTTGAAAAAAATCAACTCTAAAGTATCATCACGTGACAGATCTTAAAAGTGCTACTAAGTTGGATTAAAACAGGAAATGATGGCTAGAGTAGGAAGATCGTAACAGCTAAGTTCTAGAAAGGCTTAAATTACCTTCTTCTATTTTTATGCACAAGCAATGTCAACACTTACCACGTTTGATCCGTTCCAAAAGCCATTCCTTTAGCGTACAGGTGCAAAGTTCCATTTGGATGTACAAGACATGGGTAAGCGTCAACTGCAACTGAAAGCAAAGAAGGCAAGAAAATGCAATGCAAGGCAAATCACGACTTGGCAAGGCAATCAAAATAAGTCAAGCAGGATCAAAATGAGGCAAGGCAAGTCAAAAGAGCACAACAAAAAGAGAATTCTAGCACTCATTCTCCACCAGCTGATCTGGAAAGCGATATACTCCAGAGCTCAAAAGAAATATTTTTTCCATAAAACATATTGCCATGTACACAGTAATACAGAATTTGTATCTTTACAATACTATTACAAGATAAAAAAGGCAAAGTAAAGGAAAATTAATGGAGGGAAAAGCATTAGATGCATACGCTAAAATGCACATTTTCTGTGATTTAACAATTACGCACGAAAAGTCACTAGGTGCCTTAGCACAAAACAGGTAAAGATGATGAATTTGGAACAATTACCGATCCTGGATCTCGTTTGCTCATCTTCCTTTGAACTGGCGTTGAACAGCTATCCGAATCATCTTCAGAATCTAAGAAACAGAATTTGCTCAGTAGAATAACTCAGAAATATTACCTGTGCATTTGAATGGTGTGCAGTCGCATGCGCTAAATATGCAGGTATCACTTTTACATAAATACTCCAAACCCACACAGTTTTTAGGACATGTCATACCAGTATGTGCTTTATGCATGCAAAAATATGGCAAATTACAATAGGTAATAAGCAGAAAATTGCTGTCACCAATATTGCAGTAGCTTTGTATAGTGCCCTCTCAATATTACCCTACCTAATCTGCCTAGATACAACTGAGCAAAGGGAGCCATGGCATTGAACATCCACAGCAAAACAACAAAATTGCCTACGAGAAATCTGGTAAAGCAAACTATTTAAAGCAGCGTCGCCTACCCAACCAAAATGAGTCTCAGCATAACAACCAGTTCACTTCAAAAAGGACTTCATGACAATTTCTCTTCATTTATGATATTAATAGTAGCAGCAAAGTACATAAATAACTGTTCAAATAACTATACAAACTGCTTCTTCAACTCAAAGTGACAAACATCATGCGAAAGAGAAAGTTTGTTTTCCAATGTAAGGGTTGCGTAAAAACCATGGCTGGAATAAATCACTCGATCTGACATAGTCATCTTGATTGCAGTCTGACCTACTAGTAGTTACATTCCATCAATGTCACCCATATCACATATAGGTAGGTTTCTTGAAGGAAAAGGGGCGTTATATAAGTTCACAGAATGAACGAATGAATGAATGAATGAGTCCTGGACTCCTGGCCCTACATGCTCACCTGAATCAGGTGGTATAAATTCGACACCCTCCCAGCTGTCGTAGTATCGCACGATGTTCGGATGAGATAGCCGAGCTAAAATCTTAACTTCTCTTTGAATCTGGAATAGACAAAAATCTGCTGAAAATGGGTGAGAAAACAAAAGAGTCATGGAATGCACAACAAAGTAGAGGAACTGTCAAATAGCTTGGAAGTTTCATTGGGACTTGCCCATTGCAATATGTATAAAAGACAGTGGTAATTTATATACACCTTGAAGTAGGTAGTATCTAACAGGACTGGAATACTATGTAGAACTAAAGCCTAAAAATTGGTCGTCATATGAGTAACTTACAGCATCACTGCATTGGCTTTTAATCTTGATTTTCTTAACAGCATAATGAACACGATCCGACTTTTTCGTCACCTGTAAAAAACAATGAACCACTCTTCCATCTCAAGATTCAGCTGGACAATTTCTAAACACAGAGCATCAGCTGTATTTCAAAGTATTATGACTGAGTTGTAACTAAAGTTTCACTTGATGTTAGTCTAATGGTCATCAATAGCATGCTGCAATATCAAAAGATACTTTGGCAGCTCAAATCACCAGCAACAGCAGAACTTTTTTTCAAGCTTCCAACCCCACCTACACACCTAGGCAACTCAACTATAACATATGTAAAATGACCATATGCTGTTGGTGAGAGGAACAGGCAAGGGCCACAGCTAACAAAACCAAGTCGCTAACAATTCATACCCATGGCAAGCAGGCAAGTTTACAGATTTGCTTTTCTTCCTCTTCTTCACTTGATGCCTAGTGCACTATAACAATGGTGCTACAAAAATCGTGATATAGTAGATTTTAGATGACTGCTTGAAGAACTTTCTGAATGCTCTTACACAATATAACCGACTTTTTCATTCATACGGACATTGCCTCTTCAAGAAAAACTACTCAGAGGTGCTCTCGACTCCAACACGCCCAAAAAGAACAGTTTTAGGTTTAGTAAGGAAGGATCCTGGTATAGTCACATGGTGTAAGCATAGCTCTAAAGGAGGACCATTCCAGACCACTGGGCCAACCACAGAAAAGGCTTGATGCGTCATGGTAGCAGTACGAGCAAAAGGAACAAAGAGGACTCTTTTTCAGCAGAGTGTAGCTGACGACGTCCTTGGATACCCAACGTAAGGCAGCAGAGCTCTCGGAGGTAAATTGTAACGAGGCCCTGACGACTTTGCCATACCAGTGCTCAGCTACCCTGAACTCGATACACTGGCGAATAGGGAGCACGTGAAGCACGTCCAGCAAGTAGTTTGAGATGTGACGATATTTAGGGAGTTGCCCAATGAGGTGCACAGCAGAGTGCAACACCTCAGTCTAGACAAGTCTAGACTTATGAGGGAATCAATCAAACACATAATGTGCTCTGGGTATAGCACTCAATTATCATCATCCTACTCAAAACTATGTAGCACTTCAACAATGTTTTCATTATTTGCAAGGTCATGTATAAACACATAATTTAGCACTTAAGAAAACAATGCTAAAAAAACGTAACAAAATTACTAAATATCAACATGAAAAATGACTAATTTAGTAACCTAGAGGATAGGACAGCTACTTACCATATATACTTTACCACCGGCACCTTCAGCACCTTCAATTGGTTTAACATTTTCAAATTCACTTAGAAGTTTAGAACTCTGATTGAAACTTTCGATGACCAAGCTGACGGAAGGCTGAGGGACTAGCAGCTGCCTTTGTTGGCTGAAACATCAGACGGAAAAAAGGAGGTTATAAAATTATATAGGAATCAATCATTTTTTAACCATTTACCGACCACAGTGTAGTACATGGTATGGGAAAATCCTATAACCCTGAGTTGGTATAGGGTTAAATAAACATAATAGAAGATTGACTGCTTAACCCTTTACCGACCAAGGGTATAGAATTTCTTCAATACCATTTTCTACACTAGTATACTTGCCTATAAAGGTCAATCAGAACTGTTTCAACCAACACTTAAGAAATTGTGTAAAAAGAATATTACTATTACAGACAGAACCAGATTAGACCGGCATCTATAGTCGAATACAACTGACATATAATTACTACCTAACGAATGGCAGAATCGACTGTTGATTGATGGATGATGTTGAAGCCATTGCAAGATCCTAAGAGACAAACAGATACAAACATTCGATCATAACATAGTTTATCCAGTAGAGGTCAAAGAAAAAATTAGCAGCTTTCTTGTTGGATAATAACTAAGAAAGAAACTTCAACCAATCATCAAACTAGCCTAAACATATGCAGCAAATACAGCACAATTTAAATCTCATAATGACCACTTTCAAAGGTCAATTTTATAAGTGCAAATTGAAGAGCTGAGCAACAGTAATGTAATATTGTCATAAATAAACAATCAGGAAAACCTAAAAACATCTATTTAGATCTACTAGATATCTGCTTAGTTGCCCTATAAAAGTTTTTTTTAAATGATCTGATAATATCATATTGCATCTATAGATTTATAATATCGTATTGCATCTATAGATTTATAATATCGTATTGCATCCATAGATTTATAATATCGTATTGCATCCATAGGGGGGCCCGGTAGAGTAATGGTTAACACGCTGGCCAAGAGTGCGAGAGGTAGCAGGTTCGAGCCCCCGTTGGGCGGATATGCTTTGTAGGCTGCTATTAGCGCCGTGTAATTGCAAAGCTGTCTGTTCAGTTAGTAGTTAAGATTAATTAAGATTACTGCATAACTTGTAAATGTAAAGCGCAGTGCGTTTGCAGGCGCTCAATTAAAGAAAAGATTATTATTATTATTATTATTTATAATATCGTATTGCATCCATAGATTTATATAGCACCTCTCGAAGAATAGCTATTCAAAGGCAATCTCAGGCTGACGAAACTGGTTGTTATTTTAGTTCTCAGTGAGGGGGAAAGGTCAATCGAAATGGAGAGACCAGCAGACAGAGCAAACAGTAACATTAATAACCACTAATGCAATGCAATATAATTTGTAACTTATATAGTGGCATCCACGGCAATGCTCTTAGGAAAAAATCTACTAAACAATACAATACCTATAAGATGATTTTGAATTCAGTAGCGCTCCCAGTGCGAATGCCGCTGAAGAAATGGGCTTTGAGGACAGAGATTTAGATCTATAGAGAAACACAAAGAGGACAGAAGGGCATATCACAGGGCAGGGCAAGGCAGCATGCCCAACATTTGATGGCATACCAGTTCAAAGAGTGGAGAGTCAGAAAGAAGCTACAGAATAAGGAAAGCGAATGAGATCTCTGAGATATCTAGGAACAAAACTTAGCTTAGACGCGAGGATCAAAACAATGACTTTTAAACTGAATTCAGATTGTAAGAGAATCTATATTACCGGTACACATACAGCTATTACCGGTATACATACAGATAACCGTAGAACTTGCCTGGCTGATTGACTGCATTGCTGATTTCAAAAACTGAGTGAAGCCATTTCGCATCTGCCGTCGAAAAGGGTCGCTCAACTTTATCGACTTCAGGATGCTGGCGTTTTGCAGTTCCTTGCATATTACTTCAGAACAGTCAAAGCAGCATGTAAGAGTTTAATCTGGAACAACATCTAACCAGCCACTATCACAATGCACAACGCATCAACCAAACATCAATTCAAGTGAAAAAAGCAGTAAAAAATCATTTAGAAGCCTGATTGAAATTCTACGACAACCAGAAACTAAGCTACTGTGAACACATCTGGATAGCCAAGCTGAAACAGTCAACTCCTTTAATTTGGACTTGAAAGACACAATAGAGATAGAGAAGCTTTTTCTTAAAGTGATGCTTTTTATGAATGTTGTCAAATTACAAGTTCTGCAATTCAAAGACCGACAGAACACAAAGAATTGGGCAAAACATTCAAAACTTTTGACTTTTCAGTAAGTATGTCTGAAAATTGCAAACTTGTGAATATTTATAAAATGATGCTCAAATACAGCAGTGCTCTTAATACCCATCAGTGCCTGAACCAACGAACAAGAAAGTTCGAAGGCATCTCTGAAACTGGGAAGGTTAGAGGGCAAGATAGTTCAAAGTTGACACGCCAACACAGGAAAAGCACTTAGAATGTGCCGTTGCAGAGCGTGTACAACCATAAGGTGGTGAGTTGAAGGTTGCAGCAAAGCTATGAACAAACTCTGCAATTTTTCAGTTAAATAATCCAGCAACTATATAAAAAATAACTTGCAGCAATGCAGCCACTGGGTCAATGCTTTCACAAAATTTTAAATTATGCCAGATCTATGCAAGGGTTACCGTCTGTGCATTAACATAAAAGACAACCCACAACTGCTTATATAAAAAACTTGGCATATATAAAAAAATTAAACATACGGTGAAATAGCTTTTCTCGTTTTTCTGGATTCTTTTCATAAACACTGCAATAATAATCAATGAAGGCTGTCAAAATGACGCCACTACTCTTCCAATTCGATGGATTAGAATCGCAGTACGGAACAACTTCATTGCCCACAGAACTGGCTTCAGAATCATCTGACAAGCCATCGTCTGAAAAGGTAAACAGCTTTGAAAGTAAACTTCTTGGTTAACACTATATTTTATGTTTTCTGCTAAATATTAAATAAAGAGCAAATGGTACCAATAATTGTGTATGCATCTATGCATGCACTATTGTTGACAACTACATCATCGCTGACTAAAATTGATTATAACTTTAAATGCAACTTATCTGTGTCTTAGACTAGAACAGTGTTACACCAATTGCATACTTAGCACATAACAATTATGTTTGAGGCATTGGCATTGTGTATGGTGGAAAAAGTTATTTGGACAGAGCATAAAACTATGAAGAGATACTAAGCAGTTGTGGGAGGAAAGATCTCGAATGGCAAAAGTACTAGGGAACAGAGAAAATGGATTTGTCACATACTGAGATCTTCTTCTGGGAACTCTCATAGAGGAAGTGCAGAAGGCTTAAAGAAACTAGGGTAACGCTTCGACTGATGTTGCTTGGCTGGCCAACATGAGCATGCTAGCAGTGTTGCACAACTCTGTACAATATTACGTGCCCGTTAGCGTTTAATGCCCAAGAATATGTACACGCCACTTACGGAAATAATAAAATTAACTTAGAGAAAACTTGCCGTCAAAGTCCCTTATTGGTTCTAAGGATCTTGAAAATTTGTGTAATGTTGCCATTTTGGAGAAACTTTCTAAAACAACGTTCGTCGTAACATTGACAGCACATTTATATATTAGAAAAAATAGCCGCACATTTCGCAACGTTACACTATTTATAGAACAAAGATTTCATATTATGGAGGTATATAACATGGATAGCCACAGCGACGCCACTGTTCAAAAGAGACTATAATTAAATCACTTACTTCTTTATTTACTTATCTAAATAGCATCAATAACATGCGAAATCTAAGCCTATAAAGCGGCTACGTCTGAGAAATATCAGAGCTTTGAATTTAGGATCACACTACTTTTATGAAACATAAAAACCTTTACATAGGTACTTATATTGACAAATTTTTTCCTACACCACCTTAGGCCTACGGTACGCTAAAATTAAGGTAAGTTGTTCCGCAGTAAGTAACAATTGTTATTTATGTTGTGGTTAATGGTTATTCTGTCCTTTGCACTTTGGTTGCAACGAGTCGTCGACTGCCTACGAATCACGGCACTGAAAGCTCTAGGCCTATTATTTTTATTATTATATAACAGTGGCCAGTGGCGGATCCAGGAGGGGCAATGGCCTCCATTTAGAAATTTCTTTATTTTTGACCAGGTATTCTGGCTCCGAAAGTTGACGTCCCCTCCATAGTTCCATAGACTCCTCCCCACGCCCACGAGGTCTGTACATGAGGTCCGTACGACTAAAAAAGTCATCAACTACTTTGACGGTTAAAATGGTATCTTTTTCTTGGGAATTCGAGACAAATGACTATAGATATATATATATATATATATATATATATATATATATATATATATATATATATATATATATATATATATATATACTTCGTTTATTCAAGAAAAACTAAGTTGACACACCGCAACTTATTACATGAAACAAAAACAAAAAGTATTTTAAAGAAGTAAATAGGTTGAAGTAACGACTGTCCACAGAATTTAGGCTTGAAGCGAAAGATAGATTACTTTCTAGTTCTTAGAATTTACACTGCGAACAGTCTTAAAAAGAACACGAGAGATGAAATTAAAGTCATCTTTTCTAGGCAGTTCAAAGTTGTGTGGTCGCGAACGCAGAGCATAAGGCATTTTAACAATAGGTGGAAATAGACTTCGGAGTACATGATTTAAATTCCAGATGACACACAGATGACTAGACAAAGGTCACCAGATTTTTCGGCGACCAAGACGAAAATTTTGGCCCCCCTCGAAAATTCATGTATCCGCCCTTGACAGTGGCATACTGGTTATGCAGAGCGAGAGGAACTGAGATCGAATCTCCATAGGATAGACGTGCTTTGTAGACTGCTATATTGATCATTGTTCTGTTAATAGTCAAGATTTATGAGATCTGTGTTCATCTGAATTGTTTCAAATGCATAATTGTACACTGTAACCAGGTGCGGTCTGTCAACGGGATTGTTCGGTCTGTCAACAGGATTGTTGAAAAAAGAAAATTGTTTTGCCACTGCTGCAAAATATTTGTGATTGGCGGGGCCCATTGGGAGGTCGCCTATTTAAGAGCCCTGAAGACTGTGAATGAATGGAACTAGGTGACCCAGTTAGCTACTAAGTAGAATGCTGTGTGATCTCCGAGCTATGGTCAACTACTCTTCCTCTGTTGAGCTGGGAATTAGTATTGATGTGAAACCAAATGTAGCCAAATCTCAAGAGTTAAAGTTCAATAATTATGTGCAAGAACATCAGCATCAACTGAGTAGTTCTAGATCAGTTATGTAGACAAGCTAAAATATTTCAAATGCAGCGCTGTATTGCCAGCATAGTTGTAAAAAACGTTTTTTTCGTTTTTTATTCTCTCCCAAAAAACGTCGTTTTTTTCGTTTTTTATTTTTCCCATCGTTTTTTATCGTTTTTTTCGATTTTTATGTAACTTTATTTAATTATTTGCTGTCTAATATTATTTTCCTTAATTTAATTTTTGTCTGATATTCCATACGTTTTCACCGTAGGCCTACTCAAGGATGCAGCTAACTATAGGGTATGTATGTAATTGTTTGTCATAATTTTGAGAAAAACATGTATAGTAGATCCCTACAAGAAATGAAATTTCTAAGAGTGATTTTGATACAAAATTCTTGGGCATAATTATTAATATTTATAAGTAGCAATTTTAAGCACAAAATAATGTTCAATATATAATTTAGTAAACATCTGTGGTTTTTGCTTCTGGTTAGATTTTAATTGTGTTATGTCGATCAGCATAAACTTATAATGTGGACTTATGTCTACAATTTAAATTTGAAAAGATTGCAATACCTTTAATTTGTCCGAATTTCTTATTAGGCCTAAACGAAAGTTATAAGAAAAAATAACTGTGGTAGATTAATGTTACTTATACCAATTATTTTGGCCTAATAATAAAGTTGTGTTATTTGCAGTTTCTTAATAAAATTGCATAAGCAATTAAGGTTTGTAAGAAAATGAAATTTCAGATGTAACAAAGGCAAATTATTTTCCGTTTCCGTTTTTTATCGTTTTTTTGTCGTTTTTTATTATTTCGAAAAAAACGACGTTTTTTACCGTTTTCTATTTTATTTTCATCGTTTTTTACATCTATGATTGCCAGTATTGGTACAGCACTTCATGCATAACAATAGTATTACGGACTCTTGGTTTTCAAGAAGACGTTTTTTATGCAAAAATGCCATTCACATGACTGAATTATTCTCTCTGACAACATAGTGACTGAGTTTTTTGTTGATTTTCATATTCATTTTGTGTTGTGCCACCAACGTTTTGGTGAATAAAGGATTGATATAATTATTATATAAGAGTGATTATATTACGAGGCTACGTGCACAAGGGTAGGCTCCCGATGGTGTCTTATTTAGAAGATTTTAATATCGGGTTAGCACGATCGGTGTATGTATGTATGTATGCATGTGTGCATTATGAGGGCCTTTTTGTCTTGGTACCCATTCAAATGGGTAGAGGTGGTGACTGATTTCACCCGATCAATTCATTAACGAATTTCCAATGCTGACATCATATCATACCGACCAATAGGGAAGGGGAAGATTATGCAAATTGCTGATGTTAGTGTCAATGTTTTTAGAGATATTCCAGTACCTCGAACATCAACTTCAGTCCAACAACAGACAGGTAGCGTACTGCATTAGAGTATCTGCTGGATGCTCCATTACTAAAGTACCCATTGCAGTAGTAGTTAGCACAGCAAGAAAACACGTTAGCCTAATTCATATCTTCTTACCGTGCTGGAATGCAAGCATCTAGAATGGAGAGGGCAATTGCATAAAAATCCGTACAATATCTGCAGATGTCAGTTATGGATGAACCCCTACATTGGCCTTGAACTCAAAAACCAAACATATTTTTTAAGATTTCAATTTCTTTTGTACAGCATGTAACATATCACATGAAAAAATAACTAAGTCAAACACCAAATAATTCGTAACACAAACTAAAACAATAGTTAATTAAAATCATATTACGAAGTGCAAAATCCCAAACACCGGCAAGTCATCCATAAAGTATGTCTCTAAAGATGGGGAAGGGATGGTAAGAAACTACATTATGACCAATTATGATGCCCACGTATAATTTTACTACTGTTATTTCAGTGTAACCTGTTCCTTAAACACCAGACTGAGACCCCTATGTCACAGTGCTTTCCCTCTAGTCCCTTTGGGTAACATTGCAGTATCAAAGTAACCCATCCCGTGGCAAAGTTGACACTCTAAAATCAACAGAGTTGCCAGGGCTTTTTTTAACGTGCAGTTCTACACAAAATGTGCAGTTCTAAATGGATTCGTGCATTCATTCATTCATTCATTCGGACATTTATATAGCGCTCCTTCAAGAAAAACTACTCAGAAGCGCTCCCAACTCCAGCGCGCGCAAAAAGAACAGTTTTAAGTTTAGTAAGGAAGGATCCTGGTAGAGTCCCAGGGTGTAGGCGTAGCTCAAAAGGAAGGCCATTCCAGACCATTGGTCCAACCACAGAAAAGGCTCGATCCTTCATGGTAGTAGTACGAGCAAAAGGAACTAAGAGGACTCCCCTATCAGCAGAGCGTAGCTGACGACGTCCTTGGATACCCAATGTAGAGCTGCATAGCTCACGGAGGTAAGTTGGGGCAAGGCCCTGACAACATCGCCATACCAATGCAGCTACCCTGAACTCGATACGCTGGCGAATAGGGAGCCAGTGAAGTACCTCAAGCATGTAGTTTGAGACATGATCATATTTAGGGATTTTCCCAATTAGGCGTGCAGCAGAGCGCAACACCCGGTCAAGACAAGTCAATCTGCTGGATGGGAGGCCAATGTAGAGCGAAGAGCAATAGTCGATGCGAGATGTAACGAAAGAATGCACTAAAGTAAGAGTAGCAGCAGACGTAAGAGAACGGATGACAGTGCGAAGCTGGCGCAGCTGATAATAGCAGTCTCGAGCAAGACGGTGAAGTTGAGGAGCAAAAGTTAGTTCTTGGTCAAGTTGGACACCGAGGTCATGAACCGTGGTTGCAAAGACAAAGCCAGGAAACTCAGATGCAAGAGAAAATAGATCAAGCTTGGCAAGCTGCTGCCGTGTGCCCAACCAAATAAATTTTGCCTTAGATGGGTTCAAGCGTAGTCTATTGGATGACATCCATGCCTCTAAAGCATCCAAAGTCTCGCTCATTATCCGAACCGCTTTGACAGCATTAGAAGGGAGGCAATGGGTGTAAGCCTGGACGTCGTCAGCATACTGCTGACTCAAAACCGAATGAGCTGTTAGTAGAGTGGCAAGACCTGAGGTGTAAATAATATAAAGTATGGGACCAAGGACTGAACCCTGGGGTAGACCATATTGTGCAGGCACCCA
This sequence comes from Lumbricus terrestris, assembly GCA_949752735.1. NCBI lineage: Eukaryota > Metazoa > Annelida > Clitellata > Crassiclitellata > Lumbricidae > Lumbricus > Lumbricus terrestris. Next base: position 61,017,584 of record OX457038.1, read on the forward strand.
TGAGGACCTAGAAGAGCCATGGACCACACAGAGAGAACGCTCCTGAAGAAAAGAATCTATCCATTTGTAAAATGCACCAGACAAACCAAAAGAAACACTCAGCCGCTCTAACAAAATCTCGTGCAGTTGTAGAGGCACTTCCGTCACGTTCCGTGCAGTTAAAACTAGTAAAAAAAGGTCATTTTCCTCAGATTGGGAGTAATTTACTATGGAGGATGAGAAAGGAGAGAAGAGGATGTGCAGTTCTAAAAATTCCTTAAAAACAGCCCTGAGAGTTGCCTAAACCATGCCTCAGTTCTCCATTCTGCAATGAGTTTAACTGCTAAATGAGGGCAAAATGGGTTCCAAATTAGGAGGTGCTGTGTGGACATTCTTTATGGATGATTCCCTACAAGCACACCACAACTTTTTAAAATGCAAGAATATACTGGCACCACTTGTGAAACATGAGCTGCATCATTTTTAAACAAATCACTACATAGTACAGAAAACTACAATGCGTTAAATAAAAAAACCTTATATCACATCAGCCAATTTTCCACAATAATCCCACAAGTTAACAAACGGTTTTCACTTAATTTCATGTAAAGTTCCTCCAAAAATTCCAATCATAACATCATTACAGACACAGCCACGAATACACAATTTCTCGAATTCCGATCAGATTCAGAATGTGACGTAGTTATGGCACAAATCAGCCGCAACCTTGGACCTGATATGTCTCTAAAAGATAGCGAGGTTTGGAAACGAGAATGGACAATGATATCAGAGGTAGGTAACTAACTGTCTAATAATTGATTATCAAATTTCAGTGCTTAGCTAATTCAAATTCTAATCGATTAGCAATTTAACAAATCGTGCAAATCTCTGCTGGATTTTCAGAACAGCAAAACTGATCAAATCAGCTGGAAGGTAGCACAATTTCACCTAATTTGAGACAACTATCACACTCCTTGAAAGAATAAAGTTCACCACAGCAGTCCAACAGATCTAGAAATCAATTTCGTTAGTCTGACCCTAATAATCTCAAGTTCCAGCGGCAAATATAGAAGCCATGGAAAAAATTTGTATGCAATAATTTACAGAATGTTTTTGCTAGTGCTGCTAATCCACTTTGAACTGCTGAACACTTCACCTCAGACGAACTTGGAAATGACCTTGCTGGCGGAACAAGACTGCTGCAGAAGACGCTACCATCCCCTACACGGCTTGTACACATCAACAATCTTGTCACCTTCATGCACGAGGTATTGACTGTGCATACAGGCAGTTGCACATGACTACAACCAAAGAGACAATGAACAATTAAAAGAAACAAGAAGCACTAAGAAAACTAAACATATATTTAAAAGCATGTAGGTTTGTACCACCTTTACAAACACTTTTTAATGGTGCCAAAACACAGAAGCATCCCTAGGGGGACTAAGGGGGTGTGAGTCACACCAGGTGACAGAGGGGGTGAACTAACATGACAAAATGCTGTCTAAAAAATTTGCGCAGAGTTTCGGTAGAAATTTATTTTGATAAATTCATAATAACATTAGCACCAAAATATTACTAAGGATTCTGTATTCTGTATGGTCTGGTAAGGAATGAATGAGAGTATGTTGGTGTCCATGGTGTTGCTCATGGTGTATGAGCAACACCATGGACACCAACATACATACAGTGACATCACTCACCAACGTGCAACCAATGACCACCTTATTACAAAGTCAAATTATGAGGTCAATTAGCACAGCGGAAATTCATTTGAATTCATGTTCTTGACCAAGTTATATTACAATCCATGTTACAAAATTTTCCTTAGTGCATCTGACAGATTAACATAATGCGAAGTAAAATGAGTTCTCCAGGCATTTCTGGCTGAACAGATTGGATTTTAACAAGACTGAGAAGAGATCTTGAAGGGGTGCTATATAAATTTGTCTGATGGATTGATTGATTGATTGATTGAAGACTGCTTGAGGAGATTGGTGCTGATGCAGATTTTAATCAATGTCAGATAACATTTCAGCCTCCTTGCATCACCTGCTTCGCTCTTCAAAAAGATTTGATCTTCTAGTTACTCATACTCAAATCCTGGAATGGGACCCCTGTTGCACTTCAAGGTCACACCACTATGTTCCTTTCTTTCTTAAAAAGTGCCTTATTTAGCCGTTGCTGCACTGGAAGCGCTTCTGAGTAGATTACCTTGAAGGTGCACTATATTAAAAGTCAATAATAATATTACTACTACTACAGCTCAGTCCCGATCCTTTACCTCAGTTGGTCCATCTCTCTCTGGAATACGCTGTACACAACTACTCAACCTCAAATTCTAGCTGGTAATCCCTCCTTCTCGTTTTTCTTTTTCTCAAAATCTATTTCTTCTCTTGTAGCCTTGCACACTGGGAGTGTTTCTGAATGGTTCACCCAATTAGAGGCACTTTATAAATGTTTTATTACAATACAATAATTAACAGGTTCCAAGGGGTGCAAAAGGTCTGTGATCACTAACTTAACCAAGTAAGGAATATTATACGCACACTTATTAACGTATTCAACCACTTAAAGAACCTGCTGCAACAAGACTATCCAACTTATCTCAATGAACACATTTTAAGCTAAAACAAAAATGTTTCCTGAGCTCATAAGGCAGAAGAGTCTGTTATTAAAAATTCAGATGATATAATTACATGGTATGGGAAAAGAAATAGGAGCTTTCCAATAGGATACTCGTCAAAGTTCAGCTTTCCTCGGCTGGGCTGAACAAATCCAACTTCTTGCGTCATTTTCACCAGCCTGACAAAAAACAACAAATACATAAGCAATGCGCATGAAAAGAACGTTCACAGGCATAAACTGTCTGGTATAGAAGCACATTCATTGCTGCCTACAGCCTGACATTTTCATCTACTTGTTGAAAATGGCTAAATTAGAATTTCCAGACAATTTGCACTGTGACTGATCTATGGAGATTTTAACTGCATTAGCATTTGTTCCTACTAGACACTACTCTGAACAGTGTCTGTCTGCAGACATTTTTCCAAGAGAGCGCTGCAAATGTCTCGAGATTACGATAACAATCATGGTGAATAATAATTAATTACTAGCAACAGGGTAAAGACCAGCATCTGAAAGTTAAGCAGCATCATAAGGTTTAATAATAAACAAAGCTTACGTGAGAAGTGGGTGATCTTCGACGAGGCAGTATGAGCCATTGGGGATGGCTCCATGACCTTCAAGTGACAATGCCGTCCAGCCAGCATCAACCAGCAGCTGGTTTCGATGCGGATACTGTCCAATGATCCGTGTCGCGACCCTGGCAGCCACGTCGTTGATCTGACATGATCCGATCATGCACTGTTGAGCATCTGCAACATATATCACGTAAATAATAATGACAGCATGAATGTTGCCATCCCACAAAGTCAATCAGAATGTTGTAATACTGGAACGTCCTGATGGCATATTGCTAAGACATTGACAACATATTTCACCAAGTAATGAGGATTGTGAGGATCAGTTTGGGCCAGTCTAAAACGGTCGCTGAATAGTCCAATGCATATTTCCTTTTAGTTTTGTTTAGACTACTAGTGGCGCAATGAACAGAGATGGGATTGTGCAATGTGCAAGCCTGCAATGGAAGGAACAAGTACTAAGTTTGTATGTATGTTTGTTTGTATGTGCACTTGGTATAGCGCCCCTTCAAGCCCTCTATTCAGAGGCGCTCCCGACTGCAGAGCGGACACTACATCGGAGTTTCACGCCGAAGCGCTGAGCAATTGCGAGTGAAGGACTTGCCCAAGGTCCCAACGCGGCAACTTGAGGTGGATTCGAACCTTCTGGCTTCAAAGCAACGACGCCACCAGTACACCACCGCGCCCCACAAGTGTGTGCCACAACACCGTCATCATTGGAAGCACATCATGAAACGCTGCCATATAAATTTGAATTGGTTGCAATCAATGGTTGCTTAACCTTTACCACTCAAATTTATTTTTCGCGCCAACCCCTCCAGATCAGAATTAAATTGCCGTAAATAGTAGTCACAGTTCAACATTTATTTTCACCAAACAACATTATTCAATAGGGTGGAGTGAATCGGAGTGAAAAAACATTTTTTCTCGAATTTCTAATTGTAATAGTGATCAAAAGTTGACCATGGTATCACAGAATTGCTACAAAAAATTTGACCTTCCTGTGTTGACGTCTTCTGCCCTCTACCGGACGATTTAAGGACGCCATATTGATTTTCAGTACTGTCAGGCATTTTGAAAATTGCATGAGTGGTAAAGGTTAAAGAGAAACCAAACTACAAAGTGTCAACTGTTGTGACATCACAATTTAACATTCAGTCTAAACCTCCTTACTTGCACTAATTCTGAACAGCAGCATTAGCAACTTCATCCCATCCCCACCATCATCTTCACCACAATCATCTTCCCACCCAAGAGTCAGCATGTACACAGATTTCATATTGAAGTACACCAGAATCAAAATCTCAAACAACCATTTTTTCCAGATTAAGAAATGAACCCACAACCATTAGACTGAGAATTCGCAGTTTTAACCACTGGATTACTGTACAAATCAGCCTCCTTTACCATAAAACAGATAGTTCCCAGGATGCAGTTCGGTCAAATCCTTCATGCTTTCACTCGGTCGACTTGCAGTTGGCGTAGAACCGACGCTAACGCTTTGACATTCGACACCCGCTGACCTTATTCTACAAACAAAAGGTCACTGTATAACACAACACCATATTTCCTAAGTCAATCTGAACAATTGTTTCTTGAGTCAAAGCAACAGTAATGTGACAAATATGTATTAAATGCTGAAAGCAGACAGACTAGGTCTTTTCGTACCGATTTGCCAAATCAAGAATTCTTTCGGCAGTTTGGCTGGAAACTTGTTCGACCTCATCAAAGCCCCTGGCCTTGTATGATTGCCCTTCGTGACAGTAGATGCCACGAAAAGTGCATGCTGTGTTGTGTGACAACCGTCTGGCCAAGTTAACTGCAGTGTCACTATCCCAGGGAACACCAGCTGTTACAAAGTCACAAAACACCGGCTGAAACAACAGGAATAGTTAAAAAGCTCAATAACAATCAGGTAACACCACGTAAGCTAAGATAAGAAAAGGCACAGCCAAGTAATGACAAAAGGTATACAAGGTAATTAAAGTCAACTAAAGGTAAAGTAGTAGAAAAACAATGTGATAATGGGGAATGTCAGGTAGAAGAAAAGGTATACAAGGTAGGATAAGGTAATTACAGGTAAGGCAGATAAGGCACTCAAAGTTAAGGTGGCAAAAAGTAAGTTAAGGCAATGAAATGGTTAAGTAAATACATATACATTACGCAATAAACCAGAGTTCACTGAAGGCATAATCCAACTGCACTGGTAAGTAAAAGATTCAACTGGTCATTGCAACAAGAATCACAAATATTGCACCAGATCAAACCAGAACTAGATCAACCGTGATCCATGTCGACCTAAATTGATCCTGCACAGCTACTTACCTCTTGAGCCTCCACAGTCGACCTTGACCAAAACAGACCACTTGCTATTGGTCAGTGGATTGTCCTCCAATAACTGGACACTGACTTCATTGTCCACGATGACGTGGAAAATACTCAGTCTAGCGGCCAGTCGACTCATCCTGCAAAAACTCCACAACGTCAACTTCTTGAAAGTATTACACATGAAAATGAGTAGTTAAAGGTTTTCAGATTACATCACATTAAAAAACACACATCAAAACAGTCCACACTCACAATCAAATGACTTAATACGTTGATGATATTTATTTATTTATTCATGCATGTTGCAATGCCATAATAAATTTCTGCTAACAAAGGTGCTAGCAAACGCTAGAAAAAAATTGCTGGCATTGAGAATTCATTCCAAAAACATGACTTAACTTGCGAATTCTCAGATCATGGCAAATTGTCAGTGTGCAAAGCACACTCTCCATCATCCTGGCTTTTAAACAAGCCACTCAAAAATCACCTTAGCATTTTTCAGGTAAGGTACAGTAACAAAATGTAAGGCGATTTAATTACAGGGAAGATAGTAAAAAGCTAAGGTACAAACTTAGGTAAGTTAACAAAAGATACGGTATCAAATGCAGGCTAATACACGACCAGGTATTTTTCGGAAGGCAACTGAAGGTACGGTTATTAATCAATTCTGCACCTGAGCAGTTTGTCCTGAGTGAAGAGCTGAGCAAAAATGATATCGTCAAATCCACCGTCTGCAAACATCTCAGCCTCGCTCAGCGTTGAAACAACAATTCCTCGTTTCGTGTAGCCAGTCGAGATTTCACCAATCTCTCTGATGAATTACACAAATTATTAATCACACAAATAAATACCTCAGTTATAAAATTAATTGGTTAATCTCCAAAATTTGACTCTGATTAAATTCAAATAATTTGTTATTGTTAAGAAAAGCATGAAAAACTGTTTGATATGTATTCACTGAGTCAGTTACTACCTTACGAAACAAACCTTCACTTTCACTCTCTTTGGAACAGGGTTCTGTTGAAGGAATCTTCAGAGAATATTTGAGTCTTTAAAAATCGAGTAAGAGAATATTTGAACATTTTCTTATTTGGCATTGACCTGTGGTTTTGATGCTTTTTTATTCTACCACTAACAGTGTCGAAATAAAGTAACGTTCTCACAGGCATTTGTGTGTCTTGACGTGAGGTCGAAGCTGAACTCCAAGCTTCTTGCAGCGATCGATCATCGCCTGTGCATTCCGCTTCACTTTCACGATGTCGACGAGAAGGCATGGAGTGGCGACATCATCAATTGTTCTCGGCAGTGAACTATCCCCCATCGTCTGCTGAAGACAATAAAAAAGAGTACAATAACCCTATTCCAAGAGGGAGTGCCATCATGCATTTCCACTGATGAAATACAGTTGATGTGGCATAATGTAGTCGAGGTCGCAAGGGTCAGCCAGAGGAAAATAGTCCTTTAATCTTATAGGCGTTTGCAAGTGCAAGAAGCTTGAACCTTTGGATTGAAATAAACCACTAATCCAAATATTGCGAACATATGGTAAATTTAAAACAAATGAACAACCTGAATATTCCAAAAACTAACGTCTATATAGTTAACATTTAGAGTTTTAGACAGTATCTTTTGAATCCTAGTAAAAGTAGACACTAATGTGGCCAGCACACTCAAAGATGTGTTTTGTTTGCATTCCCATTTCCACAAACTGGACTGCTGCCCAACCATGGTTTACCTGCAGGAATCTGCTGTAGTACATTGTCACAGTAGAACACAGTGTCTGGTTGGAGGCCATACAGTGGCCCACGTGTGCAAGACCCCGGCCCTAGTCTGCACTTGAGACTAGCCCATGTAGCCTGATGAAGTATTAACAGGTCACACTGGCATACACATTAAACTGGTTTTTTCCTGTTTCATCAAATTAGTGAACCAACATAACAAAAAACGTGTTCACTTTCATACCAAAGTCCCTCTACCAACGTATTATGTTACCGGTTCAGTTACCAATAAATTAAGCTTCAAACAATGGCCCCTGTGCAAAGAGCTGCAGCGGTATTGTTTCAAATGTGTCCATACAATGGCATACAGTCTTTACCATTAAAATTTAATGTAAAGAGAATTGTATATTTAATGTTTTTAAATTTGTCTTTACCTAGCCATCCTATGTCGCTATGCATTCAACGTATATTTATATAGCCCCTTCTAAACTTATTGGCTATCCACAGTCATCGGCTCTTTCAGGTATATGGCAGACGACGCCTGATGGGTGCGCGGACGATTGATCACCGGACGGTTGATCACCGGACGATTGATCACTGCGGACGTTTGATCATCGACCGATTGATCACCGGACGATTGATCACCGGTCTAATGGTCATTGGAATCTATTAACTGAGGACGAAAGATAAATGTCGTAATTACCGCTAGTAAAGATAAACATTTGTATGAAACTATATGACAGACTCAATGTATTTAATTTGTAATGAAATTATAAGAAGTGAAATGTGAAAATATGCTGAAACGGGAAGCGTTATTAAACTGGTAACTAATCAGATAAACAGATGCGTGCTTACTCAGATGTGCTATTTGCTGTGTGTATATTTAAGAATTAACAGAAGCCGACGATGTTTATCTTTGCTAGCGGTAATTACAACATTTTTCTTTCATCCGCAGTTAATAAATTGTAGTAACCACTAGACCGGTGATCAATCGTCCGGTGATCAATCGGTCGATGATCAAACGTCCGCAGTGATCAATCGTCCGGTGATCAACCGTCCGGTGATCAATCGTCCTAGAACCGGCTGATGCCACGCTCAGTGAATGCAAATCTGTCTACAGATTTTACAGCTGATGTCTCGCGCTTTCGAGATATGCGTTATTGAATATTATTATACAACGGGTGAGATTTAGAGACGCAAAACGTCCAAAAATGACAACCGCCTGCAAAATATGCAGGATTTTACTAGGACTATGACTTACATTCAATGGCTGCTAATCGGTCGGTTATCTCCTATATGCTTTGTAAATTGTAACTTAAAGAAATGCGTGTACGATTAGGTGGATAAACATACAGGCGAACATACTTACTATCACTTGGAAGCTGTTACAACGCAGATGCGACGCACCCTGCAGATACTCGTGTCAGAAAATCCTAGAGCAGATCACGACAGCTGCAATCGATTAGTGATTTTATTATGTTGCACATCTAGCCTATAGAGTCCTCAAAAGAGGACTTTGGACATAGGCCGAATAAATGAAAGTCAATCCACGCGAGACGCCCCACATCCACATCGCTCTTGTGAGTCTTGTTGCACTTGACCACAAGTTCACAACAATTCACCGGAGGAAACCCTCTTTAGTATTCATAACATAATTCTCTCTGAACGCTTCCCACATAAAATTATAACATTTAAAATTATAACGTTTGATAATCTTCGTTTATTTAATTCATACTGACAATTACGCAGTACAATTGCATAGTGTGAAAGAATTATCACTAGTTATAACGGGAATCGAACTCAACTATTACCACTGTGGTATTACCACAGAATAGATAAAGCGTAGCCAGAAGTCTAACTACGCTACGCTTTATCTATTCTGTGGTATTACGCAGAGCCATCTATTAGTATAGGCCCTAGGCCTACTCGGTAATTAATAGAAGGCTCTGCTAATAATGTACCAGGATTGAGGTTAGCCAACTATAGCACCATCAACAATTTAACGTCGTTTCTAAATTATACCTCAGTGCAGAAAATGATGTTTAATTACCTGTGAAAGTTACCATATGTGACTGTGAGGACCATCAGACTTCAACAACATAGGCCTAGTGGTAATAAACCCGTTGCTTCTACATTTCCACAAGCCTGTAATAATATTGGTTTAGGCATGTAGACCTATAGCCTTGAGCCTAATCATCATCAAGGACTGCAGCAGGCGCCAAAGTTCACATCAACATTCGACGAAACTATTATTTTGTTGGGCCGACTTCATTTATTATTCAAAGCTAGGTGTTTGGAACTTGGAAGTGTGCAGAGCCATATAATAATATTTAGAACGTACGATTGAAATCCATTGCTTGTGCCCGAGCGTCCGCAGAAGAGGTTTAAACACAAATAGATCACGGTTATATTTTTAACCAGAACTTGAAAAATGCAAGGAAATTAAGAACCGTGACATTTTTCATATAGGTTTCAGAGGCGGATCCAGGATTTCTGGTTAGGGGGGGCGTAAATACTACCAATCCAATCCCGTATATATATATATATATATATATATATATATATATATATATATATATATATATATATATATATATATATATATATGTATATGAAATTAGATCACGCAAAACTATAATGATCCTTTTTATAGAAAATGTTATGCAACTTTAAAAAAATATATAGTTTCTCATATAAAACCACTGGTCTCCATTGAAGGTTAACAGTGAAACGATTATAAATCAGTTATCGGTTTTGATCATGCAACCCTTGATCCAAAAAGGAAATAATTAAGTGTCACATGCCAGTGGATTAAGCAGTGTCATTCTCCTTGGATGCTTTCTGGCGTAGGCATTGATAATGGCATCAATGTCTAACTTGATGTCCTTGTGGACAAACAATAAAATGAGTACATTAAATCTGTCCTCGTTCATTGTACTTCGGAAACACGACTTCACAAATCGCAGACTAGAATTTGCTCGTTCAACACTGCAAGCCGTGACAGAAGTGAGCAGCAAAATGTGAATTATTGTGGTAATAATACGACAGGAACGGCTGTCAGCGAGGATGTCCGACAGGGTGCTTGGTGTGCTGTCAGTGTTTCTCCACATCTGCTGCCAAACCTTTAACCAGTGCCGGCGCCAGGATTTCAGTTTTGGAGGGGCTGAAGCCCGCGGCCAAATTTTCCATTTTCGCCGCAAAAATTTCTGACGACCTTTTTTTTTTTTTTTTTTTTAGTCATCGACCAAAATCCTCATGAAAATTTTCCATTTTCGCCGCCAAAATTTCTGACGACCTTTTTTTTTTTTTGTCATCGACCAAAATCTCATGAAAATTTTCCATTTTCGCCGCCAAAATTTCTGACGACCTTTTTTTTTTGTCATCGACCAAAATCTCATGAAAATTTTCCATTTTCGCCGCCAAAATTTCTGACGACCTTTTTTTTTTTTTTTTTAGTCATTGACCAAAATCGTGGATATTTCAATGTAAAATAATTCAGATGGTCATTTTTTTAGGGGGGGCTGAGCCTCTTGTAGGGGGGGCTTAGCCCCCCCCAGCCCCCCCCTTAGCGCCGCCACTGCCTTTAACTCTTGATGAAAATAATCCGGCGAAGGCAGGTCATCATGATAGTAATGAAGTATACCATCAGGATGGCATCAGCAGTGAGTGCGTCGATGTTTGAAACATTAGATGGAATGAGACTTACATGTAGACCACGAATTGCTTGTTTTGCAAGATCTCCAAATCGTAGGCTAAACTGCTGAAGTAGACTGTCCAGAAATGGAAGATAAATGTTTCGTTTGAAAAGTTCATCTGGCGTTGCAGCGGGTGTGTTGCTTCGGTGAATCTGTTTTGAGCATTATTCTTGGTGCAGTAATTGGTCCAGCGTCAGCTGTCTTTGCCATTTTAGTAGCTTTCTGGAAAACATGCTACCATTCGCTGTCATCCTGTCGGGCATTGTTTAGTGCTGCTCTAACACTCGTCACCATTTCATATCCTTGGATCACGTCTAAAGATGAGCCTTGGTCACGTGGGCAACGTCTGCTAGCAACTCAGGCGCCCTTGTAGCGGTATGGCCGCGTTACGGCGCCATATAAATTGTCGTTATTATTATTATTATTAACTCAGGTAAGTAGGCCTATGTACGAGAGCTCCGGTAAGAGAGCTCCATTCTGCCGGTCCAGCTACTTCAAACATCCTATTCCCAAATTGCAATATTATTATATTAGTTTTAGGTCAGTTTAGTTTGAGAACATTTGCTGCAGGTTTAGGGGGGGCGTACGCCGGCTCCGCCCCCCTCTAAATCCGCGCCTGGGTTTCTATATGTAAATTTATCAATTTCACTAAAGTATTCGTATGCATCATTAATGCATTTGCATTGCTTTAAGTTCTAAGAAATTCGTTAAAGCCACATTATAATCATTAGTTTTAAAAACAGGCTTCAGTTTTAAAAGGGGCAAGTGTCCCCTCTTGCCCCATATGTGCGGGCACCCATGGTCAGTGTTTAATCTAGACGTCTCTGGGGGGGAAAGTTCCCCCCCCCCAGGATTGACATTCCCCCCCCCCAGAAAAATTTGACGAAATGGTTTTTTTTACTGTTTTCATAATTGTTTTACATGAAGTGTTACAATATACTATGATATTATTTATTATTATATGATTATAATGACATTATTTACCACTATAATATATGATACTATCATGCTAAGATGACACCTTAAAATGCTGTCATTGCAATGTGGAAATTCAAAAAGTTTCTAATGAATCACTGAAAAAGTACTGCCATTTTGTCAAGATGACACCTTAAATTGCTGCCAATGCAATGTGGAAATTCATAAAGTTTCTAATGGGTCACTGAAAAAGTACAGCCATTTTGTTAAGATGACACCTTGAAATGCTGCCATTGCAATGTGGAAATTCAAAAAGTTTCTAATGGGTCACTGAAAAAGTACAACCATTTTGTCAAGATGACCCCTTAAATTGCTGCCATTGCAATGTGGAAATTCAAAAATTTTCTAATGGGTCACTGAAAAAGGACAGATATTTTGTTAGGATGACCCCTTAAAATGCTGCCATTGCAATGCGGAAATTCAAAAAGTTTCTAATGGGTCACTTAAAAAGGACAGATATTTTGTTAGGATGACCCCTTAAATTGCTGCCATTGCAATGTGGAAATTCAAAAAGTTTCTAATGGATCACTGAAAAAGTACAGCTATTTTGTTAAGATGACCCCTTAAAATGCTGCCATTGCAATGTGGAAATTCAAACAGTTTCTAATGGGCCACTGAAAAAGTACAGCTATTTTGTTAAGATGACCCCTTAAATTGCTGCCATTGCAATGTGAAAATTCAAAAAGTTTCTGGTGGGGGGGGGGCGCATCCCCTCCCCATACCCCACCCCTCCCAGTCTCGGCGCTACGCGCATAACGAGTGTCCTTAGGACACTCAATTGTCTCCCCCCCCAGAAACCTCAATTCCCCCCCCCAGAGGAGGGGGACTAGATTAAACACTGACCCATGGTTTCGCGTAATATTACACTGGCCCGGTCACCCGGTACAACAGTCTATTGCATTAAGTAAAATGATCCCTCAGAGAAATTTATTTTGATCCCAATTCAAGATTTCGTACATGCATCTCGTTAGCTGTTTGTTTCAAAACTATTCGCGGGATGGCGCCAGCGTTTTCACAATTGCACTTGACGGATCACGTGCGGCTCTAATGCTATCATCATTTCTAAAATATGTAATCGTAAAAATGTATAAACTATAAAAATTAATCATTCGGGATTGTTCCGTTATAACGGAGTTATAATAACTTGCAAGCACCAGTGGCGTAGGCAAGGGGGGGGATTTCGGGGGTTAAAACCCCCCCCATTGGCTCCGGGGAAAAAAAATTAAGGTTATTTTTCCATTTAAGTAAGAAAAATAGCAAAAAACAGGGTTTCCGGCCATAAAACCCCCACCCATGAAAAATTCCTGGCTACGCCACTGGCAAGCACTGTACCTGAAAGATTGTATGATTGGCCACAGCAACTTTGGACACGGGCAGAGACAAAACAGTACTGGTTGCATCTGCTTACACTTCTTCTGGGGACGTAATCAGAGCTCAAAGTGTGGCTGGACGGTCATGGACGGCGTCCATGCACTTATTTTAAAATCTGAACGCCGTACTGCCACTTATTGGCCAGCACAGCCTGGAAAGGTAAGGGGCGTCCAGACACTTCTTTTGGGAAGGTTAGGGGCGTCTAGGTACTTATTTTCCCACACTTTAAGCACTGGAGGTAATGGTAACATTCTGGCGTGAAGAAGATGCCTCCCAGATGTCAACTCAATCTTTTATTTGTTACAACGGCATTGGTTAAAACAAGCAGTATGTGATAAGACACCTTGCAAGGCTGCCAAACAGTTAAATTCGACTCCCGCAATAGATTGTGACCGTACTACAAATTGTTATCGTACCGAGTTCAAGTCAGTGTGAAATAATAACAAAGATTATCATCATACATGTACTACCAATGGTCGTCCATAAAGGACGCCCACAAGAAATGATCTACTTTTGACTTCTCACCCCTGCCCCTCGTTCCCATTGGCCTTACTTTTCCTCCATGTCACCTTGCAGTGGAGTACACAGTTCACAGGGGAATGCAACCAATTCATCTGCTGGTCTGGAACAGATAAATGTAATACGGGATGGGGGCACTTTGTCACACACAGCAAAGAGGTGCTAATTTAATATACTGACTGTCTTCTGAGTCCTGGATGAAAATGGTGTTTAGGGCAAAGAAATGTATTAAAATAACTACCGTATGCACCATACTTAGATGCACAAGCTGACACCCAGCATAAAATCCCTTTCCATTGTGCACATGGGATGGACACCCCACCCATGCCCATCCGAAATTGTCCATAACGGACGACCCCAACACTGAATTAACCCTGGTAGCTAAAAATACAAAAAAATTCTGAAAATTTAAGAAATTAGTAGATATTCCAAATTTTACAAACTTAAGAGTCATATTTTCTATAGAATACAAATTGTCAAAATAAATTTACGTCCTAAACTTTGACGAAGTTGTAGGCCTATACATCATGTCAACTCTCCACGTCTTTAAAAAAATATTTTAACATCCAGTATCTAATGTGAAAAATTAGTTTAGCTGCAAAGACATTGTTGCTAATCTTCATCTGACAAATCGACTGTCTCATCTGCTCCTATGAACTTTTCCTGAATCTTTCCAATTTTTTCGTATTCAAACTCTGCCGCAACCGCAGACGACATCAACAGCCGGAGATTGCTTTCTTCCATGCTCTGAAAGTTGTATCCCGTCGCAAGGTCAATGGCCTTAAGAACTCGTAATAAACTCTCCCTGTCCTGCAGTGATAAAAAAACAAATACGAATTGGCAATGAATTCATGGTTTAACGTAAATAAAATGTAAGGAAAAGTACAAGGAAACGAACTCTTCAGATGTGTGGCGATAATGTGCAGCATTTGTTTGGTCATTTGACAAGACTCTTAATTAAAAGTAGAGTTATAAATAGAGAAGTTCAAGTTGTAGAATCTCAATCATGACAGAAATATGGTTAACAATTTCTGCACCACTTGCAACCCAACTGGTGAACTCCACTCAAACAATTAGTGCATATACAACCACAGCACAAATGAGCACATGCGCCTTGAACAGTACTCATGCAAACAGCAAGCTGGGTCTAATAAGACTCATAACCGGATATGGCAGTATAAAAGTACCCATAGCCCCAGTCATGCAAGTAAAACAGGACAGTCCAATTTGGGCCTTTTATAGTACTCTGCTTCAGAGCAGACGTCCTCAAAGGAGTATGGGGAGGGTAATACCAGTACCGAATAATGCCCATATGGGAGGGAGAGTGGCATTAAATAAGTTTAGTGGCATTAAATAAGTCCCTTTGAGGGACTTTAAGGCTCTTGGTTCACAGCCTTTCAAAGGAAAAAGTGTCTTCAGTAATTAATCGTCATTCAGCCAATGACAACCAGCAGCAATATCTTTAATTTTTTTAAAGTTAGTCCCATATTCAAATGATGAGCAATGCTCTTCTTTACATTCAAGCGCAGTGATCTGCCAATTCCTACTCTATATTTGTCTAAAAAGTAGTTAAAGGTCCATTTGGGGATGCAGTGGCGTAGCGGTATGTTCTACATCTTCTAAACGTAAGGTCACATGATCGAACCTCCATCAACCGACTGTGTAGCAAGCTTCTCATCTACAATTGCCTGTGAGGAAGGTAAGGGCAAATCACCTCACTCACTCATCCTTCATATATTTGGTAATTTGACAAATCCCAAAAACAGAGTTATACAGAAGTTCAAGAGCACAAATTCCAATCATAACAGAAATATTGAAACAACAGAGACACTACCTCACTCAGATGGGAACCCATGATCACGATTCACGATCATCATGTTCAACATGATCAACATCATCATAATAGTCATTATACGCCCATGGCAGTAGTGATATTCAGCAGTTTTTAACCTGCTTTACCATGGGCAGAGTTTATCAGGGGCTAGGGGGGCTAAGCCCCCCAAGAAGACCCAGGTTCATTTTTTTACCGTGGAAATGGTTTATTTTCCCGGGCTTAGCCCCCAAGAAGGCTTTAGCCCCTCCAAGAACGGAAACCAAACTCCGCCCATGTGCTTTACATAGCCTCATTCTGCAAATGGCATTGAGGGAGGACTGCATTGTTCCTCAAACAGTGTATTATAAATAAAATGGTACCTCTGCATGCAGGGCTATGAAGGTCACAAGACTGTAATCTGTTATGATGCCAACCATTGCCTCATTCAGCTTACGATATTTCTTGAAAAATGGATCTTCCTGTAAAGAAAGGCAGAGATTTCACTTTAATGGATATTGGTAACATTAATCTGTATTACACTGGTGATCACAAGATTACGCAAGTTGCCAACTTAAACAGACTGGTACCCAATATAGCCACTCAAGAGTATTCACTTGAAATTGTCATGGCAAATAGTTTAAACAAATTTGCAAAGCAAAACATTAATATCAGTATTGCCCCGAAACACTGCCTTCAAATGGCCTAATCAGACGTTAATCTCAATAATCATGCATCAAGCATTAACAACATCAGTGTCATTAAAAACATTAATATCCTCAAATCAAGTCAAACCAAGCAAAAAAGAAATCAAATTCATTCAAACCTACTGAAAAGTGATCCATCAAGTACGACAAGTCCAAAACTTCCGTGAAGAAGTCCAGATTAAACGGCAGGCGTCCGTATTTCTCAATGAGATCCGCCTTTGACAGAACATTCACATGAGGCAACTCAATCTGGATCATGGTGGCTAACGTGGTGAAGATGACGGATATGAACTTTGATGGGTCGCTGCAATAGTGCGAGTCGACTAGATGGACCGCAGCGAGATGATGGTTCCATTTCTGAGTCAGATCCGTGAAGATATTTCGAATTGCGCTGTTATGTGTGTACAGCTCAACCTGGCCAGGGCAGTCAAATAGCAGGTAGTACTGGCCACCGAGTTTGTCAAGGTGTGCCTTCAGCCAATCCAGGTTCTTTTCAAGGTACTCTATGCAGAAGACGAGGCCACCATTTGGGCCAAAACCAGCTTTGTCCATCACATCGTCGATTGTAATAAGTTCGGAAATGTCAACTGAGCACTTGTACGGCAAACTGTCGTTGGCGGGATCGAGGTTAATGATGGCAACCTTACGTCCAAGCGCTACAAATCAAGTAAAGTAATCATAGTAGTGTAAATTAGATATTATGCACCATAGACAAGTATTGGTACTGCAAGCACAGTCCTGGCTGGCTGTACAGCAAATTCGTATTTTGCCATCAACATACATGAATACGTTTGCAACGGTTAAATTGCAAATCTCAACAATTTCGCAAATCTAAAACCTAAGCCAATATAATAATATTTTTTCTTTAATTCAACGCCTGCAAACGCATTGCACCTTACATTTACAAGTTATGCAGTAATCTTAATTAAACTTAACTAAGTACTAACAGAACAGACAGCTTTGCAATTACACGGCACTAATAGCAGCCTACAAAGCATGTCCGCCCAACGGGGGCTCGAATCTGCTACCTCTCGCACTCTATGCCAGCGTGTTATCCATTGCGCTACCGGTCCCCCCAAATATAATGAATCTATAACTGATACTCGCCACTTCCTATACAGAAAATAAGTAAACTTTATGAAAAACGAATCGTATGGTTCAATGATTACTCTAGCAAAATTCACATTTAGGTGAGAGATCTTCTCTTTAGGTGCAAGATCTCAAATCGAAAGCACAGGATCTAAAATTTGGCTGAATTTAACCACCATAATTAAGTTTGCATCATTTATGTGGTTGAATGTATTAACCTCTTGAGACCAGCACATAAGGTTTAACATGCACGAGGCAGCATGATTGGCATATGAAAGTAGTAAAATGTTTAAAAAAATAGAGCGCACATTCATGTATGCAAAAATTAAATAAAAAGAAAATCTGGAAAAAGATGAACTTTTTTCCAGCACAACTGCATTCATGAGTTTGTCCAGAAAAGTGCATTTCATTGCGATAAAATCTTTCTGATGTATATATCTGTGCAATGTTTCTAAATGTTACCTACTGCTCGGTTGCACTGTGTACTCGGAACTTTGCAGAGAAGGCTTTATCTAGTTACAGTTTGATTGTATTAAATTTATTGTATTTTTGTCTATTCATAACTTGAGCACTGTCATTGCACATCAAGTAGCGATGACGCATGATTATGCAGTTGTCTTGTATTACATGTTTGTTTCTCGCATTTGCTATAGCACCCCCTTCAAGCTCGCTACTCATAGGCGCTCATGACTACAGTGTGAACATTGCATCGGAGTTTCACGCCGAAGCGTACGAGCAATTGCAAGTGAAGAACTTCCTCGAGGTCCCTAAATGGTGGTTTGAGCTGGATCCAAACCAGGAACCCTACGGCTCCAAGACACCGACCCCACCACTACACCACCATGCCCGGCGTGTTGGTAGATATACAGGTCTTTGCATAAATTCACATGGCAGAGATTTAATGCACTGTTCTATTCTAGTCCAATCTCAAGCAGAGATTATTTGTGCATCATAGGCTATAAGTTGACTAAAGCTAGATTATACTGGTTAGGCTTTATATTTGAATGTAAAGTAAGCCTAAGGAGTGCTAAGAGAGTGGATTTCAGACATGTATCAGGGCTTTTTTTAACGTGCAGTTGTACACAAAATGTCCAATTCTAAAATGATTTGTGCTGTTGTAAAAGCACTTCAGTGCAGTTGAAACTAGTAAAAAAAAAAGGTCAGTGTCGTCCGATTGGAAGTAATTTACCATGGAGGATGGGAAAGGAAAGAAGGGTTTGTGCAGTTCTAAAAATTCCTTAAAACAGCCCTGACATGTATATGGAGCTCAGTGATTCAGTGAACGATAGAACAGGAAAGAAAGACACAGACAGGAGTCATTACCTACCACATGGAAGAAAAGTGCATACATACCCTGCAAAAATTCTGCCATGACCTTGCAGTAAGTTGTTTTTCCGCTACCTGGCGGACCAATGACTATCTGACCGTGCATCCTCTTTTTCCGTTATATCGGCTGTTCAACCTGTTTGAAAAACACGCATATATTGAAACATACAGGCACGACATGTAATGTACTAAGCTAGGATTGAAATGTCAGAAATTCGCATGTCATTATGAAGACGACAAGATATACAGTGCAGAAACCTTGATTAGGTTATATTAACAATCATAAAATCAGATATTTTATTAGTGGTTGATGCGATTTCTAACAATATTCACCGAACAAAATTTTCATCTGTTTAACAGACCCATCTGTCAAAATGCATAAAGTTAATTTGTATCAAGGGCATATAATTATGCAAGTTAATTAATTCGTATAAAGGTATATGTGCGATAATGTACAATCAAGAAAACTGGACGATATTAAGTGATGTTCACGATTCCATGTGAACCATAGAGATATATTATATATAGATAGAATACATTGATATGTACTATAATTTATAGGAACTGGATAGGTAAAGCTTCGGTTACTGGTCTATGGCAGACGGCGAATCAGCTCTGACTTCCGGTATGGGCAGCGTGTGCTTGTTTATATGTAAACCCATGTTAAATTCGTTAACTTTAAAGGCTATTTTCCAGAAATCTGGTCGGTGGCCGCAAAACATGGTTAAGTTAATAGTTTTGTATGTCACTCA
This sequence comes from Lumbricus terrestris, assembly GCA_949752735.1. NCBI lineage: Eukaryota > Metazoa > Annelida > Clitellata > Crassiclitellata > Lumbricidae > Lumbricus > Lumbricus terrestris. The sequence goes on from OX457038.1 coordinate 61,037,056, forward strand.
ACTCAAAAACCCCAGCCTGTTTTTAAACATTATTTGTTATCGTTGCTGAGAAATTTGCGTTGGGTGATGCTAAAAAGTATTTTTGTAAATATTGAGAAAAATCGGTCGGGTGGATAAGAAGAAAATTGGTTCATTAATCTGTTACGACTTGTTTTTATAGGTATAGATATCAATGGATAGAGTACATCTCAATGATGTGATCATGTGAACATTGATATGTATTTTAATTTTATTAGTACACATCATAGAGGTGTATTATATAATAAATATATCACTAGAGGGAGTATCACGTCTCTATATTGAAGTCGTCTAAAGTCATATCGACCAATCACATCATATCTGTCTAAAGTCATATCGACCAATCACAAGCGATTCTCATACCAACCAATCACAGTCTTACAGCATCGATTTGAAAAATAAATAAAACGACATCAACATTTTCATAATAAGACGAATTTGTCGATGTTTACTTGTTAATTTTGCAAGAAACTGCAAAATTAACAAGTAAACATCGACAAATTCGTCTTATTATGAAAATGTTGATGTCGTTTTATTTATTTTTCAAATCGATGCTGTAAGACTGTGATTGGTTGGTATGAGAATCGCTTGTGATTGGTCGGTAAATTTGACTTCATATCTGACTGCAGGACAGATACGTCATGCTCTCTCTAGCGTGTATATTATATATATCATACATCTCAATGGTACACATCGGTGATTGTGAACATATTAATACTTCCGGTTTCATCCTTACCAGAAGATGTCTCTAGCATAAATTCTTTTGCCTGCTAATTATATAATGTTTCAGTCTCATTTAGCAAGGTTTCACTTTTTATAGAGTCTTGTCTATTTTCACTCATAATTATGTATTATAAACTTAACGAAGTCGCCGTGTAAACGAGATTGTTATTTTCCAGACCGTCAGAGGGCCGCGCTTCAGTTCACGACATTAAAATAGGAACTTTCTAGTACTGTGCCCAAACCTGTGCTGTAGTCCTGCTGGTATAAAGGACTCTAGGCACAGGACTGGTTTCTTCTTCTTTAGCCGCCTTGTACAGGTTTTTGGGTGATAATCGGAGTTTCTGAAAATTTCAAATCTTATTTACAAAATAAAAGCGTTCAATTAGTTACATCTATGAAACAGATTGACGACTAATTATGTTTGCAAAATAAACAAATTCCTTTGGAGATTCAAAACATGAACAGCACATCCTTAGCGATAGAAACGGAATTTTAAGTGGAGCGCCATCTATTGCTCAGAGTTAAATTATGACCACAAAATGTTCTAAAGTAACCTATCCTGCATTACACGTGACATGAGCCAAGGATTCTATATTTAGCCAAGGATGTATAAATCGTCCTTGTAACAATCACAGGTGCAAATAAATGTTTGCCGACGGCAACGGCCTCTGTTGTCATATTAGCTGTCGTTGAACTCTGGATCCATTCATGGTGTTTGTTACATCATGTTTCTTAGTGAATAGGTCTAATACTTGGTCCTGTCCATTAATTAATTTATGGAAGATGATTGCATCATAATATTATTATCGTAGCCTTGGCTATCCTGTTTCATCTGATCCCCCATCCTCAAATTCCCGGCTCAGACGACACCCACCTTAGTAGCTGTTCCACCCCTCTGATCCTACGGTACCTCGACCCGGACCACCATGGACTACTCTTACGGACAACCCTTTTGACTCAACGCATTTGATCCTGATCCTATGGTAACTCGACCCGGACCACCACGGACTACTCTCACGGACAACCCTTCTAACGCAACGCAGCGCTCGTGAATAAACCGGTGCCCCGCGCTTGGTTTTCCAGTGGCGCTTTAGAAATTAGGAGATTACGATTACGATTACTGAAGTTGAGTGTTCAAAGGAGAGATACCATAAAGGTGGATGTAGGCCCATAGGTTACCTTTAAGAAACTTGAAAAAGAAGGCGGCGGTTGAAATTGTTACACGTGCTGTGCCATAAGATCGGCAGTGACTGACGGCCCCAACAAACAATTTATGCAGGTCGCGTCAAGGTCATAGCAGGTTATTCAGCATGTCAAAGAAATTAAATTTAGGGAAGTTATTAAAAATTTCAGAGAATTTCGGGCAGGTCATAAGGCAGTTCAGCAGTAAAATAGGCAGTATATAGCCTACGTCAAAATAATGACCTTCTACTATCTACACTGTAGGCTACGGTGGCGCCGCCAGTGAAAGAGTGCGACGTAATGCAGTAGCAACATCCGCCAGAGATTTACCGAAAGACGATTGTAACTGCATCCAGACTTAGGAGGAGGAGGAGGAGCAGTGGCGTAGCCATGCCCGGGCAATTATGGGCAATGCCCGGGTTGGCAATTAGCTCTGACCGGGTTGGGCAGGCACGAGAAATTGGTAAATTTTAATTTTGAGCTTGATAGTTTGAAGCTAGGAAAATTCGTGTCAATTACTTAAGAACTGAGTGCGTTGCATTATGAGATCTGGCCAAGCGTGTAACCAGAGGCAAACCAAGACGATATATATATATACATTCTTCCTCCATAGACGGAAACATCGTCCCGGGCGGGTGGGAGGGGATGAATGGGCGGTCGAAGCCCACACGCTGAATATTATCAAGATGGAGAAATCATCGAGATCATCTGTTGTCGCAGCTGTCGCAGTCATTAGTCAGGCTATGGTCTGCCTGGTCGCACTCTGCCTGTAGAATGATATATTACACATATCCTCACTTTAAACGTTCCTTCCGACGAAGAAGGAATCCATCTCTCATAAGTCACATAGGTCACATTTACACTTCTGACCCACAGAGTATACGGTTTCCATACCCCACCATTCGCGACTTGTTCGTACATTAGAAAGGCCAGCCGAGGTCATTGTACATGATGCGGCCGACCATCGGATCGAGGATGGCTGAGAACAGAACAGAGGTTATACATCAATAGCTATTAGGCCTATTTATGTCAAACGCATGGAGAAGACACCATGCAGACAAGGAATGAAATAATCTATTAAACATTAGACGATATCTCAATTCTCATGTCGAAGTAAAACGAGGGAGGTGTTCTTCGCCTTCCCTCGTCTGATGAATTACTCCGGCGACAGGTTTATGGGTGGTAGGCGTACAGGGTGGTAGATAGCAGCGTTAGAACCATAATGTTCTCTATTTGAGTTCAGTCGGTCTGCCACACACATGGCTCCAGTCTTCGAAATTATCTTAGGACTAGATAAGACGTGTGTATAATTTAATTGAAAACTTTTCCCCGGATCTGAGTAGGCTTAGACCTACTATAATTATGGCTGCTCTAGAACAAAAAAAGAAACGAAAAAGTGAAGAATTGGCAGCAGCATCATTTGGGTCGCAAAAGTTGTCAGCGCTCGGCTTTTTTATAAACCCAAAAAGGAAGGCTGTTTCGTGCGTGGAAGCCTCGGATGACAGAGCTTCTGCTTCAAGTTCAATTAATGTTTCGTGTGTGGAAGCCTCGGATGACAGAGCTTCTGCTTCAAGTTCAATTAATGTTTCGTGTGTGGAAGCCTCGGATGACAGAGCTTCTGCTTCAAGTTCAATTAATGTTTCGTGCGTGGAAGCCTCGGATGACAGAGCTTCTGCTTCAAGTTCAATTAACAGCCAGCAAGTCGTTTCACCCCCATCAGACGCCAGCGTTGTTACAAACTCAAGAAATGAACGGAGTAAACAAGCCCAACCTCTACAAAAGTTTCCAGAGGACATTTCCAAAGGAGCTCAACGCAGCCCGGTTCAACCTAAATTGCATATATACCCGTGGAGATATTTTGGAGTAACAAAATCAGTGAAACGTCGCTTTCAAAGTTCTTTTTTTGCAGAATTTCCATGGGTGGAATATTCTGTACAGCAGGATGCTGCATATTGCTTTTGCTGTCGTAACTGGAGCAAAGACAGTTCACCCTTTGCTGAACCTACAGGATTTTCTGACTGGCAGCATGCGACTGGCGAGAAATACGGATTAACTCTTCACAACTCATCTGTTGAGCATTTGCGCTGCCAGATGGAATGGGAAGAATTCAAAAGTCGCGAGAAAGATGGAAAACAAGTTGTTAGTTTGATCAGTAAGGCTGCCGTTAGGCCTACGCAGCGTGAGCAAAACAGGTACTACATAAAAACGTTAGTCGAGGTAATTCTGTTTTGTGCCAAACAAGAAATTGCTTTACTTCTAAGTTTATTCTCTTACCATAGGCTACTCGTTTAATACTCTATAGTAGGCTATTATTTTATGACCTGGGCAGGGTGAGAATTGCCGGGGGTTGGGGGGTTTCAACCCCCCAGTCTTTCTTAGTGCCCCATAGTAAAATCTGTTTTTCACACCCCAATTCCAAGTTTATCATAGGCCAACCCCCCCCCCCATTTATTTTTCCACAATTCTTACACTGGACCTGGGCATGCATGACCTGATTGTTCGAACTATTTGAACTGGCTGGAGATTGATTGCAGTTGCGTAGGCTATTGCTCAGTTTCTAATGTAGGCCTAACAATAATTATGATCAATGTTGACTTTTTGTTGAGCTGGTTTCCTGCCCGGGTTCAATTTGGTGCCTAGCTACGCCACTGAGGAGGAGAGGAGGAGGATGTCAATAGAGAATAATAACCACATAACATACTGTTACACACACGCAGGCGTAGCCTACATAATTATACACGTATAGGCCTACAGTCCCTACACCATACACTGGTGGGCGTGTGTGCTTATGAGGATGTGTCTGTGTCTGTGTCTATGTTTGTGTGCGAGCGCGTGTTTGTATGTATGTGCGCGTGTGTGCGTGAGGGGTGGAGTGGGTCCGCATAGACCTAGAGGTCTACGTGTCTGAGGTTCAGAGCTGAAAATTTTTCCGATTGGTGTCAACGGCCGTTGAAGCCATAAGTCTGCGCTAACAGGTTTAGGCCTATCATATGCCATATATACGTCTATAACTCTCCCTGTATACGTCTATACATGCATGAGAGTATAATATAAAATACTATATTATTCTGCGTGAGTTGACACAGTGTGACTTCAATTATTTTTATATTAATAAATTAGCCTATGCTGTTCTCATGCTGTTGTGCAACTTGTGTGCACTGTGTAACAGCACTTAGGCTCTATTAATCATAGGCCAAAGTCGCTGACTGTATCCTATTATTCGCTACATATTGATTGGTCTATACTATTTTATAGGCCTATACGCTTTGGTTCGACCAACACGCCAATAATATAACGGATTTGTCACAACCAGGGATCATACGAAACCCGGACCCGTCTTATTAGCCTACACGTAGGCCTAGAGAAGGCGAAAACGTATCGATTTGTACTCGTGGGACGAAGTAGCATAATTATAATTTTTATTAGGCCTATATACGACAGTCTTCTGTCAACCTGTCTCTTGTGACCCTATAGCCTAGGCCTATAATATTCACAGGCGCTTAACCAAAACAAAATCGATAGACAGCGGGTCAAGTCCGGAGAGTCAGGCAGGCAGATAGATGGACGGTGGGTGATGTTTAGAGTTGAAATGACGAGGGATGTGATGAGAAGAGGAGGAATCAGGATATATGATTTGTGAAAGAGCAATGTTTTCAGTTTTGAGTGAAAGACCTGTGGGGAGATAGCGAGAGGTGGAGTTTTGGTGAGCTCGTATGAAGGGTCGGAAGTTTGACGTAGTGTTGACGGAAGTTTGTTCCAAAGAGGTGGAACGGCAATGGCTATGGAGCGGTTTGCGAATTTCAGTGATGAAGTGATGGGAGGGCGAAGCAGTGTAATGGATGATGAGGAGCGTGTTGAACGAGGTGGCTGGATGGTGAACAACTGACGAAGGTAGAATATACGGCTGGGATGATTGAAGTGTATTGTGTGAGTGAGTGAGTGAGTGAGTGAGTGAGTGAGTGAGTGAGTGAGTGAGTGAGTGAGTGAGTGAGTGAGTGAGTGAGAGGACTTCATATTCGATGCGTTCAGGTATTTTGAGCCAGTGAAGTGATTTCAGGACAGGAGTGATGTGGTGACGTTTGGAGGTTTAGTGCCTGCACGGACGAGAGCATTCTGGATAGCCGACACTAACAACTCCTTGTGTTAGAAAATTCAATACCTAATTGACGCCAGCAAGTCTTTAGTTTGCATCTGAATGGCAGTACTAGTAGTCTAAGTCTTATCGGTGATGGCATTAATAAGTTGACACAGCGAACAAAACCAGGGCAATAATTAAGCTTTATAAACTACATAAAGAAACAGACTAACTGCACAGAGGGGGATTTTGTCCGGGGAGGATAATGTCCTGCGCGAAATCATCAGGGTGGGGGGTCCGGAGGAAATAATGTCCAGGGGGATGTCATACAATCGGTTGGCACTACTGCAGATCAGTATCGTTTGTAAATAGCGAGCGGAGGACCTCAAACCGCGGCGCGTTCAGTAGCCTAGCTCTGTTAGAAAGACTAATTCAGACTTCAGTGTGAGAATTGTGGAAAAATAACGGGGGTTAAGGGTTGGACTATGAGCCACTTGGAATTGGGATGTATAAAACAGATTTTACTATGGGGCTCTAAGAAAGACAGGGGGTTCAAATCCCCCAAACCTCCGGCAATTCTCACCCTGAATTCAGTAGCTGACTCACTACACGCATCGCATCGTTTTTATTGCTCAATGTGGCACACTGATCGACATACTGACTCATAGATAAATAGGCTAGATATCAATTATATGCCGACACGTAAAAATACGCAGCCGAGTGTCATCTTGACCCTGAGCTTGAAGGTCATAGTCCCGCATTTCAAGGGCACCATTGTCTGGCTTACGTGCATGTCTATCAACGACTCGCTCGCGCCATGCCTATAAATGATTCACAATATTTGCATAAGCATTTCGCCAATTCGCCTGCATTCCCAGCGTATGTGTGCGTGCATATAAATAAACCGTCGCGAAGGCTGTTCAACCTATTTACTGCAACGCACCTGTCTATCTTCACACACACAGTCATACGACGACGGCGGCGGCAGCGGCGGTGGCGTTGTTGTTGTTTTCCCCTTCTGATAATTATAGTCTGTACTGAAACTGTGTCACGACGCCTGCGCGGTAGCGTTTGACCCCTGGACCGGACAAAGACGTAACAGCCGTAACAGCCGAAGGCCGTGCAGGGCCCCACCGCTGCCGCCGCCGATGGCCTACTGAGCACTAAGGGCGTTCGTTTGGTCTGGTCAGGACGGCAGCAAGCGAATAAATCGTCGACGAGGATCTGGTGGAATTAGAGTGAGACGATCGCACCAGGTCGACGTCGTGGTCTTTGTTTTTTCAGCGTTGCAGTTTTGTCTCTTAGAAAACTGGTGTCTGTGTCTATGTTTGTCTTTATACTGATTGATGTGCAGTATTCCCTTTGTCACGTGTGGTTCATTATGATCCATCGGTCGGAGTAATAGCTGCAGCTGTTTCTAGAGTCCTTTTCAAACATATTATTAAAGCATAGTCTAACTATTGATTCAATTTAATTCCAATAACTGATTGCTTCCAATAATATTAATATTTTTATTTCAGTGTAATTTTTGTCTATCTCAATGTACCAGGTTGCGGTTTGCCAACCTGTTTTTGCTTATTAAACGAATATACATACATAGCTTGACCTCCATGGATTCTAAGCCTAATCTCAGTAATCTGTCGCTGAAACGACTAAGCAACCTGTCTACTGCACAGTTTGATTCTAAGTTGAGGACTCAGCTTTAGTATGACGCCGAGGAATTTTTATGATACTATATGACATTATAACTTAGATCTTCGAACAATAAACTTCCGAGATCACTGTTTTCAGCCCAGAGAGGACGATAGCGTGTTTTTTTATGCCTACACCATAAACTGAACACACTCGGTGCTGTTTAGTTCTTCACCTCACAATCTAATTTTAGCCTGCAAGACGGGCATGCCAGCCTAGGTCAATGATCGTACGTGCTAACCTCGTCTCGGTTATAAATCCGGCATTGAACCTTGCCGATTAGTGCAGGCTGCAGCTGAAAGAAAGTGGAAAAGAGGCTCTGCTGGCCAGGGCCAGTCGTAGGCAGTTAGGCACACGTTTGCCTTTTACGATGACAGCTTCTCGTTTTTATGGCCACTTTCGGCGAATCTACCCCCGTTTTGTAACCGACACGTGTGTGTGTGTTTGCCGCGCGCGCTTAATGGTCGTGCACAGACTTAGCAGTTGTATAAAAGTCGGTTGGTTGGTCGGTTTTCGATGCCAAACCGTCGAGGCGGCGCCTGTAGGCAGTATAAAAGGCTAAAATAAATCGGGGTAATACTAACTCCGCCACTGGTTGCACTCTGCCAGTGCCAGTCCCAAGCCTGGATAAAGGAGGAGGGCGTCGCTAATGGTCTTTGTTACCACACAGTGACGTTAAACTGCAAACACCCGGGGTAATACGCTGGTGACGGAAACGCCTCATGCGCGGGCGCGCCTACGCACGCACACACACACGCACCCACACAACACACGTACACACTTTTGTGGGCGCTGTAGAAGTTTCGAGATTACGATTACACACAATGCTTAAAGTGTGGGAAAAGAAGTGCCTGGTCGCCCCTTACCTTTCCAAAAGAAGTGCCTGGACGTCTTTTACCTATCCAGACTGTGCTGGCCAATAAGTGGCAGGAAGGCGTTCATATTTTAAAATAAGTGCATGGACGCCGTCCATGACCGTCCAACCACACTTTAACCCCTGCGTACACACACACACACACACACACGTACGTACACACACACACGTACGTACACACACACACCCACACACATTATATATACACTTACGAATTTCATACTGTATCTGTGTATAATTATGTCCTGTCAATGCCAAACAACGCCTAGATGGGGGATTTCAATTCCAGATTTATATCTTGTAATTAGCTGGACATTTATATAGCGCCTTGATTCTCGCAAAAGTGCAGTCAAAGAAGATTGAAGCGGTTGGGAATTTGGGTGGTTTTTGAATGTGATTTTTTTCATGCGTTGCACTCTGACTCCTCCCCCTACCCCCCACCGACTTCCAGCCCTGCAGCATAGTCATAGCCTGTACAGTTTACAGACCTGTCCTACGCATTTATAATTTCTCTACTGGCCTTGCCGACCTACGATCATCTATTCTGTGAGCCCCACCTACCTTTCGCAAGAAAAAGGCGTGTCGACACAAAGCCCCTATAGTTCCATTTTGAAGTTTAAGGGGTTGCAGGCCATAAGATTTATCGTGAGGGTGCATCTTGTTTTACTTTACTTGTCTACTTTAATTGATTGTTTGAATAACTATATAATAAGCTGCATGTATATCGATGATAGACCTCGATGAGTAATCATGCAGACGGATCAACTTAGTGTTGCCTTTCGCACGGGGCTCACATAACGACTCTTCTATAGTTAGCCTGCTAGTAGAAGTGGGTTGTTGGTGGGTCTTTTCAGTCTTTCTTCGTGTATGTGTGTGTGTGTGCGCGTGCGTGTGTGTGTGTGTGTGTGTGTGTTTATATTTCGTTGTCTATGTCTGTGTCTATGCCGTTTGTCTTACTCTCTGAATGTTATTACAGTATATATAATGCATATACCATTAAATCTATTGCCTATGCAGGAATAAAGTGTTTTGATACATAAATGCTCATATATATATATATATATATATATGCTCATATATATGCGCATATATTATGTAGCTCAAGGGTATCGTGTAACTCTAACTGTAATAGATAAAAAGGCGGGTGTCGTCCGGTGTCACTGTATAGTGTATACATTGGTGTATTGTATACGACAATAGTGCACAATATATATATATATATATATATATATATGTGACGTTCCCCCCCTTTTACGCTGGACCTCTCTGGCCTGGCACTACCAGTAGGGAACTCCATCGTTCCCCTACCTGCCCTCCGTTCGTCCAAGCATAAAGAGGGTTGGCTCCTTTCGAACGCCATGTAGTCCTGAGGATGGCCCGCGGGGGTGCTAAGTCCTGCAGTTTGGTGTACCACCCCCAGTCCTACCCCTGGAGCCCCACCCACGTTCTGATCCCTACTCCCCTCGTAGAACCTAGGTTGGTCCGACTGGGAATAACCGGCCTGGGACGGGAGTCCTAGTCTGTCCATTTGTAGATAGTCCTGTCTAGGCTTCTCTTTCAGTCTAGCGCTCCGTCGGTTACCCTGGACATTTCCTGTACTGGCTCCCTCTTCTTCCCCTACCCGTTGACAAGGTGCAGCCGAGTGTGGCGCGGTAAAGCAGTACTCTACAACCACATTTCCTTCATGGTCTGGGTTCGTCTGTATTGCCCTCTCGAAAGCAGTTGGGTGCCCCCTTCCCTCCATTGGACACCCCAACTCTTGCCGGCTTTCCCTCTCCTCCTCTGAGAACCGTTGCCTATCTATGCCTGAAGCTGCATTAGGGAATCGTCGCAAGTCAGAGAATCTCTCTTCCCATTCCTGAATCGTATTCTCTAATCGTGTCTGCATAATGTCTTGCTCGGCGTATACTATTTCCACTTGCTCGGCCATGGCCATCACTTTAGATGCTAGCTCTCTCTGACATTCCTGCATCTCCCGTTGACATTCGTCTATTCCTTTCTGTCTTCCATCTACTTCCTTCAATCTTCCATCTACGCCCTTCAATCTTCCATCTACGCCCTTCAATCTTCCATCTATGTCTTTCTGGCCCTCATCTATTCCTGTCAAAGTCCGATTCATCTGCGTTAACATGGCCATCAATGTCGAGTCTAACCCTGGCGGTCGCTGTCCGTCATCGTCTTCATCCAGTCGTTCATCAGATTCAGACACACGAGACATATTAATCCAATTGCGTCAGTTATGAATCTTTAATATAGTTACACAATAATACACAGTTCTAAATAGCTCAACATAAATCTCTTAATCTAAAAATAGACACAGTTCAACATCCACTCTCAATCACACGTGCTTAGCTCGAGCTACACAGCATATAATAAAGGGAATTTTATGACCTGGGTTTTTCCCCTCACTCGACTCAATCTCATTCGATGCACTGCTGTCAAAACAATAACACAAGCCTACCAGTTCTCGGTTCGATTCCAGTCCTTCACAGTTTCTCCCTTTTACGGCCGTTCGTCGTATCTCAATCGTAGACGCGAGTCGTCTAAGTTTCCACAGTTCCAGTATTATCCCAATAACAACGTAATCATTCACTACAGTTCCTCCGTCTTAATTTTCTCGAACGCTACTAATCGATTCACGGATCTGGATCTTTATTCGCAGATACGGGCTGTCCTTGCTTCGTCGTCTTCGGCATTCGTTTCACAATAATCAATCGTTTCGGACATCAAGCGTCGTTCATCCAGGACTTAAGCGTTCGTTCATTCTCTCCCGGTCCTTTTTATACATAATCGATGCTGACCTCAGCAGAAAGGCCCCTCGAAGCGTTAGTCGCTCCCGTTGTCTGTCTGCTTCTGTTGGTGGACAGTGCCTGAGTCCTCGTGCGTCCTACACGCTAAGTCGGCGAGAAGACGCTTATTCAGCAGGTCTTAGTTCTTGCCGTGTAAGCATTCGTTTCACAACTTCGGCCTGCAAACCCTCCACCTAGCTCGCACGCACATACATCCATCCATACTCCAATACATGCAGTTAATTATAATTGAGTTTAAGTGGCGCTCTATAAATGAAGAAATCCTAGTTCTTCACACTGCTCTCACCCGACGAATCCCGAAGTATGAGGGACAATGAGATTAACTGCGTGTACACAATACTATTCAATGCCTATGCTAATAGTCCATGGTTATACAGTGTTATGCAATCAATGCAGTAATCGATACTCTACTAATGCAATTCCATTCAGCAAATCTTTCAGACCAACATATTAACGTCCTCCACATCCACAAGTTAATGCAATTAAATTCATATAGGCAATGCTTTAGCCTACTCTAGATTAAGAATGTCCATAATTCATCAACGAATAATCCTCGTACTCTCCAATGTTCTTCACAACGTTATGCATACTACCCCACACAAAATAACATAAGTCCAAAATACACGCTAATCCATAACACTTCTCAACAACTACAAATAACGACTAGGTTTCCTAGTATTTCGTTTCGGACGTCCTTGAAGTCCTGCTGCTCCTTCGCTCTCCTCCTCCTCGGTTGTCGTCAACGTAGCCCGTTGCAGACGGTTGTCTGGGTTGTCCTCGCCGCGTCCGAAGTACGGCTTGAGTTTATCGACGTACTCAATCCTGGCTTGACTGCGCGGCGTCTTCCGGATCAAGTACAGCACTGGTCCAAGCTGTTTCTCCACAAGGTAAGGGCCTTGATAGAGTGAGGTCCACTTCTTTTGCATCCCCTGGCGATATCTCGGATAGTAGAACCAAACCAACTGGCCTACTTCGTACTTCGCTGGTCTCGTTCGTAGATTGTACCGATACGCTCGCACTTCCGCCTGCTTTTTCATCGTTTCTCTCGCAAGTGCAAAGTTCGCTTGCAATCGTCGTCCTTGTTCGTACACAAAACTGTGGTAGTCCGGTACTTCTTCTCTTAAAAAGCAGTCTCCCAAGACCAAGTCGATAGGCTGACATACCTCGCGTCCCAGAAACAATCGATTAGGGGTGAACAGTGTACCGCTGTGTACACTCGCCCTGTAGGCCGCCATCAGGAAGGGGAGCTGAAGGTGCCAGTCTCGTTGATTTTGCTGTACGGCCTTCGCAAGCATGGAATTCATGGTCTTATGAAAACGCTCGAGTAATCCGTTGGTAGAAGGCTTATAGGCCGACGTTCTGACCTTGTCTACCCCTAGTAGACGACACAATTCTTGGAACAGCGTTGATTCGAAGCAAGCCCCCTGGTCACTGATCAGCTGGAGAGGACAACCGTAATGTGCAATCCATTGTTCTGCGAGCACCTTGGCGACTGTAACCGCCTCTTGGTTACGTACCGGGTAGGCCTCCGCCCAACGACTGAAGTGGTCCATGATGGTTAGAATATAACGATGCCCTCCGGTTGAGACAGGGTGTGGTCCAGTCAGGTCTAAAGCTACCACTTCTCCAATTGCTCCCACTACCATGTTCTGCAGTTTCCCTTGATGCGGCGGTTTTCCCCGAAAATAACGAGCGCACGGTTCACAGTGACGTAATTCCAATCGTACGTCATCCCTCCATCCAGGCCAATAAGCACGTTTCTGTACCTGCGCCAACGTTCTGCGCAACCCCAAGTGTCCTCCGTTCATTCCTTCGTGTGCTAAGCGGATCATTGCACTCCGTCTCGTCTGCGGTAGAACAATCTGCTGCCATCTTGCGTGTACGTCGTCAACACTCAACCAGCTGCGGGATAACAATCCATCGTTTACATTTAACTGTGGCCATTGCGCGGCCAAAATCTTCACATCTGAACTCTGGTTTCTTAATTCCTCTGGACTCGGCATCTCCGATGATTCCAGACGTTTCTCAATTATCCACTTCAAATCTGTCTCTTTTCCTTGTTCGGCGGCTATGGTTGCGCTGCTCCAATCATCCATCGTTCTCATCGACTCGCTAGTCGGCGCTGCTGCGTCGTGAATCGCATTCACCGTGCATGGTCGGCGCGATAAAGCATCTGCGTTAGAATGCAGTCGTCCAGCTCTATGTTTCACGTCGAAGTTAAACTCCTCCATTACTGTTAACCACCGTGCTTGTTGTCCGATTGGTGTAGGTGTTTTTCTCAGCCATTGCAGGGCCGAATGGTCGGTTCTCAGAAGGAACTTCCGCCCCAGCAGATAAGGTCGAAATACCTTCAGAAAGTGAATAATCGCAAGCAGTTCTCTTCTTGTCACATCGTAGTTTCTTTCGGCGTCCGAGCAAACACGACTTCCGTAGCAAATTACTCTTTCTTCATTGTCCTGCATTTGAGACAGCACCGATCCAATACAGTCTCCTGACGCGTCAGTATCAAGAATGTACATTCCCTCATCATTCGGTAGGCCGAGAATTGGCGCTGTTGTTAGTGCAGTCTTTAATTCCTCGAATTTTTCCTGGCATTCCGGCGTCCAAGCAAATCGCACTCCCTTCTTTGTCAGTTCGTGTAGCGGCTTAGCTTTCTGTGCGAATTCGAAAACGAAACGCCGATAATACGAGCATAATCCTAAGAACGATCGAACATCTTTCAATTTGGTCGGTACAGGCCAATTTTTCACTGCCTCGATTTTCGCTGCGTCTGTCGCCACTCCTTCCCCACTCACTACATGGCCCAAGAAAACTACGCTCCGCTTCAATATATGGCACTTTGAAGGTTTTAATTTCAGGTTGGCCTTCTCAAGTCTTTCCAGCACTTCCACCAGTCGCTCCAAATGTGTGTCGAGATCCGATGCAAAGACAATAATGTCATCCAGGTAGATTAAACAGATGGCGAAGTTTAATCCCGACATTACTATATTCATCATCCGACTGAAGGAGGCTGGGGCTCCACATAAACCAAAAGGTAGTACCCTGAACTGGAAACTCCCCCGACGCGTCACGAAAGTGGTTTTGTGGCGGTCTTCAGCGTGCATTTCCACTTGATGGTAGCCCGAAGTTAGGTCGAACGTGCTAAACCATTTCGCGCCTCCCAGCGTATCTAGGCATTCGCTGATGAGGGGAAGAGGAAAAGAATCTTTCTTGGATCGATTGTTCACCTGTCTGTAGTCCACACAAAAACGCGCTTGTCCATTCTTCTTGGTCACCATGACAACGTTTGACGACCACTCCGAACATGACGGTTCGATCAATCCTTGTTCCAGCATTCGATTCACTTGTTCATCGATTATCGGTAGCAGCGTCAATGGTTGTCTTCGTAGCGCTTGTCTCACTGGTGCTTCCGATCCGGTGTCAATCCGGTGCTGCAAAATCCTCGTAAACCCCAAGTCCCATTCACTCAATGAAAATACATGCTTCCGTTCCATCAGAATCTTCTTCAGTTTATGCCGAATCACTTCCGGTACGTCCTCCGATACGTTTTCCCAAAGTGGCCTCAGCATGTCTTCCGCCTCTTCTGCACTGACTCTGACGTTCTGTACAGCAGAACACTTGGCTACTTCTCCTGCGCTGTCTCCCTGTTCCATTATAATAACTGCTTCCGCATCACACCGTACTCCCTTTTTCAGTCTTATCGCTTGGTTGGTCGGGTTCATCACGCGAAGCGTTAGGTCCGTGGCTCGTTCTGGCAATAGGGTTCCTGCTACAAACAAACCTGACCCCAATATGGTCGGCTGAGTGGCCCACTGTCCCACTGTTTCATCCAGATTTGGCAGAATCGCGTAGGCTCCTACATCCAACTCGCTAAACGGCGGTACTATTACGTCATACGCTGCAGCTACTCTTCTGCATCTCTCCTCCTCTCGACGAATATGAAGGTTTGCTTTGCGTCCGCGGATTTCTATCCATTTTTCTTTCAAATTCCAAATAACATTCTGTTCCATCATCCAATCGTAGCCTAGGAGAATTTCGTCTACCTGGGGTGTGACGACAGCATCCACGTAAAAAGTTCTTCCATCCATATCCAATCTTAACCTTGTCCTGCCGAGCACGATTATCTGAGAATTGTTCGCCGCGTAAAGCGTATGCTGCGACGGCCTAATATCCGCCTGTCTCACTAATCTGGCTGGCGCTAGACAAATCGTCGAACCAGTATCCAATAAACAATTTCTCCATTTCCCGTGAAGTTTCATCTTTAAATAGGCGCTGCTTGCATTCGGTACGTGTCTCACGTGTTGCATGGGTGGTCCTTGTCCGTAGTTTCCTGGTTCATTTCTCCAATTTCCATTCCAATTCCTATTCCAATTTCTATTCCAATTTCTATTCCAATTTCCACCATTCTGCATGTTATATTCGCAGTGACGTTGCAAATGCCCCCCTCCACAGATATAACATCTGCGCATATCCGGTTGAAATCTCTGGTTGTTGCGATGGTAACTCTGTTGTTGTGCGTTCCTGTGTTGATTATTATTATAGCGTTGCGCGTAGTATCTATTATTATTATTATTTGGAGGTCGCACGTCTCTGACGTCATTCCTCGCTTGATTCCTTCGTCCGTTTCCATTTGAATTATTTCTGTAGCGCATTTCCACTTCGTCTTCAGAATTATCGTCGTTTTCTCCAATTGTCCGCACTCGATCGTTTCCTCTGCTTCCTGAATTTATACCTCGTTCCGCTTGTTTATAGCTGTGAAGTCTGAGCGATATTTTTACTGCCTCGTCCAATTTCTTTGGTTCTTTTTCCAAAACTTTCAAACTCAATTCTCGATCTCCCAAGGCGTCTAAGTATGCTTTGATTCCTATCATTTCGCTGTGAACTGTCGCTTTCCCTGGATACGCCATCGTCATTAGTCGACTTATCTCCGCTGCTAACTGAGCTAAATCCTCGTTAGGTTTCTGCCTTCTTGAGTTTAATTGCACTTGGAACATAACTTGCTGTTCTTCTGTACCATATCTTGCCTTCAGACGTTCTACTATTTTTTCTGCTGACTCGAGTTCTTCTAACTCGTCATCTGGGACTACTCTTGCTGCTTCGTCCGTAAGAGCGCACGTCAAATGATTTAGACTGTCTCTATCGTTCCATCCGTTTTGATTTCGACAAATTTTGAATTTGCGTAGAAAGGCTGTTAACTCGGTTTTTCCGTCGTAGCTTCCTAATTTTATCTGGTTGCTTTTATTCGGTGTGCTAACGTTTGCATTATCCACGACAGGTTTGTAAACAGGTTGAGTTATGTAGCTCGTCTCGTTTGCTGTTGTTTGCGTTGCTGTTGAAGTTGTAGGGTTATATGTTCCAGGTTGGTATTGTTGTGCTGCTTCGTGGTTAAGTCTCAGTGGTATTGTCGAAGGATAGACAGTGTTCATCGAATTCGTCATCATCATCGCGATAGGTACACAAGGTCTTGATGTTCTTGCTCCAGACATTGTTGTTGTACAGTCAGCGTTATTTCGTGTTTGCAGCGGTAGCCTATACTCGTGGCGTCTCCTTGCGAGTGTATTTGAATCAATCTCAGCTTCATTGAACGAACCCCCCCGAATTGTATTCGAAATTTTTGTTCTGCCGCCTATAGCTCGAACTATGCCCAACATCATCATAAACGATTTCATCATCATCATCACACACACGTTCATCAAATCTTAATCGTCTATTGTCTTCCCGTCTGTCTGTTCGTTCGTCCGTCGCATTTTCTGTATGTCTATCATAGTCCAAAATTCTTCCCATTCGTTCTGTCTCTTCGTTAAAATCATTTCTCTCATTTCTCTCTCTGTCTCTTCTAACTAATATTCCACCTGTACTTCCGTGTTCCATCTGTCTTTCTGTCCTATTTCCAAAATTTCTCATTTCACCCATATATTCGTTTCCGTTTCTATCTTCATCTTCACCATTCCCTCTTATCTGATTCCTCTCAGCTTCTTCATCATTGCAACGCTCTGTTCTTCTTCTCCCTTCCTCATTTCTCCTTCTTTCACCTTGATCGACATCCTCGCCGCCATTGTGACGTTTCCCCCCTTTTACGCTGGACCTCTCTGGCCTGGCACTACCAGTAGGGAACTCCATCGTTCCCCTACCTGCCATCCGTTCGTCCAAGCATAAAGAGGGTTGGCTCCTTTCGAACGCCATGTAGTCCTGAGGATGGCCCGCGGGGGTGCTAAGTCCTGCAGTTTGGTGTACCACCCCCAGTCCTACCCCTGGAGCCCCACCCACGTTCTGATCCCTACTCCCCTCGTAGAACCTAGGTTGGTCCGACTAGGAATAACCGGCCTGGGACGGGAGTCCTAGTCTGTCCATTTGTAGATAGTCCTGTCTAGGCTTCTCTTTCAGTCTAGCGCTCCGTCGGTTACCCTGGACATTTCCTGTACTGGCTCCCTCTTCTTCCCCTACCCGTTGACAAGGTGCAGCCGAGTGTGGCGCGGTAAAGCAGTACTCTACAACCACATTTCCTTCATGGTCTGGGTTCGTCTGTATTGCCCTCTCGAAAGCAGTTGGGTGCCCCCTTCCCTCCATTGGACACCCCAACTCTTGCCGGCTTTCCCTCTCCTCCTCTGAGAACCGTTGCCTATCTATGCCTGAAGCTGCATTAGGGAATCGTCGCAAGTCAGAGAATCTCTCTTCCCATTCCTGAATCGTATTCTCTAATCGTGTCTGCATAATGTCTTGCTCGGCGTATACTATTTCCACTTGCTCGGCCATGGCCATCACTTTAGATGCTAGCTCTCTCTGACATTCCTGCATCTCCCGTTGACATTCGTCTATTCCTTTCTGTCTTCCATCTACTTCCTTCAATCTTCCATCTACGCCCTTCAATCTTCCATCTACGCCCTTCAATCTTCCATCTATGTCTTTCTGGCCCTCATCTATTCCTGTCAAAGTCCGATTCATCTGCGTTAACATGGCCATCAATGTCGAGTCTAACCCTGGCGGTCGCTGTCCGTCATCGTCTTCATCCAGTCGTTCATCAGATTCAGACACACGAGACATATTAATCCAATTGCGTCAGTTATGAATCTTTAATATAGTTACACAATAATACACAGTTCTAAATAGCTCAACATAAATCTCTTAATCTAAAAATAGACACAGTTCAACATCCACTCTCAATCACACGTGCTTAGCTCGAGCTACACAGCATATAATAAAGGGAATTTTATGACCTGGGTTTTTCCCCTCACTCGACTCAATCTCATTCGATGCACTGCTGTCAAAACAATAACACAAGCCTACCAGTTCTCGGTTCGATTCCAGTCCTTCACAGTTTCTCCCTTTTACGGCCGTTCGTCGTATCTCAATCGTAGACGCGAGTCGTCTAAGTTTCCACAGTTCCAGTATTATCCCAATAACAACGTAATCATTCACTACAGTTCCTCCGTCTTAATTTTCTCGAACGCTACTAATCGATTCACGGATCTGGATCTTTATTCGCAGATACGGGCTGTCCTTGCTTCGTCGTCTTCGGCATTCGTTTCACAATAATCAATCGTTTCGGACATCAAGCGTCGTTCATCCAGGACTTAAGCGTTCGTTCATTCTCTCCCGGTCCTTTTTATACATAATCGATGCTGACCTCAGCAGAAAGGCCCCTCGAAGCGTTAGTCGCTCCCGTTGTCTGTCTGCTTCTGTTGGTGGACAGTGCCTGAGTCCTCGTGCGTCCTACACGCTAAGTCGGCGAGAAGACGCTTATTCAGCAGGTCTTAGTTCTTGCCGTGTAAGCATTCGTTTCACAACTTCGGCCTGCAAACCCTCCACCTAGCTCGCACGCACATACATCCATCCATACTCCAATACATGCAGTTAATTATAATTGAGTTTAAGTGGCGCTCTATAAATGAAGAAATCCTAGTTCTTCACATATATATATATATATGAGGTGCGCCTTTAATTTCTTCCTTCGTTGTTTATCACTCCTTGTAGGATAGTATAATTATAAGCAATCATCATCCGTTCCTGACGCCACCCTCTGGCGGCGATGGGTACGAATGAACGACCTCGGCTGTTCTCGTCAGTCGTCAAGTCAAGTGCAGCTCCTACCATCGGTGTCAGTCCAAATGATGTTATGTACTCGTTTTTTTAAATCCATCATTATCTCCAGACTTCTAAAGCGTTATGTGAAAAGTGAAATTTGCTAAACATTTAAACATTTATATTTTATATTTTTATGTTTAATATACATTTGCTTCTACCTCACTTTAGACGGCCGATTTCATAGCGCGCGCTTTCACAAAATTATACTATAACACTGATAATAATAATGAACGGTTGATCGCAAGTTTGGACAAGATAATGACAATGGATACCGGTAATTAATATACCGTGTCGTCGTACGTAGACCATCTGGACATTATTTAGGGCGAACGGGTTTAGGCAAAAGAAGCAAGATTCACCGGCAAATGCCGGGCGAACCCACTCTCGCAGGGCGGGTGGGAGCTGGGTTGGGGCGAAAAACCTACATTTCACGGACAACGCCAGGCACCCAGGCTGGGGCCGGGTTGTGGCCGATGGAAGAAGGCGGGTGAGAGAGGGTGGAGTGGGAGCGGGGTCAGCGTGGCTGGCAACCAAAAACCGAAATTTTCCGGGCAACGCTGGGTAATTCAGCTCTAGTTGTATACAAATCACAACACGCATTTGGCAAGTTGCAATAATTATGGCAATCCACCTTCGTTCAACGCTTCCGCCTTCGTCTCCATTTTCTCCTCTTCTTCGGAATTCTTCCTCCGCTGCGGCAGTGATTCCTCTGCCTTTTTCACCTCTAGCCTAAGCCTCCTTTCTAAACCTCGTCCGACCCGTCACTGACAGGAGTATAGGTATAGGCATTAGACTAACGCATCCCTTTGCTTGCCCTCGCTTGGTCTGTTTCCTTGTATTTATTTGTCTTTGTCTGTCTTTCTGTCTGTCTGTTTGTCTGTCTGTCTGTCTGTCTGCCTGTCTGTCTGTCTGTCTGTCTATGTCTGTCTGTCTGTCTGTCTGTCTGTCTGTCTGCCTGCCTGCCTGCCTGCCTGCCTGCCTGTCTGTCTGTCTGTCTGTCTGTCTGTCTGTCTGTCTGTCTGTCTTTGTCTGTCGTGGCTCCTGCGCGGAATCGAAAAGACAATGGCAATTGCTCATGCAGTTACGAAGCTGCAGCATGGAAGCACTTTGTGTGCGTGTGTGCGTGCGTGTGCGTGTGTGAATGCATGCGTGCGTGTGCGTGAGTATGTTTGGCTAAAGACAGCATTGCGCACGCCATACCACGCGAGATGACCTTCAAAGTTCAAACCACTTCGATTCTCCGTTTGCATTGCACTGCGGGCGAACACAATCCATTCCCCGTTGATAACCACGCTCCCCTCCCTCCCACCCCACTGCCCTGCGGCGGGCGTGGCTACCCCTCCCCTTCAGTTGCGAGTCTTGGATAATCTTAAAAGGTTAAGAACAACAGAGGCTCGACTTACTCCGCGCATTACATGGCAGCATCCGCAGCAGACCCTAGTATCTCTACGCCACTTGGTGCATATATCTATGCACATATTGCACATATTGTTATTTATCCACATCCATCTGCTTGTCCGTTTATCCATCCAACCATCCATTCATCCGTCCAACTATCCATCCACTCCAATGCATCCCCATCCAATCTTTTCAAGAACTCTTACCCTGTCTCATCTGATCCTCCACCTTCCAATTCCCGGCCCAGACGACACCCGCCTTAGTAGCTGTTCCGCCCCTCTGACCCTATGGTAACTCGACCCGGATCACCATGGACTATTCTTACGGACAACCTTTTTGACGCAACGCGGCGCTCGTGAATAAGATAGTAATTTTCTCGTAATCGTGTCAACTCTATAAGCTGTGCTCCGCGCCTGGCTTTCGAGTGGCGCTTTAGAAATTTGGAGATTACGATTACGAATCATCTATCCAATCATTCATCCATATTATCCATCCATCTATCCAATCATTCATCCATATTATCCATCCATCCACTCCATGGGCGCCCGCACATAGGGGCAAGGGGGGGGCACTTGCCCCCCCTGGAAAATTGAAACCTATTTTTCTAACTGCTACTTTTGGGGTTTAAGAAATTTCTTCCCATTGAAATACTAATGTTACGAATGATACACTTCAGTAAAAGTCAGAAATTTAAGTAATGAAATCTTTCTAGAAATAAAGAAGCTCTTAATTTTCTGTCTTGCAGTTTTTCAAGCTCTTGCTAAAAACGGTAACAATGACTTTTAACCCTCCCGCGAGTGCCGATGCAAATAGTATTCCTATCGATTATGGCCTACTTGTCTGGAATCTCGCTGTAGGCTAATGCAATTTTTCACAACTACGCAAAAATTAATTATCAATAAATTACACTAATGTAAAAATTTGAAATTTATCAACAGCCCATTGAAATTAAGTAATGGAGATCTACATATTCACCAGCGTTATAAATGGAATCAAGTCTGCTATAAGTCAGGCTGCATTTTGTCCATTTTGCATGCTGCCAGCTAGTACAGAATTTAGGTAGGTCAAGCTGTAGAGAAACTTGGATAATTAATTGGCTCTGGTTATCAGGCCTCGAGATTTTCTTCCAGAACCAATGTCTCGTCTGTTCAAAAGAGTTGATACCCCCATTCGTCTGATCCTCGGGATCCTCCACCTTCCTAAACGACACTTGCATTAACATCTGACCCTCGGATCCCTCGGACCTCTTTCTTGACTGCCCTTTGAACAGCCTGATGACTCAATGCAGCGCTTCTGAATAAGCTGGTGCCCTACAATTGACTTTAGAGTGGCACTTTAGAAGTTTTAAAATTACGATTAAAATATAGAAGTAACTTGATGGAGCACTTGCCCCTTTAAAACTGATACATGTTTTTCGTTCATTTATTCATTCATTCATTATAGCGTCCCTTCAAAAACCTACTTTTTAACAATCTACTTTTGATTTTTTAATAAATTTCTTCGCTCTAAGAAAACTATTCATGTTGAAAATGATAGGCCTACACAAAATGAAACTGAGAAATATGCATTAAGAAACCTCTTTTAGAAATAGGCCTACCCATATTCTCACGTTCCAGCTTTGCAATGTTTAAGCTCTTGCGACTAGGAAATTTAACCGTGAGAAACTTAAAAATTTTGCCCCCCCCTGAAAAAATTTCTGCGGGCGCCCATGATCCACTCATAGGTGCAATCACGTCCTAAAAGTTGCGGGGGACCAAATGAATCACGTCCTAAAAGTTGGGGACCATAATAATAAAGTTAGGGGACCACTCAAAAGTTGGGGGACGCGTCCCGTGGGTCCCATAGGGTGGTTGCGCCTATGCATCCACTCATTCATCCATTCGTCATATGCCAAATTGCGAGGAGTAGAGAGGCGGCTAACTGTAGACGCTATAATAATTATATTCATGCATAGCCTACACATAATAATAGTTATGGCAGGACTGCTAGTGTACAAATACATGGTATATAATCTACGAATCCATTATTTTGCGTAAATACATTGATAGCAACAGATGACAGATAGAAAGAACTATTACCAATGTGGACAGACAGACAGACAGACAGACAGGCAGATATAGACAGACAGAATTAGCCTCGCGGTTTATTATTATTAAACGCACACCTAGCAAGAAGCGTTCTAGTTCGCGTTATCTGCCTCACTCAGCAACCACATCTCTCACTCTGCCATTACGATTCTGTCTCTTTGTATCTCTCTCCGTCCGTCCGTCCGTCCGTCCGTCCGTCCGTCCGTCCGTCCGTCCGTCCGTTTGTCCGTCTGTCTGTCTGTCAGCCTGCCTGTCTATCTGTCTGTCTGTAGTCTGTCTGTCTGTCTGTCAGCCTACCTGCCTGCCAGCCTACCTATTTGTCCGTCCGTCCGTCCGTCCGTCCGTCCGTCTGTCTGTGTCTGTTTCTGTCTGTCTGTCTGTCTGTCTCTGTCTGTTTGTATGATGGGTAGCATAAGATTGCGATGGTGTTTACGCCAAGTTCTTGCAAGGTTTGCTCTTGTCGTCCAGATGTGTACGGGGGGAGGAGGGGTTGCCATCGAGGGGGCGCTGTTAGCTGAGCTGAAGGCAGCGCCGTTCCTTTCGATAGGTCGATGGTTCATTACCATCAAACCGCCGTAAAAACTGCACTTCTGCGGATCTGCAGGTTCCAACGACTGGAGCGTCGGACGATTGCATCAGGTGGGGTATGTGGGAATTCCTTTGCGGCAGCAACGGTGTCTGCGGAAACACTCAATTGCTTGCACATTGTTGTGTCACGTTAACTCGAGAGGCTACTACCTACCACACAAAGTATGCCTAATAAATCAGGCAGAAATAAATAATAAGGCAGATAAATAGGAATGTCTGGTTTGGCAGTGGGTTGATGATGATTAATAATAATAATAATAATAATAATAATAATAATAATAATAATAATAATAATAATAATAATAATTAATAATAATAATAATAATAATAATAATAATAATAATAATAATAATAATAATAATAATAATAATAATAATAGATAGATGAACGTCTGGTTGTGTAGTCGGATAAAAAGGGCATAGGGTCTACTATACGCGAGTTTGGAAAGGTTCAGCATCATTGTAATTATTGTAAGTGATGATAAGTAAGAGCGCTGGTAAACATTCGGCTGAGCTACAGTCGATGAGAGCGATGTTGATTACCTCGCAGCGTGTGTAGGCCGACAGTATATAACTCACTCGGTCAATGCCAAACTGTTTATGCGTGTGGATTCTGAGCTACGACGGCAGCAGCATAAACAGTTTAGCAGCTGCTCAACCCTTGACTGGATCTCAAAGGTGAAGTTGGTATTTATGGAGTACGTGTGGTGTGATGTAATGGTACGGACCTATGGTGCATGCATGCTTTGTAGAATGCTGATGAGGTTACATTTGACATTTTAATTTAAAGCAATCTGACATCGAGGTATAGGTATACGTCATTTGCTTTACGTGATATTGCACTGAAGTAGGCTACTATGAATATCATAGAACTTTTTGCACTAGAATCATCAAATTAAGCCTAAAATGTACTTTTTCCTTTTACAGTAAATTATTGGTTAAATAGCAGCTTGCTTAAGGTGGGATATATATATATATATATATATATAGCCTATATACTCATGGTATGATAATCATTCCAATAAATTAATTTTCTACAGGAGATCATAATTATCGCCTCACTTATCTGAATTTGTAAAAAAACGATAGGCCTAATCTTTTGCATGTAAATACTGTCATCTCGTTTTCTGTGCTCAATTTGTGGTGGTCAAAGTATTGTTTTTTATGTATCATTATTATTTGCGTGTGTCCTTGTATTGCATGATGTTTAGCACAAGTGAATTTCATGTGTCAGTAGAATCACGGAACACTAAAAAGATTGCATTGAAATTGCACGAAGCTCTGTTAATACTTCAAGCTGCCTTTACGACCTGGTCGCTTCTTATCTTACCTTAGATAACCTGTCTTTTCTCTCGGGGTTGCTCACTGGGACTGGGAGCGCTTCTGAAAGGCTCCTGCTGCGAGAAGCGCTTTATAAATTGTCAAATGCAATGCAGTACATATATAGATTACCGATATATTAGCATACTAGCTGGGGTACCGGGCGTTGCCCGGGAATTTTAGGATTCGCCGCGTTCCCGGCCAATCCCCTACTTCCCCATCCTCACCGCCCCACTCCCTCCCTCCCTCCCTCCCTCCCTCCCTCCCTCCCTCCCTCCCTCCCTCCCTCCCTCCCTCCCTCCCTCCCTCCCTCCCTCCCTCCCTCCCTCCCTCCCTCCCTCCCTCCCTCCCTCCCTCCCCTACCCCACCCTCCTTCCTCTCCTTCCCTTCCCCTTCCCCTCCCCACCCCGTCACCCCCTCCCACCTCCCCTTCTCCTCCCTCTCACACCTCCCCACCACACCCCACCACACTCAGACCTCCACCGGTGCGCCACCCGTGATATTTGGGTTTTCGGGAATTTTTTTTATCCCCCCCCAACAATACCCTGCCTCCACCCGGACTTGCGAGCCGAGGTGTGTGTTGGGTGAAGGCGAGGTGACCCGTGTAAAAGTTTGTCTAGCTGTAACGTTTCAGGTGAATAAGTGTGAAAATATGCATGGCAACGGCTGAAAAAGTAGCAAAAATGAGGTTTTGCCCCATCCTGAGATCCATCAACTCCCTATAACATTCACCGGGTCGAGCCCGACCCTCCTGAGAAGGATTGGGGTCGATTGCTTCAAAACTGTGGCCGTGTTCATCTAACAAGCAAGCAAGACCACAAACACATAGACTTACGAAAATATATATTCTAAGATTAAAGTATTCAGACTGGGATTCTCGTAATCGTAATCGTAATCGTAATCTCCTAATTTCTAAAGCGCCACTGGAAAGCCAAGCGCGGGGCACCGGCTTATTCACGAGCGCTGCATGCGTTGAGTTAGGAGGGTTGTCCGTGAGAGTAGTCTGTGGTGGTCCGGGTCGAGTTACCATAGGATCAGGATCAAATGCGTTGAGTCAAAAGGGTTGTCCGTAAGAGTATACATATAGTCCATGGTGGTCCGGGTCGAGGTACCGTATGATCAGAGGTGTCTCAACGATGTAACTTGAAGTGACTATATCACTAGATCCGTTGTGCACTTTGATAACAGTTCTACAGAAATTAAACTAAATTAGACACCACATACTTCACTATACCGTATAATGCACCTTCTTTGACATTCATGTCCCTAAAGACCTACCTCATGTATTAACTTCCTTCACTGTGTCGCATTACCTAACCTCATCTGACCTAAACACATTTGACCTCACCTTAATTCACGCGACTTCACCTTAATTTATCTTGCCTCACATCACCGCACCTCAAGCACCTGACCTCAACTCATCTAAACTCAACTCACCTGACCTCAACTCATCTGACCTCAACTCATCTGACCTCAACTCATCTGACCTCAACTCATCTGACCTCAACTCATCTGACCTCAACTCATCTGACCTCAACTCATCTGACCTCAACTCATCTGACCTCAAGTCACCTGACCTCAACTCACCTGACCTCAACTCATCTGACCTCAACTCATCTGACCTTAACACATCTGTCCTCATCTAAACTCAGCTGACCTCAGCTGACCTCACACAACTTCTCTGACCTCACAGCGCAACTCATCTGACCTCAGCTCACTTAGCCTCACCTGAACTCAGCCCACCCCAACTCATCTGACCTCATCTCAGCCCATCTGACCTCATCTCAACTCATCTGACCTCACCTCACCTGACCACCTACATAAGCTGATCTGACCTCATCTCACCCGCCCTCACTTCAGATGACTTATTTTATCTGACCTCACCTCAACTCATCTGGCCTAAACGCATCTGACCTCACAGCGCAACTCATCTGACCTCAGCTCACCTGACTTCACCTGAATTTATCTGACCTCAACTCAAATTCATCTGACCTAAACTCAGCACATTACACCTCACAGCGCAACTCTCACTCACGTTCGTGTGACTGTGTTTGATGCAGATCAGTTCGACTAGCATTCAGCAAATTTCTTAACAGCGGGCACTTCCTCATTGCCAGCGTACGACTATACGGTACGAGAATGGTCGGCCAACTGAGTTGACTCCCATTCGCAAAAGACCTCCACACGAATCTATGCACATTTTCTTCTATAGTGACATTGGCCTATACTGTAGTATAGTTGACCTCTCTGTACTGAGATATCAATCTATAAATTCTAATATTTATCACGATGCCAAGGGAATCGAATGCAGAAGTTCAACCTGTTTAGCCTGAAATGCACCGTGTGCCACAGACGTTATCAACGGGGTTATAAATAGGCAATCTAGATATTCCTGTTGCGTTCAATAAAAGTGAGTAGATAAATACAATGCACGTAATACGTATGTCTCTATTAGGTAAATTAAAAGCGTTTTGGCTCTGCAACAGTATTACGTAGATACGACGCCGTGTACGCGTATGTAAATAGCGTTCAACAATCTGTGCGTTTTTAAATGATTCTTCTACCATGATAGATGTTAAGCGGTTATTGGGTTACCGGCACAGCCCAACGCCGGGTGCGATTTGTCTGTTACGCCACAAGCCACCGCCGGGCGGGCGATAATTTGCTGTCTCGAATGCAGGTCAGTGGCATTAGCCAATCAATAACAGACTCAGAAGTAGGTCAGTTGGTCTGGCTTCTTACGTCATTATCGACCTAGTTTCGTTCGTAGAGCGGCGGCGGCGGGCAACTGCTGTGAAATGGACCGAGGTTATTCTCAGAGACCCAATATTATCGGCCGGCGACGAGTAGTTAGTTGGTCGGCACGTACGCGGGACGCCGACGATCGGTTTTGCTTACTTTTCTGGCTGCACCCGTCTAACTTGGCGAAGAAGTTTTACCCGGATCATCCCACAGGCGATGAGTCCCGTCTGGCCATTCGCCGGATGATCCGTAGTTGAACACGGGTGAGTCGAGAGCTTTTGATTTCCGTGCTTTTGCGAATGCGAAGTGGAGTGTTTGTTATGTGAGTGAGCGCTTGCTTCAGGAGATGATTGTGGTATAGGCCTATACGAGGTGGAGCGCTACGGAGAGAGAGAGAGAGAGAGAGAGAGAGAGAGAGAGAGAGAGAGAGAGAGAGAGAGAGAGAAGAGGAGAGAGAGAGAGAGAGAGAGAGAGAGAGAGAGAGAGAGAGAGAGAGAGAGAGAGAGAGAGAGAGAGAGAGAGAGAGAGAGAGAGAGAGAGAGAGAGAGAGAGAGAGAGAGAGAGGACGGGAGGGAGTTTGATGTGCCACGGACGAATGGAGAATGTATTGACCTGCCCCGGTTTGACCTCAGCATGGTGACCTTTTGAGGTCAATTTAAGCGGAAGTACGCCACGCCCGTACTATGCATGTAGTTGACGCGTTTCGCTGGTATGTAGGTCGGTTGGATTTGATGCTACGTATGAAAAATATACGCCTACGTGAACTGTTGACGTAAGGCGTTGTTGACTTTGTATCGTTTTTCAACGTGGATTTAGTTGGTGAAGTAGGCTACGTGTGAAGTGATGTTGGACACTGATGATATGGCGTTTACTTAGACACACTGCGTGGAGTTATATTGCTAGGTGAATAATTGTGTGATTTGAGAAGACGAATCAAGGCGAATGGACGAACGAACGGACGGACGGATGGGTGGATGAATGTTTCGCGCCAATTATTTTGATGCCATCTGCCAATCAATCCAGTTTATCTTTTTTAGAGCTGTCCGTTATAGCGCCTTTTTGAGTTCATCTTTCGCAGCCGTTACAAACGTTGTGGAGGGGCAATTGGAAAAACAGTTTCAATAGATTGTTAATAGACCGTAGTCCATGAATAGACTGCTAATAGACGGTAGTTGGTTGGTAGGATATAATCACCTCGTTAATCTCTTAAATCAGAATCTACAATCTAGGCCTAAACACATTCGTAATTGAATTGTTTTGGCCACATTTCGGTGTTTTAATTTAAAATCCTTCACTTCTTCCACTGTGCATAATCACATTCTGGATTCAAATTCATTTGACTGCTACTCAACTATACATAAATCACAGTGTCCTGGGTTTGAGCATTACTGTGGCTGGTATACACCTACCTCACACAGTTTTAGAGTTTTAAAAGTCATCTAATTGGTATTTCAACTGACTTAATTTCCAAATGCCCTGCTTTAAAGGTTATTGTATCTACATTTAAGGTGACCGATTGCTGTCAAAGCTTTTTAAGTTTCAGTTTAGTCACAGATTTATTGCCCTAAGCATATCAAGTTTGAAGTCTTATGGCTGGCCTATAATTCAACAAGTACTCCACAGAATAGGGTCAGGTCAGCTTTTAGGTTGAGTGTCACTCAATTTTCAGCAGATAAATCTGATAAGGTTACGAAAAGATCCGTAACCATGTACTGAGGCTGTGATACGAAGTTCATTAATTTTCATCAAGAGCGTAACCGGGAAACAATTTGGGAGTTTCTATTTTTGGGGTTTCCATTGAACTACTGAGCAGAATGTGGGTCAGTTTTGAAGAGTTGAGTGTTTTCCAGCAATTTATTATTTAGGGATTTGAATCCGTAAAACTTGTCCTATGATTCATTCATTTATTTTGAAAATCTATTTTATGCCCCTCAAGAAACCTACTCTAAGGTAAAGTTGACAGTTTGTTGTCCACAATAAACTTGACAAAGTCTGGGTGGCATGTTGTCAGCATATATGATCATGTAAGACAGTGGGTGAGTTCGTAAGTAGGCATGAAAGGTACAATGAAAAAAAGGAATATATATATATATATTATATCAAGAATAGATATATCAGGAATAGAAAAGATATATCAAGAATAGAATAGATATGTCAGGAATAGAACCGATATATGAAGAAAATAGTATGACACACAGAGCTTGGTTGGTTTGTTTGCTGTTTTAATGATTCTCTGTTGAAGCAAAGGTTATTCACGGTGCCCTCCCTTCTTTATTCATGCTTTGGACTGGCCCTACCATACATCTGGTTGCCTATAGATTGGACAGAGTTGTAAGGAGAATAAACGCATTGTATAAGAATAGTAAGGCAAAGTTTTTCAAGTTGTTATCGAGTTACGTTGTTGTTATGATTAGCTGTTGGAACTGATAAGCTCTTCACACCAAGGACAGTGTATTATATGAAGACCATGGCCAAGCATAAATGGGCAATTACTGTGGCCAATGCACCGCTTAGTGGCTGATTATTCAGTTCTTACTGGTTGGTAATTGGTTCAACCCCACTTTAGCCTTGTAAAGCAGACTTATTCTCAAATAAATGATTGGAACCTTCTAGCTAAAACTAGGGCAAAATGTACATTAAGCTAGGCTGAATGTACGATGTATGTATGTGCAATTGTGCATCATCTATACATGACAGAAAGTGTCTTTTACTCTAGTATTAATGTATTATTATTACTATAACCATAATGATATTGGTAGTGATAGTGGTAGACAAATTATGTGGTGCTGAAACACAGACTCATACACAACGAATAAGTGGAATAAGCCTTAGCAGCCAAATAAACTTTAAGCTTAGGTTATTATTATTTTTCTTTTTTCACACTAATTAATAAAATTAAAAAAACATCTGGAACGGCACTTAGTCATCGCTGAAATCCAATGCAGGAAATGAATCGTGGAATCCACCGCATTGAATCGCTGGATCGTAAGAATGAGACACTGAAATAAGTAAGATATCTCGCGCGCTTTGTGTTAGGCCTTATTATTCTTATTTTTATTATTACTATTATGATTTTTATTATTGAACAACTTCCTTTACTGCAAAATAGACAAGTTCCTATTTTTATTTTTGTTATTAATATTATTCACAGTTTTTGATTTCGATTGATGAAGAAACAGCAGGATGAACAATACCTGCTTATTATTTATTATTATTACTATTAATTTTATTACTATTGATTTTGTTGTTATTCTTACTGTTGTTACTACTGGCATTTACTGGCTAAGTAATGAATTAATAAATGATATTAAATGAGTAAATGAATTAAAATTATTGAACTAAATTTTTTTTAAATTCTTTGTAGGATATGATGATGCTGTACAGTTGCCATGGAAACTGAATCAACAGTCAGCAGCCCCAAACAAACCTCAGAATCAGACGACACAATTGAGATAGGTAAGTCAACAATATAGCAATAGGTCAGTAAAGAATAGAGATAGGTGAGTAAACAATAGAGATATGTAGGCTGTTTGATCCGCCTGAATTCTGTAGTGCTTGTGAATCTTTGTAAGAGATTTTCACGGTGAATTGGAGGGTCATTAAGAGCAGAAAATTTATCAGTGTTTTGTGATTTGTGTTAAATTATTGGAAATAAAACCGTCAGGAATTTGACAGCAATCGTGCGGGAAAAATGTAGCAAAAAAGTGGACAGAACGATGAGGGAAGTTAACTGGATAGTTAACTGGTTTCAGGTAACATATGGTTTGTGAAAATTGGTGTAATCAGATATGCATTTGTTATATGGTAGTGTGTCAAGTATTATTTTGTGGCAATGTATCAAGTTCTGTGTTTTGGCAATATCCCAACTATTGTTTTGGGGCAGTATACCAAGTAATGTTTTTTGGTGGTAATCATACCAAGTAATGTTTTTTGGTAATCATACCAAGTAATGTTTTGTG
Source organism: Lumbricus terrestris (assembly GCA_949752735.1). Taxonomy (NCBI): domain Eukaryota; kingdom Metazoa; phylum Annelida; class Clitellata; order Crassiclitellata; family Lumbricidae; genus Lumbricus; species Lumbricus terrestris. Next base: position 61,068,605 of record OX457038.1, read on the forward strand.
GTAATCATACCAAGTAATGTTTTGTGGTAATCAAACCAAGTAATGTTTTGTGGTAATATACCAACTAATGTTTTGTGGCAATATACCTAGTAATGTTTTATGAGAGCATTAGTGGCAACATTAGGGAAAAACCGTCGTTGGTGCAGCTGTTTGAGCGCTTTTCGTAGAGATGTTGGCAATGTCTGGAGGAGCTATTTCTGCTATTTCAGTCTTTGTGAAGATGATTGGATGGGACGTTTGTTCTGCTTAGACTTCTGCGTAAAGATATTTGGAGAAGATATCTACGGTGGCAGCAGCGTTCCTATGATGTGTGTAGGAATGTGTTGTGAAGTCGTGTTTTTTCATGTGAAAAGATGTTGGTAGGAGATGGTTGTGCCACGTTTCCATGTTTACCGGAGCTGCTCGTGGCCGTGCACGTAAAGACGGTAGAGCAGATCCTTGGTATTGACCGTACGAACGTATCTGCAGTAGACTCCAGTAGACGTCGTATCGGCAAAAGTTTCCATTTCGGAATTCCGAGGCTGCGGCGGCGCTGGAGGTCTCTCTCCGTCTCCGTCCAGCAGTTGACGTCGAAAATAGCCGTGAACGTTGCTGCACCTAGTCACCCGGCGGTGAGCAGCAGTAGCGGCGGCGGTCGGCGGAGGCTCCGCCAAGTCGGCCGCTGCCTGTGAAGGACGCCTTGGCAAACACACCGAATCGCTTTCCTGGTTCTGTTCCTGCGCGTAAAAGTAGTCTCTACTAAGTGCAGACACCCAGTTCCAAACGCGGTCTTTTTTTATGTCGTTTAATAGTTCAACAGAAATTCTAATTGTATGATTCCGACACCCCTTAAAAACGGACTGTAGGCCAATTCCCGTAAATATGCGTGATCGCTGAAACTCTAAAATGTGAGACGGTTGGGTAGGATTAGCAGGAAGTCAAAAGCCCATATTGGAATCGGCTGTATGAGATACAGTCCTGAACGTGTTTTGAAGAATTCATAAAAAATGCTTTAGTTGAAGTTAAGATCCTGACATCTGCAAGATTTATCTAGGCAGAAATACATCATTACTGAAGACGACATCCATTCAAAGCAGTATTGGTATTGGTCTACTATATAAGGAAGGGTTCCACTGTGGTGAATCGATTCTAATAGTCACTATCCGAGGCAAGTCTTTTGAACATAGACAAGTTCAGCGCTCTCCAAACTCGTAGCCTTGATTTAATTTCAGTGACATGCGAAATGGGCCACTGCTTTGGGCCTCTGCTTTGGACCTCTGCTTTGAGAAATTGAGACCGAATTAACCCTCAATTCCCAATGGAAATATGAAGGGTTCTATACTGAGTGTTGCCTACTATGAAGCACTTCAAATTTCATGATGTGTGAATCTACAAATATGTGTTAGGCTTAATTATTCTAAAATGGTTGTTTCTATTTTTTCTCACTATACTTACTCGGTATGCCATTGAGAGTTCGCGAAGAAACCCAAAACAGCTAAATACTCTCAGGTGGAGATGGATTTAATGATTTAATGGTATACGACAACACAGGGCAGATAAGTTGGCAAATGAATTGACTGAATAACCTAAAGTGAGTCTGTATATCGTCTGTTTAGAGTGCAATGGTTCTAACTCCAATGCATTTAGCCATGGAGTTAGCACCATTGCACTCTAAACAGACGATATATATAACTTTCAGATCTCAGTCAGATAAACAAAATGACTGAGCAAACTTCTCCTCATATCTCCGCATCTGCTTTAACTTTATGTTCCTCAATATAAGGACCGTTAGCTTATGCAGCCCGCAAACTCACAAACGAGTCTTTCTTTGCCCCTCCTCCCTCCGTGGCATTATGAGTTTGTTGTCAAGTCAGGTTGAGAGTTGCTGCTACTGCTGCTGCTGCTGCTGCTATTTGAGACTAGGAGTTGGGTGCGTGTGAGGTGGGTCTGTGTGGGGCGGCAGACAACCATGTCACCTGGGTCCTTTCGCTATTGGATAACTTTGCACAAGGTTTGTCAGACAGTGGCATTTGTTTGGCAGGGATTCGTTTGTTCGTATTCGTATGTGGGCCACTTAACGATGATCACGTGATGTTGCATGATCATGTGAATAGATGGCGCCAGTTTCTTTCTGAATTAATTACCCTGTAGTCACTGTGTGTTTATGTGTCTATTCGTTTTTTGCCTGTCTGTGTGCTTTCCGTTTCTATGTGTGCATATCTCTCCCATCTGTCGTGGGTGCTTAAATTACACGTGTGTTTGTTTGGGCTATTGTGTTTGTCTCTCTATGGCTCTAGCCTCTGCTGGTGTATGTACATGTACTTGTTTTACTCATCTCTCTCTCGTGTAGCCTTTACCTGTATATCTGTTTTTCATATAATAATAATAGGTCTGTTATGTGTGTCAGTGTCCATGACTGACTGAGTTCAAAGGTCGACCTGGAACTTTCCATAATTTCTCTTGCCATGTTGGATGGTGAGTCTTATGCGTGGATGGACTCATGGCATGAACTCATGTATGTGTCATTTTAATGTACTTTATGTGCATGTATGTGTATGCTCGAATGCTAGTGACTGAGCAAACCTTGTTCGAATCTACGTACTTTAATGCATGACCGTCCTTTAGAGATCGACGCCTACACCCTTGGACTCCATATACCAGAATCCTTCCTCGCTAAACTTAAAACTTTTATTTTCGGGCGCGATCGAATCGGGAGTTTCTTTGAGTAGTTTCTTTTAAGGGGAGCTATATGAATTTCCGAATGAATGAATGCATGGATATGCGTGTATGTATATAACCTATTGTACACATTTTTATATAGCGCATTTAACAACTTGCAAACGTGGTGATGTATTGTGGTATTGTGATAGATATCCAAGAATGTTCTCAAAACCTTGGGGGTGGAATGGGGGGAAGCTTCTGCAGCGTTTCACTGACATCAGTTGACTGTGTGGCTGCTTGCAGCCGTTGACCTAGTTTTCTCGTTTATATCTTTGACCTAAGTAACCTCATTCCGTTCGGCTGACGACTGAGTTTTTTTAAGGCTTTTGCCTTAGGCAGAGAGAGGAAGAGGCAGAGAGAGGAAGAGGCAGAGAGAGGGAGAGGCAGAGAGAGAGGGAGAGGCAGAGAGAGGGAGAGGCAGAGAGAGGGAGAGGCAGAGATAGGCAGAGGCAGAGAGAGGGAGAGGCAGAGAGAGAGAGAGGCAGAGAGAAGGAGAGGCAGAGAGGAAGAGGCAGAGAGCGAGAGAGGCAGAGAGCGGGAGAGGCAGAGAACGGGAGAGAGGCAGAGAGAGGGAGAGGCAGAGAGCGGGATAGAGGCAGAGAGAGGGAGAGGCAGAGAGAGGAAGAGGCAGAGAGAAGAAGAGGCAGAGAGAGAGAGAGAGGGAGAGGCGGAGGGAGTGAGAGAAAGAGAGAGGTCGGGATTGGGATTGGGTTACTGAGAAAATTCCCAGTTTCAATACGGCGATGTAATTGTTTGACTCATTGGCTGAGTGAGTAATTTGTTTTGGCTGGCGCAGAACAATGCTTTGACCTTCCTGTTGTGTCAGTGGTTGTGACCTGCTGTGACCTCTGCCTCAGACGTTTGAAATTAAATCGGGGAGATGGGGTTGAGGTGAAACTGATGCAGGAATCGTTGCAATTCCATTCAGCTATAGCACTCTGATATAGTCGTATATATATATATATACATATATATACACATATATATATATATATATATATATATATATACCAACTGTATTTCCTAAGCCTTGCCGTGCGAGTTCTCGCCATCTTTTCTTGCCACTGAAAATGTATGGCTTTTTGCTGCTTAACGACATTGCCATTGCAAAAATGAGTAGTGTCGCCCCCTTCCTTTATCCAGGCTTGGGACTGGCACTGGCAGAGTACAGATAGTGGTGGAGTTAGAAAATGTATGTGTTCTATCCATGTACTCATTTATAGCCTTCGCCTGGGGGTGGCTCTTGTATCAAACCGTGATCACGAAGTATTTCATCACGTGGCATGGCTATTGTTATCCTTCTTACGTGCCAGTGTTTAACGCAGAAGGCATCAACTGATGATACATACTCTAAAGTGAAGTCATAATCAGGTCAACCTCCAGAATAACATTAGTCTGTGGGACAAGGAGGGACCGACCATCTATGGTGGCTAAGCAATCTATTAAAAGTGGACAAGTTTTCATCTGAAATGAGAAATGATTCGGCAGCTGAGTACAGCGACCAGATGCAGGAAGAGAATTCCAAATATAGATGTTGTGCAACGAAAATAGCTGCACTCGTTCACAGAGCATTGTTCTAGTCTACAGACAATCAACAGATGACCTTGTCGAGAAGTGATAAGACTGGAATATAAGCACCACTGTTGTTGGCCATGGTTCAGTCTATTATTAGCCATGACCTTGCAAAAGATCTCGTCAGCTGAACAAGAATTTCAATGCAATAATAATTTAGGTACATGGGTCATTTCTTCAGATATCTGGAAGTATTTGTTAATCAAGAAGTCAAATATATCTACCATTGACCTCAGGCTTGATGTGAGGCCGGTTTTAAAAGTAAACGCGAACGTGCTTTGTTAGGAGTAATAACTCTTAAGGACAATGCCGCACATGGGGCATAAATAGAACCGTAAAAATTTATGCTGTGTTCAGTTGGTCGAGTGTTATTGTGAAGCCAATTCGGTTGCAATTGGAGACGATTTGCTGAGTAGAAATATCTGTCGTAATTGCTTTATAATACGTGCATAGACTCGTAGTAATATCCTGTGCTGTCTCCAGCGTCGATATAAATTATATTAGGTTCTACTGACTATCACCGTTGCTGGCCATGGTGATCGGTTTTGCCCTACATATATATATTTTTTTATATATATATATATACATATATATATATATATATGCGAGACTGAACAACTTCACTGGCTTCCTCTCTCGGCCCGTATTCAATTTAAAGTCCTGATTTTGGTCATTAAGTCTCAAATGGGTCTTGCTCCGAAGTATCTGTGTGATCAGATACATCGCCCTCTTTCTGCCACTTCACTGCGTCCTCTTAGGTCCTCTGATCGGCTTGACCTCTTTGTCCCCCGAGTCAGGACTGCCATGGCTCAATCCAGATCATTTGCCTGCATTGGTCCCTCCCTATGGAATGGGCTACCTCCATCAGTTCGCTCTGCCATCCTCTCTGGTAGTGTGTCCTCGTCTTTCTCTCGTCTAAAAACTTGTCTTTTTTCTCGGAGTTAAACGCACTGGGAGCGCTTCTGAAAGGCTCTTGCTGCGAGAAGCGCTTTATAAATGGTCAGATAAGATAAGATATATATATACATTATGTATAATGTATATATATATATATGTAAACTACAGCGTCCGTGATTAGAAGAGATCACTCCTCCTCTTTGGATGGTTGTGGCTGTGTACCCCCTTCCCAAAAGATCTTTAAAAGTCTGAACCACTTTTCTGAGGAGTGGATAGGTCTACCCCTACAGAGCCATGGGTGCCTGCAAATATTTTAGCCGAAGGGGTCAAAACAATGGGCACAGTTAACATTTTGTAGCAAGGGTTTAAAAGTGTAAAGCAGGAAATTAAGAAGATGAGTATTTTTTATAGAGGTTTCTAAATGTAAATTTCTCAGTTTCAATTGGATAATCATCATGATGCCTTAGTGCAAAGAAATGGGTTGAAAACCAAGAGTAGTTGTATTGTTGAATGATGGGTTTCAATTTTCTGGCGAGGGACAAGTGTCCCTCCCTTGCCCTTTTTGCGGGCACATATGTACAGTGCCCTAATAAACTTGGTCACCTTAACGCTTCAAGTGTTTCTATGAAGGAGTGTAAAGCAGTTTCTTGCCTCTTGCTTGAACCTTTCTATTGGCCATGGTCTAAAACTCTAAATTATGACCGGCCCGTTGCTCAGAGTGACATACAACACACAGAAACGTCACTGCTTATAGTTGCATCACTGTCCTTGGTTCTGTTGCTAAGATTCGTGATGTTAGTTAACAAGTTCATAATGACGTCGATACTCAGTGACGTCACGGGCTATGGTTGCGTTCAACGACCTTATATAATTATATCAGGTTATTGCGTTACTACAGATGAAAAAATATAATAATTATATGTATCTCAAAGGTTACTGTCCACTGCTGTGAGACTACTCATAATGACGTCATCACTTGGTGACGTAACTGAATTGTGGCCCCGTTGGAGTTGTTTTCATGCGACACACATTCATAGTTGGACGTGTTTGCTGACATGTTTTCCTGCAGAACTGTTACGCATCAGGGCGTGTGTTTGCGGGGCAGAAATAATAATATTGTTATTGGCTCGGAGGTTAGTTGAGATTGAAACTGCAGGAACGAACCCAGACGGGTTTTTCGGGACAAAGTTTGACTGGCGACCGACTAAGTTCAGGGGCAAACGCTACGCCACCAAACAACAAAGTGGCCTATAGGCTTAGCAAGTTAGACGTGGAAATTTCCAACGTTGCCATATCCAGTGAGTCGTCTATACTTCCGCTTTTACTTTGCTGGATTAAGATTTACGACCCGATGGCAATTCACTTGAAAACGACCATCAACTAATTTACGGGGCATTATGTAACTGTCACAGTGTCAAGCCGTTATATAGATTCGATTTAATCGGATTAGACTAGACTAAACTGACTAAACTGGACTAGTCTATAATAGGTTTAGTCTTGTCGGCGGCCATACTTCTAATGGTGTTGTTGACGTGTCAATAAAAGAGTCATCAATCAGATCATGTACTTGCGTGGTCTTCGGCCCTATCTATAGTAGTAACGTATGGTGTTTATAATGGTTCATGTGTAATACTGTAAATTGATGTGCATGTGTGAGTTGCTAGTCTAAAAGGTTAGTGTGTTGAACAAACAGCCCATAAGTCGCAGGTTCAAGTCTTACTGCAGTAGGGAAAGATTACTAAAGCCACCGTTTGACATCAGCAGTCATCAAACATAGAGTATATATAGACCGAGGACCGATCAAAGGCTGAATAAGAAAATGTACAGCAGTTTTATTTATGCTGGATATACTGGGAAGGCTGAAGGTCGTGCTTCCAACTGGACCGTTGCAATGGAGCCCCAAGCCCACCCCAAATATTATTGTAAGCTAGCGGACTTTGTCTATGTGTGAACATTGTTGTGGACGCTCCTCCACTTGTGATAACTCGTGGCTTACCATAGTGTGTATGTGCGTATGCATGTGTTTTTGTGTTCATGTAGGGCTTGTAGGCCTAAGTGTGAGTTTTTGCATTTTTTATTACGCATTCGTGGATCCCTACAAAGACGCTGAAACTTGGCAAATAAATCTAAAAGTTTGGACTTTTGACCTACATATAGATCGTCGTATTTGCACATTAGATCATAGAGACATAATTATAGAGACAGTGACACCACACAATTAATACTGTGTCTCTCTGAGAAAGAAATGAAAGTTGTTTGGATGTTATCATTCGTAATCATAACCATTATTATAATCTCCAGTTCTAAAGCGCCACTCGAAAGCCAAGCGCTTGGCGACAGCATATTAACGAGCGTTGCGTCAAGTCAGAGGTTGGAGAACTTGAGATGAGTAGGGACCGGAGGTCGAGTAAGATTGAGAAAGGAGGTTGATAGCCATTGATAGGGGTAGTGAGGGTTGATGGCCTCGTACTCGTAGCGTATTCGTTTTGAGTATACGTGGGATTTGATAGAACCGTAGCAGGAAATCCAATTGCCAAAACATAAATTTAATGAACTCGTGACAACCTAACCGATTATCGACTATGTGTAGGTGGCGCCTTTTGACAATGAACAATTAAAATGCAAAGTAAGATAAATAGCAGTTTGACGACATGATATCATGATGTAATTGGCGGTTATCTAACGCTGTAGAAAAACTAGCTGACCACTGCAAAAACGAAAGTGCGCATTTGTCATGCTGCCTTTCAATGACTTAATAAAATGATCGAGTGTTGTAATGCAACGGCCATCAATTTATCTAACGCCTTTTCTATTTAATAAATCGTAAGTGGACGTCTACGTGTACCGGGTATTTGTATAGCGCCTTCAGCGTCTCTTATGATAATCGTGTGAACGTCCTTTGTCAGGCTTTGTGTGTCTATATGAGATGTAGGTTAATCTAGTTTCTCGACCCAATTTCTTGCGTAAGCGCTCGTCTGCTCCGCTGCCGTCGCCGTCGTCAGCCGCGTTAGCCACACATCGTACATTAGCCATTTTTGGCTCTGCCTGGCTTTCATTCGTCCTCCTGTCGTTCGCTCGCTCGCTCGCTCACTCGATCAGTCGTCCAGGCTCGCGGCGCAAAAAAGTAGTCCAAGGCCGAAGTGCTGCGTAGTGATCGCGGCGTATGCTACGCCTCTGAGCGTTGACCTATTTAAGCAGAAAGTGACAACGGCGTTTTAAGTGGTAGCTCGTTTTAGTAGACCAGGCTCAGTTGTTGGGAGGGGGTGCGAGAGGGAGGGGCGCGGGAGGGATGGGAGGGGCAGCGCTGGTTTCACTGAAAGCGCTTAATAAAGGGACTTTGGAAAGGAGGCAGAGAGACAGATAAACGGACATACGGTGACACGGACAGTTAAACCTGACGTTTGGTGACACAATAGAGACAGCAAAGAGAGACGATATTGTGAACAGACACAGAGACAGACAGACAGACAGACTGACAACCTACTGCCAACTAGACAACGAGGAGGCAAAACAGACGGACGGGTAGACAGACTGAGCGAGCGCACACGAAGAGAAAGAAAGAGACTCAGAAGAAGAGGGAGAGAGAGAGAGAGAGAGAGAGAGAGAGAGAGAGAGAGAGAGAGAGAGAGAGAGAGAGAGAGAGAGAGAGAGAGAGAGAGAGAGAGAGAGAGAGAGAGAGAGAGAGAGAGAGAGAGAGAGAGAGAGAGAGAGAGACGTTCAAAGAGACGGCCGGCGTCGATAGGTGAGATGGTGGGGTGGGGGGTGTCGGCGGCGCTGCGGTCACCTTGTGTGTGAAGTAAGTAACGGTGCTTGGCGGCTAATTATAGTAGATGTAGGTTTGCAAAACATGTTTATACCGCGAACACTCCACTTGTGTGTCCGATTACTGGAAAATGGAACGCGGCCGACAGAGGGACGAAGAGAGAGCGAGACTGCGATCGACAGGGAGATGCAGACGGTCGTAGAAAGAGACAGCATGTCGATTGATGACCTGTTTGTAATGATAACGGCGGCGATGCTATTGGTAGAATTTCTTTTGACATGACAGATGACATGTTGCATCAACGTGCAGAAATATTACAGAAACAAAGATACAAAGATAGAAAGACAGACATATATTATAAAGAGACACAGATACAGAGACATAGATACGGATAGAATGTGGTGAGACAAGCGACTACGGACCAGCAGTATAGCATCACAATGAGACGAATAGTTTTTGGCTTCCGGTAGATAATATGACAATGAAGTTTACGATGGTGACGTCATTGACTGGGATGATGACGGCAGTAATATAGTATCGAAGGGCTGACCGAGAGATGGATGGATGGATGGATGGATGGATGAACCTTGTAAGAGAAGCAGAGATGGACGGATGGATGGATAGGTTGCTGCACATTGCACAGATGCGGATAGATATAGATAAAGATACAAACAAAGGTCATGGGGACAGACACAGAGAGACAACCAGACAGAGAATTACTGACTAATATTTCTTGGTTTCTGAATCGCATAAATGACATTAGAAACTGGACGTACAGTATGTAGTGGCTGTAGCCAGCTGGCAGGAGTGTAGCCTATGAGTATGAACAAATAGTGCCTTACAAATTACAATAACCTCGCAACGGGCTGCTGTTGTGGCCTCAAGGTTGTTCGTATAATCACTTTGAATACCGTCGGATATATGTTTACTTTCTTCATGCATCAGCCTTGGTTATTCATAGATCTATACATGTGATTGACTAACAGCAACTGAAGAGATACTCTCCATGGGGACCATGTCCCAAGACCAACAACACAATACAATACAGTATATAGGTCAATGGCTAATGATCATGGGGATGCTTCATAAATTGGCTGCTTGTTGGATGGAAAGTCCTTGAGAAGTAGATAAATACACATATGTTGTAAAACTTGTAATACTCCCATACTCCCAAGTGTATTACATGTGCATAAACAGATATATATTTATATATATAATTATATATATATATATATATATATATACTAGCTGTACCCGGCCACGCGTTGCTGTGGCTGAAAAGACCGTCCAACCCTCCCTCCCTACTTCCCTTCCCCTGCCTCCCTCCCTCCCTTACCCTGCCTCCTTCCCTCCCTTCGTTCCTCTGTCCCTGCCTACCTCCATTCCCACTCCCTCCCCTTCCCTCCTCCATCCCTCTCCTCCCTCCCGTTTCTTCCCCTCCCTCCCCTCCGTCCCTCCCTTCCTCCATCCCGTCCGCTCCCTCCCCTCCCCTTCCTCCCGCTCCCTTCCTACCACACGGCCGCATTCAATTGCAAATAAATATTGAATTCGCTGAAATCGAATGCAAATGTTGTGTTTTTTCGAGAAAAGCATATAAAAACCTGTCCGCTCGAACGTTGTGTGAAAATTGTCAATCTAGCCTTTTCTAGCCTTTTTTTCGACCGGATCTGACCTTTTTCAAAATTCAGAGTGGCATCCCTGTACGTTATAAATACACGGGCCAAAATGGCGGAGTATGCGTTAGTCAAAATGTAGGCTATAAACGTGTCAACTCGAGGAGAAAGTTGTGTTTTTTTCGTGTAAAAGATTTGTTTCTTTCCAGGAAATCCTTTTAAAAACACGATCGTATTCGAACGGAGCGTTTTGCGAAAAATTTCAAAAGAATCGGTCATTAAGTTTCCGAGAAATTCCATTAGAAACAAACGTTTTACATTTTTATTTATATAGATAATATGCAATACAGTAGTTACAAACTTACAATGCAATGTATGTGTATTATACAGTTATCTATTTTGTGGTAGGCCTATACATATGGAGATAATTATACAGTGTTTTGGTGAGGTATACCTGCTTGAGAAAGTTGTACTGCAGTGTATTCATGCATGGCCTATACAGTATACACAGAAGTATGCATACTTAGCCTATCTGACTGCTAAGTGTGCGTTTGTTCACAACGTTTTCTAAGGGGAGTGGGGGGGCAGTGTCATCGTTTAAACTCGTCTAAACGCCGTTTTCCGTGTATACCCGTCACCGGATGACAGTTGATCCAAATCACCCCGATACGATTCCGACAAGAACGGCGAAACCAAAAACCGAATTCGTTATCGGCCGCCATGGATGTCGTCTCGTCGCCGGGATTATATATCGCTGACTCCAAATTCGTCTGCTCGATTTCGCGCGTCTTTTCCGAACATCTCGTCCAAATCTCGTTCGGATGTTGTTCGTCTGCCGATTTACGGTCGGATCGGTTTAATTAATTCCGTAAGGGTTTCCGGAAATCGATCGCTGTACATAACGAGGTGATGCTCGACTAATTTGCTGTGGAGTGTGTGTTGCGGATCGAGGAAGTAGCGATCGGAGGGACTGGACTGGCTTCCGGTTAGGGTGTTTCGTTACTATTGAGACGACGATGACGTGGGGGGGGGGGTAGGCGACGGACGGATGGTTGGTGTGTCGTGGTCGGTTGGGTGGGAAAGAAAGAAGGAAGGAAGGAAGGAAGAAAGAATATGAGTGATTGACGTGTGGTAAATGTAACGGCTGCAAATTGTAATTACTTCGGGTTCATGTTGATGAAATGAATAGCAGGATTTTGGTTTTGATAGTTTCTGTTACTGTCCTATTATTGTTGTTATTTTTATGATGTTAAATTTGCTACAATGCTGGGTATCACTATATGAAACCAGTTTCGATGAAGTGAGTGTCATAACTCAGTCAAAACTTTTAGAATTTGTCTGAAATTTTAAATACATCAACAGTGGCCATATTACAACCAACTCGTAAAGCCGATTAGAAATATTCTTGAGTTTGTCAAGTTTATGAGTTTAAATGCAGCACCGATATATGAATGAAACTTTCCAACATGCACGAACTGAAAGGAAGTGAGATTCAGCTACATATGGTGTTCAAAATGTCCTCCTTGTTCACGTACACACGACCGTAGACGCTACTGTTTGATAGTCTAGTCGATGATCACGTGTTCAAACAGCTGCCACTCTTCAATCAGACGAGCCCTATGGTTATCGATGTCGTGAGTATTGGAATGAAAAACGCGCTCCTCCAATACATGTACTCCGGTTCGAGTCTGGTTGCTGGGTGGCCACAGCTGCAGGATATGAAGCCGAGTGTCTCCCGGGACAGATATTGCTCTACTACGTCTACAGTCGTGTGTTTGTGAACAAGGAGGACATTTTGAACACCATATATAGCTGAATTTCACTTCCTTTCAGCTTCTGCATGTTTGTCGGTGCTGCATTTTAAACACTCATAAACTTGACAAACTCACGAATCTTTCTAATCGGCTTTAGGAGTTGGTGGTAATATGGCCACTGTTGTTGCGTTTAAAATGTCAGACAAATCCTAAAAGTTTTGACCGAGTTATACCACTTTATTGTGTGTTATACTTTTTCGTGGACACAGTGTACCGGTATATAGGAAGTCGCTGTACAGTAGCGATGTCAGGAAAACTCTTTCTGCCGAATTGACATCAATACAGAACTTACAGAAGTAAAGTATGACTACACTGTTGCTAAGGTGATAGTATTGTTTTGTCGACGTCATTTCGCACGATGTATTTGCGTCATTTGTTGCTGTTATTGTCGTAATTTTTATCAGTGATAATATATATTGTTCTGTTGTTGTTGTCGTCGTCGTCGGTTTTTTCTTTGTGGTTGTTGTTGCTTAATCAGGGGCCATTGATAGAGTTACAAAGACCACTCCTTCACCTATTTTTCAGTGAAGCCTACACATTTACCCGCCTTCCTCGTTTCTATCACATTTCGACTTTCATGACTGAGCACCTTCACTGGCTTCCTTTGACTGCCCGGATTCAATATAAAATTCTTTTTCTTACCTATAAGATGTTTTTGGGTCAAGCGCCTCGCTACCTTTGTGATCTTATTAGGAGTTGGTGGTAATATGAAGCCTTTCTCTGCTACCGTTGGACGTCCTCTCCGCTCTTTAGACCGTCATGATCTTCTTGTACCACGATCTCGGACTGCCACAGCCCAACATCGCGCCTTTGCCTCTGTCTGCCCTTTACTGTGGAATGGCGTTCCTCCTATCAGCGGCGCCGCCAGGATTTTTTTTCTGTACGCACTTTTTTTCTGTACGCACAACTTCTGTACGCACTTTTTTTTCTGTACGCACAACTTGCACAAAATAAGAATACGCGAAATGAAGTTATGAACTGTTATGACGATCTTTAATGGACATGCAGTGAGTGAGAAGTGTACGTGGTCCACTACTAAAGTAGATTCAATAGAATTTTATCGCTTATAATATTTCACGCTTTAATTTACAATTGGTTATTTTTTTGCCTTTCCGCGCTGTACGCACTTGCGTAAGTGCGTACGCCTAACGGCGCCCCTGCCTCCTATTATACGTTCCCAGATTTTATCTGGAGGCTTTACTTTTTCTGCCCGTTGTCTTAAGACTTTTCTTTTTCCAGGAGTTCTTCGCACTGGGAGCGCCTCTGATTAGGTTGTACTGTGAGAGGCGCTTTATAAATCCCAAAATAGAATAGAATAGAATAGAATTTACACTATTTTACAGTATATATATGACCTGACACAAGATGAAGATATGTAGAGCTATAACCAATGTTGAAAATTACATGGCTTGCCTTCGCCTATATAGATGACTGTTTCAACCTTTGCACTTGACAGCCGGTAAATAAAGTTATAAAAGGTCAACTGATACTGCCGTAAAAGTGGAGGCGCAGATGCCAGTGGGTGGGTCTGCATGTAGACTGATTGGAACACTTAAAATTGTACCGATTTAGCTGTCTCCAGAAGATGCGGGCAAAATGGAAAGGCTTTTCCAGTTTCGATTCCTGTAGTTCGCCCAAGTACATGTAGGCTATATGCAGCCGTCAAGAACAAGCCTGTAAGGATTAAGGCGTATACGTCCTACGGGTGAATTTAGGTCTATAGAGACAATAGAGGTAGTCTACAACCTATGAGTGTGAATTAAAGGCGTCTTTGTAATACATTGTTATGTCATCTTTCTCGTCGTCGTTATCCGAAGTTTATCAGCATTGTTATTTTCTTTGAGTATTGTCATTTGTCCGCTGCTGCTGCTGTTTGCTAAAAGAGTTGTGTGCTTTTGGTGACGCGACATGATTATATTATGGTCACCATTTTTTATGCTAGTCAGGATAATCTTACATTATCAGGCTGAAAGTTCATCTGTGGCGGGCGGTGTGTGTATGACATGCATGCAGGGCCGGATTTACATGTAAGCCCACTAAGCACCGGCTTAGGGCCTCCGGAATTTGGGGGGCCTCCAAAAGTGAACTTCTAAATTATAAGCCACTGAATTTTTACTTTAGTTCACTTATTATCAATCAACTTTTTTACTAGGAATTGATGTGGTTAGCCTAGCCATGCGTAAGATCGAAAACACTTGCTCTTAGTCTCAGTTCTTTAATAATTAAGTTGAACGCTTGCGTCATACACCGTAATAACCTGCGTCAACCGATATATTATTATTATTGTTTATGGCGGAAAGTGAGGAAAACACGTTAGTTGAATGTTTGAGCGATGTTAAAAGTATTCAATTTTATCTTGTTTCAAATTTCTGTACTGGTAATTTTCACGATTCAATTATATAGTAAACTATAGAAAATGAAACGGACGTTCGTAAGTGGTGCTGAAAAAAGGAAGAAGCAGAAGGCATTGAAGATCAGTTAAACAAATTTGCCTAAAGTTGATGCTTTTTTCCGATCTGATACGCGAGAAGCAGAACATGTGCAACCGGAAGTAAACATTGAATCAGTCTCTGACATAATTCTCGCAGAGGCTGCCGAAGTTGAAATCGAGCAAATGCCGGCGCCGCAACATGTAGGCCTACAAGATGTCACTTCCACTGCTACCCAATCGCTTGCAATGCTCGATTGTGGCAATCGATGTTGCGATGCAGGTCTGTGGACTGAACTATCAAAAGATGATATTGCGTATTGGGTTGCAAAGGCCCCGAAGAATGCAAAAATGCCAGTGATTCCTTTCAAAGTTCGCGTCGAACTTATAATGTGACAAAAGCAAAAAATACAATAACTAAGACTAGAATGTGTCACACCGGGTTTTTTCACAATGCACCAGAACAAACTCAGCTCATTGAGCTTGCTTTGCATAGAAAGCGAACAAATGCGCAAAATTCCTTTTGATGACATTATCGCAGATTATGCGATGCAGAAATGCAGGAAAAAGATTATGTAAAACTTCATATTTTTAGTATGTAGGCCTATACCATAAAAAACTGGAATAAAACGAGTGCATCAATTGCAATTCGACTCGTTAGAGACTAACAGTAGTTGATCAAACATGGATCAAAAACACTACATATCACGTGTTTTGTATAGGAACTTTTAGGAATTCACCTATGTCCATTAATTATGTCAAATGATCTAATCTCATCAACCTAGTATAAAAGCATAAAATCATTCACTTTTTGCAATTATTTATGTAATTTTCTACACACATCCTAAGATGGATTCAATTGTTATGGACAAAGGACGTAAACAATTTTAGGTAGCCTATAATAATGTGTTTCATTTGTTGAACTATTTTTTTGTACTTGATAGCGGTGTGTCTATCAGTTTTGTTGCCAATTAAACGAATATAATAACAATCACTGGCGCAATATGCATTAGGAATATACTTAGATCTAGCAATTATGCAATATGCATTTTGTCTGTTTTTATTTTTAAGTGGGGCCTCATAATTGAAAGTGCTTAGGGCCTCGCTCTGTTCAAATCCGGCCCTGCATGCATGTCCGTGCCAAAAAGGCTCCGAAACGACTTCATTTCGCACGACGAAACAATTTTTTATCTTCGTATATGCGAATTTGTAGGTCAGCGCGACTATTTTTAGCTCTCAATTCACTTTAAACCCCGAGATATGGACATTTTTTCTTTTCCCAGGAGTTCTTCGCACTGGGAGCGCCTCTGATTAGGTTGTACTGTGAGAGGCGCTTTATAAATCCCAAAATAGAATAGAATAGAATTTTAGTCAGCGCCTGTAGCCTACAGATTTAGAAAGCGATCTCCCCGTTGCACGTTTAGTTATAACGTCTCCATTACCGAGCAGATAGTCAGCAGATGAAACGACGTCATATCTTGACGTCATCCTCGCCGCTCGTAAATTAATTAACTGAGTTATTCAGAGGCGCGCTCAGTGCAGAAACCACAGGGAAAAGAGATTGTGCCTATACATAGCGATGGGGAGGGGATGAAAACCTGGGGAGGGAACGAGGCGGTGTGGGGTGTGCGGCGGGAAGGGGCGAAAAACAATAAAAGTTTCCCCGGCAACGCCGGGTAACACAGCTAGTTTCTAATAAATTTATCTGTATTTGAGCTACACATGTATTAGCCCTTTTCGTGACTTGGGTCAGCTCTGCGTTTATTTATACTGGACTACGACCTCCCTCGGACTACTCTTGTGGACAACCCTTCTGACGAGACACAGCGCTCGTGAATAAGCTGGTGCCCTGCGCTTGGCTTTCGAGTGGCGCTTTAGAAATTTGGAGATTACGATTGCGATTGATATGTTCATTGCTTTTCGTGCAGATCTGCAGAGTTGCAACATTATATAGCGGCGCTCATTAAAACAGATGACATTTTGGAAACAGCCAGTAACACAGGTTTCATAAATAAACCAAGATCTAGTGGAAAAACCCAGCTGTGGCATCACCGGAAACAGCGGTCATTGTGCGTAGCCTAAACAAGGGCACAGTTGATTTGACCAATCAAGTTTCCTGTGCACGTCAGTTTCTTAAAACGTGGGACGATTCGGGGACCTGTATAATAATAATATAGGCCCATAAATCAGAGATTTTCACATGGTTATTTTCCAATGTTGTCTTAGATTTGAACGCGTGTATACCAGCAACATCTGCGCATACCCTATACTGCCATTATTCGCAGTTAGTCTATAACTCTATATACTTCGCCACCAGCTTCACTAACATTCAACTTTCTTAACAACCATCTTTATAGTAACCAATCTGCATGGCAACCAGCGTTTACGTCAGCCCCAGGACTCTTTAGCATCAATGTCAGAATCATATTCGGCCTCTTTAGCAGCCGCCCTCACTTAGCAACGGACCTCCCTAGCAACAACCAGTCTTCTTAGCAACAAGCTTGTTAAGCAATTGCCTTCTTAAGCAACTGGTATCTCTATTCACAAGCCTCCAATTAAGTCAGCTCTGCTTCTTTAGCAACCATCTTCCTTGGCAACCATTCTTCTTTGAAGCCAGCCTCCTTAGCAACCACATTTATTGATAACCAGCCTGCTTAGTAATTGTTGTTCTTAGCAACCTGCCTATTTGTGAAACGTTCTTCTTGGAAACGAATCTACTTTGCAACCAACCTCACTAGCTATTAACAACCATGTCACAACCACTATTAGCAACCACTTCTTTAGCAAATGTCTCATTGGAGAAATGAGAGGGAGATTGCAATGAGAATAAAACAGAGTAGCAACATAAAGAAGCTGACGAAATTATTTTACCAAAAATGTATTTACTACCTACCTACCCTGTTTTAAATCCCTGTTACTAGAAAGACACATTTGGCCTTTGGGATAATCATTATTGTCTTCATCATCATTGCCAATAGTGATTGTAATTATCATTGACGTATTTCAGCTTCTTCATCATTATCGTCAACATCATCATCATTATCACCATCATCGTCTTCTTCTTGTGGTTGGAGTACTGAGGTAGAGTGGCCTTGTCCTGGTTTTCCCTCCTCCTCCTCCTCCTTCTCCGCTTTCTCCTCCTGCTTCATCACATATCAGTTGCATCCTTTGTCTATGATTCAAAGCCCATCCGCTTGGACAGGGAGGTTCCCTTATCCACTGCCAGCCTACGATTTCAATACAGACGAAAGAGCCAACGACAAGCCCAAAACCAGCCCAACCCGGTCATAATTTATAGCGCAGTGATTTCATACTTTCTAGCACGATGTATTAGTGTCGCTAGGGAAGGAATGGGGCGGGGTGGGTATTTGTGTGTGAGCTGCATGGTTGGAGGAGGGAGGATACGGTAACCAAATATCTCTTCAGTCCTTGTGGCTGGTATACACGCTTATGTAAACGCCGTTTGCCTGTCCTGTCTGTCTGGCGGTTGTGTGTGTCCGTGTGGCTTGTGTCTGGCGGCTGTGCTGGATCCATTGACTTGTTTTTTAAAGGTTATTGGGTCAATAGCTGTCTCGGTTAACGGGTGCAGGTGCCGTCGTCGCCGGCGGCCCAGTGCAGCCGCCCGCCCGCCTGCCTGCTGGCCGCCATCCGCCGTCCTAGATCCACCGCCTATCCCCATTCACCCCCTCTTCCCCCTTCACTCCCTTTTCCCCCACTTCCCCGCTAGACACGGCGTCTGTGGTCCTTTTCCGTTTAATTATTGAAATGGTGCATTTAAAAAGTGGAACATGTTCCTTGTGGCTCTATTGATCTGTTATGGCTCGACCATCGCCGAGACTGAACAAGAATTCGGCTTTATGATCCACATCGTGGCTGGCTGGTGGCTGTCTGTCCGACTGGCTGGCTGGCTGTGCCGTTTTTAAGGTTCTACGGACGCCAGTGCAAAAGTTACCACAGAGACCCGCGTCTATCGAGCGGCAGTTGGTTTGCCAATACCATGTTCGTCATGCATTAGGGCAATAATAATGCATCGTTAAAAATTTATATCTAAGGCTGGTCTATAGCACCTACTGACACAGTTACTGTCCGCATGACTTGTTCACCGAGTCTAGAGTTTTTTCTATTGCCCCATTTATCCCTTCAATTCTTCGGCTCATATATCTATATACACACTAGCAAGTGGCGGTCACCGACTGAGAGTAAGTGTCGGCCTTACCTACCTAGATAGGAGTTAGGACACTTCAACATATTGTTATTTATAGGCGCCGACTCCTTGCCATGGGAGGCGTGTGTGCGAATGCACCCAGACAGAAAGTTCAGTGTATATGGTTGCCTTGCACACAGAAGATTATTCGGACGTTAAATTTGAATTATTTTTTACAGTAGGCCTATAGACTGGTTTGCTTGAAAAATTTGACCGACTTACGGACGAAATTGATGGAAGATTTTTATAGTTGGAATAATATTTCAGTAATCCGGTAAAGCTGATTGGTTTCCAGTCTGTAGACTTAAAAAAAACCCATCATACTGATGACGAAGAGCGTCGTTCCGTTAATGAGATTAGAGCACGCAGTCCCTGGAGCTATCTCCTGCATGAGAGGCAGCCACGTATACGCCTATATATGAAATGTTTGCGGCTTCATTTTTTCAGCCTCGGCCTATGAGGGTCCTCTCCTCACCTCCTCTCCTTCCTACCTGCATGGTACAGTCAGCGTATACGCTGGTCGTTATAACTGAGTGGCTATAGGGGCTCAGCTAGAGCAGGTGGCCTACCCCGACGAAATTTTTGGCCTTGTCGTGGATTTGAACTCCCGACCTCCCGGTTTATAGGCCAGCAAGTTAGCCACTGGACCACTGCGCCCCCAGTCTGCAGTATTTGCAGTTTAACATCACTGTGTGGTAACAAAGACCATTAGCGACGCCCTTCTCCTTTATCCAGACTTGGGACTGGCACTGGCAGAGTGCAACGAGTGGCGGAGTTGCGCCCCCAGTCTGGTTCGATGTCGATGGGACATTCACTGACGTAGTTTGCGCAGCAGAGACGTCATAGAAGACGTCATGAAGCAGACGTTGGCTTCATTTACAACCGCGCCCTTCAATCGGGTCACGGCGGCGTTGCGTATAACGCGGCGTGCAATATTAATTAGAATATCGCTGCGGAATATTTTGGTAGCGGCGGCGGCGGCGGAGGGGTTGCAGGTGGAGATCTTCGACGGAATGGCGGAGCAGCGGACCATCAAAGGGAATGCGTCAGTTTTAATGAGCAGACGGTCTTCAGACAACGTCTGGTCACTGGAGAGACATCAGTCAGCCGGGAACTTTGCAATTATGTCATGCCCGACGACGACATCATCGAACAAGTCGCGGATAACAGAATACCTGCATCGTCGTCATTGTCGTCGTCTATAGTTAACCAACGCCATTAGTGGCTTGTTAAATTTGATGGATACCGTCGGGTCTTGATTGGCATGCGTAAAACGTCGTGCAGGACAGACTTGACGGTACAGTGGACCTACTGTATAGTAGAGCTGCCGTCGTATCGTTCACTGCGCGACTGGTCGCTTCAACATCCGGGGACGCTTGCCTGCCTGGCGTAAATCATGCGCGTTGGAAACTAGTTTGGAAACGCGAGCGTCTTTTGTTTATTGTTTTGCTCTTTTGCAAATGCATTTTGCTCGAAAATGAAGATGAATTTGAATTTCTGATTTTGGTGGATTTTGTAAGTAAGTCAGTCGGTCAGACAGTCAGTCAGTCAGTAAGTCCGTAAGTAGCTGCTTTTTGTTCCGTACTCGGGTTTCTTGTGAAGTATCTGCGATCATTTGACAAATAGGACGCTTACCGTATACATATAATTGTTGTCTCGTAAGCTGATGATAGTCTATATACGATTCTATGGATCGTTTGGCTAACATGAATTGACAACAATAAAAAATTATATCGGGGGTGGGGGTGGGGGTGGGACCGCAACAGTTGTTGCGCTGCAACCAGCGCAGATGATCTGATCGTTGGTTGTGGGTTGTTGTCCGCCAGATGTCGACGGTCTATATACATGTAGGCCTATGTGTATAATATATATGCATATATGTATATTTATGCATATAAATATATGAGTGTATGTATATGTATCTATGGAGTAGCATTTTCATCGGTCGGCTCTCGATTCAGCGGCGGTGGCAGGTGTGACCTGTCTGTCCTGCTAATGCTCGATCGTTGCTTTTCTGCACTTGCTGTAGACAGTTCGTAAATAACTGACTGCCTTGGGAATATACAACCAAATAGCTATTCTTTCCCTATGTTCTTAGCAACGCGTGTGTAGGCCTATATATATTTATTTATCCACACATCATCATCTACATCTATATATATATATATATATAATATTATATGTCTAGGGCTTCGACCTATGATTCGTCTTCGATTGTTTGATCGGGTGAGGCCCTTCACCAGCTGTTTGTGAGGATGCCGAATAAGATTTTATGTATACCGGTGATGTTACAGATAACAGTAGGTAGGCCTATATAAGTGTTGTTTCCCCCGCGTGCCCACGCAATCATAATAATTCTTGTTTACTAGAATTCCGTATAAATAGGTCAGATGGACTTTGGGCTGAAGCACGGACACAGACTTCAGTTTAACAATGGGACACTGTTTCGTCTCCCAACTTGTTTTTTTAAATTCATTTTCTCTGCTGCATTTGTGTGAGCCCGTGTTACACGAAGCTTAAATGTAGGTCTATATATACTGGTCCTATGCTCGATAAATTAGTTCTTGCATTAGTGATTTCATTATAAGATCTAATGTCAGTTGCCTGTTCATGCATTCAATTCACAAACCTTGGCAGCGACTTGAATAAATTAGAATATCCGTGTTGAAGTTTAGTAGGCAAAGAAAGTATGTTTCAAACAAGAAACGGGTCGGGTGTGTGGGAGAGCGGGTCTCCCTTGTCTTGGATACACTAGGATAAGATTATTTATGCAGCATAGGTCCAGGCCCTACTCCAGTACTTATATTAGACGATCATATTTACAACAGAATATTGCCATGAAACGAGATGGCGACCTCCAAGAAATTTCTGCCTCGACCTTGGCCCGTGGGGAATGCACGCTAAGCTGTTCCCCAGATAGGCTTCTCGGCTGATTTGTATATTCTCATAATCATACCCAAGCGACTACCAGTTACTTCCGATCAGTAAGGCTTTCCAATCAATGGAGAGCTTTGTTCGCCCAGTCTGTAGGGAGGTTGCTTGGTCAGTAACCAGTATTCACGTGTGGGAAACAGACACACACACACACACACACACACACACAGAGCTACGTGCGTGCGTGCGTCGGGACTCGGGAGGAGTCGGACTGCAAGTCGGACGAATATATGTTAGTCGTTTGTTTTTGAAGTTCGATGACACAGACCTGGGATTAGCTTTGTTTTGCGGTCTCTCATCTGTTTCGCCTAATAAGGCTGATCAGTGTGGAACGAACGAGAGCGGGTCGGGGGTGTGGGAGAGAGCGGCGAGTCCCCTTGTCAGACGGCATGCATGCGAAGAAGCGTTTGATTTATCGCGAAGATTAATATTGCTTTATGACCGTGTCACGGTGGATGACAGCCGACGTCGGAGGCGGCGTTTATTATGATGGACTGGATGACCAGAAAAACCCAGAAGAACTATATATATATATACATATATATATATACACATATATATATACATATTTATACATAATATATATGTACGATTGTACGTGTGCCTATAATGTGCTCATGCAGGTTTCGCGTTTTCAGTAATTACGAACATGGCTACTACTTGCTTGTCGCTGCAGTGTTTAACGACACTGTCATATCAAGGATGATTAGTGTCGCCCTCCTCCTCTCTCCAGGCTTGGGACTGGCACTGTAAAAGTACGAGCGGTGGCGGAGTTTACGTGGGTACTATATACGCAAGACTTGCCGATGTATATTGTATAACATATACGTACCATATATTTAGTTATTCGTATATATACAGCAATACATATAATGATTATAGATTGATATATACGAATAACGAAATAATATTATAGGGTATATAACTATATATCTTTTATAATATATATATAAAATGCAGAGACTTATAAATGCAAATACACAACTTCTAAAGCAGTGTTTCTATATGCTCGGGTTGTGATTAGAGCTATCAAATGGAAATATGGAATGAAATATATGTCCATATATCTTTGTTTGTTTTCTTTGTTTGTGAATTGCGGAATATTATCTTTGAATATTAGGCCTATGTGATTGTTTCTGTTTAGACTTAGTGTATACACATTCTCCAAAGTACAGTAGATGGAGAAAACCGTTTGGGTGGGGTAAGGGTGGCCTGTGGAAGTCCTGTTGCGCACGGTTGAACTGATGATGACAAGGAGAGGGGGATCAGAAACGAAGGGAGGGGGGAAGAATTTGATAAGAGACAGACGAGACAACAAACGAGTGATTATGCTTATAGTGTTTATTAGAGAAGGAGACAATTGTATGTGGGCTAAAGAATAGGCCTACTATACCAAAATTTTGCCTACTCGTAAAATATGCAATGCAAAGCGCAGCGTGCGTGTTAAATACTACAATTACAACGCAGAGACAAAATTTAAATGCTTCTATAAGGAAAGTGCGTTTCTGAAACACATAATTTTTTATTGTCTTCAGCTTTGAAGAGATTGCCATGTTCCAGTAGCGATGTCGCTATAGAAGTCGCTATGAGTCATTTGACCTCTGCCTAATTTGCCTTTGACCTGCCTTATAACCTGCCCAAAAATTCTTTGTAATCTTAAATATCTGCTTTATTGATTTATTTATTATGGGAGCACTTATATAGCGACTCTTCAATGATATCCACTCGGAAGCGAACCGTATACCCAACCTTGGCTAAATAGCACAATTAAGGCTATAGAGAAGAACATGGTGGGATGATCTCTTGGCACTACTATAGTACTATAGCTATATACGCGAAGTGCCAAACGAAGTCCTGCACTCCCTGAAGAACCTGATGCGACGACCTCCTGAAATTGTACATACATAACTGGCACCACCGCTGCTGCTGCGCGCTTCAAACGATCTGCATTCGTCCTATAATTAGCCAGACATCGTCACGTGCTCACTTTGACACAGGTGATTGGTCGGAGGCTGATGGTGACGCGCAGGTGGCATCTCTGACGTCGGCGGAGGAGGCATTGTCTTCGCCTTTGCCGTGACAGCCATGCAGCCAGCGGGAAACTTGGTCATTTGCGGCAACTTTTGTCGCCATCCGGGTAGCTCGTTAAGTCGACCAATGGAGTCGCTCGATTCCGTTGCCATGGTTTTCCGGTGATTGGCGGTCGAAAGACAGAGGCGGAGATAAGCTGTCCATCCGGATTGCTCCCCTTTGGAATAAAATGGACGGAAGTGGGATACGCGGAACACTTCGTTCTGCGACGATTGTCAGCCCGGTGCTCGTGAATAAGCTGGTGCCCTGCGCTTGGCTCTCGAGCGGCACTTCAGAAATCTGGAGAACGACTTGTCAGAAGATATGCTTCTCATCATTGTGGATTGTGGAACCTGTTAGCTTTGCTTAGCGAGATTATCTGCATTGGTGGTGAACAAAAGGAAAACTGTGGGAAATATTAATTTATTGCAAATCGGTAAAAGTGAAAAATTAAAAGAAAAAAATTTCAGGCTATTTTCTAGCAGTCAGACAATGCTTTTAGCAAAATATCCAGTTGGATTCCTGCATTTGCAGCAGAATTGTAAGATATTGCTTCAAAGTTTCAACTTTTAGGATTCGTATGATTAGTAAAAGTCATAGGCCTATGATTAGTAATAGATTTTTATATATTCACGGTACTGACGTTGCATTAGTGCAAGTGCAGTGTTGGATGATCAGAGAAATTGGCGTGACATATATAGTTGAGCGTGTCGAGAAATGTTTGGGATGAATCTCGTGGAGCAGTATCTTTATTCGCTGCCCGAGTATCGGATCGAACTTCACCAGAGGAACTTCATCGAGATCCGTTCTTTCAACGGTTTGCTCGCTACGAAGAAAGTTATAGGTCGGTTGGTTACCGTATTATTCTTTCATTCAGACACTTTTGTGCGGTGCTTACAGTGTACAAGAAGCTGAACCAGACACTACAGTGTTGAATATCAGTTTGATGGGCAATGATGGCTAAAAGAGTATTCAAAAATTGAAGGAACGGTATACATTCTATCAGTTTGAATCTGAACCAAATAGGTTTGATGATAAGCTATAATTATATACGTAGCCTATATAGATAGTTGAAGCGGATAACATTACAACAGTTGACCTATATATTGTGTTGACGTTCCATAGATAGAACTCTTTTTATCGTTCAGTTTTGTCGTGTATAGGCCTACTTATTTCTCGATTTGATATAAAAGATCAGCTAGCCTAAGAGACCATATGTTATCATTCGTAACATTCCGTGATATTTTTGGCCTATTTATTACAACGACGTACAACAACGACGTACGGTAGGCTTAATTTTAATCGTGACCTCGAATTTTCGAGAGCAGGCAAAACATCCAGGTCGCGGAAACCAGTTAATCAGAGCAAAACAGATCAGCAGAGACACGCCTTGATCAACAAGGTCACGTTTTGAAGGTCATGCCTTGATTAGACTAACACAGACGAATGGAGAGGGATGGACGGAGAAGGACGGTCTATCGAATGGAGGTGACCTTCGAGTGCACGGCAAAGGCTAAAAGTCAAAGGTCAGTGAACCCTGTCGGGCTGCCAGCCAAAGGAGCGCGAATGGTGACGACGAAACGTCAACAAGACGTGATGCCGGTGATGGACTGCGTTTGGTCTAAAAATAACACAGGCGAAGTACAGGTCAAAGTTGAAGCCAGTCGACGAAAGGGAAGAAAACAAGTTCCAGATCATAATGTGCAGAATCGGCCGAACATAACATTGAACCCATCATAACGACAAGGTTTTTTTTTTATTTAGGCCCATCACGAACTGATTCTGCGCAGGCCTAGATAAACATTATTGGTGCGTAGCCTATAGCGTAGGGCCTATTATTACGACCGTTTGTAATCGACGGCAGCTTTCTGATATGATATTGGCGCCATTGTATCTAATCATTGAATCTAATCACTGAATCTAATCATTTAATATTATCATTGAATCTAATCATTTAATATAATCGTTTAATCTAATCATTTAATATTATCATTTAATCTAATCATTTAATATTATCATTGAATCTAATCATTTAATATTATCATTGAATCTAATCATTTAATATAATCGTTTAATCTAATCATTTAATATTATCATTTAATCTAATCATTTAATATTATCATTGAATCTAATCATTTAATATAATCATTGAATCTAATCGTATCTAATCTCTGAGGCCTTGGATCTCCATTGGTGTTGCACAATGGACTATTTTTTTGTCAATGCCAGTTCACTTTGATATGACCTTGCGTATGATAATGGGGATGCAGATTCTACATACAGATTATATATAGCTACACGTATATAGGCCTAACCTTATCTAATGGATGAGATTGGTTATCGCAGTGCACAATCATAGCGTAAGTTGCTGATCGCTGTAAGTGAAGCTGTAGTCGAAAAATGGTTATTGCTGGAGAAGAAGTTTTATAGTCACCGTAGTCGGAATAAGTGACGAGATCTGATCACACGCCATGCAACTAATTATCATAGGAGTAGTAGATCTTATAACATAGGCCTAGTAGGCCCTGCGTCACTGTTTGCACTCTGAAAGTGCCAGTCGCAAAGCTAACGAAGGAGGAGGGTGACATGCTAATGAACTTTGTTATCATAAATTAGAATCTGTGCACTTGAAGCAATTCACAAGAACACTAATCACGAATCTCAAGGTGCTTAACTACCAACAGAACAGACGACCTGCAAAATACAAGGCTGTCGTTAAACTGAAAATAGGCCTACTGCCAGTCTATAGGCCTATTATATGCGGCTATAGGCCTATTGAAACTGCTAGACTAGGCCTATATATATAATGCGATTATAGGCCTATTGAAACTACTAACCTAGGCCTATATTTGCGGTTATAGACCTATTGAAAAATATTACGGTCATTTGTCACAGTTGAAACATTTGGGAACTTGTTTAAACATTTATGGTAGGCTGCCTGTATACGGTACATTAGCTTTGATGCTAATTTAAATGCTATTAGCGTAAATGTTGTTGCCCTTAGATGGCCTTAATGATAATGCCATAAACGCTATAGGCTAATAATTGTTCTCGATTGCAGTAGAGTTAGCCTATGTCGTGTAGGCCTACGCAGTGGGTTGGGACCGTTGGGTCACTAAAGTTCAATTCTACAAACATTTTAAGCAGTCAGTTTAAGTTTACGAGGTTTTAACACTATTAGGCTACAATCAATCAATAAACTTAGGAATATTTGATTTCTTCTAAACCATTCATATTCTCCATGTCTACAGTCTAATGCATCAATAACTATTAACTACCCTTTCGTAAACGTGACCTGTGTAGGTCAAAGGGTCATTGAGATGTCGAAACCGCGTAATCTGTCAGTAGGCCTAACTCAAGCCTTTACAAGCAATTTTCGTAGGCCAAGGCCAAGGAATCGAGGCTGCCAGCATTAGAAACCTTCGTTGTTTTGCGTCGATGAAAGTTGGCTGCGGATTTGACCTCGTATAGTCTGTTTGCCTGCCTCCCACGATGATCATCCGTTTCGCCAATCGGGTCATGATTGGCTGGAGGCAGAACTGGTTATTTTGTGAGTAGGTGAACCGTTTTAGATGCGGCCTTCAAT
Source organism: Lumbricus terrestris (assembly GCA_949752735.1). Lineage (NCBI taxonomy): Eukaryota > Metazoa > Annelida > Clitellata > Crassiclitellata > Lumbricidae > Lumbricus > Lumbricus terrestris. Next base: position 61,096,186 of record OX457038.1, read on the forward strand.
CCGGCCAGCTAGCGTAGGCTAGGCCCAGCAGACGGAAGGCTGCGTATGTCCTCATTGCCCCTATAACGGTGAAATAACTGAGCCCAAGACGATAAATAAGCCTAACTACCATCGACTATTTATTAGAACTGGTACTAACTAAAAAAATTTAATTGATTGTTCTCCCAAATTTAACTATTTTGATTGATTGAAGTCGATTAATTTTGCATCTGTGACGTAGGCCTACAGCACAAGGACAATTAAATGTGTTAGTCGCTAAATCAGATAGCCTACTACTTTTAGTCGGTAATTAGGCCTACTTGGCCTTCTTTCTACACTCCTAAAATTGATAAATTAATTTTCCACTCAAATGATTCACATTTTCCTTGTCCGACCTAATCATTGTCTAGGCCTACTAAGGAAATAAGTGGGAAAATGAATAGAAAAAGCTGAAATTAGCCTAATTGATGAAAATAGTTATTGATTAATTGATTAATTTATGGTTAAAGTTCACAGCCCTAGAAGTAGCCTGTTTACGCATCTACTCCAACATACTAGGCTACTGCATGTTCATTCTTGGGCTCATATAAAAACAGGCTTTTGCTTATACTACTGTATGAACTATACCCGGTATATATATGTATGTATATATTATTGTATATTTAATTATATATAATTATATATATGTTTAATTGTTTATATTATATATATGCCCATGTTGCCAATGGTGGTACTTACTTACTGAGATCCATGCAAACATACTGTACGAGAGATCTCTGGACAACATCATAATTATGTTACTTGATTGTAAATAATGGTAGCATTCTTTTGTGTGTTATAGAATTCGATGGCAACACTGTCCTATGCAGAGTGTGTGGAGACCGGGCGAGTGGTTTCCACTACGGGGTTCATGCCTGCGAAGGATGCAAGGTAATTGATGGCAATAATTGTCAGCGTAAACTCCACACACTTCTTTCTTCATCAGTCCATCTAGAAACAAAGTACTGGTAATTAATTGGACGAAGGTTATTCATGAGCAAGTGGGCGAAGGTAGTTGCATAGCTATATTGTTATACAGTTGTTTGTATAATATATTCAAATATTTAAAGTCCACCAAGTCACCAATTACTATGCTCAGCTGACCATGGATATTTGCAGGTTCTGTACGTACGAACTGAATGGGCGCGCTGAGCCGTGCTCAAGCAGCGGACTTTGTCATGGAAAAATTCCTCATTAAAAACTTTTTTGTTTCATACGGTTCCAGACAACTTAATTTTGTATTCGAAAGCGGAGCAGTTGGACTGCCGTGTGCGCGGTACTTATCGGTGGTACTTTATTAATAGTTTTATGTGTACAGCAACCGCATTCACGTACCAATCAATCAACCAATCAATCAATCAATTGTCGATCAATCATGCAATTCTAATTTATGTTGTACCACTTGAAGATCTCTGATTAGCAGTGCTCCTGACCGAGACCAGGCGGAAGAAAACAGTCTCAATCAACTGATAGAATGTAGAGGATGAGGGGTTTAAGGGATCCTTGGGAAGGAGTCTCGTCTCCAAAGACAGTCCATCCGTTCATGTCATGTGGTTGATCTCGGCGAATACCATGCACTGCATAGTAGCTGGTTGAGTTGAAGTAGCAGCCAGGTCTCTGTGGTCAGTGGAGCAGAGGTTGCGACCACGAGACGAGACACAGCAGTGAAGAGGAGAGTTAGTGGAATGTGTGTCAGTGCAGAACCTACCACAAACATTATGCAACTGTGTGAGCTGCCATTCATTTTGGCGAACCTGTCGATTTGGCATGTAGCCTCTCCAGCCACTCAATCTGTACCTGCGGAAGCTCATCATGTACATACATACGATACATACATGCATACACATTCATACATGCATGCACATACATACAGGCGTGCACATACATACAGGGTGGGCCAGCATAAATGTCCCGACTTTGCACGCGTATAACTTCGCCAATTTTTAACATTTATTTATACTTAATGCATCAAATTAAAGGTATTTCACTCTAGTATTAACTCTAAAAAAGTCGAACTGATACTAGTCTAGGTTTTAATTATATGCCCAGAACAGCGATAGCTACCATATTTTGGTGTCTTTTGTGACGCAACCTGGCGCCGTTGACAGACGATGATCGCGTTTCGATCTTAATTTTACGAACTGATAAGGAATTTAATTCGTTTGAAATGATTAACGAATATTCTAACAGAGGATGGAATAAAAAATACCTTGTATTATCTGCTACGGAAAATTGATAAAACAGAACTTTCTACTCGCAAACCATGGGAATCGGAGCGCACGGCGCTCAAATCCGCTAACATTGCTCGTGTGTCCGCGTACATTTGCAGTCAAGACAATGACCAGGGCAGGCCCTGCATGCAAATTTCAGCGCAGAACAGGCAGTCTTAGAAGCACTGAATAGTGTATTGGAAAAGATAATAGACCTAACGTTAAAGTAATTTGTCGACGAGAAGTCCCGCGAACTCTCCAGCTCTTACGCAAAGAAACGGCTGGCAGCGTGCATGCGTCTGAAGCAGCGCATGGCAGTGCACGGCTGTTGGCAAAATTGAAAGGACGCGGTTTTGCGATTAGAATATATTCATGGTAGGGACCCTACAAACACTCAAAATGATTGTGTCTACGCGCGTTTTAGCAAAAAACGATAGAATTTTCCCGGGAAACGGCGTCATAATGCGTCAGTAATGACAAAAAACGGTAGCTAGCGCTGATCCAAGTATATAATTAAAACCTAAACTAGTATCAGTTCGACTTCTTTAGAGTTAATACTAGAGTGAAATACCTTTAATTTGATGCATCAAGTATAAATAAATGTTAAAAATTGGCGAAGTTATACGCATGCAAAGTCGGGATATTTATGCTGGCCCACCCTGTACATCACACACACATACCTCATACACATGATTGTATGCATACATGTACATGTACAATGAATACACATGCATACATCATAGATGCAGGATACACATACATACATCATAGAGCATAAATAATGCATTGTTTGAAATAGTCTTCCATTGACTTTCACCTTGGTACCATTGTGGTTGAGTATGACCTTTTTTGTTCTTTCTGACCTTGCACTTGACATTCTTCTCGCTGTTGCAGGGATTCTTCCGACGCAGCATTCAGCAGAAGATCCAGTATCGACCGTGCTTAAAAAACCAGCTGTGTTTGATCACACGCGTCAACCGCAACAGATGTCAATACTGCAGGTAGCCAACCGGCCAACCACCCGGCTTCTCCGTTCGATCGATCGATAAATATAGGCAGAAAATAGCCATGATGGATCGAGCCACACGATCTGTTGTTACTGAGATCGTGTTGTTCGATTGGTTGCATAATCGACACAGTTGCATAATTAGGTCATCAAGTATAGAAGTATTGGAATTTATTTTTGACGAATTTTTATTGTTATTTATAAATTTTCTTTTCTGAATTATCGATAAACCTGCTGTCCACTATTGAATTTTAATGAATTATTTGTTTCTTGTGTTGTTATTATTATTTATGAATTATATTATTGATTGTTATTTAGCATGAGTTAATTTTTAAAAGGAATTGTCATGAATTATGAATTGCTATTCCTAATTATTATGTTATTTTTCATGAATTTTTATTTCTGAATGATGAATTATTATGAACGAATTATTCATGTTTTTGTTTATTGTGTGATAATTATTGTTGCAATATCAAGACACTGGTGCTAAATGAGGATCCAAAGTTTAGCGAATATATTAGACAGAATGAACGACGTGAATGAACATAAGTGTGAATGAATTAAATCAATAAAGGTATTGAGTGAATGTCAGGAATTGATGAATTGAGTCTGAAATTGGTAATGAAACCCAATCTTCTGCCTCGGTTTCTCTTATTATTTTAGTTGTAGAACCATTGTAAGAGTGTAATTGAAAATTGCAACACAGAAATCAGATTTTTTTATCTCTGCCCAAATAATTTTTTAATATCAGATTTTTTTTTATCTCTGACCAAATAATTTCTGTTTGTGTTGAATTTCAAAGGTTAAAGAAATGCATTGCGGTTGGAATGTCAAGAGATGGTAAATATTTCTTCTGTTTATTGTTTTATATCGGTTTTTTAATTAGCTATATCAACAACTATTGACATTGCATTTGATTTGATTTTTCACTCCGATTGAGAGATGCAAGGTACAGGCCGCACTTTTCAGTGGAACTTGTTAGAAGGTTGATAGCTGTCTTGACTGATTTGCAAACACCATTGTAGCATTTCAAAATCAGTACACCTTGTGAACTGCGGAGTATATTTTGTTATTTCATTGATCTGTTATTTATTAAACTTTTGTCAATAGCCTGTTACTTGTAGGGGCGCTATATAAATGTCTGAATGCCTGTTACTTCTTGCTACAATTCGGTGTATATGCATTACAAATATGTAACGCAAGAGTAGCATAACATTTTGTCTTATTTTACATTACAGCCATGCATTTTTCCGTATGTAATTTTCCCTTTGTAGATTGAAATGTGATTAACTAAGTAATGCAATGTTTTTATGTCAATGATGTGCATTTTATCAGGTTGACATTGTATGTAGCAGCGTGACATAAAACCCTACATAAAAGCTCAACATTGCAATATGAAAAGGTGTTGATATCACCCGATGTAACAGTCCAACAACTGACACTACCACTATGGTTATATGATAATATGGCGTGAAATGTAGTGCATGGTGTTGCACGATGTTTTACATTGCAGCCGTGCGGTTTGGCCGCGTCCCAAAGCGGGAGAAAGCAAAGATCATGGAGCAGATGCAGAAGGTGAACATCCAATGCCACGGTTCAATGCTCGACGCTATCCTCAGCAATGAGTCTGAGCTGCGGAGGCAGATCGTCGACGCTCACATGAAGACGTGCGAGTTCACGCGAGCCAACTTTGACCAGTTCTACCAGAAGTCATGGGCTCAACCTGACATCATCCATTGCCCGGCTCACATGGTAGATACTCACCTGACTTTCAATCACTTGGCCATTCAGTCAATCAGTGAATCAATCAATTAACTCGGATATCGTCTGCTACAATTTTGTTTATATAATTTTTTTATGTTGTTATGGATAATTTGAAAAAATTATTATTATGATAATTTTGAAATATTTCTTATTGCCTGCAAGTTATACCTTTTGTATTATTTGTTTTTATGATTGCTGTTTTTCTATGATAGAGTTTTTCTGTGACCTTTTCATGTAGTAATTTTTTTTGATTTATGGCCAGTGTGCATTAGTTTGAATCAGTTAGACTATGCAGCTTGTCATGTGTACAACACCTTTATGTGGCATTTTACAGACGCAGTAGAGGTCTTGAATTTATACATACACCAGTCCATGCACAAATGCATACATACGCATTACGCAGGTCCATGCACACTTTCAACCATACATACATACATACATACATACATACATACATACATACATATATACATTCCAGATACATATGATAATATGTAGTGTAATATTTTAAAAACAGTAATATTGATTTATTTTAAAATAAATTTAAAAAATATTTTGTTGATTTTGTCGTGTAGGCATGTCCGCTCAACCCATACCCGGACGCTCAGGACGGCGCCCACAAGTGGGATCACTTCTCCGACTGTTTCATGCCGGCCATCCGAAACGTCGTCAGCTTCGCGAAATGCATCCCCGGTTTCTCTGTTTTGGGCCAAGAGGACCAGGTGACCTTGCTCAAGGCCGGAACGTTCGAGGTCCTTCTCGTTCGCCTGGCCTGTCTATTCGACTCCAAGAACAACACAATGCTCTTCACCAGTGGAAAGATCTTCCGGAGAACTTCGATGTCGGTATGTGCTCCAGATAGACCAAGACCAACAGAGAGTTTAGGTTGACCAGTGATAATATATATATTCAGTGTAAATGATGATGACGACAACAGCAGAAGCAGTGATTACACTAACGACGACGATGACAACAACAAAAACAACAACAGCAATTCAATCAATCAATCAATCAAAATCATTTATTGATCCCACAATAAAACATAACAAACAGAAAATAATGCAAGTCAATTTATATTTAACATTGTAATGTATTCAATACAGAACTTTGTAAGATAGAGAAGGGAGCAATAGGCCCTCCAGAAGGGACAAGTCCCGCTTAGTAGGGAGCCTATATACCATGGTTAATTTTAAGCAAGATGGTGGGGTATGATTAAATGGGGAAAGAACAGACGCTATAGTATAGTACATAATAATTATTATACAGTATGAATAATAAATGAAAGCATGTCTTAACTAAAGCTTAACTAAAGCTTAACTAATAAACAAAGAAACTGGTATTAGGAGATGTAAATTAGTGTGTGTGCACGTGCAAGGGTTTTAAAGTGGCTGAGGGATGTAAACAAGCGGATTTCTTTGGGTAAACTGTTCCAATTAATAGGGCCTTGGACTCCAAGTGAAAACTTACGGACGTTAGTCCTAGCAAACACAGGTCTAAAATCATTACTGCTTCTGGTGCATATCAGCTGCGGTGCAAGATCAAAATAGGAAAAGAATGATGGTGGAAGGAGGTTATTAATATATTTGTACATGAAGATGCAAGTTTGTAGAAATTTAATTTGGGTTATGTTTAGGAGTTTGTGTTCGAGGAATAACGGACTGGTGTGTGAATTTAGTGGAGATTTAGTTATCACTCTTATGGCCTTTTTTTGAAGGATCCTTATATCGTTAAGATGAGAGTCGTATGTGGAAGTCCAGATCATATTGCAGTAAGTAAGATATGGGTATATGAGGGTAAAATAGAGATCCCGTAAGATATGAAGAGGAAGAAGATAAGACACTCGTTTTATAATGCCTAGGTTCTTCTTAATTTTATTGCTAATTTCAAAAATGTGAGTTTTCCACTTCAGGTGTTGGTCAATGTAGATACCTAAAAATTTTGTTGAGGGTACTTGAGGAATTACGATGTTGTTTAAGACAATTTGACTATTGTCATAGGGAATGGATTTTCCTATGGAACGAAAGACAATGCAATTTGATTTTTTTGCGTTAAGTGTTAATTTATTACTTATAAACCATTCACTTGCAGACATAAGTTCACTATTAACCAATTGTATTAAGTGGTCATATGAGGTATGGGAAAAAAAGACATTAGAGTCGTCTGCAAACATGATGAAATGTAGCACAGTTGACGAGTTTGGCAGATCGTTAATAAATATTAGAAATAAGAGTGGGCCAAGAATTGATCCTTGTGGTACACCAAATAGAATGGGTAAAGGGTCTGAAAGGAAACCATTACATATAACTCGTTGGTAGCGATTCGTAAGATAACTAGTAAACCAATCCAATGAAGTACCTCTAATGCCATAGTGTTCAAGTTTAGTTAGAAGGATATTATGGTCAACCGAGTCAAAGGCCTTGGCGAGATCAAGGAAAATTCCAATAGAATATTCATTTTTGTCCATCGCAGTGGCTATCCTATCTTGGATATCTAATAGGGACATTGAAGTTGAGTGACCAGATTGGAAACCATGCTGCGAAGGGTATAGGATAGATTTATAATTAAGGTAGGAAAAAAGGCGATCATACATAACTCGTTCATAAAATTTAGAAAAAAATGGTAACACCGAAATAGGTCTATAGTTAGCTATGTCACTTTTAGAACCTTGTTTATGAATTGGGACGACTTTTGCAATTTTGATTTCAGTGGGGACAAGCCCAGTTGTGAGTGAGCAATTACGTTGATACATCCATCATCAATTTCATTTATACTCGGCGCGATATTTCTCAAATCGTGACATTGAACATTAATCATGAGCATCACATTATGATCTGCATTCTGACGATGATATACCGTATGTCTGCACTCGATGTTGTTTTAGTTCAGCACAGGCGCTGGATATCTCCTCGACTCAATGTTCGACTTTGCTGAACGGTTCAACGAACTGAACCTGACCGACGAAGAGGTTGCTCTCTTCTCAGCACTCGTCATCATCTCGTCTGGTTAGCATCTAATCTAATCTAATCCTATCTAATCTAATCTATTCTAATCAAATCCAATCTAATCTAATCTAATACTGTCTGTGGCCAATTGGTGAGAACGTGGAGAGAATTAGCTTGAGCATCGACTGTGTTGGTTATTGTGATGAGATGTTGGGCAAGTCCTTCACTTGCAATTGCTCAGTGCTTACCATCGAGGTCCCATCGTATATAATATTGTTATGTGTCTGAAGGCAGTATTATTTATGCAGTTTATTTTCATTTATTCATTGAAGTATTTATGTAGCACCTCTTTAAGGAAACTACTCAGAGGTGCTCCCGACTCTAGCACGGACAAAAAAGTTTTCAATTGCTTATAGAATGTGTTGGAGAGTGACCTAGATCCTCAGTGGCTGAGTGGGTTGGTAGCCCGCTCGCCACGCCGGCGGCCCAGGTTCGATTCCCGGTCGGTCGGTTTATCAGAGATTAATTTCTCGGATCTTTACTGCAGGTGGCTCGGTCGCAATATAAACGTGGAGTAGCAGGGGTGAAGGATCTCACCCTCAGGGTCGAGGTCATAAGACAGCCGCTATATAAATATGCGATTACATTTACATTTACATTTACCTAGGGAACAGGCGCATCGCAACACATCACAATATAATTGTATTGTATCTTGTTGTATCTAATCTAAGGGACTTTTGTCATATCTACTCTTTTTAGTAGTTTTTTCTTAAAGGGGCGCTATATAAATTTCTGAAATTTTCGAATGAATGAATTTGGATTTGTTTAGGTAATAGGTACTTATGGACCAACCCATTTGTGGACCAATCTAATCTAGCATGCCAGATTTTGGGTCGCTCTTACACACCTCATCATTTACATAGCTTCTTTTTTGCACCTATCAAAATGCTATTATTATGACATTTTAGATCGGCCTGGTCTACGAGGCGCTGACCTTATAGAGAAGCTGCAGGCGAGCATCACTCGGTGCCTCCAGATGCAGATGAAGGTGAATCACCATGACGACCAGTCAGTGTTCGCCAAACTGCTCATCAAGGTGTCTGAGCTAAGAATGCTCAACACGGTTCACTCAGAGAAACTGCTCGGTGTGTAATATTGTGAATCTGCGTATCATGATGTAGTAATTATAGTGCAGTGTACATTAATTTGTATAGCACCTCTTTTGAAGCCTCTCACAGGTGCTTGTCTTCAGACTAAAAGGAGTTGCTTAGACCATGGCTAAGATGTAAAGATATTTTAGCCAGTGATGTGGTCTCGAGACCGCGATCTTGGTCTCGAGACAGTCTCGAGACCAGAAAATTGCGGTCTTGGTCTTGAATGTGGTGGTCTTGGGCTTGGTCTTGGTCTTGAAGGTCCGGTCTTGGTCTTGGTCTTGAAGGCCCGGTCTTGGTCTTAAAGATCCGGTCTTGGTCTTGGTCTTGTTTTTTAGCGTCGGGACTCGATCATAAATTCGTTTCAATAAAATTTGATGCCAGTTTCATTTGGTTACCTTCGGTCATTAGACTGACCGGAAATTCTGCGACAGTAACTGACTTCCGGTGTGTAAATCTAACATTTGTACTTTTGAAAACATTGAGGAGCAAGGATTTGGCGGGCTTTATCCCTTATTGGAAAAGTTTTTTGTGTTCCTGCCACATCTGCTCCAGTCGAGAGAGTTTTCAGCTGCAGCGGTTTGTTCATGAGACCACACCGGGCAAGACTTGGCGACAAAACTTTGTGTGATTTGGTTCTGATAAAATGTAACAAACATCTAATCTAAGATCTACCCGGTAATCTAAGTGATCCAGCCGGTCTTGGTCTTGGAACACTCGGTCTTGGTCTTGGTCTTGGAACACTCAGTCTTGGTCTTGGTCTCGGAACACTCGGTCTTGGTGTTGGTCTCGGAACACTCGGTCTTGGTCTTGGTCTTGGATTTTTGGTCTTGTGCACAACACTGATTTTAGCATGCTTAAGCATCTGTTTAGACTAAACTCCTCAGAAGCATATAGGTAAAGCAATAAACATGTTAATGCACTTCTATCAAGCAATCATGATTCCTTACTTGGAGTAGCCAACCCTGGCAAATTGGGAAAAGCATAGTCTTTAGCAGCAAGTGGAACTGAAGGCAGGTAGCGCTTTTGAGGTGGCGTATAGTTAGAGGCGGTTCATCCCATGTTGTCCAGTCAACCACAGAAGAGGATTGGTGTTGCATTATAGCAATGCAAGCAAATGGGACGGTCAGTTAATTAAACAATTGCCATTGTTTTGCCGAAACAACTATCTGTTGTGGTTTCTTTTCGTGTTATTTTACAATGCACATTGAGGTTCTCGCATCATCTTGTTCCAGGTCTTTCTATGCCATCAGCGGAGCCTCCAGTCCCAGCTGCGTTTCCAACTGTCTCCGGTTGTCATGGCAACAGCCAGATGCACCTGTGCTTTGGCAGCGGTTACCGGGCAGCCAGTGACGGAGTTTCCCTCAAGACTCCAGGTGCTCAGTTTGAGTTTGCTCCACGTGACATGAAAAGCGAGGACTGTGGATCAAAGGGTGAGGCGATCGACCTGAGGGGCCGGGCCGGGGCGTTTGTGCGGGGCTCTTCGTGGTGGTCAGCCAATGAGATGCTTGTAGACAGAGACAGGGACGAGAAGGTCGGAGTTTACAAGTCGAAGATGCTACGCGATGATTTTGATGGTCGTCAGAGATGTTCGATACCAAGTAAAGTTCTTGGAGATAGGTGAGTGCACGGTCGAAACACTACATTCAAATGTTATATGTTACAAAGATGCAATTCGAGTGCGATTACAGAAACACTTGTTAATTATTGGTGCTATGCAATTGATTGGCTCATTTCCAAAACCTATAAACATAAAAAATAAAATAAAATAAATAAATAAACAAACAGAACAATTGTTCTATTACAAATTGTATCAGACGTACATGCATGTAAGAGTTGGTGTCGACAATCGAAAAATAACACTTACCAAAAAAATAATATAGTAACCAAAAATACCGCAACGTGATAACCAGAAATCAACATGCAACCATCTCAGGTGCACATATAACAGCATGGCTCTGTTACAGCGCCATATAAATTGTCATTGTTATTATATTATTACTTGCCATGTGGCATTCATCTTTTGTCTTGTATCCACAAACAGCAACTGGTTGTCGACCGGGATCACGAGCGCTGATGAGAAACTTCCATTCTCCTCGCACCTACCATCGCCCACATCGAACCACGCAGCGATCCAATCGAGCGCGACCTCTTCATCGTCGATCATCGCTCACCCGAGCGGAACCTCGATCGTCGCTCGGCAGGTGATGATGAAGACAGTTCAGCAGGAAGTGATACTGACGACACCTGTCGGCACGTTTCATCGCACGCCGCTCAACCTCTGGACCAGTGCGGCCGCCGTTTCCACGAGCAACGGGCAGAAGCGGATGAGCCAGAGGGAGGATGAGCGTGAGATGGAAGCGGAGAACGGAAAGCGCAGCAGAGATCGCCAGCATCCGTGGAAGATGGTGGACGAGGACGATGATGATGATGACGAGGATTCAACGATGCTAGACAGTTCTGTGATACCGGCGAAGAAAAAGGTTACATTACATTATATGTTACATCAGGATGGGACTGAGACTTTAACGTTACATCATGATGTGATGGAAAAGTTGGTCAGTATAGAAAATATGCTGATGGGTTCTTCATGTCTGGAGAGCAACCTTCTACGTCAGCTGCTCTTTTTATGTCTCTTGTCCTAAAGGGCTTGAAAATAAGGCTGTTCTGATTAAATGGTCATAATCATATAATTGGGTCGATTATTAGAAAAATCGGTATCGGCAGAAATAATTGGTCATAATCATAATTATTAGAACAATCGGTATGATTGGTATCTGCAGAAATAATTGTTAACTGATGTAATAATAGGCTAGCCTGGAAGCAACTTTGACACTTTTGAATTGTTATTGAATTCATTTTTTTGGTTGCTACACATCATACTCGAGAATGAAGAACTATATTATTGATTGAGTCCTCCCTCTCACCGTCTCTTCTTCCCACTGACAGAACTTTACCAATCCAGCATGCCAACCACACCGCATTAATTGTATTGTTTTAGGTTGAATTACTTTACTCGCTGCATAATTACGAACTGATGTCTTTACGGGTTGTAGGTGATGCGGACGTGGAGCGAGGATACATCAAGTTCGAAGCTCAGTTGCTCGAGTTGCTGTGACAGCAGCAAAAACATGGACACGGTCGATGTCCATTCGGTCAGTTCACTGCGTCCAGTCCACGAGCAGATGGACGAGAGTCTGGACAATGATGCGACAAGGTCATCCTCTCCGGATGATGGGACTGCGCCACTCCAGAGGGCGTCCAAGACGACCTTGGAGACTGTCGATCTCCCCGTTCTGAAGAGCAAACTTTCCTCCAGCCTTGCTTGTCCCTCTGGTGACCTTGCGCACAATCTGAGGATCGGCAACGGTTGTCAGCTGACAGATTCAAGGTCGTCAGCCGGTGACTTCCAGAAGCAGCTTTACGGAATCGCCGGGGATCAGTTTGTTGACCAGCGGGGGAAGACCAAGTCATCATCCGGTGGAAGCATCGGCAGTGCGCTGACCGCGATGTCCTTCATGGATGACCGATTCAGAAATGCCTTTACGAGGTCAACAGCGACGAGTCCGGACAGCTCATGCGTGACGATTGACCCGACTCATCCGCGATCGCTGTCGTCGGCATTCACGGCCGAAAACCTTCTCAGGCCGAACCCGAACGCAGCAAGGAGCAAGGTGGAAGTGGCGGACCGTGAGGCGCACCTGACGACGAAGGCGACGCTGAAGGAGCGACTGCTGAAGCGGATCGACAGCAAGGACAACGTCAACTCGGTCGAGCAGACGGTGGTTGGCGGTGGGACCATATTGGGTGCTCCCCACCCGACAGGACCAGATCACCTGGCGATCGCTCAGCGTACGGACGCATTTCCACTGCAGTTCCTGCATGATTACCCGCGCTTCTACCCGCTCGGGTTTCCCGGTGGCCTCCACCCGAGTGTCCTCTACAACCATCTGGCCTTGCAGCATCTGCAGGCTGTGCAGCAACAGCAACAGCAACTTCAGGTACAGGCTCAGCTGACCCATGCCGCAATGCTCGGGGGCATCTTGCCCAAGATGGCTGCTGCCGCCGCTGAGAGCAGCAGCCCTCCCTCCGGATCGAATGCTGCAACGGGTCGGTCGACTGGATCGCCTGCCATGCAGTCCAACCACAGCTCAGAACATCTAAGTCTAGACGATCGCTCAAGTGAATCATGTGAAGAAATCAAGTACGTCATTCGATCCTTCTTCTTCCTGTTCCTCTTCTTCTTCTTCTTCCTCTTCTTCTTCTTCTTCTTCCTCTTCCTCTTCTTCTTCTTCTTTCTTTTCCTCTTCTTCTTCTTCTTCCTCTTCTTCTTCTTCTTCTTCTTCTTCCTCTTCTTCTTCTTCATCTGATCTGTGCTTATGTGAAAATTGTAATTTAGTCTTCGCTGTAGAACCGTCAGATTTTGGGATTTTGTAGATTCGATTAGCTCAACCTGGATTAGAAATAGTATTACATTACTTAGATTAGTAATGATGTGATCTGGATGGCTATTATGCTGCCATCAGATCCCCTTTTTGTACTGTGCTGATGGATCTAATGGCCGTCATACTTGGCAGTGACATGACCTTTAATGTGTGAAAATTTCACTACTTGATCAAGTTGATTGCCTGTTTCCTAAATGAATTTTTATGTAGTTAATATAAAAAAACAAATTGAATTTTTGTGGCATTTGGCTTTTTAATTGTATTTTAATGTATTATATTTTACAGTACTATAGTATAATATGACATTTTGTTGTGTGGTATCAAAACGGCACAGAAAACTTGTGTTCATTTTTATGCTTCATAATGCATTTTGCTGTTGCGAACAGCATTGCATTGTGGACTAAATTGTGTTTTTATGTGCTTTTGTAGACATCTAAATACCCAGGCAGAACATCTCACTGCTCAACAGTCGCCACTCTTAGTCAAATCGGAAATGGCTTAGCTCTACTACCGAGACAATTTGATACGAATCTACGAATTTATTGAAGTTCTGACTTTTGAGTTCATTCAGTGCTTATTAAACCGGTGTCCGCAGTACTTTTACTCATGGCTGATGGTGCTGCATAGCCAATAAACAATGCCCGAACCGTTTCGCAAATACCGGTGATGCCGAGATGGCTGACAGTTTCACGACGGCCAGGGCTTCCAGGTGGTGACAGCCTTCAGATGGATAGTATTTTTAAGCTATTAAGGGCATATATTGTTTACAATTGGTCTTTTACCCTTTTAGAAGGTTAGAAGAACTTGCTAACTTGCTTTGTGTAGATGCCTGCCAGCTTCAAGGTAGATGACAGATTTTCTAGACAGATTCTGCTAATGAGTTTGCTGCAGTTAGCTATCCGGATATTGTTGGCATGGCATCCTAATGACTATGATGATTATGTGTGGTGTACGATTGTCATGAGCCATGCTGATTTGTGTGCCATTCCATCATGGTAACGTGTAAGGTAGTGTAAGGTAATCATGTTTTGCATATGGTGGTCTTCAAAGGCAACAGTCAGAGTGTGGAAGGATGTGTCAACATAGACACTTCAACAATAAAATCCAACGGTGTTAGATCATGTGACCAGGTTAACTTGATAGCCATACGGATGGCTTTGAAATGCAATTTTCGTCACAGAATGCTATCGATGATTTAGTTTGTCATCTAGTTTGATAACTGGTTTCAGAGTGTAACATCCGAGTAGTTATTTTGTAGCCATCGAAATGGTTTGTCCGCCGCGTAGGCTCGAGACTTCAGGGATTTATTTTTGATTCATATTCATGCAGGGCAGTGAATAGAAATGGGAATCTAGTGACACAACTAGAAAATGTTTTACATTGTTAAGTTTAAATCGTGAGAAGCGTCGAACGCTCTGACGTTTCAAGTTTGTGCAGAACAAGAGTCTAGTGTTCCGTTTTGAAGAGGCGACGACGCTAGAAGTTGAAGTAATTGCAAGTTTGCTGGTAATGCAGGAAGTTTTACATAATTATGTAACAGTCCACTTTTTGTCAACTACCAAAATGGAGCCATGGGGACGAGGTTCTCACAAGTGAGTGACACAGAATTGACGAGGCAGGTTACCTTACGTTCGGCCTTGCATGGAAATGGTAACCGAAGAGGTCTTTGAGCAAGTCCATATCACTTACTGTTGCCTAAGCGCCCTTGACTGGTGCCTTGCCATTACGTAGTGGGGTCATATAAATATTAGATTACAAATTAAAGAGGCAAAGATTAGCGAAGAATCGGCCTTTATCCAAAAACCGGTGTTTATGCATGTGTACGTGTATGTGTATGTGTGTATGCTGAGGTTAATGTACATCTCTATGTATTATGGTTTAGTGTAGAATGGAAGTTTTTCCATTCTCCGAAGTCATGGTGTATTGATTATTGTGTTATGGTAACAAGGTGCGATCAGAGGCATGCATGGTGTACAGTGATCATTATGCATTGACTTCGTTGCTCGTGATAATCTCTAATTTACTGTTAATCAATGATTTCCAAAAGTTAATATAATGTTAACGCATATAATGAGGGGTTATCATAGCATAAACATATATTGTTAACACAATTTTAACTTTACTTTAAGGTACTGTTAACAAACAATGTTGTTGATGCATGATTTTGAGATATTAATCTCTTTATAATTATGTCTTACGCCATTATTGACACCAACGGGCACTGAGACCATGGATCACGATGATGATGATGACGATGATGATGATGATGATGATGATGATGATGATGATGATGATGATGATGAAAAATAGGGTTTACCTTGTTTTGAGAGTGACCATACTGTGTGATGTGGCCCATTTTGCACACTTTCGTAAAATGTGTTGCTGCAAAATGGGTCAAACATCTATCGTAGGCTGGTGCAGCTACAATGGCATTTAAAAAATTTCAAGAAACGGCCAACATCATGGAAAATATCGACAACTTTATTTATTTAGTTGTCGTTTAAAGTTTTGAGGTTGTTTTTTCGTAAAAATCTTTGTTGACGTTCGGATGCGTTTGACGATAACTTTGCATGTTTTACGTATACGTAATATGTATGTATGACGTTTGGAAACCTGATTATTTTATGTGCTGTCTTATTCTCGCTAGATATCTTCAAATTGTGACGCGTCTTTTTGGGTTGCAGTATCCGACAGGTTTTTATTTATGATGCCTTTGTTTTCTTGATAACAAGTTGTTCTACACTGCAAAGTTTATCTTTTTTACACTACAACATTGGCAGCAAACTATCTTGGAAGTAGAACTGCCAAACGTCCCGGATTCGCCCCGGGACAATCTCAGAATCGGCCCTTTGCGTCCTGTGTCCCGGATTGATCCCAAATTGTCCCGGAATTTGTTGTAGATGTCCACTTCGCCAGCTCTTCTTATTTTTGCATAGGCCTACTTCACTCGTCATGCTGATTTTAACATGACATGTGCTGAGTTCTACGATGTTGTGAGCAGTGATCTGGATCTGTTTAAATCTGAATCAACTGAAATAGCCTACAAGTTAAAGCCAACTTTTTGCTTTTCCGTTGCAGACACAATAAATGACTTCGGCAACCTGCATGAATGTAGACCTATAATAATATTGTATTTGCATAGACATATAAACTTCGCTGCTGCCTGATTTCTCTGGTAGGCTACCGGAATTTATACACGTTTTCTTCTTGAAGTTGAATCTAATTTTGAATAAGAGCCATTTGCTTTTGATGATTTGAGCCATTTGATGATTTGAGCCATTTGATGATTTGAGCCATTTGACTGCTGGTTTCGATTAGTCTATAAACACTAAATTAATCTGACGCAACATTCATCAGATGTAGGTCTACGCAGCGATGTGGACAGTATGTCTTGGTAATGTCATATGGAGTGATTGTGAGAGTTCCCGGAATGGCAAAATCAAAGTTGACAGCCCGACTTGAGAGGAAACTTTGATGGCGTGCCCCCATCCCGAAACAATTGGGGGATGGCTGAATTATCACCCATGGATGCGTCTGTGTTAAGAATTTGTGCATTCGTGTGAAGAAAATAGAGCTGACAATGCATTATTCAACGTATTATCCTATGACTGCCAAATGGCATTTTGATTGCACTGGGTACTTTTGGCCTTCCCTTACATACAATAGAAGAGACATTAGATATAGGCCCTATGGAAATGCAAATGTAAACGTAATTGAAATCTCATTAGTTAATTCAATGTACATGTCCAATTTTATTGCTGGCGTGTAATTAGCTGCTAGTACTATGATACATCTAGTAATCTGTTCAATCTATCCTTGAAAAGCCAGCAACTGATTTCCTTTCCTACGAATTAACTGAAACTGCTTTGAAAATGGCTTATGAGCAAAGTTGCAGTAGCCTATCTACTTTTTCTTTGCTTTGACGTATAGCCTAGTCTTTTAAAGTCCGTTAAAATCAGACTACCGGTTGGTATGCCTAAGTGGAACGACTGCCATTATCTATTTCATTGGGTCCACGCACGTGTGTAATAATTGTGTATGCGTACATTTTTTTTTACAAATTGCTTCTGGCTGGCTTTATTTTTCATGGAATGATGAGTTTAATGGCCTATAACTTTAAAGAAAAGTTTAACAAATTACAAATTCTACAGTTCTTTAGGTGAGCGTGGTTGTGAAAATTATGGCCAGCAGAAACGCAATAACTATTTGTCTAGAATCTAGATGAAGAAATGGAAAATAGTTTTTAAAATGGACAGAAACGTTACAAGTCCTCGATGACGTCACTGGAATAGCGTCGGACATTATGCAATTTCTGTTCTTGGAGCCTGTGAAAAGTTTTATACCATTGGAGAAACCATTGAAAATGGATTTTAAAACATATTATTGCAAGAACTTATGAGTCGTTTATATTATCTCTGAGTTCGCATTTGTATCAATATGCACTATGCAGTATATATATATATATGTATGTATGTATGTTTGTATGCAAGCAGATTTAGGCCTAAAGGCATGTGCAGGGCCGTGTCTTTTCTGTCGCTGGCCCTACAATCTGGAATGGGTTCCCTGTTGCAGTTAGGCCTGCGTCTAATGCCTATACATCACTTATTGAGACCATCTTCTATATACTCTTCTTCAGACTGTTCTCTTTCACCGGGGTTGGTTTGGGAGCACTTCTGTGTAGATGGGCTACCTTGAAGGAGCGCTATAAATATAAATATCTTGAATGAATTCATGAATGTTATGTACTAATCCTGCCTAAGAGTAGGGCCAATGCATGATGCGAGCATTTCGTTAACCGATGATCAAAGTCTAACAAATTCAGCAATTCAGAAGTAGACTTAGGCCTATTGATTAGTAGGCCTATAGGGCATAATAGGTTAGGCTATGTGCAAGCATTAATTGACGTTGAATTCGAAATAACCTCATAATAATTATCACAGGCCTATGCTATATATATATATATATATATATATATATATATATATAAAATGTATTAGCAGCATTACTATAGGCTATGCATGTGATCTTTCTGTCAATAATTCAGAAGTTGAGACTAAGCGCTGCCAAAAATATTTGATTAAATGAATTTAAATCATTAGAGCATTAATTGATTTTCCTTAACTTACCTTAGTCCTTCCCGTGCAGATCTGCACATCGGACAATGCAGTTTCTCCATTCCACTCTGTTCCATGTTGAGTTGAATGAATTTTCTGCATTGTTTATGTTGTGCAAGTTGTTTTTACCTGGGTGGGTTGCAAGCCCACCGCAGAACCCACCTCCTTTATCCTGGCACAGGATACCCCAAGAGGTGTCCTGTGGCGGAGTTGATTTTCCTATGTAGGCTAAATCGTGTAGGCCCTATGTCCTTCTGCGTCTTTAAGTTACTTGTTTTCAACGTTTTACACTCTGACCATAGAACCATTGTTTTGAGCAGCTGTTTGGCACTTGAGTTCATTTGAATTTCAGACCTCTGTATTAAATAATAAAATATTAGCCTCATTTTCCACAGCTAGGCCACCTAACTTTTCTGGCTTACCCTATAGGACTATACATCAGCGTTTTCCAAACGTTTTGGGCCACGGAACCCTATGCCTATTAAAATTTTCTTGAAGAATCCCAATCTCAACTAAAGGCACTGAAGCATGCATAGCGCCTGAGAAGCATATTATTGTAATAGGCCCTACATGCTTAAACACACACTATAATTATTGTAGCTTCTTATATGAAAAAATTAAATTTAGTAGGCCTGCTGTTTTGAAAACCAGGACTCGTGGATCACAGCAGCCTACTGCTTCAAACTTTCAGACTGTCAGTGGCGGCGCCAGGATTTCAGTTTGGGGGGAGGGCTGACTTGGCGGGGGAAAAAAGTTCCGTTTCAGTCGCCAAAATTTCTGACGACTTTTTTAGTCATTTGGTCGAAATCTTGGAAAACGGTCCTTTTTCATATCCGCCAAACTGTCTGACAAACCTCGTGCGTACCTTTACGGTTATTTGGGGGGGGGGCTAAAGAGGCTAATCGTGCTAATATTTAATTTTTACATGGGGAAAAATGGATGGCCTTTTTTTAGGGGGCTTAGCCCCCCTAGCGCCGCTACTGCTTTCAGTGCATCTTAAAAAACTATTAGAAATAATTATTGTGTTCCAGTAAAATTTCTCATTAAAATTTCTTTTATTTGCAACTTTTCGCGGAACCCTTGCGCACCCTCCCCCGCGGAGCCCCTTTAGGAAACGCTGGCCTACCCTATAACGAACGAGCCACCCGATTGACCCGAATAGCTGAGGTGCAGTATATAGGCCACAGTAATAATTATTTCACTGTATGACCCACTCGATGATTGTTGGTGACAATAAATTAATAATTATTGCAATTATAGCTGTTTATAGGCCTAGTAACAGGCGCAAGATTGATGTCATCCAGAGAGCAGAGTTCAATTTATAGGCTAAACGATTTCTATTTTACTCCTATCAACTGACCATGCATGAAGTCATTTTGACTCATTGCTGTTGCTTTGCCTTCAGTCACAAGAGATAGGCCTAGGCCTATATATATATACAGTAATGGTCACACAAATTAACCATGTACAATCATGTTCAACTTGATACTCATACCGTCACATTTCGCAATTAGAAACTAATTACAATATTCATGAGACGGGAAATCATTTGCACCAACGAATTATGTAATTGTTACTCACGCGAACAGAACCTGGCTGGCCACGTAGGCCTACCAGGTAGTGAACGCTGCTGCACACGTGTGTTCTCGAAACGTGCGCCAGGTTAAAAGCTGGAATTATTGTCATTAATCGGCTCAGATAATATTATATGGGCTTAATGTCCAGGTTAAGTGACTTGACTTTATTTATAAAATTATGATCTGCCGAGGTCCCGAGGATGGGTCATACATTAGCTCTATATAAGGCGTCACTTCTATGGTCATGGAACAAAGTTTGCAAAAAGAAGCGAAACTCTCGTGACACCTGGACCGCGAAGATTGTTTACTATTATAGGCCTACAGGTTGGCACTTCTGAACGTACATCAAAACTCTATATGTGTAAACTACTCGATTATATATTATATATGCACATATTAAAATATATACATGTATAATGCAGTGGCGTAGACAAGGGGTTCGGGCTAAACACCCATTGGCCTAGGAAAAACAGTTTTTTTAAGGTTATTTATCCACTTAAATGAGAAAAACAAAACAAATGCTTGTAGTAAGTAGTAACAATTGTTTTTCTTACTTTATTCCTTGTATTACTTTATTATTCCCTTTTTATTTACTGTAATAGGGGCCTACTGTTGATCAGTTGGTGTCAGAAAGGGCATCCGGCCAGGTCATGAACCCCCCCCCAAAAAAAAAACATCATAAATTCCTGGCTACACCACTGATATAATGTATCGACCATGCTCATTTTCAGTGAATCACCATTGCATGCCTGTTTGAATTGACGCCGCATGCACCTATTATTTTAAGACCCCGTGTCATGGACCACCGCAGTTAGCCTATTTAGTTTTGCAGGAGTGGCTTTGGCAAAAGCAATGATCTCCATCTGCAGAAAAAATTTTTGCAGGCCCCCATGTTGACCACCGCAAACTCTGACAAACTAACAAACTGTATAATATAAAAATCGATTAATAAAATTGACTGTCTTAATGGAGCCATCAAACGCTCGAGTAGCTAAAGTCAGAGTCCATGCTGTCACTGATCGATTAATCAATCATAGGTCTATATAGATAGGCGAAAATTAATAGACCCTTGTATGACGAACTTTGCGTTGTGACTATAATACCTATGCGGACCCATTCATGATAATATTGTCTTGCTTATAATCTAACAGCAATCAGTCACCTTATAAATAATTCATCAACGTTCTTCCGCTGTCAAAGAAATTGTCGTTCAGAATGGCTCGCTCCGTTGGATTCGCCTTTGGAGCAATGATCCGCAGTGGAACGACCTTCATTCGTCCTTCCACGTCAGCTGCTCCTTCCCTCAGTCGCTTCATGGATCCACAGACGCCGCCACAGGTCCAACTTCCACTACAGAGAGGATTTAGGAGTGGCACTCCGTTCGGCGCCAGCGGTCAGGACGGATTGAAGGTCGTAGTGGATCCTTCGAGGTTGAAGGCCGTCGTCTCAAGGTCAGCCAGTTAATTAATCAGTCACATCTGTCAGTGTGTCAGTCAGTCGGCCAGTCAGTCAGTTATAATAATCTGATCAGGTCAGTCAGTCAATCAGTCAGTCAGTTAATCATCTATACTCAGATCGGTCGGTTGGCCTGTCAGTCAGTTATTCATCTGGTCAGGTCAGTCAGTCAATCAGTCAATTAGTCAGTCAAATCGGTCGGTCTGTCAGTGTGTCAGTCGGTCGACTGGTCAGTTAATCATCTGACCTGGTCAGTAAGTCAGTCAGTCAGTCAGTCAGTCAGTCAGTCAGTCAGTCAGTCAGTCAAAGGAGTGTAAAATTTGGTCAGATGTTCAAAATTATATTGGCCTGCTTGTATACCTGCTGGAAATAGCGGTTTTCATTGTTGCACCCATCGCTCGGCTGTTAACACAGGAAAATGGGCCCAGTTGATACACAGATGTATGGAAATGTTCACGGTGGAGTGATACTGGAGCTGATCGAGGAAGCTGGGACCATTCTGACGATGCAGTACTGCAACACAAACGAAAACAATAGCCACAAGGTTTGATACATGAATTATCTTCAATTATTAGACATCTTCACCTAAGTAGGCCTACTGTTTGTAATATCCTATAGATAAAGCCTTATTAAAAGTATGTATTTTCTTTTCAGCTTTGTATAGGCCTACATAGGGTCTATATCGTCATGTCTTGATGTTATATCCAGTAGGTATGTAGGCCTATGTATAAGTATAATGTATATATATATATGCATATCGTATAATGTATATGTATAATGTATATATATATATGTATATTGTATATATGTGTATATTGTATAATGTATATGTATAATCTATATAAATAAAGAGAAGATTCTGTCTGTCTGTCTGTCTGTTTAACCGGAATGCATTTCCACAGTTTTTGACCTTTTCACTCCAAACCTTCACTACTGTGTCCGTCTTGGCATCGGACGCGTAACAGAGGGGTTCGCGAATCTCTGCGACCATTGGGGCCAGAGTGGGGGCCAAAAAACCCTCATTTTCCCTGTTGGACTCTGCCCTTTCAAGCTTATAACAGCACTTTTCTTTCGGGCCTCATACGTAATACGTATAAAAGCATGCAGCCGTTCGACAGCGTTTAGAGAACAGCGCTTTTGCAAGTTTCACGGGTCGGGTACCGGTGGAGGTCGGTGGTGGGGGGGGGGGGTGGAAGTGGAGGGTGGAGTTGGGTGAATGGGTGGGTGGAGGGGCGAAGGGAGTGGGGGTGGGGTGGAGGGCCAGGGTGGGGGTCGGGTTTTTGGAGGGAATTATTTTCCCCAAAACTAAAATTTCACGGGTGGTGTACCAGTGGAAATCGGAGTTAGTGGTCGCGTGTTGTGGAGGGTGAAGAAAGAGGGGTGGGGGAAATTTTGGGAAGGGTGAAAGAGGGGTGGGGAGAAATTTTGGGGGTTAAATCCCCCCCAAATTTCCCGAAAACCGAATTTCACGGGTGGCGTACCGGTGGAAATCGGAGTTAATGTTCGCGTGTTGTGGGGAGGGGGGGTGAAAGAGGGGTGGGGGAAATTTTGTGGGAAAATTTTCCTCCCCATAAAATTTACCGAAAACCAAAATTTCACGAGTGGCGTACCGGTCGAGATCAGAGTTAGTGGCGTGTTGTGGGAAGGGGGAAAAGGGTAAGGGAAAAATTGGGGGGGGGGAATTTCGCCCCCTAAATTTTTCGAAAACAAAAATTTCACGGGTGGCATATCGGCCTAAAACCGAATTTCACGGGTGGCGTACCGGTGGAAATCGGAGTTAGTGGTCGCGTGTTGTGGGGGGGAGGTGGGGTAAAAGAGGGGTGTGGAAAATTTAGGGGGTAAAATTTTTCTCCCAGCAAATTTTCCGAAAACCAAAATTTAATGGGTGGCGTACCGGTGGAAATCGGAGTTAGTATTCGCGTGTTGTGGAGGGGGTAAAAGAGGGGTGGGGAAAATTTTGGGGAGAAAATTTTTCCCTCAACAAATTTTCCGAAAACCAAAATTTAACGGGTGGCGTACCGGTGGAAATTGGAGTTAGTGGTCGCGTGTTGTGGGAGGGGGTGAAAGAGGGGTGAGAAAAATTTGGGGGTAAAATTTTCCTCAAATTTTTTCTCCGAAAACCAAAATTTCACGGGTGGCATATCGGCCTAAAACCGAATTTCACGGGTGGCGTAACGGTGGAAATCGGAGTTAGTGGTCGCGTGTTGTGAAGGGGTAGGGGGTGGGGTAAAAGAGGGGTGGGGAAATTTTGGGGGTAAAATTTTGCTCCCAACAAATTTTTCGAAAACCAAAATTTAACGGGTGGCGTATCGGTGGAAATTGGAGATAGTATTCGCGTGTTGTGAGAGGGGTAAAAGAGGGGTGGGGAAAAATTTTTGGGTTAAATTTTTCCCTCAACAAATTTTCCGAAAACCAAAATTTAACGGGTGGCGTGTACCGGTGGAAATCGGAGTTAGTATTCGCGTGTTGTGGGGGGGTAAAAGAGGGGTGGGGAAAATTTGTGGGGAAAATTTTTTCCTCAACAAATTTTCCGAAAAACTAAATTTCACGGGTGGCGTACCGGTGAAAATTGGAGTTAGTAGTCGCGTGTTGTGGGAGGGGGTGAAAGAGGGGTGGGCGAAAATTTGGGGGGAAAATTTTTCCCCCAAATTTTCTTAAAACCGAATTTCACGGGTGGCGTACCGGTGGAAATCGGAGCTGGTAATCGCGTGTTGTGGGGGGGTGAAAGAGGGGTGGGGAAATTTGGGGGTAAAATTTTCCCGCAACAAATTTTCCGAAACCAAAATTTCACGGGTGGCATACCGGTGTTGTGGGGTGGGGGTCAAAGAGGTGCAGGGAATTTTGGGGGGAATTTTCCCCCCCCAAAATTTCCCGAAAACCAAAATTTCACGTGTGGCGTACTGGTGGCGTGTTGTGGGGCGGGGATGGGGAGAGGAAAATTTGGGGGTCCCCGAAAAACAAAATTTCTCAGGTGGTGTACCGGTGGAGGTCGGACTGTGTTGGGGTGTGGTGTGGTGGGGTTGTGGCCGGAAATGGGTCGAATCCTAAGTTTCCCGGGCAACGCCGGGTACCCCAGCTAGTTGTATATATATACGACTTCTACAGTAAGCAATAATGCTTTGAAGATACGCTGTTAACAATCGTTTAGAACTGTAGTTCATCTTCAATGTGGATAAGACTGGGGCCTGCTTGATCAGCGCCCCACCCCACCCGGGCCACCCACCCCACCCGGGCCACCCCCAACAACGTCTGAAGGTAATCGGTTTAAGATCACCTCAATCCTGCCACTCCTTCCTTCTCTGAAATGAGAAGATGTCGCATATTTAGCTTCATAATATTACACACAAATTATATTATCTTTCATTGATATCCTTAACGTGGTCTAATGCGACATTCGAAGCTTATCCTTGTCTGCAGTCATCAGTTATATATATATATATATATATATATATATATATATATATATATATATATATATAAAATCATATCTATATAAATAAAGAGAAGATTCTGTCTGTCTGTCTGTCTGTCTGTTTAACCGGAATGCATTTCCACAGTTTTTGACCTTTTCAATCCAAACCTTCACTACTGTGTCCGTCTTGGCATCGGACGCGTAACAGAGGGGTTCGCGAATCTCTGCGACCATTGGGGCCAGAGTGGGGGCCAAAAAACCCTCATTTTCCCTGTTGGACTCTGCCCTTTCAAGCTTATAACAGCACTTTTCTTTCGGGCCTCATACGTAATACGTATAAAAGCATGCAGCCGTTCGACAGCGTTTAGAGAACAGCGCTTTTGCAAGTTTCACGGGTCGGGTACCGGTGGAGGTCGGTGGTGGGGGGGGGGGTGGAAGTGGAGGGTGGAGTTGGGTGAATGGGTGGGTGGAGGGGCGAAGGGAGTGGGGGTGGGGTGGAGGGCCAGGGTGGGGGTCGGGTTTTTGGAGGGAATTATTTTCCCCAAAACTAAAATTTCACGGGTGGTGTACCAGTGGAAATCGGAGTTAGTGGTCGCGTGTTGTGGAGGGTGAAGAAAGAGGGGTGGGGGAAATTTTGGGAAGGGTGAAAGAGGGGTGGGGAGAAATTTTGGGGGTTAAATCCCCCCCAAATTTCCCGAAAACCGAATTTCACGGGTGGCGTACCGGTGGAAATCGGAGTTAATGTTCGCGTGTTGTGGGGAGGGGGGGTGAAAGAGGGGTGGGGGAAATTTTGTGGGAAAATTTTCCTCCCCATAAAATTTACCGAAAACCAAAATTTCACGAGTGGCGTACCGGTCGAGATCAGAGTTAGTGGCGTGTTGTGGGAAGGGGGGAAAAGGGTAAGGGAAAAATTGGGGGGGGGGGGAATTTCGCCCCCTAAATTTTTCGAAAACAAAAATTTCACGGGTGGCATATCGGCCTAAAACCGAATTTCACGGGTGGCGTACCGGTGGAAATCGGAGTTAGTGGTCGCGTGTTGTGGGGGGGAGGTAGGGTAAAAGAGGGGTGTGGAAAATTTAGGGGGTAAAATTTTTCTCCCAGCAAATTTTCCGAAAACCAAAATTTAACGGGTGGCGTACCGGTGGAAATTGGAGTTAGTGGTCGCGTGTTGTGGGAGGGGGTGAAAGAGGGGTGAGAAAAATTTGGGGGTAAAATTTTCCTCAAATTTTTTCTCCGAAAACCAAAATTTCACGGGTGGCATATCGGCCTAAAACCGAATTTCACGGGTGGCGTAACGGTGGAAATCGGAGTTAGTGGTCGCGTGTTGTGAAGGGGTAGGGGGAAATTTTGGGGGTAAAATTTTTCTCCCAACAAATTTTTCGAAAACCAAAATTTAACGGGTGGCGTATCGGTGGAAATTGGAGATAGTATTCGCGTGTTGTGAGAGGGGTAAAAGAGGGGTGGGGAAAAATTTTTGGGTTAAATTTTTCCCTCAACAAATTTTCCGAAAACCAAAATTTAACGGGTGGCTTGTACCGGTGGAAATCGGAGTTAGTATTCGCGTGTTGTGGGGGGGTAAAAGAGGGGTGGGGAAAATTTGTGGGGAAAATTTTTTCCTCAACAAATTTTCCGAAAAACTAAATTTCACGGGTGGCGTACCGGTGAAAATTGGAGTTAGTAGTCGCGTGTTGTGGGAGGGGGTGAAAGAGGGGTGGGCGAAAATTTGGGGGGAAAATTTTTCCTCCAAATTTTCTTAAAACCGAATTTCACGGGTGGCGTACCGGTGGAAATCGGAGCTGGTAATCGCGTGTTGTGGGGGGGTGAAAGAGGGGTGGGGAAATTTGGGGGTAAAATTTTCCCGCAACAAATTTTCCGAAACCAAAATTTCACGGGTGGCATACCGGTGTTGTGGGGTGGGGGTCAAAGAGGTGCAGGGAATTTTGGGGGGAATTTTCCCCCCCAAAATTTCCCGAAAACCAAAATTTCACGTGTGGCGTACTGGTGGCGTGTTGTGGGGCGGGGATGGGGAGAGGAAAATTTGGGGGTCCCCGAAAAACAAAATTTCTCAGGTGGTGTACCGGTGGAGGTCGGACTGTGTTGGGGTGTGGTGTGGTGGGGTTGTGGCCGGAAATGGGTCGAATCCTAAGTTTCCCGGGCAACGCCGGGTACCCCAGCTAGTATATATATATATTAATTGTACTTAATAATTAAACTCATAGACTGTTAGATTGAATAGACCTATTCTACCTAGATCTACCGTATCTGCGCCCACCCGACACGCGCGCACATACACACGGACACACGCACAAGGAGGCACATACCCTATCTGATTATACATGTAGGTTGTACTGTGAGGGGAGCTTTATAAATCCAAAAATAGTATGAGTAGCATAGTATATATATCTATAGTATATAGTATATATATATATATCTTAATTAGGCTACTATATATGGGTCATCTCCCTGTGAATTTTTATATCGATTACCAACATAGACTTCGTTCTAGTTAGTAGTTACTAACCTATGCTAAAGCACTTGCCAAAACACAGGCCTACAGACATGCAGTCATACAGAGACCCCGAATTTCCCATGGACCTAATTAAGCGAATAATATCTGGGCCTTTCGGTCACGTAGAAAAACGATATGACTCGCTACAGATAGACGATCGAGTGCTCTCTAATCTTAAGTCCATGTCAGTAACTGGAACCAATTAATTAACTGCCCAAAGTTGTTTCAACTTGTTTGTCCAGAGACGTCGATTCGGAACGGATAGAAAGAATTGCGTGCTAGACATTAACTGACCTCAAACCTCTTATCATTGTTGTCTGGCTCCAGACATATTTGTCTAGTTTTTATTTGAAATACCTCGTCAGCAATGTCTATCTGGGCCACTGAGTAAACTGTGCTCTTTATCACAGGACGAGTTCACGAGTTCCAGTTATAGAGTTTGTTGTTTCCTGACACGAGTTTTTAGAGCGATATATAGGTCCCATAGGCTAATCAGGCCTACATTTCGCTCCATGTGAATCCTTGAAAATAGCTCTTTGATTGGCAAATTGATTTGTTTTGATGTGCTATCTGAGTGACCTTTAATTGTTATTATGACAGTTGATCTTTAAGATAATTGCGCTCGACTGTGTTTGACCAGAAGAGGCCTAGAAGGACAATTATGTTTATCAAATTTGAAAAGGATAAGTGGTGAGCCGTATTTAATATATTATAGTATACAACGTCAGATTAGAAGTTCCACGTAAAATGTATGTAGCTAACAACAGGGGCGAATTCAGGGAAGCAATCCGGCCATGGCCCCAATGAGAAATTTGCGCAGGAGTGGCCCCGCCCCATCAGGTTTCAACAGGTTTTCAATCAATGCAATGGGAAAAGTAGACACTGTGACAGCTGCTGTAAGAAGCTAGGAAGGATTATGCTGCAGTTCATGTTGACTCGCAACCGTTCTGAACCACGTAATGTTGATGGAACTAGAAGCGGGTCTGTGTGGGCTTCTTGAAGGGGCATTATAGAAATTTTTTGAATGAATTGATGAATGAATAAGTAAATGAATGAATGATTGATTGAATTAATGAATTAATGAATTAATGTCACTATAGGCTCGATCAGATTTATTATCAGATAAAATTGGATTTGTAGGATGACTCGCAGGCGCCGAGTGTCGTAACGGTTTCCGGTTGTATGGAAAGGACGGATTTCCTGCAACCGATGTTCCTCGGGGAAGAGGTCGAAGTCCGCACCGAGATAGGATACACGTCCCCTCACTCCATCCAGGTCATCTCAGAAGTCTACGCCAGAAGGGACGACACAGGTATACACTATATAAGCTCGTTAATCTATCCGATTCCACTGCAATCGATTCGGATTTAATAAGATCCGATCAAATAAAAAAGCTCAGAAATTATGCGACGTAATATTACAGTCGAATGGCACCATATTAATTATAGATAGGCCTACATGGATATAGTTCTTGCAATATCCAATTTTAGACGGTTAGATCTAGGCCTATGTGCGATTCAAATTTGTTCTGATTTTAGCTGAACATTGCCTTAACCGTTAGGCATAACGTATACCTTCATTACTTTCCGTATCCTTACCTTGCCAGGCCTGCCTTGCCTTGCCTTAGGAAGGCTTAGGTTACAGAACAAAAGTTATACTACTTTTAGTGAGGCCACCCACCGTTTTTTGACGATTCAAAGACGTAACGCAGCAAAAAGTAACAAAAACGTGATTTTATCAAGTCATATCTCAAATAACTGTTTGGAACTGAACTTGATAGTGATTCACAACTTGTGTTCAATGTCCCCACCACCAGTGCCAAACTTCTTTTGAGTCTCTTTGCAAAGTTCTTGATGGAACTGTTGATTAACCTAACAGATTTCTTATTTACCAATTTGATTGTCATCTTGCTAAGTGACTTCGCCGTGACGTGCAGCTACGCTGGTACCCTGTTCCTTTTTTAAACAGTAATAATAATAATGATCATCTGACATTATCAAAGCCTATTTGATTACAATTATTTCAGATGATACTTAATAAAATCGTGTTTTTGCTACTTTTTGCTGCGTTACGTCTTTGAATCGTCAAAAAACGGTGGGTGGCCTCACTAAAAGTAGTATAACTTTTGTTCTGTTTGAAATATTTCGATGAAATCTGGTCATCATATGCAGATATGAATTGTCTTTAAGCCTGTAAAATTTCATTTCGATATTCTTACTTCTGGCGAAGATATTGGCCAGAATAATAAAATCCGTTTTATGTTGCTTTTTGTTGCGTGACGTTTTTGAATCGTCAAAAAACGGTGGGTGGCTTCACTAGAAGTGATATAACTTTTGTTCTGTTTCACATATGGTGATGAAATTTGGCTATTGTACGTAGATATGAATTACCTTCAAACCCGTAAAACTGGATTTGAAAATTTCCTATTTTTGACTAAGATATTGACAAAAATCCGTAGGGGATTACTTTTTTTGGCGCACCCTGTACATATAATAATATTGTATATTGGTATATCATGTGGTATCTATCATGTGGTATTTATCATATGGTATCTATCATGTGGTATCAATCATGTGGTATCCATCATGTGGTATCTATCATGTGGTATCTATCATGTGGTATCTATCATGTGGTATCTATCATGTGGTATCTATCATGTGGTATCTATCATGTGGTATCTATCATGTGGTATCTATCATGTGGTATCTATCATGTGGTATCTATCATGTGGTATCTATCATGTGGTATCTATTATGTGGTATCTATCATGTGGTGTCTATCATGTGATATATATCATGTGGTATCTATCATGTGTTGCAGACGAACCGCGTCTGACCAGTCGAGCGAAGACCTGGCACGTACCACTGACGAGTGGTAAGGACAAGAAGGTGGTCACTCTTCCACCAAGGACCTACGCCGATCCTCAGGTGGAAGCAGCTGGCAAGGAGACGTACCTTCGGTTGAAACGACTCAGAGACGAAGTGATCAGGCCACGCATCAACGTACCTTCATCAAGACCCGAAGACATCAAGGAAGTTCCGCATGGTCAGTGGAGTAGAACGTACCACATCAGATATATGCATATAAATTATACACTAACGCACATTATATATATATAAATATTACATGCACATTACGCAATGCACGTATATAAATATGCATAGCCAGCGTAGGCCTATTATGTGCTACATACATAGGCCTACAGCCCTACACGCATATATAAATAAATATAGGGCCTACACATGATTATGATGATGCCTAGCCTACATAAAATAATGCTCATGACACGTACAATGTATATAGAAATGCATGAATGTATATATCCAGATATTCAATATAAATATATCACACAATTAAAGCGCTACGGTACTTTGATCAGCAAAACCTTGCCAACATCCTGTCACATAATAGCTGCTGCCTATCCTGTTGTGTTTCTGAAGTCGTATTTCAACACAGCAACCACGCTTCTTAGGAAACCTTTAGTTTCATGGTTCTGACGTTTCTTTGGAGTTACCTTAACCATCACGCTTCGGACGTTTCCTACAAGTTAGCCTACCTTCGTCGTCACCTTCTGATCTTTCACAGGAGTTACCTAGTGACTAACTGACTACCTATACATGTATATTTTCTTTACGCTTTTGACGCTACGCTTGAGAGCTTCTATATCAATGGAACCATTTTAGTATCGCATTGCACTTGCCTTTACGTTCTTGAGAGCTTCGACCTTTAGAAGCTTGTATAGCAAAGCATATATCAACTGTTTTTATTCACGCAAGGCTTGCTAACAAATTGATGTCAAACAATTATATAAATTTCTAATTTGAAACAAACGACTAACAATTACTTAATCGTTCTTCAGACGTGGAACGACATTCGGTGAACTACTCGAGGGCGCAGACTCGTCATGCCATCCACCCTCCGAGCTGTTGGGCGGGGGAGAAGTACCTGCGAGGAGGAGTGGCCATGAAGTGGATGGATGACGTCGGGTCGTTGTCCGCTTCTCTCCACTCGTCCTATCCAGGATTCACGATCTCCGTCGATACCATCATGTTCCTCCGGAAACTGAGACTCGGTTGGTTCCGCCAACATCTTATAATAATTATATATCGTCCTTGTTATGTTTAGATCTACTTTTAACCCATTTTACCGAAACCTTTTTTGCCTGCTCTCCGTCGCTTGTCTGACCTGACCAGCTAGAATCCCATCTCACTTTGCATCGAAGGTAGGTACCTTACTCTGCCCACTTTTTAGATCAGACCTTCCAGGTTTCAACTTCTCATGTGTAGAATGAAGATCACGGTTACCAGGCGAGATATATAGATGCCAAATACTGTCTCTGAACGTCTCATTGTTACTGCGACGATATACGATATGATTAGTCATGACAAGTTAACCTACATGTAGACTAAATTGTGGAAAGGTAAGATAATGCATATATACGACAAGGTACAAATGTAATGTAGGCTGATTGGCAAAGTAGGCTATACAAGTGCAGACACTTAACATAAATGGAAGTAGTGTAAAATTAGATAAATTCTACTAACAACTTCCATATACAGGGTGCGCCAAAAAAAAAGACCCCCCTAGGTTTTTCCACAATATCTTGGCCAAAAGTAAGAATTTCAAAATGAAACTTTAGAGTCTTGAAGACAATTCATATTTACATATGATGGCCAGATTTCATCAAAATATTTCAAACAAACCAAAAGTTATGCCACTTTTAGGGAGGCCACCCACCGTTTTTTGACGATTCAAAAACGTAACGCAACAAAAAGTAGGTTTTTGCCAATATTTTGGCCAAAAGTAAGAATTTCAAAATGAAATTTTTACAGGCTGATAGACAATTCATATTTACACATGATGACCGAAATTTCATCAAAATATTTAAAACAGAACAAAAGTTATATCACTTTTAGTGAGACCACCCTCGGTTTTTTGGATGATTCAAAAACGTCAAAAAACAGAGGGTGGTCTCACTAAAAGTGATATAACTTTTGTTCTGTTTTAAATATTTTGATGAAATTTCGGTCATCATGTGTAAATATGAATTGTCTATCAGCTTGTAAAAATTTCATTTTGAAATTCTTACTTTTGACCAAAATATTGGCAAAAACCTACTTTTTGTTGCGTTACGTTTTTGAATCGTCAAAAAACGGTGGGTGGCCTCCCTAAAAGTGGCATTACTTTTGGTTTGTTTGAAATATTTTGATGAAATCTGGCCACAATGTGTAAATATGAATTGTCTATAAGCCTGTAAAATTTCATTTGGAAATTCCTACTTTTGGTCAAGATATTGGCAAAAAACCTAGGGGGGTCTTTTTTTGGCGCACCCTGTATAATATTATATACTAGGTTAAACCGCTACGATAATATTAGGCTGCAGCCTAATATTAGGCGAAGCAAGATTATTTCTGCAAACAATTAAAGCATGTGGTAAGTTGTGCTAACCATTTATTGACTTTATAATTATGCTAAGTCAAGGCGATAGCGTAGTTTAATATTAGGTGTATACGCTCAAGGTAATGCCGCATAAAGCATTGTATTCTGAGCTAAGATAAGGTAGTTGGGATATAGGATAGGGTAGGGTAAGGTAGGGTAGTGTAAACTGACCTTAGATTCTGTGAGCTAAATAAGTTACTGCCGTTAAGACGCCGGTTGTTCAGTTGCCAAGGAAACACAGGCGATGGCATTCAGTGTCATGGCGATATTTTAAGCTGTTGCTATGGTAACGCATGGGTTGTTTTGGCTGCTATATGGCAACAGGTGCTATGATGATCGTCACAAGCAAGCCGATCTTCGTGAGTCAGCGAGCGATAGAGATTCTGATAACGGGCGACGAGCTGACCTTGCGATCGGGTGAGGGCATCTTCATACAGAGGGCCGTCGAAGCCATCTTCACGTTCATCTCTCCGAATGAGACGGGCAGACCGAGGGAGCTGCCACCTCTTAAGGTTCGTTGATAGAAATTAATCGGTTAAAACTTACTGAATCGGTTTTTTTCCTTAATTTAGTCAGTAGAGAACTAGAAGCTGGTATGATCTAATTAGTTGTATGAAATCAGTTGGTTGAAATCAGGTGCGAATTGCCGTGGGGTTGAAAGGGTTCGAATCCCGAAGTCTCTTTTAGAGTCGCATACTCGCATAGTAAAGTTTAGGCCTGCTTTTTCAGATCCCAATTCCACGTGGAGCATAGCCTGACTCCCCCAGTTCTCTTTCTACAATTCTCATAGGCTACTAGTTGAACTTGAATTAGTTTCAGTGAAATTGTTCAATTGAAATCAGCATAGGCTGAAATTAGTCATCTCAAAATGTTTGGTTGAAATAGGCCTAGTAAGTTGACTGTTACCATAGGTGCAACCACCCTATGGGACCCACGGGACGCGTCCCCCAACTTTGAGTGGTCCCATAACTTTATTATTGTGGCCCCCAACTTTTAGGACGTGATTGTGCCACTGACTAGAACTTGTCAATTTGGTCAAATTATTTGGCCAAACTGATTGGTGGTAAACAGTCGGCTGACGTTAAGTTTTTCTTAAATTTTTCAGCTGAAAACGATTGAAGAAGCTCGTCTGTTCGAGGAGAGAAAGAAGATGTACGAAGAGCGACAGGCGTTGAAGCGAAAACCGTGAAACAATATAGGAACGTCGTCTGACAATGATGATTTTAGAAATTTAGAATGACAGTCTTATCTGAGGATAGCCAACTGGATAAAAATTGGCGTTGAATAACTAACTTTTTGACAGTGGGCAGATATATATGTCCTTGCGTTGTCTGTAGCTTTGTCTCTCGCCTCGCTTAATTGCATTGTCATCTCTTCCCATCTCTTGCCTTTCCTTCCCCTTTTTCTTACAATCCGTCCCATTGCCTTGTCTTGCCTACAATAGCCTGGCTAACTTTCCCCGTCCCCGTATTGCTCTATCTTACGTATACCCAGTAGGCCTATATCGTCCCTCGTATTGCAATACATTGCCTCGTAGACCTTTACCTTCCTATATCTTGTCTTGAGTAGGCGTCTCTCGGCAGTCTACTCGACGTCTCTTTTTATAGGTTGCATAAATGCGCGATATATATATATATATATATATATATCGCGCATTTATATATATATATATTTATATAATACTGCTAAGAGCAGTGTTCATACATAATGATGAATAGTCAACGTTCTATGGCGAGGAAAGGAACTATAGATTGCAACCACTTTCCATCACATGGAGGGAGGGAAGGAGGCGGAGGGATGGAGGGAGAACCACATGTATTGAACTTTATCAACTGTGTTTTTGTGAGGATGATCCTCGTAGCACGAAAGCATTACGTGTTATGTATTGTTCGCAAACATTTCCATAGTTATATAAATTTTGTGTATAGGCATGCATGCTTTTCATAAACCTATATTCTATAGACGCAGCGTTCTCGAATGAGTAGGCCTATACGTGCCGTTACGTGCGCGACGCCAAGTTTCAAACCGTGCTTTAAAAATTATTGTCGAGTTTCAGATTTATACTGTGTTATGATTAATTTTACCAACAAAACGGAGAGGCTTAGCAAGCTATATATAATTATACGCTCAACGCTCATGAATAAACTGCAGCCCTGAGCTTGGCTTTTAAGAGGCATTTTACCAGGCCTGTTAATTAGCCTATTGTGAATTAGTGCCATGCAAAGATCGGGTGTAGTAACTGAGATTTTCTAAACAGATGTTTTAGTGTACATAATTACATTTTTTGCAACTTCTATGTCTTGTAAACGTGATGGTATACAATTTATACAGACCTAATTAACACCCGTTGGAATTGTTTGTAGTCTATAGGCCCTGTGGTGAAGGATCTCACCCTCAGGGTCGAGGCCATAGGCAGCCGCTATATAAAATTCCGTTTAGCCTACATTTACATTTACATTGATGATGATGATTTACATAGGCCTATAACGCGTGTTGGAATTGCTGAAATTTTCTCGAGTTAACGGTCACGCTTCGAAGGAAAGTTAGACTGTCGTTCCTAAATTTAACTTAATTAATATTAGACACGTACAATACAATAAGCTTCATAATATAGGCTACAAACCTAACATGCGTTGTAATAACAGACTACTGCAGCACAATATAGTGCATATTTTAAACTAGGCCTATAGCCATAGCCAAAAATGTATACACAAACTTACACTATATTGCATGCAGTAGGGGCCTATAGGGCCTACTACAATTGACCATCATCGCGATAAATGTTCAATGTTACGACACGATAGAAGTGAAATTTTATTGTTCTGCCTCACAATAAATAGCACAGGGATCTGTAGACAAATTTGCACAGTAAGTAAGTAAAGTGGAACTTCCACACCCACCGGGTCCCAACCTACGCGGACGAATGAACATGGGGAATGTAGGCCCACTCCATCCTTCGCTCAATCTTTGAGCCGGAGATAGACGAACCTTAAAGTCTTAAACACGGAGCTCAGCCTGCGTATAACAAAACTTGCCTTTTTAACTGCCTCCAAACTGACACCAGTAGGCCTACCAAATGATCCAAATAACACCGCTGGATGACAGAGCTATTTATGAGCATATATATCTATAGGTTCAGAGAACGTTGTGCGGAGCCGAACCCTAAGCCTCGAGATCCATTGCCAAGACTATAGCGTTTAACCGATAGGCCACCGAACGTACAAACTTAAGTAGGCCTACCCTACCCTGGAAAAACAGGGAGACTTGTCAAACCTTCAAAGATATTAAGTTTTTGACGTCTGCTGCTCTGCCAGCTGATCTGGCGAAGAGTCGAATAAAAGTTCGTTCAGTTAGCGAAAACAAGATAAGATTATGGGGTGATGCAGGATGGAAGACTGAGGAAGGGCGAGTGGGAAGGGAGGTTGGGAAGGAATGGAAGGAGAAAGAGAGTGGAAAGGAATGAATAGTCTAATGGATGCCAAGCAACTTGACAAACTCTGAGAGGAAGAATATCAACTGATATCGTCATCAGTCCAAATAGATTAATCATACATAAATACATTACGGTACACACAAAACAATTTCATACATAAACGCGCAGAGACAACCAAACATACATACATACATACAGTATTACATATATACATACATACATACATACATACATACATACATACATACATACATACATACATACATACATACAGTACATACATACATACATACATACATACATGCATACATACATACATACATACATACATACATACATGCATGCATACATACATACATACATACATACATACATACATACATACATACATACATACATACATACATACATACATACATACATACATACATACATACATACATACATACATACATACATACATACATACATATATAGTATACGTCAATCATGGCTGTGTGGACCAAGTAGGCCTAGCCCAATGAAGTGCTCCATCTACAATATAAATTTATTAGGCCTATGTTAAATCCATTCGCTCGAGAAGAAAAATGCGCCTGAGCACGATCTAGAATGCATGATATATATATATGTGTGTGTGTGTGTGTGTGTGTACGTGTGTGCAAACACACACACACACACACACATATATATATATATATATATATATATATATATATATATATATATACAAACATATATGTAGCCTGTATATAGAAAACTTATATGGATGGATGGATCCAGATTTGACCAGGGTCTATGACAACAGAGGCCGCTACCCTAGGCAGAAATTTGCTCGGCATATTACAGCACTTAAGAGCTTTTTTTAATTTCCTTAGGCTATATAATTGTCACGTAGTCCTATTTACATCGGACAAGGAATTAGTCTTCATTGAAACAGATCATCCCATCATTTTCGTCGACTGCAGATCGCGATGATTGTGCCTGTACGGCGTGCGTCTGAAAGTAATCGAGTGTTTCGTCTGCACAAGAAATGGCTGAGGTTGGTTTGCTTATGATTTCAAAACGGTTTCAAGACGATTTCTAACTTCCATTTCTAACTTGCAGCTTTGAGGGGAGTTGCTCCATCCTTCACTCGGTCTTTGAGTGAGAGATGGACGCACACTTAAAGGTCCTAAACACGAGGTGATATGACGTGGGACTTCTTTGCAGTGTGAACAAAAGTCACGCAGGGCCGGATTTAGGGTGGTGGGGGCCCATGGGCGCCCGTTATGGTGGGGCCCTTTGCTGCAACTGATATGTTGTTTTTGATGCACAGTATCGGACAGGAACAAACCCCCCACACTCGTATACGGTCATAACATGTTATAGACAAACAATGCTAAAAGCAATGTTTAAATTGTTGACTTATGGTCAATAATTTTTTAAACACATAAATGAAGATCGACATATTGAAAATATCATTTGCTGAGAAATAAAGTTTCTAAATCATTTCTCAAATGAAAAGTTAAAGGACAAACGCTATATAAGCAGCTTCTTGTCCAATTTTTAATAAGCATGCACTGAAACAAAGGAAGAAAGCAAAAATTGTGACATAGGCCTACATTGTATATGCGACCTCAATAATACAGCAGATAGGCCAGGCCTGGCTTTATGCAGTTAAATAACTCGGTTAGGCCTACTGTTGAGTCTAAATTTCAGTAGGGTCATTAAGGTATTTGCACTCTTTTCTATAGGAAACGTCATCAATTAACTGATTAAAATAGAGCTGGCATGGAATATGACTCTATGGTCAACACTGCAATGTCGCTGTATGTCTCACATGTGTCTCATTATCTTCATCTTGGAAAACGAGCATTCAGCACTGCAGTTTGTCATCATGAACACCAAATACATTCTTAGCATAATATGCACATTTGAAAATGAATTTTCAACTCATTTGTTGAGTAGCCTACTTGGTAGGGCTTATATGAACTGCTACTAACTTATGCCAAGGCCGGTGTCACGAAATAGAGTATCCCCCGTATTAATTGTATCCCCCCAAAATTAAAAAAGTCGAAAAAACCGCTTCTGCGTGTAGCCTAGTCCTTTAGCAAATTAATTTTCATCTGCTTTGTTTTGAACAATGACACTAACAAGTATGTCTATTCCTACTATAGATAATTTGTTTGCCCTGTTTTTAGAGCACTTAAAACATTTAAAACACTTAAGAACACTCAGGGTCACTAAATAAATTCGAGTTGCCTTTATCTGAGCATTGCCTAGGACACTTAAAACCATTAGAGTCACTTTAAATTTTGATTACAGCACAAATATTTTTATTATGCGCATTTTTCAAAAAAGGGGATAGAATGGTTTATCCCCCGGATAGTATAGACCGGTTAATTCCATCCGGGGGATAGATTAATTCATCCCCGGGACCCCCCCGGATAGCTTTCAGGGGGGATACTCCGTTTCATGACACCGGTTCTTCCAATCTCGTCTTAAAGCATTTTTACAAAATAAGAGAACTGCTCGTTGCTCGTTGCCAATGCTTTCACGAGGTCGTCACCATAACTTCTACAAGCTTTTTCGCAGAGTTGAGGAGTTCTCCATCACTATAGGGCCTACATGATTCAAGATTAGATAATTTAAAAAAATAACCAAACCTTGAGCAGAGCAACAGCTTCTCGTCGGCTAGGTCTAATGTGCCTATTATAGGCCTATAGTGCCCTTATGCCAATTTACAATGCGGTTCATGCATGTCGGTTGAAATCCTTTAGACTCTTCAAGCTATATTAAATAATAGTCTACTGATTTGCAAACTCCATCTGAGACCATGCATAACCTATGCATATTTTGAAGGTATACAGTCTATAGGACTGGGGTCTAAAAGACATTGACAGCTAGCGCAGTAATGACAGTAAACATGTCGCTGTCCACTGCTATACAGATGTGGGCATTGGGTCACTGATCAGGGTCAAAATACCAGCCAAGCACTGGAGTGCTACAGTGTAAGACAGGATCTTCCACTCGGAAACCTGATACACGTGGGGAGGTGGTGGAGCTCAGGACGCTGCAGACTGTCTCGTTCTGTTCGTTGTCTGCTGCGTATACCGACTAGTCCAGGGAACGCCTCTGGCATGCACTAACAGTGTCAGTATCTGTCTACACAAACGGGCTATCATAGCTTGAGTTAAACGAAATATAATCTGTCAACAGCAGGTGTTGAGGATGTCATGCTTAAAGCCTTGCTGGTGAGCAATATCAACGAGTACAGATAGACTGTGGTCAGTTCAAAACCACTGACTGATTAGGCCTAAGATCGCTTTGCAATACACGTATCATTCATTCCTTAATAAAAAAAAACAAAATAAAACTTCAACTGGTGGGGGCCCCTAAGTGGTGGGGGCCCATGGGCTGGAGCCCGTGTAGCCCATGCCTAAATCCGGCCCTGAAGTCACGAATATCACCTGATGATCTAGGCCTATAATAGAATCATGGAATAGCCTAATTATATGTCTCTGTAATTGATTAACGATTTAGGTGAGGTGCAGAGTCAGAGTCTCAGACCGTATATAGGCCTATACTGGCACAGTTAGTTACATCGGAAAGAGCGCTGTATGCGACTCTGTGAAAGAGAGCGTGCGGGTCGCGGTTTGCTTTCCGAAGATGACTTATTTCAGATATTCTAAATCTCGGGCTATAGCACGGTCTGTAGGCTACACGAGGACCTAAATGGCGTGGCGTCCATTCAGACGGGTGAGCGGTGGTGAAGGATCTCACCTGATCAAATTCATTGAAAAATGTGTAGGGTCGAGGACTCGAGGAAAAGTCTAATACGTTTATAATTTAGTCTGATGAATTAGATCTGTTATAGAGGAAACATGACTATGGCGGAGACTATGTCAGAGGAAGACAAAAATATATAGCTTCTGTTTTCTGCTTAATGGTGTGGCCTAATATGTCATTTTACTTGCATGACATCAAACCGACATTATTCACATAGAGCTCTGCAGGACATGAATCTATAGGCCTATATAGGGCTGCTAGGGTATATTAGCATAATAAGTTGACAAGCAGCTTCTTATTGGTTGGCTATCGGGCAGTCATAGATAGGCTTAATATTATGAAACTTCATTTTTCTTTTTCTCGGCATATGACGGCAGCGGGTGGTCATGAGTCATCTCCCACACCGGCTGATCTTCCCACCGACATGCAGTGTGCAGTGTATTCATCAGAGCATTTATATATATATATATATACATATATATATATACATAGGCCTATATTATTTTTATATATATATACTAAGAATTGTAGGTCTACGGCTCGACGTTGTTACTGTGACATGTCACATGAAGCACCCGACCACAGAGATATGACACGTACTGCGACGCATTCCCACTCAGTCCGCAAGTAAATAACTTCCTTTTAATTTAATTACATCAGGAGAATCTGGAACTAAAGACATTCACAGTCGAAGTGATTGCGTCGCGGATGGTTGGACACGAAGTCATCGATGCTGATCAGTCACCTTCACGGTCCACTGAACCGACGGCAACCGATGACTGCTTCAGCGACAGAGCTATGGAGGCATCCAGTAGCATCCGATTGGCATCTTCTGACCTGGTCCAGCCACAGGCGGAGTTTGCTGCAGAGGATGGAATTTACTCGGATGCTGAATTCTCAGCCAACGTTGACTGTTCGATGGAAACGGATGGAAACAGGAATTCAGCTGAGGTCAGTTTAAAACCCGCCTTGCTTTCTCCGGCAGAGTTCGTTAGATTTACTCAACTATAGGATAATCATGACGCGTTTGAAAATAATAGGCCTAATGTTTCAGTTTCAACTCAGTGACCGTTTAAGTCAGTGATGACCAGAAAAGTGTATCGATGGTTAGGCCTATGCTTTAGATTTTGGCAGCTGCGCAAGACGTTGCAGGGTGAGGTAAGACCGAAAAGTTTAAAAAGTTGCGTGGAAGTCGACCTCCAACTACAACTATAACTGACCCCAATATTTCATACCACATGGGTACATAGGTAGCCTAGCCTATATAATGTATATCTATGTATATATAATATTATATATATATATTATAATATATAATACAAATAATATACTGTACGTAGCCTAAATATTTATAATACCCAGTCCCAAGGAATTTTTTCTTAACAATAGGCCTAGTGGTTTACAGACAGATTCAGACACGGTATGGTATGATAAGAGGTAAGTTCAAGTAGACCAAGATTAGGTACAATCGCTTATTTATTTCGCGCCCTGGACTACGGTTATCCGGGGGAAGCACATGCAGTGCTGGGTTATCTTTCATGGTCACTCATGCAGTGAATCGGGCTTTAACAGAGAAGCAATCTATAATCTATAGATGCGGAATTGAGCTCAAAATTACTGCGGACACATCTGCAACCAATTAGGAGACGATTGAACCTGGCAACTGATCGTGATCGAGTAGAATCATCAGTAGCTATTATTATGATGATGATGATGATGATGATGATGATGATGATGATGACGATGATGATGAATTTTGATGATGATGACATCATCATAGGACGATGGTTTAATTATTTAGTTACTTTTTAAAAATAGAATCAAGCGATGGAAAATACGACGTCACCATGGAAAGAGAAAACCTTGTTAAGGTTAGCTCCAATAAGATGATTATTTTTGACATGCTTATGTTATGTATGGCATTTGCGAGTAGGCCTATAGGCTAATAGTACTGTTGTGTCAACGGAGAAAGGCACTCGAACGCTGCATGGATTTTACCAGTAGAATTATTAAGTTTAATTGATTTGAAGTCGATCTAAAAGGTGGGGTGAACCGTGAACACCTTGCATGGAAGCCAGGGGTATGGCTGTGGGTCGTTTAAATAATTACTATCATGGGCGGAGTTTGGTTCCCGTTTTGGGGGGGGGGCTGAGAATTTGACCCAGAAGGCGCGGTGGCGAAAAAACATTTCCGTTTCGGCCGGGAAAAATTAAAGTTGATGACCTTTTTTAGTCGTCAAGTTCAAATCTCAGGAAAATTACTATGTATACTTCCCGGTTGAAAAAGTTGATGACCTTTTTTGTTATTTGTGACGGATTATTACACTGTTCGAGTTATTACACGTCGATCCTCATTAACATACTGTACAATATTCTACATGGATTGCTTTATCCACTGATCCAGGCTACGGATGGCACTCGTCGTGTCCCTGTTCCTTCTCTTCCTCGTTCCAATCGTCGGCTGTCCAGCTCTCGTCTTCTACCTCAGATCACGACGAGCGGTCACTTCCGGTGACCATGGAGAGGCCATTCGATCCGAACGCACCCTTCTCCAGCTGATCGCTTCCGGGGGCGTCCTTCTCGGCCTCGGTCTTTCCGTCGGGTCCATCCTTCTTCTGACGGAGATGGGCGCCCAGCTCAACAACAACAGCAACAACAACACAGACACTGTTTCACAGGATGATCAGCTGCATCAGCAGACGACCACGGCCATCAACCTGACGGCCAGCCTCGAATACATGAAGTGGTTGCTGCTGAGGGACAACAAGGGAGGTGTCCTCTGTCTGTCCAAGTACGTGGATGAGAAGGCGGTCAAGTACGCGAAGGACGACTTCAACTTCGAACGACCGATTGCTTTTCTACTTGGTAATCGACTTCAGCTGGACCCAGAATGCTAGGCGGCAGCAGGTGCTCAACATTTACACACGCACACACACACACACACACACACACACACACACACACACACAATAAATTACCTTTACACAACATCCGATGTTTGCCAACTTTAGTTATTTAAAATAATTGGCCAACATCTTAATCTATAACAAACGAAAATTTTCTACCTTTTTTATAGTATTGCCAAGTTCAACATTTTGCGTTGTGAGTCGTGTAGCCTATATAATATGAACTAATTATTATTCTTGTAGTCACGATTTGCTACAAGTTTAATTAGCAAGACAATGGTTCTTTGTTGCCATCAGTTGTGTATTCGCTTTAGACTGGTGAAACTATTTAAGATTTAAGCTATTCTCTAGATCCTTTCACATCTACCCGTTGCTCCTCAATACCTTTACCGTTTTGATGAATATATATATATGTGTGTGTGTGTGTGTGTTAGTCAAGGCCGTAGATAGGGGTGTTTAGTGCTACCATGAAATAATGCGTTATTGCATTTATTAACACGATCATGATGTAAGGACTAAGAGGATATCAATTTGAAGTTCTTATTTCTGTGTAACGTTTTACAATAGATTAAATCAGCCTTCAAACCCATTAGTCCGTTGATTCAGTGGCTTAATTGTCAGCTTGCTCATGGTCGAGTAAACACCCCACCCGCGAAATAAAATCCTGGCTACGGCTTTGGTGTTAGTATCCTAATTGCACCTTAGCTTTTAAGACTTTATGGCACAGTAAACATTAACTGCTCATTAAATACGATTGGCGAAGGCAAATGAGTGGATAGTGTATACG
Organism: Lumbricus terrestris; assembly: GCA_949752735.1. Lineage (NCBI taxonomy): Eukaryota > Metazoa > Annelida > Clitellata > Crassiclitellata > Lumbricidae > Lumbricus > Lumbricus terrestris. Next base: position 61,140,121 of record OX457038.1, read on the forward strand.
ATTAACAGGAAGAAACGAAGAACTAGGGCATGATGTGTACATATACAATACAATAATACGACACAGTACAATGCAATTTGATATCAACCTTCTTACAAACTACAGAAATGCAGGCAATCCTTCACAGCGCAACAGTGCAATTGTGAGCCAAGGAATTGCAAAAGGTCGCTACATAGTAAATTGCCTCATAGGAAACGGATCGAACTCGTATATATAATATATATAATATTATATTAGAGAGATAGACAGATAGCTAGGCATACGAAGGAAGAGTCAGATGGAGAGAAAGAGATTACAAATGCCAACATGTTACACTTAATACAACTTTACAGACAAAAAGAGAGAAAAAACACACACAGAGAGAGAGCGAGAGAGCGAGAGAGAGAGAGAGAGAGAGAGAGAGAGAGAGAGAGAGAGAGAGAGAGAGAGAGAGAGAGAGAGAGAGAGAGAGAGAGAGAGAGAGAGAGAGGGAGAGAGAGCCACAAAGAGTAACACAAGTAGTGATGCACAAATACATCAAGAGCATTTTCAAGTATTTAATTCTTCTGTAAATGAGGCCAGATGAAACAAAATCTCAACAGGCGGCAACATTCACACACGCTAAATGTAGACTCTGGTTAACCGTATCTAGTCACCAAATCAACAGCATCAATTGTCCAGCAGCTGAACACGGTCACAATACAGCATTCTTTGGCCACAAAACTACCAACCTTCAACACACCAAACTACCAACCTTCAACACACCAAACACTTACAAATGATTCTCAATTTCAACTTTAAATGAATTCACAAATTCGTCTTTTAACTGAAATCACAAGTGTTCGCATTACCCCGAGCATCTACGGTCTGAAGCATCTACAAAGCAGAAAAGCATCATAGCTCTCCTGAAACACACATATGCTAAGCTTATCAGGGTTGGACATCAATGTATATTCACAAAGATTTAACCATGGGTGGAGCGACCCAAAATTTGCATCTGGTTGCAAGGGTTGGCAATAATAATGCAGTAATATTAATATCAAAAACAATAAAGCTGAATTTTTAGTATTTTCGGGTTATTTTTCAATTTTCAGGAATCATTAGTTACCTTGGGGCAGAATGCAGAAAAATACTAATGACAACAACAAAGAAGCCAATTTGCAATCTTGAGGGATACTACCGCGGGCAAGCAAAATAATAGATTACCTGAACTACCATACCTGGAACCTGCTAATGTCCCCCGAGTACATCAGCATTAGCATTGCATATATTATGCTGGCATGTTTAAGTAGTGTGTTTCATGTGACACCAGAAAGGTGATGCATACATTTATTACAAGCCTGTCTAACTGCTCAAAATGAGTGTGTGTGTTTTACGACAGAAACTGTTGATTCATAGCAAAGCTAAATGTGAAGTGCGCTGCAGCATTGTCAAAACTTTACAAACAGCCTTAGAACAAATAGATGGTATTATTATTATTACATGAATATAAAATTATCATTATTAATGCAACTTATTAGGCGCTATGCAACAAATTATTCACAAAATTGGTACTTAACAAAGGTTGCTTAAAAGCTAAGGAAAGACTATTAACATACGTTCTCGGAGGTGTCTTCATCCTGAGGCATATAAGTCGCACTACAAACTACTTTTATGGATATGACAATATCCAAATATCATAAATCAACAACGTGCTCAACAGCATCTTCATTATTCACCCGGAATGCCAACATCAGGGTTCACAAGAAAGAGGAGATACATGGACGGAGTGACCCCTGCACATTGCACATGTCTTTAGAGCGCAGCACTGTACAAGAAACTCATGATAAAGATACAGTATAGCGAACATATACTTAAAAAATCGTCAAAGCATTTGAAGCATCCAAAGTGCAGTTAAGAGTATTCATATGCATTCATGGTTCGTCGTGTGACTCATGCAAAATATGAGTCTCCAACCACAGCATCTACGTTTAACTGAAATCCATCAGCGATACATTATGCTCAGCAGAAACAATTACGCTAATAAAGTGATGCAATTTCAACTGGACCATATCTAAACACTGGAAACATATTCATAGTAAATGAGTAAAGAAATTCAATCTTCAATTTGAATTTGGTAAATTTCGCTTGTCAGTACTGTTTCTCTTAAGCCAACTTTTCCGGATACAGCAAAGTGTAGATGAAAATGCACAGAGCTTTCTGTGTTGGCCATTCATCCCAAACCGGTTCTGTCGTTAGTGAATTTATCGAGCCAAGTGTATCATGATTAAGGATTAATTGAAAGCATCTTGAGCAACTGCATTTTAATAACTTGCCCAGGTCCGTACACACTGACGGTCTTGGAAAAGACTTGAACCAGTGACACTCTGTCTCTGTATCACAAGCTGCATCAACTGGCCAATGTTACATTACATTAGTCACTTCCGCCGCTTCACGAATGAGGAAATTTACTGGTAGTATGGGATCAATATCAAAAGCAATGGCTCCACAGAAAACTAGGTTAACCGCGATCAAAAGCCTGCCTAAGAAGCAAGGAATATAGTCTATGCCTACAAACTGAAGCCGAAATAAACACCTGTCAGAGCCAAATATAAATTATGTACATTGGCAAAGCACTCGAACAGCAAGCGCCAATCTGATTGCCCTGAGAATATTAGCACAGCAAACCCCACTCCATGACCAATACCTCAATCAATCAATCAATCAATCAATCAATCAATCAATTATATACATACTTGAATAAGTATAAGTCAACTTCAATCAATACACAAACTTTTTCAGGCAAACAGCAGTGGAGCTGAACGAAGCTAAAAACTTGACATCCCAGAAATCTCATGGCGGCTGATGCAGAAGCATTTCGTCAAGAAACACAGTTGTTTACATGGCATCATAGAAACTGGTTAGAACAATGAAATGGTGGTCAATCAACCAGTCACATCAAGTGCGCCAACGTAGAATGAAATCCGATGATTGGGCAATGAACGGATCCTACAGCCCACAAGACGCTGCAGGCACACTTCAGTCAATACACAAACTTTGTTAACTGATCTTGAATATAAATGTTAAAGGGCAATAATTGGGCACCAGTTATCGTGGTATCTGATTTTGAATCAATTCTGTAAGTTTCCTTGGTTTTAATATTTAGCAAGCAATTGAATTGTATCAACAGAATCATGAACACGCAAGAATACAGCATTTAAGTCGACGAATCTCTCATCTGAAACACAGACAATTTAAAGTGATTCTCATCTCTGCATAATGCCAATACCAAACGACAAGGCATTGATGGATGGTATCAGACACGTTGTGTCCCTAAGGAAATGCTCAACATCTCTGTAGATAGCAAACATCCTTGGGTTGCACCTTGGTCATGTCCAAACCACTGGATGTACCAGAGGGATGATGATGTACTTTCATTGTCATTTCTCGATTGCATGAAAGATTCAGCATACTCCAAAAACTGAAGAAAAAAACCCAAGCAAAAACAATTTGGGAATACTGTCACAATTGGTATCAGTGTTTCTGGACATTACAGTAAAAATACGACTGCTGCCAAAGAAATGAAAACGCAGAAACAACACATAGTCACCGCAAGTGTACGTCATTCTAAGAGAGCTCTGTGAGAGAAGGGTCGACGGTCAAGCCGAGGCACCGACAAAAGAAAGGAAACTAACTTACGAATAACCTTCCATTGTAGGTGTTGTGGCTTGATAAAAAATTACCCAATTCAAAAAGATAACCTGGAACTGAACCCCAAGACAAGAATGAAAATCTGCTACATAAGCCACTTTCTTGTGAGTCGGATGCAACTTAAGGCTTGAGTCAGCCGGGAAAGGAAATCAGGATCAGCCAGCATAGAAGATGGTGCAATAGAGCAAACAGGAAGTAACCCAACAAATCCATCTGAGCAAGTTAGGCTATCCATCTAAGAATAGAATTCAAATCAATATGGAAAGTTTCACATTGCACCAACAAGACAAGGAGAACCTCATTCTGTACCTGTAGGTCAAACATAGCAAAGGGCAGACCTTCCTATTTGTCAACAAATAACAAGAAGAGGTTCCACAATTATTCTCAGAAAATTGCACCATCAAAGAGGGTTCCCAAAATTGCCCAGGCATTCACCTCCTACCACCTTACAAAATACCAGAACTTTCCTTAAGAGCCTTTTGAACCCAGACTCTGAAGCAGCGGACGCATCTGAAGAATCCAAAATCCTTGATCAAACAGCTCGATGTTTCTTCGGCGATTTCTTCGGTCGGGCACCGGTCTGAATGGTTCGTGGGCTCGCAGGAGATTCCGGGCTCGACGACGCCTCACGATTCGCCGTGACGCTCGTACCGGCAGGCCGAACGAATCTCAGATCAGCTGACAAGAGTTCTGGCTCGTCCAGCGAAAGAGTCTGGCTTCGCTCGATGACAACTTCCGGAAGATACGGATCGAGATCGAATTCGATACTCGACCGCGAAAACGAAGCTTGCATGTCGTCGTAATAGTCGTGACCGCCGCATGCACCTTCCGTGTGGTGCAGCCGATCGTCCTTGTAGTAGCCGTAACGGTCGCTCGAGTCGTCTGGATGCCGGCCACAGCGTGGCCACTCGTGAGAGTGTCTATGCCGGACACGCTCGTTGCGAGACTTGTCCTTGCGCAGATGTTCGGTCGGCAAGCGATACAGTTCGTCGAATTCCTCGCTCGTCAGGTCGCCGCTCATGCATGACATGCGCTGCTGCTGCGACTTCTTCTCCGACTCGATCTTGTCGAGGATCAGCTTCCGACTTAGCTGCACCGACTCGGACTGCGACTTCAGCTTCTGCTTCTCATCAAGCTCGTCACCGCTGTACTTGTTCGAATCCTCCGGAATATTGACGAGCACAACCGGACTGTGCACCAAGCCGGCCTTCGGCGACGAAGCAGAGTTCTTGCAATTGTTGCCGTGTTTCACATAACCGTGATTGCTGAAGTCGCTTGCGACTCCAAAATTGCGAGCACCTGTTTCTGTTTCGTTCAGCGTCTCTATCGGCAGGTCGGTCTTCATCAACTTCTGGCACTCCCTCCGCGTAACAAGAGTCGACTGGCTGGATGAGGCTATGCTCACACCGTCCCTCTCGTACAGCAGGCTGGTCGGGAACGTTTCGGGTCGACGGACGGATTCAAGAAGAGCGGGAACAACAGACTCCGGGTCAAGTCGCTGCCTTAGGACGTCGGTAGTAATGTTGCCCACCTCCAAGTCCTCGCGGAGTTTTTCGTCCGATATCTCCGCCGTTTCTTTCTCGCTCTCCGAATCGGCCTCGTGTACCTTTCCGTCTGGCCCTTTGATGCTCAAGGCCACGAACGAACCCGGATCGGACTCGAAACTCTGGTTCAGCAGATCGATGATGTTTGGCGACGGAGTTCGATCGTCTCCGATTCGATCCTGATTGTTGCGAAGGTTCTTCAGTGCCACTTCATTGCGATCGAGACGCGACTGCGCAAGGGATTCATGTTGATTGGCCTCACCATCGTCCACTGCGATGCGGTTGAACACGCTGTCCAGTTGGCGTATCGGCTGCGAAGGCTGTCCCTGGGATTGGGTCACGGGTGGGGTCTCACCCGTCTGTGACAACTGTGGGGTCTGGCTTTGAGTTGAGGATAAGTTCTGGCCCTGAGTCGGTTGGGAGGACTGACCGTGAGTGAGTGCAGCAGGTGGTTGTTCCTGAAAGACTCCTCCCACCTGAGACTTAATGAAGTCAGTCTGCAGTGATGAGCAGATGGCAGCCAGCAGCAGATGAAGGCTTGTGTCGTCATCGCTTGCCTGCAAGACAAACGACAAGAAACAATTAAAGAGAACCATTTAAACACTGCTTAACCGTTTAACAACCATCGTGTACTAAAATGCATTATGTAGCTTGGTTGTTAAAGGGCTAAGAAATACCAATAGAAAGAAAAACACTGAAATGTCAGTATCAGACACCACATAAGAAAGTGAACAGCACACACTCTCGCCTCTGATACACGCATCGATAAAAATGTGTAAAAATTGTCTTGCCTTACAAGAACCTTAGCCAATGCTGGTACAGTAGCATAATAAATCAGCAATTGCCTGACCTTTCCTTAACTGTGCTTCTGAGAATTGACACTAAAGCTGACATGATAGCACAATCACTATGGAGCTGAGCTTTAATGACGAGTTTCAGCTGCCTAGTGAGCGCCACGCAACATGGCAAGTTACCTATGCACATATAAATATCCGTCAACAGGCAAGCAATAAATTATCAGTATTATCTGGGGATCAAAGGTATTCGAGTGACGGCAGAAAAGGTGTTGCCATAGTAACCAATCTCAGGTTCTGAATGATCACCAGATGGTAGAAGTGTTGCTTGCCTCCATCATTATCCTGTGTTCAGTGTCTGTCTGTCTGTCTGCTAACCACAGCCAAGCCGTTGCTGATAGATCTACCTTGAGCAAAAGGCTAAGCTAGCATAACACACCCTACAGACGTTGACTTTTGTGCTGGTAGATGGTACTGCCATTAAAACATACCTTGTCGTCAACTGGCTGGAATGGCAGCTGTGCAACCGGTTCGTCGTCAGGACAGTAGTACTCTTCAAGGTATGGCTGGGCAAGCACTTCTCCGGCTGTTATACGTCGTTCGTGGTTAAATGTTAAGAGATGATCGACCAGCTGAACCACTGTGATCAGCAAACATCCATATTAACAATGTCACCTAATCTAGCTGCAGTTCAATTAACCATAACAGAAATGCGTCAGAAGTTACTTGCAGGTCAATGAATCGTAAACATACTTCAACCATCTATGACTGAAACGCATCAACAGCTGCCGGGCAATTCCAACTGCAGTTCAACCAGAAAAAAATTCCCAGCAACTAATCTTCCTCATTGCAAATTCATTCAACCACGTCAACTAATTCTAAGCCAATTAATTACCAATATCATCATGGGATCAAAGGGCTCCCTGTTGTGCTCTGCCTGATGCCTAGAGGTCACACCATAATGTTCCTTTTGAATTAAAAACTGCCTCAATTAGCTGTGGTTGGACTGAGAGCATATCTGAGTAAATTATATTGAAGGTGTGTTACATAAAAGCACAATAATAATAATTCAAACTGCAGTTCAATCAACCAGGACAGAAACTTTACTGTGCTCAAATGGTCAAATAATCTTCTTCCAATCCTATCAATCCATTCAAACACCGTAAGATAGTAAAAAAGTCTAACTCGCTTTACGATGTGCAATTTATCATGCTTATTAATGAATACTTAACAACACTTATCACTAGCTTAAACAATTTTACAATCGAATGAGAACAGCAACATTATATGCAGGCAGGTGATGCTGTTGAAAAGTCTTTGCTGGTACAGACAAATACAACACAGACATACAACAAACAGACGGACGCACAGGTCTAACATTGACTAATCATGCAATCAATAACCAGAGGATTCATAGTTTCTGGCACAGAGCATGATAGGATATTATGGCTTTGGATGAGCCAGAATCTAATGTGTCTCACATGAGCAATGCACTGACGCTAAATCAGGAGCAATATGAATGCAGCACCTATACATATTTTAAAAAATAATATCATTTCAATTAGATAAAAGTGGTAAAATATGTTCGTTTACCCCGGCAATCAACCGATCGAAACGTAATTAGCTCTTATTCTGTGAATCATGCATAGTAACTGCACTTCTCTATAGAACAAAGAAGGCATCAAAGAACATTGTAGGAAATCTGTCCAAACACTCAAGATTGTGATACGAATGTCCAATCACTAGTCTCCTCCATCAAAGTAAGAATGCATGGAAAATAGCAGCAACAAGAATCAATCAATCAATATACATGTACTGACTGTCGTTATCCTGTCCTGCCAGCTGCAGCCTCAGTGGCCTTCGTGGCCGGAATGGATGGTTCTTCAGCATCTTGTTTGGCATCACGTGAAGCACCTGCCTCCAGTCATCATCGTTTAAATGAACACAGTCGATGTACTTCAGCAGCTGCTCCAATTTCCCGTTTCCTAATCAAAATGTCATCAAGAAAAATATAAACAAAATGTTAAGAAATCATGATTGACTGTGAAGTCATCAGGACCAGCACAATGCATAATTATATCCAATGTTATCCATGTATCCACATCGTGCAAGTACGGTTTTGCACATCTTTCGGAAAGCACTAAAATATATATACACACACAATGTATTCCATGTTCTACACACATTATATACAATTATACATGAACAAATAGATATGTGAACAAATATATATATATGTGTACATATAGGTGCATAATAGGCCAAAATCATAAATCTGGGATTTGTAAAACGCTCACCGTGGAACTGAACTACTCAAGTGATGAGCGATATTGAAACAAAATTGGAAAAGTAGGCACATGTGGTCAGACTAAGTTCCAAGTGAGCAGCAAACCAAGTACCTCGAAAGAATGGTTGTCCTGTTGCCATTTCTGCAACGATGCAACCAGCGCTCCACAGATCAGTGGCTTTGGTACAACAGTCTTCACTGGAGATGATCAACTCTGGGGAGTGGTACCAGTACGAACCAGCAGCATCAACAGCCTTTGTCTTAAAAGCAACACAGACAAACGGTCATATATTGGCAGTAGCTAAACGTTACATGATATCGAACACACGAATTTGTCAAATAAATTGCAACTTTTAACCATGACTACAAAGCATTTTTTAAAAGAGACACATACTAAATGAGAAATGACCCGATGTCACCTCACCATGTCTTATCTCAGCTTATGACACCATACCTTGAAACTTCTCCTGATTCAGGTGCAATAAGCAAGCTATCCCACCTGCGGTACCTTTATAGTGACTACCCATCTTGCGACTTTATCTTCAAGTCAACACTCGTCTTTTCACTGCGGGTCTGATGAAACCACAACATGATTACTGCGACTACGAGAATCTTCCCTTAGAATATCAAATGTTACTTTACCATGATATGCCTTACCCAATTATACCTCACATTACCTTCACAGTATCTCTGGTGTGAATTCGGAGTTTACTCATATAGCAGCCCATAGGGCTCTCTCTCTCTCTCTTGGCCCTCATCTTCTGATGCTTGGGCAACATGTCCAAATAAATGCATTCTTCATAGATCTCTAGACAACGATAAAGATCAGTTCTCTTCCAGATCGCAATATTGCTCATATGCTCCGATTTGGAAGCACAATTGGTTCTTCTGACGTACCACAAGTGAAAGTGTCAAGTTTCTTGTTAAAGGTCTCAGTGGTTGGCCAAGTCTTGCTGCCGTGAAGGAGTGCTGGCAGCACACACACACACACACGCACGCACACACACACGCAATCAAAGTCAGGTTAAGTATTAAATCAGCTTGCGGAATTCCAATGACATTCTTATCCAGGAAGACCACGCAGGATCTGGGAATTGCAGTCCAGCATTTGACCTCTCATTGCCGAAACAACTGGGCATCATATGACTGGAGAGGTGAGTAAATGCTTCACATTACTTCACATTACATGTGCTTCACATTACTTCACATTACATGTGTTCTAACCCCAACTGTTGTGACAGAAAGTAATCAAATGAAGGAAGAGCAGTATGCTATAGTAATACTTTGCCGCTCAAGGAGAAGTCACCGATCTTCAGCATAAGGCTGCTGGAGTTGACCTGGATGACATTCGGTCGGAGGTTTCCATGGTAAATATCAGCCGAGTGGATGTACTTCAGACCTCGCATCAGCTGATAAGTGAACAGCTTGCAGTGACCAGCGGTCAACTGTCCACTCAAAATCAGCGTCTGCAGGTCAGTGTCCAGCATCTCCTGGACAGCGTAGATACTTTGGCATCGGTCGGACCCAGAGACTGGATAGTGAATGGTGCCATGAAAGACGACGACGTTCTCGTGGTCAAGCTGTTGCAAGTGACGTGCCTCGTGTCGATATGTCACGGCGTCGACGACGACGAGACGTTTGATGATGACTCGGCTGTTTGCTTTTGTGTCGCTTGCGTAGAAGAGGGCGCCACTTGCTCCGCCACTCACTGGACGGATGTTCTGGTAACGTGCCTCAGGGGTTGTGGCGATTTGGGCAAGGTTTGTGCAGTGCTTCCCTCCTCCAGAATCAGCCATAGTCTGCAATTAAAAACCAGCAATTCAAACATACTTATTTTAAATAATCATTTTCATTGAAAAAAATTGCAACTAAATACTAAGAGTTCAACATTCTTTTACTAAAACACAAACATTCTTGAAAATAATTGAGCTCTTTAATCCTAGTTTTAACTCTTGATCCATGAAGTGATTCACGGTATTGCACTGTGTTCCATGCGGCAAATACACAAAAGTATCCCAACTCAGTAAAAACAATCCCAGGTGAAAACTTTTCATCAGAAACTGAGATTAAACTTCAGGTTCCACTTGTCAATAATCTTAAGACTTCAAATTCCGATCGAAATCATTATATTATTTAATCATAGCATTATCCTATTGATTATTTTTGTACAGCCAATGCCTGATCAAACAGATATCTTTATCCAGATATAAAATATATTGAAAGTCAAAATAGGATCACATTTCTTTAACTTGGCAAATGAGAACAACTTTAAATGTATAAGCTTACTGACCACTAATGGGCACCTCTACCTTGGTGACAAGTCATTCGTTAAATTGGTATAAAATATAGCGCCCCTTCAAGATTTCTACTCAGAGGTGCCTCCGATCCAAACTCCACTGAAAAGAAAGATTTTAGGCTTTAGTAGAACGTGTCAGAATAATTCTTATATGGGAGTCTCAACTCCAGGAAGAGACCCATCACAAACAGTACGACCAACGACAGACAGACAAGTGACCTCGAACAACTTAAAAACTTTATCAGAATAGTCATGCGTGTGTATAAATTGGCCACACGTAGTTTAAGCACAGTTAACTGTCCGAGTATTTGCTTTCATGAACAATTACAAAACAAATCATTACCGCCTGGTTTTGTCCACCCTCATCATCCGCACTGTTATTAGCTGACTTAAGTATTACTTGTCATTCAGGCGCTATATAAATGAATGACACTGTAACGTTCGACTCTTAATTCATCACCGATCTGCATATGACGCCGGAGAAAAGCCAATACGATATCTAACGTTCACTTCGAAGTAACAGAAAAACCAAAATGCTTTCTTTTTGAAAACTTCGTGGCTTACTTTGTACCGAATAATTCAGGTTTCAAGAAGAAACACAATGGCGACTTCCTCGCACAGAGCTATGATAATCTGTTCGCCTGCCTACCTCAGCGCACAAAACGCACTTGGTCGCATCGCATTGGATGCCAGACAATAACAACTTGGTTCTATATGAAATCCAACGTACATTCTATTCTTATCATTTCACGACGCCATGTCAACAAGTCAACAACGCTAATTGACATCACCCTCCTCCTTCATTCACACTTGGGGCGTAGCTATAGGCTATAGGCCTAGCTACGTATAGATAGCCTACACTACTTTCCCCTTCCATCGTGCACGTAGGCCTACCTCATCACTAAAAGTTGCAAATCGCTCTATATTATAATTATTAAATAGGCCTACCTAGTCATTGCCATTGCGCCTTTTGATATCTGATATCCTTCATCCATCATACGAACTCACAAAACTCACCCTCTAGGCTACCTCTCGATCGCTAGGCTAGGCCTATATATCCGCAGGCCCGGTCGTTCACTCGAAAATGAAATCATTGCATTTCACGGATCCTATCCTAATTTAATTCTTTCAATTCCCCAATCTGCCATATACCATTTAAACTCTAAACATCATCCATCCTAGGCCTATACGTCTGTCTAACGCCTCGTCTAGACTCTTTGGTTCTTGACCTCTTGCCTATAATATTATATCGACTTTATTTTGAGTGATCGCCTGTGAATAAGGTGGTTCACGCGACTTGGCTTTTGTTACGCGGTAGAAGATCCAAGGTCACGATTGCGAATAGGCCTAGGTCTGTGATGGACAATTATTGGACATTGCGCTCACAGTTGAGGAGAAGCGGTGCTCGATGTAGGCTTAAATTTCTTTTAAAATCCCGCCAGAACATGTACGAACCCCAACAGTGTACATTTGACTACAATCTTAACCAACCCAATGCGGCTGTACCGTTTGCCATCAAAATGATGAAGGGTGAATATTCGATGCCATCTAAAAATATGAAATCATCCAATTCCGTCTGATTCATAAATGGGTATGAAAGATTTAACCATAACCATAACCACAGTTTTTATTGCTCAACGTGACAATTGACAAAACATCTTTATTACATAAAAACGGATATAGAAACTAACAAAAAGCCTTATAGGCCTAGCTATATATATTTTACGAGACTTATGATTTCTGACATCAGAACGAGAAAAATACGAGGGAAAATTTCACAGTCATTCTCAGTTAGCCCCGGTGAATGAAACGCAGTCAAGCATTCTCCTCAAACGATTCACTGTTCTCACTATAGGCCTATTATATAAGCTCACAGTTGTCATTCTTCCTGGATCTGTTCCTACTACTCCATCTATGCTCAAAACCTTTGTTCTTCTCGTTCTGGAAATGCTATTCGCACGCATTGTTGTGAGCGTCGCTAATATTATGTTGCAATTAACTTACATAACTTACATTGATGCAACATTGGTCAAAACCTTTATAATTATATGCAACAAACATGACGCAATTGCTTACACACACACATACACACACACGCACACACACACACACACATGCACACACACACACACACACATATATATATATATATATATATATATATATACGCCTATATATTAATTCTAAGGTTACGAAATAGCCTACGTCACAAGAAGCATTATTATCTTCCGGCGTTGCTATGACAATACTTAAAAATCAATATTATAAGAATTCAGCATTCGAGTGTGAATTGCAATTGGTATTCTTCCGTTTTAGATAGACGCGATTTAAGCTAACTTCATACTGTTCAACGATTAAAATTATCGACTTTGAGGTTAGACTTAAAACAGACGTTTTCCAAACTCTTTGGACCAGGGACTCTTACTTTTCATAGACATCTCGCGAGCCATAATAATTATTAAGAGGCAAACTTAAATATTTTAAAATGTAAACAAAATGACTTTTCACAGGGGGTCACGCGAACCCCACCTTAGGCTTCGCGAACCAGTCTTCGTCCGCGGACCACAGTTTGGACACCTCTGTACTAGAATAATAGGCCTACTTCTTCAAGGCATAACTATAGTATCGGAAACAGACGTGTTGGTTATGGTCAGGTTAGGCGTCGTGAGGGTCGGTTAGCGAGATGTGTGCAAGTTTCTGCCTCCCTACCTCTGCTTCTCCTGTTCAAATACCGGTGCAGATTATGATTTGTATAGATTATTTAAATAATCTTGTCTCTTAACTTATTAAGTCTGCCTATAGGCTATAGGCTTACAGGCTATAGGCTATACTATCTTATCTATAGGCTACAGGGTAACGTGTGAACGTCTATTTTTCTGAAGTTCTTCAATCAATGATTGCGTGGAAGAATTCCACACGTAAACCTGCCTCCTATCCGTCTTTCATTCATTCATCTCAAGAATGTATATAAGCGCCCATTAAAGAAGGCCACTCAGAGGCGCTCCCAGTCCAACCACCGTGAAACAAAAAAGTTTTAAGGAACCTGTAAAACACTGAGGAGTCAACCCTAGGTAACAGGTTCAACACCAACGGGAGACTATTCCAGACAGATGGACCTACAACTGAGAAAGCTCGATGCTGGCAGGTTGAGGTTTCAACACGCGGGACCAAAATCGTTTTGCTATAGAGGCCCAGAGGCAGAGCGAAGGGCTCTGCGAGCCAGGACAACAGATATTGGACAGCAGAGTTCACATAGATAGCTCATATTCTGTTTCTGCTTCCCACACTTCTGGAGGGGGAAGGAGAGGA